>NC_069399.1:127094163-127751246 GCF_026875155.1 Cherax quadricarinatus | reverse complement strand
GTGGGAGGGGGAACCTTAAAATTTGATCTGAGGAGATGGAGTCATGGTATTGTCGAGAAAATTTGGGGTGAAAGTGGGAGGGGTAATCCAAAAATTTGATCCAAGGAGATGGAGAATTTCGAAAACCCCATAGGGGGGATCCAAAAAACTTGATCCGAGGAGATGGAGTCATGGTATTGTCGAGAAAATTTGGGGTGAAAGGAGGGGTACCCAAAAAAAAAACTTGATCCAAGGAGATGGAGAATTTGATTTCGAGAAATTGTTTGGGGATGGGGGTGAAAGGAGGGGTACCCAAAAAATTTGATCTGAGGAGATGGAGAATTTCGAAAAACCCCATAGGGGGGAATCCAAAAACCTTGATCCGAGGAGATCATAAGAAAAAAAATTCGAGGCGCGGGGGCGATCCGGACGACGCTGCAGAAGGCGCAGCAGAAGGCGCGGGCGGGGGTCGCGAAGGGCGCGGTCGGGCGCGCGGGCGGGGGCGCGGGGCGCGCGGGCGGGCGCGCGGGCGGCGCGCGGGCGGGCGCGCGGGCGGGCGCGCGGCGCGACGGCGGGGGTTGCGAAGGGGGGTCGTGGTCGGGGGTATTGGTTGGGGGGTCAAGGGTGAGGTAGTCTCGAGGGCGAGGTCATGGTCAAAACCGGAAGTAACACCTAGGTGTGAAAAGGTGACCCTCCAGCTGCTGGTCCTAGACCGGAAGGGTGCGCTCTGTAGAAGGCCTAAACCGGAAGGGTGCGCTCTGTAGAAGGCCTAAACCGGAAGGGTGCGCTCTGTAGAAGGCCTTTTCTGGAAGGGTGCGCTCTGTAGAAAACTACACTACTACAAAAATTTGATCCAAGGAGATGGAGAATTTCGAAAACCCCATAGGGGGGATCCAAAAAACTTGATCCGAGGAGATGGAGTCATGGTATTGTCGAGAAAATTTGGGGTGAAAGGAGGGGTACCCAAAAAAAACTTGATCCAAGGAGATGGAGAATTTGATTTCGAGAAATTGTTTGGGGATGGGGGTGAAAGGAGGGGTACCCAAAAAACTTGATCCGAGGAATTGGAGAATTTCGAAAACCCCATAGGGGGATCCAAAAAAATTTGATCCGAGGAGATGGAGTCTTGGTATTGTCGAGAAAATTTGGGGGTGAAAGTGAGAGGGGTACCCAAAAATTTGATCCAAGGAGATGGAGAATTTCGAAAACCCCATAGGGGGGAGAATCCAAAAACCTTGATCCAAGGAAAGCATAAGAAAAAAAAATCGGGGCGCGGGGGCGATCCGGACGACGCTGCAGAAGGCGCAGCAGAAGGCGCGGGCGGGAGTCGCGAAGGGCGCGGGCGGGCGCGCGGGCGGGCGCGCGGCGGGGGGTCGCGAAGGGCGCGGGCGGGCGCGCGGGCGGGCGGGGCGCGATGGTGGGGTCGCAAGGCGGGGGGTCGTGGGGGTGGGGGTATTGGTTGGGGGGTCAAGGGTGAGGTAGTCTCGAGGGCGAGGTCATGGTCAAAACCGGAAGTAACACCTAGGTGTGAAAAGGTGACCCTCCAGCTGCTGGTCCTAGACCGGATACCTCGCTCAGTGGAAGGTCTAAACCGGAAGTCCTCGCTCTGTAGAAGGCCCAAACCGGAAGTTCCTCGCTCCGTGGAAAGCCCAAACCGGAAGTTCCTCGCTCAGTGGAAAAATCGACTACTTATATATATATATATATATATATATATATATATATATAATATATATATATATATATATATATATATATATATATATATATATATAATATATATATAATATATATATAATAAAGAATTCGCGAGAGCATGCGAAATATACACAAACACTGATCTCTGGCTGAAGGAGACTCGAACCTACGAACTTAGGACAAGGTACGCAGTGCTTTACCAATCTACCCACACTGGACCAATACCTTGGCGTGTATTGGTCCAGTGTGGGTAGATTGGTAAAGCACTGCGTACCTTGTCCTAAGGTTCGTAGGTTCGAGTCTCCTTCAGCAGAGATCAGTGTTTGTGTATATTTCGCATGCTCTCGCAAATTCCTTGCATTGTTCAAATCTCTAGTAAGGCTGATGCATGCAGGGGATGAGATGAAAAGCTGTAAGCCTTCTCCCTGAAAGCTGGCTGCCTTGGATCAAACGTGTAGCTCGTGCTACACGCCAAGGTATTGGTCCAGTGTGGGTAGATTGGTAAAGCACTGCATACCTTGTCCTAAGGTTCGTAGGTTCGAGTCTCCTTCAGCCAGAGATCAGTGTTTATAATATATATATAATATATAATATATATATATATATATAATATATATATATATTATATATATATATACATATATATATAGGGAGGTAATGCCTCTACAGCTGGAATGGGGACCCTCATCCTCAGAGAAGACAATAAACGTACCTCAGGGAAAACTCGAGGTTCTCCCCGGAGCTGTTTGAATATTAATAAACAGAATACGTGTGCAGAAAAACACAAACATGAATACAATGGTACAATGTATTAAAGATCATGAATTTCCTCCAGCTCCTCTGAAGCCGGACGCGAGCCAAGCATGCAGCAAGTATTTCCCCTCTGGATGGCTACGCTGAGGCGCTGGAACATGAAAGTGGCTGCGCTTGGGTCCCTGGTGGTGTCGATGAGTCTGGAACCCAATTCTTTAAGGAAACGTGTGGCATTTTTTCCCCATGATCCCAAGTTCTCTGATCCCACTGGGACAAATTGATACTGTTGGCTTATGTCCCTGTACTTGCTGATCTTGTACTCCTCTCTGTGGTCATCAGCTCCTCCCTGTCGCCGGATACTGTGATGGATGTAGGTGTCAGCCAGTGTGGAAACACAGATATAGTCCCATGCTAAGAGCTTGCCATTCTTCCAAGGATAGATGGTGATCCCGTCGGGGCAGTTTGCTGGGTTGTGGGTATTGATAGCTGCTAGTGATCGGAGCTCCCTCTCGGCTGGGAATCCAGCTGTAGCAAGGGTTCTCTTTATGATGTCGTTGACCTCATTGTGTCTTGCATGCCAGCCCTTGGTTTTGGAACAGTTGAGACCATGTAGGCCGTATTGGTCTGCTTGCGCTTCACCGCAAATACACGTATATTCTGTGTGAATTGGGGCAGCAAGGCGCAGAGCCACTGCAATACAGAGGGTCTTAGGGTCGAATTGCATTCCCATTGCCAATATGGGAACTGTTTGGAGGAATTCCCCGGAGTAAGGTGCACTCACAGCCTGGAGACGGGAAGTCTCCCTATCTGATGTTGCAGCCCTGAGCATGTTGGCAAGCACCTTTTCAGCGATTGGGCCATCCCAGCTTGACTGTTTGTGAGCCAGTGCTGCACTAGGGTTTGGTGCTGGAGCAGCAAGATTCTCCCATTCAGTGATGGCACTGGCATAGCTAGGGTCCTGTATTCCTGCTGAGTCACTGAGGTTATCAGGAAGAATTTGTCTTATCAACTCGTTTGATGCTATGGAAGAGGATAGGAAAGCTGGTAGAGCAAACTGGGAGGATCTGTGTACTCCTAGCCCCCCAAGCCTGACTGGAAGTGAGGCTTGCAACCACTGTCCATCTTCAAGGGAAAGATTCAATACACTCTCTAGCATGGTCTTTAGGAGAGAGTCATATTCCTTGAGTTTTGGACTGCTGAAGGCTGGGGAGCATCTCAGAAAGTAGGTAAGATTTGGGATTGACAGGCACCTGGTGAGTAGGTAAAAGGCATCATGTGTGTCAATGTCTTTCATCCTGCTTTCCATCGTCCGGAGGTCTGAAACTTTTTTTCCTAGGATCAGATCGATGGCATTGGACCCAAGAGGAGCACCAAGGAGAGTGCTATTGGCTGGATCAATGGCTCGTGCTCCTGGTAAAGCGGCGCTAACATTCTGGATCATCTGTTGATTGATAGAAACTATTTCACATTTGGTGGGGTTTAAAGAAAGGCCCAGGCTTTCTCCCATGTCTTTAATTTTACTGATGTCCTCTAGGAGAGATTCTGTTGTGCCAGCTAGGGTACCGTCATCCAGGAACCAGATATTGAGCTCGCTGGAGAGTGCTTCTGTGACTTCCTTGATGACCAAACAGAATAGAAAGGGGGCGAGAGGGTCCCCCTGCTGCACGCCCTCACATGAGTCAATTTCATGGTCCCCAAACAATAGTTTGGAAGTCACACTATAACACGATTCTATAAAGGGATAAAGGGAAGGGAAGTTTCTATAAACTGCTTGGAGAGCAGCATCCCTTCTGACTGAGTTGAAAGCATTGGCAAAGTCCAATTTGACCAAGGCTTTTTCATCGGACATGTTTTTGATATATACTCGTGCTGCATGGGCAACTGCTTCACAGCCCTGTTGAACGCCGAAACCGAGCTGAGTTGGTTTCAGCATTGCAGCAGCCTCTTGACTCACCCTTCTTACTGCAGCCTTGGCGACTAGGCGCCGAAGGGTGATACCCACTGCAATGGGCCTGATTCCGCCATCCTTCGCTCAAGATGCACGTCACTGACTAACTTTTGCTAATTGTTATACACTTATTGTTCTATTTAGAAAAAACCTTCGCCATTTGGCACACTAATCACCATGCTCACACTATCAACCGAGGTGTTCTTCTGTTCACCATCCAATGACCGTGTCGTGAGCGGCCACTTCCTCCCCCAATCCACGACCCCGGCCGGTCACAGTTGTAAACAAAACCTCCTCCACACCTCCACTGGCAGGATCCCCTCACCACCGCTACTCCCCAAATCCCAACATGCACGCTGCACTTTCACTGATACAGAACGAACGGTCTGATGAAGAGGATTGTCACAACTCTGTGATCTTCGGTGGATACTCACGATGATGTCTGCCGAAACTGGCCCGTGTAAACCATGTTGGTTCTTGGTTTACACATAGAATGTATGGAGCACCACAAACTGGCTCCCTCCCTCCACTCCGGCAAACGTGTATGTGTGTATATATATATATATATATATATATATATATATATATATATATATATATATATATATATATATATATATATAAACACTGATCTCTGGCCGAAGGAGACTCGAACCTACGAACCTTGGAACAAGGTACGCAGTGCCTTACCATTCTCACCACACTGGACCAATACCTTGGCGTCCAGCTTGCGTTATACGTTTGATCCAAGGCAGCCAGCTTTCAGGGAGAAGGCTTACAACTTTTCATCTTGCGAATTCCTTGCATTGTTAAAATCTCTAGTAAGGCTGATGTATGCAGGGGATGAGATGAAAAGCTGTAAGCCTTCTCCATGAAAGCTGGCTGCCTTGGATCAACGTCTAGCGCAAGCTGGACCCCAAGGTATTGGTCCAGTGTGGTGAGAATGGTAAGGTACTGCTTACCTTGTTCCAAGGTTCGTAGGTTCGAGTCTCCTTCAGCCAGAGATCAGTGTTTGTGTATATTTCGCCTGCTCTTGCGAATTCCTTATATATATATATATATATATATATATATATATATATATATATATATATATATATAATATTATATATATATATATATATATATATATATATATATATATATATATATATATATATTATTTGCAATTATATTAAACTCTAGAGCTCTTTAATGTAATTATAAATTAACAGTAGAGCTCTCTTGCAGTAAATGTGAAAGAGCTCTAGACTAGTTTATTTTTGTAACCATGAAAAAAACAATAGAGCTCTCGTGTTCTGGTAATGAAAGAGGACCGAAGACTTCTTGTCCTGATTTTGAAAGGACACTGAAGCTCTTTTATTCCCATCATGAAAAACATTAAAACTCTTATTCTAGTTACAAAAGAGCACTAATGCTCACTTGTTTCCAATATGAAAAAAATGCTAGAGCTCTTTTGTTACCCCTATAAAAGAATAATGGAGCTTCCTTCCAGTTATGAAAGAGCACTAGAGGGCTGCTGATCCTGTTATAAAAAACGAGTGTATTTTGGTTTCATCAGGAAAATGAAAGAACGCATTGATAACACTAAATAACATAGTACATCAACATCATCATCATCATTATCAACATCATCATCATCATCATCATCAACATCATCATCATCATCGTCATCAACATCATTGTGGAAATTTTTCCATAATTTTCCTAAAGGTAGAACATATAAATGAATAATATAATAATTGAGTATTAAAATGTGATGCTATTTGAACCCTTCGAGAAATTTTAAGTGAAGGGGGATGTGGAACAGCCAGAGAGGGACACGGAAAGGAGACGCCATATTGAAATTGAATATGTGAACACTGATCCTTTAATAGTGCAATGTAATTAGGAGTCACTGAAGTTCATTGGGTGTATATCGGCCTCAATCCGTAATTTAGAAATTGCTGACACGTTCCCGCTGAAGACTTGGGATAAATAGTGTGAAAACCCTTACATTTCGGCAACAAGAATGGAGAAATAGAGGACACCGAGTCTTCTTAGGAGCACACCTTAGCTAAGTGACACTTACCCATAACGTACAGTAGTTTTGCATTGGCCATCGTAAATTCTAGCTGTAGTTGTAGCGTTAGGGTGTGTTGCATAAATAGAATAATTGTGATCCAGTAATTAAATGGTGAGTGCTCATTATATAATATGCATATATTTTTTGTAAAATGTTGTATACTCAACAGATCCCCCCCTCCTTTCTTTTCAAGTCACAAACTATCATACAGTCCACTCAATATCTTGTAATTTACCAGCATTATAGGTACTAATTTTATGCTGTAATATTTGATTGGCCCGACCTTGTTTGTGGGTGGGAAAGGGTGTGTGGGACTCGGAGAGGCATGGTGCAGCCTAGTGGTTCGGAACTCCCACCTAGCTCTCAGGTACAACTAACATTGATAAGTGCAATAAATTGTTGCTTAGTTGCCCCCCCCCCCCCCCCGCCCTTCGAATTATGTGGATGAAATATTTCAGGAATGTACCAGTGAACGTCGTCCCCATAAGTTCTCACAATCATCATCTAATTCGGCATAAGTGATTAATGCCTTGTTGCCCGTCCATGCGTCTCAGTGGTGTAATCCAGTCATTATTAAGCTGCTTAGTGTCGGAGCTGTCCCTTGACACGGTCGCTTTTCCTCCAGCTAGTGACGAGGATTGATATATAAGCTTATTTTCTTAATGTAATTGTGAATTTTGGGAGAATATTTGCCTCACTTGCGGCATACTTCGGTTATGAAATATAAGCAACAAACCAACATTCGGTAAATTAATGACATTAACAGAACAAAATTAACTGGTAGTAAAGGTTGCTCAGTCTATCTCAACTTGTAGAATCGTATCTTATCTTGGGCTGGTAGGTCTCGCCGACAAGGATGGTTGGAACACACATGGTAATGAGTAGACCTTCATCATGGACCACCCGGAGTTTACCTGGAGGTAAACTCCAGGTGGTCCATGATAAAGGTACCACATTTCTTTCTGGAAATATCTTCATCAAGTTCTATCTAGCTAAAGCTCATATCGAGTCTATGATAGAGTTTTGCTAAGTACTGTCTACCGTTGGGTATTTTTATTGTTGAAATGTTTCGCCTACGCGATAGGCTTCATCAGTCAGATACAGAGGTGAATGTATTGTAGGCAGCAGTAGTGGCAAGGTAAGATGATGTAATCAGTCCATCAACCTTGGAGAAATAATTTGAGGCTTAGGGACTGACCACCTCAAACTATTCCTACAAGATTAATGAAGAGATTACATCGTCTTTACCTCACCACTACTCCTGCTGCCTATAATACATTCTCCTCTGTATCTGACTGATAAAGCTTATCGCGTAGGCGAAACTGTTGCACATGTCTTACTCATCAATTACTCGTCATCTTGTCGGTATTTTATGCCATTTTCAACGGTAGACAGCGCATAGCAAAACTTTATTATAGACTCGGTAGAGCTTTAGCTAGACAACTTAATAAAAATATCTCTATCAACAAATGTCGTCCATGATAAATGTCGACTCTTCACCAAATTTGCTCCTACCATACTTGTCGGCAAGACCTGCCATCCTAAGATAAGATATTAGTCTAGACGCTGAGGTATGGTGTAAATTCAGGATACGTAGATAGATCAAGCCTTTAAGAAAAAGCGACGCTTCGCTCAGTGAGAGTTTTACCAGGTAACCTTGCTCTATTTCTGTCATTAATTTAGTGAATGCCGGTTTGCTGCCTATATTTCATAAATGAAGTATGGCGCTGGTGAGGCAAATATTCTCCTAAAAATCATATCACATAAAGCCAGTAAGCTGATGTATCAATCCTTGTCTCTAGCTGGAGAAAAAGCGACCTTGTCACTTGGATGAACAACAAGGCATTTATCAATTGTGCAGAATTAGGTGAAGATGATGATGATGATGATGATGATGATGATATAGTGATGATGATGATGATGATGATGATGATGATGATATGATGATGATGGTGATGATAATGACGATGGTGATGATGGTGATGATACCCAACCGTTGCAGATGTCTCTTAACCGTCAATTGTCTACCGTCCCTCAGTTTGCTGCTGTAGTGGTATGCACACGTCAATGACTTTAAACAA
This sequence comes from Cherax quadricarinatus, assembly GCF_026875155.1. Taxonomy (NCBI): domain Eukaryota; kingdom Metazoa; phylum Arthropoda; class Malacostraca; order Decapoda; family Parastacidae; genus Cherax; species Cherax quadricarinatus. The sequence goes on along the minus strand of NC_069399.1, from coordinate 127,742,722 downwards.
AATTCAACTTTATTATAAAACTGCAAATGCGGAAGGACCTTCATGCCTCCCCCCCCTTCCCCCAGCCTCTTCCCCTAGACAGTTCCCAGGTGGGAGTAGCTACACGTCGGGAAAGAAAAACTTAATGACTGAAACTTTGGCAGCAAGACCGCGCGAAGCGACTGACCCTTCGCTTTATGAGCCAACTTTGACCAACTTTGACCTGGCCTGGCTCAGCCTAACTTAACACCGTTGCCCGCCCCCTCCCTTTGCTCGCTTGATATTGCAGGTTATACCTGTTGTTTCAGTTTTGTTTTAAACATTATTAAAAAAAATTCTGGTAGGGGAAGAATTAATAATAATAATAATAATAATAATAATAATAATAATAATAATAATAATAATAATAATAATAATAATAATAATAATAATAATATTAATAATAATATCTTAGTGTATATATGCTTTAATTTTTATTTTAGGGATTGAGATATTCTTCAGTGATGGTGGACAGATTATGTGCAGCCTTCATGAAACATGCTGGGAGGATATCTTAAATTACATGGACCCTAACCAATGCCCTGAAAAGATCAACCTCCTTGTAGCTGAAGTATGTTTAAGGTAAATTCCTATAAGAAAAAAGAAAAGAAGAAGTAAACTGGAGAGAGAGAGACGATCCCTCTACAGGAGAAAACGAAGAATCACTGCGCTCCTCAAGAATGCTAGATTATCTGAAATATGGAAGGAAGCGCTAACCAGGGAAGTGGAAAATATTGAGCTAAAGTTAAAGGTCTCATACAGGTTCCAGGAGAGACAAGAGGAGCTAAAAGTGATTAGTGAAATTGAAAGAAAATCGAAATATTTCTTTCCATATGCCAAAAACAAGGCAAAAACCACTTCTAGTACAGGGCCCCTGATCAGACAAGACGGATCCTACACACACGACAACAAAGAAATGAGTGAGATACTGAAATCGCGATATGACTCAGTGTTCAGCTAGCCATTAACCAGTCTAAAGATAAACTATCCAAACAATTTCTTCATGAATGAGCCTCAAAACCCTGCCAGTGTATGCCAAATTTATGACATAACCCTAACTCCACTAGACTTTCAGAAAGCCATCGACGACATGCCCATGCACTCAGCCCCAGGCCCAGACTCGTGGAACTCAGTGTTCATTAAGAACTGCAAGAAACCTCCTCTCACGGGCCCTAAGGATGCTATGGAGAAGGAGCTTAGACACAGGCGAGATTCCACAGTCACTAAAAACAACAGATATAGCCCCACTCCATGAAGGTGGCAGCAAAGCAGTAGCTAAGAACTATACACCAATAGCTTTAACGTCCCATATCATAAAAATCTTTTAAAGAATTCTAAGAAGCAGGATTGCAAACCACCTGGACTCCCAAAAATTACGCAACCCAGGGCAACATGGTTTCAGAGCAGGTCGCTCATGCCTTTTGCAACTGCTAGACCACTATGATATGGTCCTAGATGCACTGGACAACAAACAGAATGCAGATGTAGTATACACAGATTTTGCAAAAGCCTTCGACAAGTGCGACCATGGTATAATTGCACACAAAATACATGCTAAAGGGATAACTGGCAAAGTAGTCAGATGGATCTTCAACTTTCTAATCAATCGCACACAAGAGTAGTGGTAAACAGAGTTAAATGAGATGCTGCCATAGTGAAGAGCTCTGTCCCACAAGGCACAGTACTCGCACCTATCCTGTTCCTCATTCTCATATCAGACATAGACAGAGATGTAAACCATAGCACTGTATCATCCTTTGCAGACGATACTAGGATCTGCATGAGTGTCGTCCATTCAGGACACGGCAAAGCTCCAAGAAGATATAAACCAAGTTTTCCAATGGGCAACAGAGAACAACATGATGTTCAATGAAGACAAATTCCAACTACTCTGTTATAGAAAACTGGAGGAAATAATAACTAGGACTGAGTATACTACAAACTCTAATCACACAATAGAGTGGAAAAGTAATGTGAAGGACCTGGATGTGCTAATGTCCGAAGACCTCACCTTCATGGACCACAACAATGTCACTATCACATCTGCGAGGAAACTGATAGGATGGATAATGAGAACATTCAACACAAGAGATGCTAAGCCAATGATGATACTTTTTTAAATCACTTGTTCTCTCTAGGCTAGAATACTGCTGTACATTAACATCCCCATTCAAGGCAGGTGAAATTGCAGATCTAGAGAATGTACAGAGAACCTTTACTGCATGTATAAGTTCCATCAAACATCTTAACTACTGGGAGCGCCTGGAAGCACTTGACTTGTACTCACTGGAGCGCAGGCGAGAGAGATATATCATGATCTACACCTGGAAGATTCTGGAGGGACTGGTCCCTAATATGCACACAGAAATCACTCCATACGAAAGCAAAAGACTTGGCAGGCGATGCAACATACCCCCAGTGAAAAGTAGGGGCGTCACTGGTACACTAAGAGAAAACGCAATAAGTGTCCGGGGCCCAAGACTGTTCAACAGCCTCCCACCAGCAATAAGGGGCATTACCAGTAGACCCTTGGTTGTCTTCAAGAGGGAGCTGGACAGATACCTAAAGACGGTGCCGGAATAGCCGGGCTGTGGTTCGTACGTTGGATTGCGTGCGGCCAGCAGTAACAGTCTCGTTGATCAGGCCCTGATCCACCGGGAGGCTTGGTCATGGACCGGGCTGCGGGGGCGTTAATCCCCGGAATACCCTCCAGGGAGACTCCAAGTAGGGACTCGAGGCGATAGGTCTTAAACTCCCCTTTACCAACCCGGTGCATATCGTAATGGTATTTTCAATACGTAAATAACTAAGTCTTAGCAAATTTGTCTACGTCAACTCAAATCTTCCATCGAATCTTTAATATGAAGTATTTAGTAAATACATATTTTGGATGTCACCAGTTGTAAACGACACTTACTTTAGGGGAGCGAGTTTAACTTAAAATGTTGATACTACAGCATCACTTCATCGGGGGATATAAGCTTTATTAGCAATTAAAGAAGTCTCAGATCGAAAATAACTGAATAACCAAATTTGTTGAAGAATAACAAATTATTGTCATTGGGATCGAAACTAATTAACAGAGAACAGTTGTCATTGTCATCTGTGAGATATTGCGACACAGCTGTCACGTCAATGTAGTACACTCCACTGCTCAAAATATGACGCCTTTCGTAAGAGTCGTATGTGAGGTTAAAGGGCGTTGCATGGAACAGTAGATTCTTAACGTATGACCTTTCCAGGGACTTGATGGTGAACTTCCTCGACGCAGCGCGGGATGCGAGATTTCTTAGGGATCTGGTATTTGGGGTAGTTTCTTTTTTCCTCCGAGTTGCAGGGTGTGGATTATTTCTTCTGTTATGTTTTGTTATCCACTTGTGCTGATGGTGGTTATGAACAGCTGTGGGAGCCGGACCTACGTCTATACTAGTACAAGCGTTCCTATACGACAGGTTTTGTTAATAACCTGGTTGTCGAAGCAGTGTAGGAACCTTAGAGTTGGCGACCTAGAAGCCGACTGGCAACAACTGTTACTTCAAACACTAGCGGATTAGAGACTAACTCTCAAAATTTAACTAGTGTGTCAACATTTGGAGATCCTCCTCTTCCCTTGCTCATCAAAATATTGGACTCCTGAACCAAGTGAGGAGCAAAGGCATCTAGAAGGAAATCTCACATTTCAACGTACCTCGATGGTTTTCTGTCGGCGACGCCAAGTCTCTACTGGCGTCGCGGGTTTGAGAGATGGGGGATGGGGCACAAGTAAATGAGTATACCATTTAGGATGACCATGCTGTGATTAGTTTAGTCAGTCATTTAATTTATGATCAGTTCAAGTATATTACTTGCTTTCTTAGCAAACACGTTTGCAGCCTGAAATAAACTTGTAATTAATTATTAACTTTGTCTTTAGGTTACAATGAACTCATTTTATCATTATTTACAGGTAACCAATCATCTCACAGCTCAAGGGTTTGCTTCTAGCTTAACCAAGTTTGTTTCAAAGTAGTCAGCTGGGAAGACGTTAGCTTGGAACCAGAGTGCAGGAGTGACGCTGGTCCTCTTGGCCCTTCCTAATTTACTATGCAGAAGAAATATGTGCAGGGAAATTTGTGAGGGTAAAATTATCAACTCAATTAATGTGCGAAGGTAGCATCTCATATCAAAGAAGCCCACTCAAGGTTCCATATTCTCTTCTCTCTCTCTCTCTCTCTCTCTCTCATCTCTCTCTCTCTCTCTCTCTCTCTCTCTTCTTCCTCTTTCACTTCTCTCTCTCTCTCCTCTCTCTCTCTCTCTCCTCTCTCTCTCTCTCCTCTCTTCTCTACACAGGTTTGACAAGGTTAGGTTAAGCATTCCTAACTTTATTGACCAGTGTTATGCAGGGTTCTGCATGACATAATGTACATATAGTGAAGAAGTGTGCCATAATAATGTGAATATTATAGTTGTAAGGAATAATTTTATAATTGATAATGTGCATTTGGGGGCACTGTAAAGTACTCTAACTGTAATTATAAAGAAATTCTGTTAATGATTTATTTTCCAAGGATGTTTGGGTACGCGGAGTAAGCATGGTTAAGGGGTCACGTGACGTTAGCATGGTGTGTAGAGGCTGTCGTCGATGCTGTGTATTTAAGATAAGTTTGTAGTTGTGCACTTATTTTGTTTATCCAACTCAAGCCATAGGCTCTCATATGGCTTACCTGTATGTTCACCCAGGCTCTGACGTGGTCAGGGTGCTGTGGGAGGAGTGAGGAAATAAATGAAGCTGGGAGTGGAGTAATGTGGGCCTGGCGCTGACGAGCCATAGTGGTTGGTGGCTGGACCTCTAGCCAGCTGTTGTTTGTGTACCTTCATTTGGGCGTTCAGGATTAAGGTTTTTCTGTTATGTTATGTTATGGTGACTAAATGGATATATTTTCCTAATTGGGATTTTTGCCTAACCCTCTGTTATCCAACCCCTTTAAGTACACATAGCAGTTTAGCGCTTTCTGTTTTGTCTGGGATAGCCCTGGGTGGCCGGTTTGGGCTAGTATGTGTGTAACTTTTACCTTTGCCCGTAGACCAGGCTCAAGCCCCCAGCTATCCCACATTTTTGCATAACATGGGGGCCTGTATATGGGAGAATTATCAAATTTTATGTGGTAATTCAAGTTTGCAACCTGGAAAGTCAATAATCATTGTTTACTGGGTTGGTCAGAGGAAGCATTCACTATAACACTCACTAAAATAATAATTTACCTTTGTTTGCAATATTGCTGGTTTTTAGGGTGTTATTATTAATTAATACTCTATAAATCATTTACCTTTCTGTGCCATATTGTTGATTTTTAGGGTGTTATTAATACTTGATATTTTGTGCATAATTTACCCTTGCAGGTACAATCTTGCTGATTTTTAGGGGGATATGCTTACCTAAATTTCTGGGAATAATTTACCTTTGCAGGTGCAGTAGCTCTCATTTTTTTTCTGCCAGGGTTTTCTTTTTGTGTGCAATCCTGTTTAATTTGAGGGAGTCACATGACAACTCCTTGTGAATATACTACTTCAGTATATGTACCTTGCTGTGTGCTTTATTATTTTATATCAGTAAGTTCTGTGGCTGGTAGTAAGATTTGGTGCTATTATTTCCCAAAATGGCTGACACTGGTGAAAATTCTGAGGATGACATGCATTTGGAAGGTGACATTGAATCACATCTCCATGATAGGGACCTGGATAAGGAAGTAGTAATTTTACAAATGAAATTAGCCCTAGTTGCAGAAGAAAAGGAACGGTTAAGGATTGAGCGTACAAAGATCCAGGAACAGAGAGCCTTAGAGGAGCTTAGGGCTCAAGAAAGAGATAAAGAGAGGCAGCTTGCTTCTCACCCAGACACAGACACAAGGGTAGATGTTTTTCATTTGGATAAAGCCATAAAATTTGTGCCCAAATTCCTAGAGAAAGACCCAGACCAGTTTTTTCTGTTATTTGAAAGTACGGCCAAATCCCAAGTTTGGCCGGAAAAGGAATGGGCGACATTAGCAAGAACCCAATTAGTTGGTAAAGGGTTACAGGCTATTAGTTCTTTAGAAGGATCTGCCTTTTCTGATTATCATAAGCTAAAAGAGGTAGTTTTACTGGCTTATAAAATGTTGCCGGAAAGGTACCGGCAGAAGTTTAGAGGACTAAAGTTTCAGGCAGGGCAGTCTTTGGTGGAATATGGTAAGGAGAAGATGTCACTTCTAAATAGGTGGTGTCGCTCAAAGGGGGTGGTAGGCAATTATGAAGGTGTAATTACCTTAATTTTGTTAGAGGATCTTTTGAGAAATGTTCCTTCTGACCTTAAGGCATATCTTGAGAAGAAGGATCTTGATGATTTTAATAATGCTTTAGAGCTGGGTGACAGATTTTTAGCTAACCAAAAATTTGGTAGTAGTTACCACACCCCACATACTAATAATGGTAAGTTTTCTCCACCCACCAATAGGAATAAGAAATTTCAGAAGTTTAAGCCACCCATCTATCAGCCTAATAACCACAAGAGTTTTAATAACCCTAATTTTCCAGTACCCACTCGAGGAGGTTTTAAGTCAGCTGTCACAGGTCCAGGACTACCAGGAATAGGTGGGACGAGCCCAGTTCCCCAGAACCAAGGGATCCAACCTAGGTCAAATGGGCAGGGGGCCTTTAAACCTTATCACTGTACATATTGCAATAAACAGGGCCACCTGCAAGATAAGATAAGATAAGATTTCGTTCGGATTTTTAACCCCGGAGGGTTAGCCACCCAGGATAACCCAAGAAAGTCAGTGCGTCATCGAGGACTGTCTAACTTATTTCCATTGGGGTCCTTAACCTTGTCCCCCAGGATGCGACCCACACCAGTCGACTAACACCCAGGTACCTATTTGCTGCTAGGTGAACAGGACAACAGGTGTAAGGAAACGTGTCAAATGTTTCCACCCGCCGGGAATCGAACCCGGGCCCTCCGTGTGTGAAGCGGGAGCTTTAGCCACCAGACCACCGGGCCACCTATATTGCAGCCATATTGTCGAAAGATGCTTAGGGACCAGGCTGCGGCAGATGCTTCTCCAGTAAATACACCGATTACACATGATGTGGCTTGCATTGTAGTCTTGCCCCAAGGTATCCAAAGAAGACCAGCTGTCTTTGATCCTCGGATGAAGGTCTATTCAAGTAAGTTTACTGTGGCCTTACATCAAAATGAAGGTAGGGTCACGGGTGTTATGTCTTTGAGGGACACTTGCAGCACATACACCTTGCTTCGCAGGGGTGTATTGCCAGTGTCGGATGACACCTACACCGGATTGGACATTTTTCTTAAAGGGAAAACTGGAGTCCCTGTCAGGACTCCAGTGCACAGGTTATGGATAGAGTCTGAGTACCAGTCTGGGTACCTACCTGTAGGTATTGCAGAAGATGTACCTTTTGCAGGAGTTGACCTTCTACTAGGCAACAACGTTGTGGGACTCCTCAAAAGTGAGGAATGTTTGGTTTTGCAGGACCCTGCTTTACAAGGTGGTAATGACCCAATTGGAGCAACGGTACCTGAAAATTTTTCAATGTGCTTTCGGACTAAACAGGGGAACAAGGCAGGAGCTGTGCCTCCCTGTGACCCTTCTGCACACTGTGGTGATGGTTTGGGCATGGGGAGCCTGTTCATTGAGTCTGACCTGCAGGAGACTCTGAGCAGTGATGAACCGGCTCAACCGGAACTCGGTTGGAGAAGTGGTCTTTTTGCTGATGTGGGAAAAAATCCCCTGACTCTGCAGCAGCTGAGTGAGGCCCGGGAAGGTTGTGACCTCCGGAACGCTATTCATTTATCAGTTGTCGCGGAGGATGTGGTTTCCAAATTTACCAAGTGTTTATTTTGCAGAGTTGATCAAATGAGCAAGACTCTTTTTAAGAGGACCTGTGCTTACGTGGACGCGGCAGAACTATTAAAGTGTCTTTGTCAGTATTTTTTACAGATTCTAAAGGAACGGCATTTCAGTGTTAAGACGGGAGAGCTAAATAATCAGTGTTTATTAATAAATTCCTTTTCTAACAGGTTACCAGAGTCTATACCCTTTCTGATTACTTTTGTGTGTGTGGTTTTGAGATTTCTGGTGAAACATTTTTGTCTCTTAGGCTTTGCACAAATCACTCAGAAGTCATATTTTATGAAATGTCATGTAGTTTTGAGAGGCCTACTTGAGGTTAAATTTACCAATGTATATCATCCTAGGAGTCAAAGAAAAGCTCCATGGTTTTCCCAGTCTCTCAGGGCAATGCATATTTGTTTTCCCCAGTACCAGAAGGACTGGGAGGAGGGAATACCCCTCCCTTTCATTACCGTGTGGGGAAGCACTCTGGAATTATTAAGTCATGTGCTAAGTGAGGATGGTGATGTTTCCCCAGCGGTGTTTTTTCTCGGTTTCAGAAAATTCGTGGCTACGATGAGGTCGATGGCGCTAGTGCACCAGTCTGCAAGTCCGCCCAGGATGACGTGGGACTATGAAGGTGGTGCTACACATTCTGGAAGCTGGAGAGATGGGATTGGCATTAGAACCGGGTTCTGGGAAGGCTGTGATGGAACTGTGTGGTGACGTCAAAATGATGATGGATAAAGTCCCTGAGAAAGATAATGTAAGCAGGAAAATTGTAAGAGATTGTGGAAGATTTAAATCTTCTGAAAGACTGGTTGAAGTGTTGGCTCAGCCATGTTGCACCTTAGTGAAAGAGTTTTGGGATGCTGAAAAATGGGGCCATGTTAAACCCCATGAGGTAGAGGTTTCCGAATTTGTGAAATGTCAGCAGGCCTGGCATGATGTAAGCTGGGGTGAAATAGGTTCCTTGAAGGAAGTGAAGTGTTTATTTCTAGAGACTGTGTTTGTATCCAGCGAGAGTCGGTGGACGTTGTCTTTTACTGGTCTCACACTAGGTGATACCTTGAAAACGTGCACTGACTGCCGCCAGGTACAGTTAAAAAATAAGGCTTTGTCTCCTCTTTATGAACTACATGCAAATTGTGTGAATGAACAGTGGGTGGGTCATCTGCTTCCCACGACCATGTGTGCCAAGGACACACCCGTATTTGTAACTTTAATATCTCTGTCCATGTACCTTTTGTATGCCATTAACCCTCAAGATCTTTTGTGTAATCCTGAGCTACCCACCCCGGGTTTTGCAAAATGATACAGAGGTTGGGTCAGTCTTGTTGCAGGGTAGAGCAGAAGTAATGCCACTCGGCTGCTTCTCAGCAAAAAGTAACAGGCACCAAAGAAGTTATACCTCCATAGAAAAGGAGGCTCTTGCTTTAGTGTTGGCAGTGCAACATTTTGAGGTGCATATATCATCATCAGTTCACCCTATAACTGTGTATAGTGACCATATTCCTTTACGTTTCCTTCACTTAATGAGGAACCACAATCAGAGACTTACAAGGTGGGCCTTGTTTCTCCAACTTCTTAATCTTGTGATTCATTATGTGAAGGGAGCGGAGAATGTGGTTGCTAATACCTTGTCTTGTGTTGAAAGTGCACGATGTAGTGTATAGATCACTTATCTATTTTTATTTTGCAGTGATTTGCGGTAGATGAGTAGATGGAACCCTGGACCACCCAAAGGAGAAGGGCAGGTTGAGCTGGAGCTGGAGGTATCAGGATTCCCTAGTGTGTGTGTATTTAGGGGGGTAGTCACATCAAGGGCCATGCCTAGGTAAGGTATGCTACGTTTTTTAGGTGTTGGCTGGAATGCCTCGCCTCTGTTTTATGTTGGTATAGGGACTGTTGGACCTAACGTTTTAGTGAATTGTGGGGCTGGCGGTGATGCCCTCCACTGTTTGGGTCATGTCTTTTGATCCGAGGTGTTTTGGTTCTCCAGGATTCTTTTTCAATTTTTCCTTTTTGGATCACCGCTGGGGTGACTCCAGGGTCCTTGGAATGACATGTAGGTGATGGCCTGGGAGGTCCACCTTTTGGGGGTCTTCGGTGATGACTCCAGGGTTTTACGGCCGCAGTCCCACCAACAAGATTTATGTGCCTATCCACCCGTTGTTTTTGGGGGCCTGATATTTTCCCCTCTCCTGTGCTCTCCTGATTCTCGCAGAGGTGTGTCATGGGGAACCAGTTTTGTTTACTAAAGATTGCTGTGAGATGGGAGTGATAATGTGATTTTGTTTTCTCAGTAGAATTTAACATGTAACATCCGTTTTTCTTTTCATTGAACTCCTGGAAAATGTACTTACTGTTTAAAAGTTTTTTTTGGTGGCACCTACAGTTTGGTCTACCTTGCAACATACTGAACTTTGGTGTTACTTCATAAAACGGCATTCCTCAGGGGCACTTTTGTACAAAGTTTACTTGCTTGTTTATAAGTTTGCTTGATGTAATTTAGGTAAAATGCATCAACGCCAGCGCCTGGCCAGCGCTGTGTTGTAATGGTGCCTTTTCCTAAAACAGCTGTCTAAGAGTGTGACTGTGAGCTCGTTGGGCATAGAACTTGATCACTTTTATGTTCGAAGAGTTTCATATGTCTGCAATCTAGTACCTCAGTTTGTTAATATTGCATATTTGTAGTACAAAAAGACCGTGACTGTATGGTGGTCATTCCCCAGTTATCATTTTGCCAGTTGCCTCAGACCTTAATGTGGGGCTTATTTTCTTTTTTTTTTCTTTTTGCCTAGCGGTGTCCGTAGGGACCCCGCTAGCAGAGTGAGACCTATGGTCTGGGGGTGGGGGTGTTATGCAGGGTTCTGCATGACATCGTAATGTACATATAGTGGAGAAGTGTGCCATAATAATATGAATATTATAGTTGTAAAGAATAATTTTATAATTTATAATGTGCATTTGGGGGTACTGTAAAGTACTCTAACTGTAATTATAAAGAAATTCTGTTAATGATTTATTTTCCAAGGATGTTTGGGTAAGCGGAGTAAGCGTGGTTAAGGGGTCACGTGACGTTAGCATGGTGTGTAGAGACTGTCGTCGGAGATGCTGTGTATTTAAGATAAGTTTGTAGTTGTGCACTTATTTTGTTTATCCAACTCAAGCCATAGGCTCTCATATGGCTTACCTGTATGTTCACCCAGGCTCTGACGTGGTCAGGGTGCTGTGGGAGGAGTGAGGAAATAAATGAAGCTGGGAGTGGAGTAATGTGGGCCTGGCGCTGACGAGCCATAGTGGTTGGTGGCTGGACCTCTAGCCAGCTGTTGTTTGTGTACCTTCATTTGGGCGTTCAGGATTAAGGTTTTTCTGTTATGTTATGTTATGGTGACTAAATAGATATATTTTCCTAATTGGGATTTTTGCCTAACCCTCTGTTATCCAACCCCTTTAAGTACACATAGCAGTTTAGCGCTTTCTGTTTTGTCTGGGATAGCCCTGCATGGCCGGTTTGGGCTAGTATGTGTGTAACGTTTACCTTTGCCCGTAGACCAGGCTCAAGCCCCCAGCTATCCCACATTTTTGCGTAACAACCAGCTATTGACAAGTTAAGGATTCCTAACTTTATTGACAAGCTATTAGCGAGTTAAGGATTCCTAACTTTATTGACAAGCTGAAAGCTGTTACCTACAGCAGCTCATTTAAAAACTCTTTTTTATTGTTATGAGACATACAAGTAGGGAACAGGATGAAGTTGGAGCCATCTTTGGGCCAGCAATTTAATTTTATGATCTGGCTGTATTTCGTTGATATCGTTATGCTGTACGAACACGTTCCAGACTCGAGTCATCCTAGGAATAAATGATCTCAGATGCAGCAGTGTCCTGGAGAAGGGTACAGTCAGAATGAAGTTGCTGCTTGCTGCCTGTCCTGTGGTGTAGAAGCTCACTTCTCGCTGTCCTCGGAGTGGAGCCAAGTGTGGTACTTTGACAATGTTGGCCTTATACAAAACAGTAAGTTCGCCCACATCCTTCCTGTGTTGAAGGCTCTGCTGAAATGAAAGATTTATCCGGGCTGGGTCCAAGCGAGAGATGAGACTTCTTGTTCTGGTCTCTATTCTGTCAAGAATTCGCAGATGAGATGGGGAACAGGCAGTCCAAGAAAGTGGAGCATATTCATGGTGTGAGTATACTTGTGCCTCGTACAGAATCTTGCAACCTCTACTGAGATACGTTGAAGTACAGTAAGCTTCCTGGCCGCCTTGTTGACAATGTGCTTCTTCATGATTAGTTTGGAGTCGAATTTTACCCCAAGGATATCAGCTTCATCCCCAGGTACCAATACTCTTTCATTCATACTTACCACTGCTCCGGCATTACCATCATTATGCCTAGAGACCATCATCATTTGTGTTTTCTAAGGAGCAAATGTTACCTACCATAGTTTACCCAGGCTGATATAGATGCAAGCTGGTGATTGATGTAGCGTAGAGCAGCTGGCATTTCCTCTCATGGATAAGTAAATATTAACATGCGGTCATCTGCATATGCATAGGATTCTGGGATGAGACGGAGGAGGTCGTTTTAGTAGGCATTCCATAACAATGGCCCAAGAACACTTCCCTGTGGAATACTTGCCCCAATAGGATATCTTGCTGGCTCTGTCCCATTTATAACTACCCTTAGAGATCTACGTTGAAGGTAATCACTGAGGACACATAGTGTAGAGCCTGTAATCCCCAGTGCTTGCAGTTTTGCTAAGAGGCCCTGGTGCCATACTCGGTCGAAGGCACCAGCAATATCCAGTGCTACTATACAGCTGAGTTTGGATTCATCCAGTGACTGGTTCCACTTAGTGGAGAGGTTTAACAATTGATCAGAAGCAGAGTAACCTTTTCTGAAGCCATATTGACGATCACAAAGTAGTGAGTGGTAGTCGAAAAACTGTCATTTGCCGTGAGATTATTGTCTCAAGGAGCTTGCCAGTGATTGACAGGAGTGATACTGGTCTGTAGTTACTGATTTCTGCTCTGCTCTTCTTTTTGTGAACAGGGACTACATTGGCCTCTTTCCACACAGAAGGCCTTTTACACTGTATTAGGCGTGCTGAAAGATGCAAGTTAGAGGTTCTGCTAGCTGGTCAGCACATCTACTCAGCAATCTTGGGCTCATCTTGTCTGGGCCCACAGCTTTTCTTGGACCAGCGATTTAAGATGCACCTCCTCCTGACTTATTGTCACCACTGACATCTATCCAAGGAAGGTCCCTTGCGCTGGATCAGGAACTTGCATCTTGGCAGCAAAGTGCTGGGCAAAGAGGTCGGCTCTACACGACACCAGCTTTCTTTTTGTGTCCACCTCCCATTTAGAGATGGCCCACTTTTGATCCTCACACATATGCCTAAAGGCTGGCCTGTGCAGAATGTCTCTTATACCTTCGCCAAGCCTTGTACTTACCAGCAGCAGCCTCTTTACAACGAAAGCCGAAACAAGGTTGATTTGTAGGCTTAGTTACATATTGCCCGTGAGGGATGTGCTCTTGTAGATTAAGGATATGTTCAATGAAGATATTCACTTGGTTGTCGACATCCTCTTGGGGAAGAGCATTCCAATCAGAGGTGGCGAGTTCAGAGCAAAGGGCTGGCCAATTACCTCTTTCCCACAGCCAGGTTGTGCGTGTGGACTCCTCACCTCGTCGAACAAGCAGCCTTTTTTTTTTTTTTTTTTTTTTTTTACACAGGGTTTGACAAGGTTAAGGATCCCTAGCTTTATTGACAAGCTATTTACAGGTTAAGGATCCCTAGCTTTATTGACAAGCTATTTACAGATTAAGGATTCCTAACTTTATTGACAAGCTATTTACAGGTTAAGGAGGATTCCTAACTTTATTGGCAAGCTAAGAGCTGTTACCTACATCAGCTCATTTGAAAGCATTTTTATTGTTATGAGACATACAAGTAGGGAACAGGATGAAGTTGGAGCCATCTGTGGGCCAGAATTTTCATTTGATCAGCTGACTTTGTCTCGTTGACATCATTATGCTGTACGAATGTGTTCCATACTCGAGTCATCCTGGGTATATATGATCTCAGATGGAATGATGTTCTGGAGAAGGGTACAGCCAGAGTGAAGTTGCTGCTTTCTGCCCGTCTTGTGGCATAAAAGCTTGTTTCACGCTGTCCTCGAAGTGGATCCAAGTGTGGTACTTTGACAATAATCTCCTTGTACATAACAGTAAAGCCACCTACATCCCTCCTATGTTGAAGGCTCTGCTGAAATAACAGATCTATCCAGGATGGGTCCAGGCGAGAGATGAGACGTCTTGCTCTGTTCTCTACTTTGTCAAGCAGTCGCAGATGAGAGGGGGGGGGGCAGGCAAACCAAGAATGTGGAGCATACTCAAGGTGTGAGCGTACTTGTGCCTCGTACAGAATCTTGCAACCCCTACTGTCAAGCAGATGCGAGATACGGCGAAGTGCTTTAAGATAAAGAAGGTCATTGAAGTAGACATTCCATAACAATGGTCCCAGCACACTTCCTTGTGGAACACTTGCCCCAATAGGATGTCTTGCTGATTCCGTTCCATTGAGAACTACCCTTAGAGATCTACCATGAAAGTAATCACTGAGGAGACATAACGTAGAGCCTGCAATTCCCAGAGTTTGCAGTTTTGTTAAGAGGCCCTGGTGCCACACCCGGTCGAAAGCACAGCGACTGGTGCCATTTAGTAGAGAGAATTGACAACAGATCAGCAGCAGAGTAACCTTTCCTGAAGCCATATTGACGGCCACAAAGTTGAAGGCTCTGCTGAAATGACAGATCTATCCAGGATGGGTCCAGGCGAGAGATGAGACGTCTTGCTCTGTTCTCTACTCTATCAAGCAGTCGCAGATGAGAGGGGGGGCAGGCAAACCAAGAAAGTGGAGCATACTCAAGGTGTGAGCGTACTTGTGCCTCGTACAGGATCTTGCAACCCCTACTGTCAAGCAGATGCGAGATACGGCGAAGTGCTGTAAGCTTCCTGGCTGCCTTGTTTGCTAGATTTACAACATGGTTCTTCATGGTTAGTTTGGAGTCAAATTTCACCCCAAGGATATCAACTTCTTCTCCAGGTGCCAACATCCTCCCATTCACCCTTACTACTGCACCAGCATTACCATCATGGTGCCTAGAGACGATCATCATTTGCGTTTTCTCAGGTGCAAATGTTACTTGCCATCTATTTCCCCAAGCTGATATAGCTCTCAGCTGGTGATTGATGTAGCTTAGAGCAGCTGGCATTTCTTCTCTTGGATAAGTGAATGTCAGTGTACAGTCGTCTGCATATGCATGTGATTCTGGGATGAGATGAAGAAGGTCGTTGAAGTAGACATTCCATAACAATGGACCCAGCACGCTTCGCTTCCTTGTGGAACGCTTGCCCCAATAGGATGCCTTGCTGATTCCGTTCCATTGAGGACTACACTTAGAGATCTCTCTCTCTCTCTCTCTCTCTCTCTCTCTCTCTCTCTCTCTCTCTCTCTTTTCTTTTTTATACAGGGTTTGACAAGGTTAGGTTAAGGATCCCTAGCTTTATTGACAAGCTAAAAGCTGTTACCTACATCACCTCTCTCTCTCTCTCTCCTCTCTCTCTCTCCTCTCTCTCTCTCTCTCTCTCTCTCTCTCTCTCTCTCTCTCTCTCTCTCTCTCTCTCTCTCTCTCTCTCTTCTCTCTCTCTCTCTCCCTCTCTCTCTTTCTCTTTCTCCCTCTACCATAAAGCAGGAGTGCCCAGACTGGCCACCGTGTAGGCACGTTCCCTCCCGCAAATTAAATTCCAAACTGGTAACCAACTTATCTGTCCCTCGCCCTTCTCTGTTTATCTCCTCACTTCTCCCCTCTTCTTCCTTCCATTTCTCCTCCTCCCACTACTCGTTTTCTCATCCCACCACTCGTTTTCCGCCTTTTTTTCCTCTCGCATCCTCTTGTGCCAGCTTATCTTTTTTTTGTATAAATATTAATATTAATATTGGTTTTCCTACTCTGCCGTTTTATACGTTTACTCCTCAACGGTTGTCTAATTTTTCTTTCATCTTCACCAACATTTTTTTCCTTTTCTCTCTCGCTGCACTTTTTTTGCTTATGCTAATATTCAAATGTGATGCTCAAACATGAGGAATTTTCTGAAGTGATCCAAAAATACTAAATAATGGTAAGAAACACCAAGGCAAGAGATGCCACACAAATGTGGGTAAAGCATTTTGCAGTAATAATACACTGGGACAGACTGAACCCAGAAGTTACAAGTGTGTGAACTGGTAACAGTACCTCAGGAAGATTTGAACAAGTTAGACATAACGCTGCGACTGGCTGTGGAGTCTGGAATAATAACATAAACTCACCAACCGCCCAACACAACTAGTAGTAGTACCAGCAGTAGATGTTATGGCTGGGATTACTGACGTAGTAGTTTCAACAACAGAAGTACAATTTATATTAACTATCCTTTATATTAACTATCCTTTTATATTAACTATCCTTGTATTTTCCCCAATATGACCAAGAGTGTGGCTGGAGGGAGTAGAGAGCAGTTAGAGAGCCTCCTATATTCAACAAACTTCCATTACAGAAACAGCGTTAACACTAATTTTCACTACGTAGTCCTTCTCAGTACATAGCCTCTTTAAGGTACGGGGGGCTTGAACTCGCGGCAAATGACTCGTAAAACTCCAGGCCAGTGCGTAATCCACTGGGCCTGCTGGCTACAATAAAATTCATCCAACTATATTTTATACACCATAGGGAGGTTAGCATGGGTCACACTGTGACCACAAATGCAAGTTTTTACAGATGAATAAAAAACCTTGCATTTGCGGTCTCAGTTAGACCCATGCGTGTTCGCATCGCTATTGGGCCGTGCGGACGTGCTGCGCAGTAGCTCCTGATTGAGTTGGCTTTATGCAGTGTTGACGTGTACTTGGCTCTTTGAAGACCTGTTTGCGTGCTCTCTAGAATTGAAGCAAGATGCCCTCCATCGAGCAACTTTACCAACAGCTTAAGGAAGAATTGCGGTTGGCGAATATGGAAATTCGGCGACTGACCGAGGAAAACAAAAAGATTCGGAGTAGTCCTCCTGTTTTGAGTCCTCAGGTCAAGAAGGGAAACTGGTCAGTGGCTGGACAGCAGGGAAAGAAGTTGACGATCAAGAAGACGAATGGAAAGGTAGAAACGATGAAGAAGAAAGAGACTGCCGTGGAAACTGTTGTGGAAACATCCAATACATTCTCAGTGCTACCCGACGAATGTGAGTCGAATACTGGGAACGTCACGACGAAAGACATTAAGGAAGGTACGAATATTGTTGTTGTTGGGGATAGCCAAGTTAGGTATATGGATAGGGCGTTCTGCTTGAAGGACAGGAGTAGGAGACAGAGAGTTTGCTTTCCTGGGGCTGGGATGGAGGATATTGTTAGCCGTCTGGATGACATCATGAGAGGTAATGGGAACAATCCTATTATCTGTCTCAGTGCTGGAGGCAACAATGTTGGCAGACGTAGGAGTGAAGACCTGATTAGCAGGTATAGGTCAGCAATAGAAATAATTAGAAGTAAGGGTGGGAACCCTCTCATATGTGGTATTTTGCCAAGGAGGGGAGTTGGAAATGAATGGTTGTCCAGGGCAATTGGTGTAAATTGCTGGCTGGACAAATACTGTAAGGAAAATGCGGTAACATTCATTGACAACTGGGACCTCTTCTATGGCAGAAATGACATGTATGCTAGGGATGGGGTTCACTTATCTAGGTGTGGGGTGGGAGCACTGGCAACTGCAGTGGAGGGAGCAGTTAGGACTTTAAACTAGGAATAGTTAGTGGTATGGGTTTTGGCAGGAAAACAGTGAAGTCCCAGTGTAGTAATATTACGAGTTCTAGGAGAACTAGTAATAATAAGAACGAGATAGATATTGAAAAGCCAGGGACCTTGGGTGATAAGGACAGTAATAGGTTTAGTAGAAAAATAGAAATGAGCAGGAAGGGTAAAGAGAAAGGAGAGTCTTTCAATGTTTATTATGCTAAATGCCGTAGTGCTAGGAATAAGATGGACGAGTTGAGATTAGTTGCTAGTGTAGGTAACATTGATGTATTTGCCTTAACTGAGACGTGGTTTAATTCAAAAAGTCGGGACATGCCTGCGGAATGTCATATTCAGGGTTTTAAATTGTTCCAAGAAGATAGAAGTATTGGGAGGGGGGGTGGAGTGGCATTGTATGTCCGAGATCGCTTGAACTGTTGCATAAAAACGGGTATTAAGTCTGAAGTAACACATACAGAGTCTGTTTGGATAGAATTTTCAGAGGGGCATGAAAAACTGATTTTAGGGACCAAGGGAAACTACTATGGGAGGAAATTGTTAAGGCCACAAGGCACGATAATGTAGTAATTCTAGGAGACTTTAACTTTAGTCATGTTGATTGGAATTTCTTGACTGGGAATTTAGAATCATACGACTTCTTAGAAGTATTTCAGGATTGTTTTTTGAAGCAGTTTGTGACAGAACCTACAAGGGGAAATAACCTGCTTGACTTAGTTATGGCAAACAATGAATCCCTTGTTAATAATTTAGAAATTTCAGAGGAACTGGGTGCTAGCGACCACAAATCAATTACATTTAGCATTGAATGGAAGTACGATAGTAGCGATAACTCAGTAACAGTCCCAGATTTTTCGCTTAGCGAATTACGATGGGCTTAGAGAACACTTATCATCTGTTGACTGGGGTAACGAAGAGAGCTATCAATATGACAGTTTTCTGAACACTATACATGCTGCTCAAAGAGCGTTTATCCCATATAAAGAAATTAGATCAAATAGAAATGACCCAAAATGGATGAATAATAGGCTCAAATATCTACTAGGGCATAAGAAAGGAATTTATAGGCGTAATCAAAAGAGGTGAGGGTCATCTTATGAATCAGTATATTGACATTAAGAGGGACATTAAAAAGGGGATAAGAAAAGCTAAAAGGAACTATGAAATTAAAGTTGCTAGGGATTTTAAAACTAACCCAAAAAGTTTTTCCAGGTCTATAGAACAAAAGTTAGAGATAAGATAGGTCCCCTTAAAAATAACTATGGGCACCTTACTGACAAAGAGAATGAAATGTGCTTGATTTTAAATAATTATTTTCTCTCAGTTTTTACACAGGAAGACACTAACAATATTCCAGTAATTAATTTTTACAGTGGGCTAGAAGAAGATAAATTATGTAACATCACAGTCACTAGTGAGATGGTTGTGAAGCAGATAGACAGACTGAAGCAAAATAAGTCGCCGGGTCCTGATGAGGTTTTTTCAAGGGTTCTTAAGGAATGCAAAATGGAACTCTGTGAACCATTAACTAATATTTTTAATTTATCTCTTCAAACAGGTGTAGTGTCTGATATATGGAAGATGGCTAATGTAACTCCTATTTTTAAAACAGGGGACAAGTCGTTACCGTCAAATTACCGCCCAATAAGCCTGACCTCAATTGTAGGCAAATTACTAGAGTCAATTATAGCTGAGATTATAAGAAGCCATCTCGATAAGCATAGCTTGATTAATGATACTCAGCATGGATTCACAAGAGGCCGGTCTTGTCTAACTAATTTATTAACTTTCTTCAGTAAAGCTTTTGAGGTGTTGACCACAATAAAGAATTTGATATTATTTACTTAGATTTTAGTAAAGCTTTTGATAGAGTTCCGCACCATAGACTGTTAAGAAAGTGGCAGCTCATGGCATTGGGGGAAAAGTGCTCTCGTGGATCGAGTCATGGCTCACTGACAGGAAGCAGAGAGTGTCCATAAATGGGGTTAAATCCGTGTGGGGATCTGTAACAAGTGGCGTTCCACAGGGATCAGTCTTGGGCCCGTTGTTGTTTATAATATATATCAATGATCTTGATGAAGGAATTACTAGTGATATGAGCAAATTCGCCGATGACACAAAGATAGGTAGGATAATTGATTCAAACGTAGATGTTATGGAACTTCAGGAGGATTTAAACAAACTCTATTCTTGGTCAGAAAAGTGGCAGATGCAGTTCAATGTAGATAAATGCAAGGTTCTGAAACTTGGGAGTGCCCATAACCCTAGTACTTATAAGTTAAATGATGTAGAACTTAGCCATACAGATTGCGAAAAGGACTTAGGGGTTATGGTGAGCAGCAACCTTAAACCAAGACAGCAATGCCTAAGCGTACGTAATAAGGCAAATAGATTACTGGGATTTATATCAAGAAGTGTAAGCAACAGAAGTCCAGAGGTCATACTGCAGCTTTATACATCATTAGTAAGGCCTCACCTAGATTATGCAGCTCAGTTCTGGTCTCCGTATTACAAAATGGACATAAATTCGTTAGAAAACATTCAGTGTAGGATGACTAAATTAATACATAGCATTAGAAATCTTCCTTATGAAGAAAGATTGAAGACTCTTAAGTTACATTCACTTGTTAGACGAAGAATGAGGGGAGACCTGATCGAAGTGTATAAGTGGAAGACGTGTACTTAGCTCAGTGGTGACGTGTACTTAGCTCTCAGTGGTGACGTGTACTTAGCTCTGTGAAGACCTGTTTGTGTGCTCTTGTGAATCTGTACAAGGATGCCTTCTCTTGAGCAACTTTACCAGCAGCTGAGAGAGGAGCTCAGAGTTGCTAAGATGGAGATACGGCGATTAACGGAGGAGAACAAGAGGATTCGTAGTAATCCTTCTGTTGTGAGTCCCCAGGTTAAGAGGGGAGCTTGGTCAGTGGCCGGGCAACATGGAACCAAGCTGAAGATCAAGAAAACGGTTGGAGAGGGGGAAACAACGAGAAACCAGAAGACAAACGGTGGAAACTTCCAACTCATTCTCGTGCTACCTGACGAAGGTGAGTGTTCTGCTGGGAATGCCACGAGCCCCAAAGAAGCATTGGCAGACGTGAGTAAGACATCCCTAGAACCCCAACGAAGACCATCGAAAACGTCTTGACGAATTCTACAAGTGGTGTAATGCTACCTGGCGAATGTGAGTCGACTACTCGGAGCATCACGACGGACGACGCCAAGGGAAAGGGTAAAAACATTGTTGTTGTTGGGGATAGCCAGATTAGGTACATGGATAGGGCATTCTGTTTGAAGGATAGGAGTAGGAGGCAGAGAGTGTGTTTCCTGGGGCTGGGATGAAGGATATTGTTAGCCGTCTGGATGACATCATGAGAGGTAATGGAGCAATCCTATTATCTGTCTCAGTGCTGGAGGCAACGATGTTGGCAGACGTAGGAGTGAGGACCTGATTAGCGGGTATAGGTGAGCAATAGAGATAATTAGGAGAAAGGGTGGGAAACCTGTCATATTGGCATTTTGCCAAGGAGAGGAGTTGGAAATGAATGGTTGTCCAGAGCAATTGGTGTCAATTGCTGGCTGGACAAGTACTGTAAGGAAAATGCAGTAACATTCATTGACAACTGGGACCTCTTCTATGGCAGAAATGACATGTATGCCAGGGATGGGGTTCACTTACTAGGTGTGGGGTGGGAGCACTGGCCAACGCAGTGGAGGGAGCTGTTAGGTCTTTAAACTAGGAATAGTTAGTGGTATGGGTTTTGGCGGGAAAACTGTGAAGTCGCAGGGTAGTAACATGAGTACTAGGAGAACTAGTAATAGGCAAAATGAGGTGGATATTGGAAAGCCAGTGGCACTAATTGACAAGGACAGTAATAAGTTTAGTGGAATAACAGAAAGGAGCAGGAATGATAAAGAGAAAGGAGGGTCCTTAAGTATATATTACACAAATAGTCGCAGTGCTAGGAATAAGATGGACGAGTTGAGACTAGTTGCTAGTGCAGGTAACATAGATGTATTTTGCCATTACTGAGACGTGGTTTAATTCAAAAAGTCGGGACATGCCTGCAGAATGTCACATTCAGGTTTTAAATTGTTCCAAGTAGATAGAAGTATCGGGAAGGGGGGTGGGGTGGCATTGTATGTCCGAGATCGCTTGAACTGTTGCATAAAAACGGGTATTAAGTCTGAAGTAACACATACAGAGTCTGTTTTGATAGAATTTTCAGAGGGGCATGAAAAATTAATTTTAGGTGTGATATATCGTCCCCCAAATTTAGATAGGGACCAAGGAGACTACTATGGGAGGAAATTGTTAGGGCCACAAGGCACGATAATGTAGTAATTCTAGGAGACTTTAACTTTAGTCATATTGATTGGAATTTCTTGACTGGGAATTTAGAATCATACGATTTCTTAGAAGTAGTTCAGGATTGTTTTTTGAAGCAGTTTGTGACAGAACCTACAAGGGGAAATAACCTGCTTGACTTAGTTCTGGCAAAAAATGAATCCCTTGTTAATAATTTAGAAGTTTCAGAGGAACTGGGTGCTAGCGACCACAAATCATTACATTTAGAATTGAATGGAAGTATGATAGTAGGGATAACTCCAGTAACAGTCCCAGATTTTCGCTTAGCAGATTACGATGGGCTTAGACAACACTTATCATCTGTTGACTGGGGTAACGAAGAGAGCTATCAATATGACAGTTTTCTGAACACAATACATGCTGCTCAAAGAACGTTTATTCCCTTATAAGGAAATTAGATCAAATAGAAATGACCCAAAATGGATGAATAATAGGCTGAAATATCTACTAGGGCATAAGAAAGGAATTTATAGGCGTATCAAAAGAGGCGAGGGTCACCTTATGAATCAGAATATTGACATTAAGAGGGACATTAAAAAGGGGATAAGAAAAGCTAAAAGGGACTATGAAATTAAAGTTGCTAGGGATTCTAAAACTAACCCAAAAAGTTTTTTCCAGGTCTATAGAACAAAAGTCAGAGATAAGATAGGTCCCCTTAAAAATAACTATGGGCATCTTACTGACAAAGAGAATGAAATGTGCTCGATTTAAATAATTATTTTCTCTCGGTTTTTACACAGGAAGACACTAATAATATTCCGTAATTAATTTTTATAGTGGGCCAGAAGAAGATAATTATGTAACATCACAGTCACTAGTTGAAATGGTTGTGAAGCAGATAGACCGACTGAAGCAAAATAAGTCACCGGGTCCTGATGATTTTTTCAAGGGTTCTTAAAAAATGCAAAAGGAGTCTGTGAACCTTTTTCTAATATTTTTTAAATTTTTCTCTTCAAACAGGTGTAGTGTCTGATATTGGAAGATGGGTAATGTAATTCCCTTTTTTAAAACAGGGGGCAAGTCGTTTCCGCAAATTACCCCCAATAACCTGACCCAATTGTAGGAATTGCTAGAGTCAATTATAGCTGAGATTATAGAAACCTCTCTAACATAGCTTGATTAATGATACTCAGCATGGATTCACAAGAAGGGCCCGGGTTTTTCTAACTAATTTATTAAATTTTTTCAGTAAAGCTTTGAGGCTGTTGACCACGATAAAGAATTTGAATTTTTTATTAGATTTTAGTAAGGGATTTGTAGTTCCCCCCAAAAATGTTGAAGAAAGTAGCGCTCATGGGGATTGGGGGGAGGGGGCTCTGTGGATCGAGTCATGCTCAAGACAGGAAGCAAGAGTGTCCCTAAATGGGGTTAAATCCGAGGGGGATCAGTAAAAAAATGGCGTTCCCCAAGGGAAACAGTCTTTGGGGCCCCTTTTTGTTTATAAATATTCAAAGACTTTAGAAGGAATTTTAGTCATTGACAAAATTCGCCCCATGAACGAAGAAGGGAGGTAAATTTTATTCAAACGTAGATTTTAGGGAATTCAGGAGGGTTTAGACAAACTCTATTTGGTCAGAAAAGTGCAGATGCGTTTAATGTGGATAAATGCAAGGTTTTGAAGCTGGGGGTGTCTATAACCCCAGCACTTATAAGTTAAATAATGTGAAATTAGCCATACAGATTTCGAGGGGGACTTGGGGTTGGGTGGGCAGCAACCTTAAAACCCAAAACAGCAATGCCTAAGCGTACGTAATAAGCAAAAAAAATTTCTTGATTTATATCAAAAAGTGTAACAACAGAATCCCAAGGGCATACTGCGCTTTTTACATCTTAGTAAGGCCCCACCTAGATTATGCAGCCCAAATTTGGTCTCCTATTACAGAAAGGACATAAATTCTTTTGAAAAAATCAGGGGTAGGAAATAAATTAATACATAGCATTAGAAAATCTTCCTTTTGAAAAAAAGATTGAAGCTCTTTAATTAATTCAATTGTTAGAAGAAGAATGAGGGGAACCTGATCGAGGTATAATGGGGGAAAATAGGTATTTTAAAGTAAAAGGGCACAAGTGCAACTAATGTGACATTTATTGTGGCAACGTTTCGCTCTCCAGGAGCTTTATCAAGCCATTACAAACAATACATGGACACAGAGGGTATATAAAGGCTCAGAGTGAGGTGAATACTAGTGAGGTACCATTTCGATGTTCACTAGTGGTAGTAGTAGTAGTAGTAGTGGTAGTGACAAAAGTAATGCAATATGGGTAGAGCAATTAATTTGTACATGAGTAAAGGATATAAAAGCTATTACTTGGGTAACATAAAAATAGGTTGGACAAATAAAAAACTGGAATGAGGCGGCTTGTTTCAGTGTTCACTCTCTTGCTTTGTGTAGTATAACAGGAGAGACTATGTGATGGCAGGGTTTACTGTTTTCAGGAGGATTCTTGCTAAGATTTTCGGAGTGGTGAAGCTGCCGTTGTTTTGTTTAATTGTATTTAAAACCCAGCGATCAGTGCTGATTCAAGGCACTTGCGTGTGCGGAAATTAGTTTCTTTTATCACTAATTGGGCGTCTCTGAATTTCATAAAAAGATTGGTGGAATTTCGGTGTTGTACACAGGCGTTGTTTAAGTTGTCGTTCCTACATGCGTATATGTGTTCATTGAGGCGGGTGTCGAGGTTTCTTGCTGTTTCACTACGTAATCTTGTCACGGGCCTCCACAGGGTATAAGTGTAAACTCCTGCATTGACTGGTTCGTGGGCTTGGGTTTGTCCTGGTTAGATCCTTTATTGAAGTGGTAGAAAAGCGATGGCGACTCTGGTGTTAGCTTGTGAAAGTACTTTTGAGACGTTTAGTGCAACCTGGCTTTTGGGAAGAATTATAACTTTGTTGGGACCCGGTGTTGATGCGTGGAGAATTGATGATCTGAAAGAGCTCTTTTCTTGCAGTCTTTGATGAAAAAAGAAGGAAATTGTAACTCAGTGAATGTTTGGTGAATGTAAGTACATTCCTCGTCAAGAAACTCGGACTACAAATTCGGTATGCTCTTAGGAAAACCCGATGATGTTTCCTCTTTTTGGGCTTGGTATCTTGACTGGAATAGAAGTGTGTGAGATCATTTTATTGGTGGGTTTCGATAAACTTGAAATCTTAGGTTGTTGTCTACTTTGTGAATGAGGACGTCGAGGAAAGGTAGCTTGTCATTGGACTCTTCTTCTAGTGTAAACTGAATCGCTGGTTCAACTGCGTTGAGCCTTGCCTGAAGATCCCGTACATCAAAACGTTTTGGAGTTATTACGAGGATAACGTTATTACGAGTTATTACGAGCGAAACGTTGCCACAATAAATGTCACATTAGTTGCACTTGTGTCCTTTTACTTTACATATTGTCGGTAATTCTACCAACTTTATTACAAAAATAGGGATTAATAAAGGGGATATTAACAAGGTCTTGAGGATATCTCTCCAAGAGAGAACCCGCAGTAATGGATTTACATTAGATAAGTTTAGATTTAGAAAGGACATAGGAAAGTATTGGTTTGGAAATAGGGTAGTTGATGAGTGGAACAGTCTACCTAGTTGGGTTATTGAGGCTAGGACTTTGGGTAGTTTCAAATTTAGGTTGGATAAGTACATGAGTGGGAGGGGTTGGATTTGAGTGGGACTTGCACATCGGAGCTTGTTTCTTGGGTGGCATTGAAAATTGGGTTGGGCAAATGTTTTGTTAGTGGGATGAATTGTAAAGGACCTGCCTAGTATGGGCCAACAGGCCTGCTGCAGTGTTCCTCCTTTCTTATGTTCTTATATGTTCTTAATTTAGGTTGGATAAGTACATGAGTGGGAGGGGTTGGATTTGAGTGGGACTTGCACATCAGAGCTTATTTCTTGGGTAGCATTGAAAATTGGGTTGGTCAAATGTTTGTCAGTGGGATGAATTGTAAAGGACCTGCCTAGTATGGGCCAACAGGCCTGCTGCAGTGTTCCTCCTTTCTTATGTTCTTATGTTCTTATGTCTTGAGGATGTCTCTCCAAGAGAGAACCCGCAGTAATGGATTTAAATTAGATAAGTTTAGATTTAGAAAGGACATAGGAAAGTATTGGTTTGGAAATAGGGTAGTTGATGAGTGGAACAGTCTACCTAGTTGGGTTATTGAGGCTGGGACTTTGGGTAGTTTCAAATCTAGGTTGGATAAGTACATGAGTGGGAGGGGTTGGATTTGAGTGGGACTTTCACATCAGAGCTTATTTCTTGGGTGGCATTGAAAATTGGGTTGGGCAAATGTTTTGTTAGTGGGATGAATTGTAAAGGACCTGCCTAGTATGGGCCAACAGGCCTGCTGCAGTGTTCTTCCTTTCTTATGTTCTTATGTTCTTATGCTAACCTCCCTGTGGTGTGTAAATATACCTAGTTGGATAAATCTTATTGTATCCAGCTGGCCCAGAGTTTTACGACTCATTTGCGCGAGTTCAAGCCCTGACTGTACAGTGGTTTGTTTGCAATCGTGTCATTACGATTTCGTGAGTCATAGCCTCTGTAGTTCACTGGTCTTTATGAATAACCTCCCCCTCCCTCCCCCCCCCCCTCTCTCTCTTCTCCTCTCTCTCTCTCTTCTCTCTCCTCTCTCTCTCCTTTTCTCTCTCTCTCTTCTCTCTCCTCTCTCTCTCTCTCTCTCTCTCTCTCTCTCTCTCTCACTCTCTCTCTCTCTCTCTCTCTAACTCGTATCTTTCAGCACTGCCTAGTACAGTGTAAATGGTCCTTTCTGTGGAAAGAGGCAAATGTAGTCCCAGTTCACAAAAAGAAGAGCAGAGCAGAAATCAGCAATTACAGATCAGTGTCACTCCTGTCAATCACTGGTAAGATCCTTGAGACAATAATCTCAAGACAAATGACAGAGTTTTTTGACTACCACTCACTACTTTGTGATCGTCAATATGGCTCCAGGAAAGGTTATTCTGCTGCTGATCTGTTGTTAAACCTCTCCATTAAGTGGCACCAGTCACTGGATGAATCCAAAGCCAGCTGTATGGTAGCACTGGACATTGCTGGTGCTTTCGACCGGGTGTGGCACCAGGGCCTCTTAGCAAAACTTCAAGCACTGGGAATTGCAGGCTCTACGCTGTCTCCTCAGTGATTACCTTCATGGTAGATCTATAAGGGTAGTTCTCAATGGAATGGAATCATCAAGACATCCTATTGGGGCAAGTGTTCCACAAGGAAGCGTGCTGGGACCATTGTTATGGAATGTCTACTTCAACGACCTTCTTCATCTCATCCCAGAATCACATGCATATGCAGACGACTGTACACTGACATTCACTTATCCAAGAGAAGAAATGTCAACTGCTCTAAGCTACATCAATCACCAGCTGAGAGCTATATCAGCTTGGGGAAATAGATGGCAAGTAACATTTGCACCTGAGAAAACGCAAATGATGATCGTCTCTAGGCACCATGATGGTAATGCTGGTGCAGTAGTAAGGATGAATGGGAGGATGTTGGCACCTAGAGAAGAAGTTGATATCCTTGGGGTGAAATTTGACTCCAAACTAACCATGAAGAACCATGTTGTAGATCTTGCAAACAAGGCAGCCAGGAAGCTTACAGCACTTCGCCGTATCTCGCATCTCCTTGACAGTAGGGGTTGCAAGTACGCTCGCACCTTGAGTATGCTCCATTTTCTTGGTTTGCCTGCCCCCCCTCTCATATGTGACTGTTTGACAAAGTAGAGAACAGAGCAAGACGTCTCATCTCTTGCCTGGACCCATCCTGGATAGATCTGTTATTTCAGCAGAGCCTTCAACACAGGAGGGATGTGGGTGGCCATACTGTTATGCACAAGGCCAATATTGTCAAAGTACCACACTTGGATCCACTTCGAGGACTGCGTGAAACAAGCTTTTATGCCACAAGACGGGCAGAAAGCAGCAATTTCACTCTGGCTGTACCCTTCTCTAGAACATCACTCCATCTGAGATCATATATACCCAGGATGACTCGAGTATGGAACACATTCGTACAGCATAATGATGTCAACGAGATAAAGTCAGCTGATCAAATGAAAATGCTGGCCCACAGATGGCTCCAACTTCATCCTGTTCCCTACTTGTATGTCTCATAACAATAAAAATGCTTTCAAATGAGCTGATGTAAGTAACAGCTCTTAGCTTGCCAATAAAGTTAGGAATCCTTAACCTGTAAATAGCTTGTCAATAAAGTTAGGAATCCTTAACCTGTAAATAGCTTGTCAATAAAGCTAGGGATCCTTAACCTTGTCAAACCCTGTGTAAAAAAAAAAAAAAAAAAAAAAAAAAAAAAAAAAAAGTCTTTCAAGTCAAACACTGCAAGTGGTTCATCAATATCCTTCTGTGTAAAATGTTGGTTGAGGTTACCAACAACTATATTGTTGACATTTGTGCTGAAGCAGAAGAGAGAATCCACATTTTCCATCAGGAAGATGATGGGATCTGCTTGTTGTCTTTAAGTCTGTGCTTTGCACATGCTAGTACAGAAGTGCTAGGGTTTATGCATAACGTGAAGAACGTCATTTCCAGGTGATTAGGAATGACACCATCGATAAGCTGGGCATGTACTTTTTCAGAAGAGCATACGGCACCTCCTCCTCCTCCTCCTCCTCCTCCTCCTCCTCCTCCTCCTCCTCCTCCTCCTCCTCCTCCTCCTCCTCCCCTTCTCCTCTTCCTCCTCTTCTTCCTCCTCCTCCGCTAATATCATTATTATCTTTATAATATTACTAACAACCTGATTCAATGCCATTCTTGTCATTATTATCACCAAATAGCCTAGTTATAATGGTTTTAATAATGATATTTGCGGATAGTAATGATAAGAATGGCATTGAATCAGGTTGTTAGTAATATTATAATGATAATAAGGATATTAGCAGATGATACCTGGAGTTTACCTGGAGAGAGTTCCGGGGGTCAACGCCCCCGCGGCCCGGTCTGTGACCAGGCCTCCTGGTGGGTCAGAGCCTGATCAACCAGGCTGTTACTGCTGGCTGCACGCAAACCAACGTACGAGCCACAGCCCGGCTGGTCAGGAGCCGACTTTAGGTGCTTATCCAGTGCCAGCTTGAAGACTGCCAGGGGTCTGTTGGTAATCCCCCTTATGTATGCTGGGAGGCAGTTGAACAGTCTCGGGCCCCTGACACTTATTGTATGGTCTCTTAACGTGCTAGTGACACCCCTGCTTTTCATTAGGGGGATGTTGCATCGTCTGCCAAGTCTTTTGCTTTCGTAATGAGTGATTTTCGTGTGCAAGTTCGGTACTAGTCCCTCTAGGATTTTCCAGGTGTATATAATCATGTATCTCTCCCTCCTGCGTTCCACGGAATACAGGTTTAGGAACCTCAAGCGCTCCCAGTAATTGAGGTGTTTTATCTCCGTTATGCGCTCCGTGAAGGTTCTCTGTACATTTTCTAGGTCAGCAATTTCACCTGCCTTGAAAGGTGCTGTTAGTGTGCAGCAATATTCCAGCCTAGATAGAACAAGTGACCTGAAGAGTGTCATCATGGGCTTGGCCTCCCTAGTTTTGAAGGTTCTCATTATCCATCCTGTCATTTTTCTAGCAGATGCGATTGATACAATGTTATGGTCCTTGAAGGTGAGATCCTCCGCCATGATCACTCCCAGGTCTTTGACGTTGGTGTTTCGCTCTATTTTGTTGCCAGAATTTGTTTTGTACTCGGATGAAGATTTAATTTCCTCGTGTTTACCATATCTGAGTAATTGAAACTTCTCATCGTTGAACTTCATATTGTTTTCTGCAGCCCACTGAAAGATTTGGTTAATGTCCGCCTGGAGCCTTGCAGTGTCTGCAATGGAAGACACTGTCATGCAGATTCGGGTGTCATCTGCAAAGGAAGACACGGTGCTGTGGCTGACATCCTTGTCTATGTCAGATATGAGGATGAGGAACAAGATGGGAGCGAGTACTGTGCCTTGTGGAACAGAGCTTTTCACCGTCGCTGCCTCGGACTTTACTCTGTTGACTACTACTCTCTGTGTTCTGTTAGTGAGGAAATTATAGATCCATCGACCGACTTTTCCTGTTATTCCTTTAGCACCCATTTTGTGCGCTATTACGCCATGGTCACACTTGTCGAAGGCTTTTTTCAAAGTCTGCATATATTACATCTGCATTCTTTTTGTCTTCTAGTGCATCTAGGACCTTGTCGTAGTGATCCAATAGTTGAGACAGACAGGAGCGACCTGTTCTAAACCCATGTTGTCCTGGGTTGTGTAACTGATGGGTTTCTAGATGGGTGGTGATCTTGCTTCTTAGGACCCTTTCAAAGATTTTTATGATATGGGATGTTAGTGCTATCGGTCTGTAGTTCTTTGCTGTTGCTTTACTGCCCCCTTTGTGGAGTGGGGCTATGTCTGTTGTTTTTAGTAATTGTGGGACGACCCCCGTGTCCATGCTCCCTCTCCATAGGATGGAAAAGGCTCGTGATAGGGGCTTCTTGCAGTTCTTGATGAACACGGAGTTCCATGAGTCTGGCCCTGGGGCAGAGTGCATGGGCATGTCATTTATCGCCTGTTCGAAGTCATTTGGCGTCAGGATAACATCGGATAGGCTTGTGTTAACCAAATTCTGTGGCTCTCCCATAAAAAAATAATTTTGATCTTCGACTCTCAGTCTGGTTAGCGGCTTGCTAAAAACTGAGTCATATTGGGACTTGAGTAGCTCACTCATTTCCTTGCTGTCATCTGTGTATGACCCATCTTGTTTAAGTAGGGGCCCAATACTGGACGTTGTTCTCGACTTTGATTTGGCATAGGAGAAGAAATACTTTGGGTTTCTTTCGATTTCATTTATGGCTTTTAGTTCTTCCCGTGATTCCCGACTCCTATAAGAATCCTTTAGCTTAAGTTCGATGCTTGCTATTTCTCTGACCAGCGTCTCCCTACGCATTTCAGATATATTGACCTCTTTTAGCCGCTCTGTTATTCTTTTCCGTCGCCTGTAAAGGGAGCGCCTGTCTCTTTCTATTTTACATCTACTCCTCCTTTTTCTTAGAGGAATAAACCTTGTGCATACATCGAGTGCCACCAAGTTAATCTGTTCTAGGCATAAGTTGGGGTCTGTGTTGCTTAGTATATCTTCCCAGCTTATATCGGTTAGGACTTGGTTTACTTGGTCCCACTTTATGTTTTTGTTATTGAAGTTGAATTTAGTGAATGCACCCTCGTGACTAATCTCATTATGTCGGTCTGGGGCTCCACGCATACATGTCTGAACCTCAATTATGTTGTGATCTGAGTATATTGTTTTTGATATAGTGACATTTCTTATCAGATCATCATTGTTAGTGAAGATGAGGTCTAGTGTATTTTCCAGTCTAGTAGGCTCTATTATTTGCTGGTTTAAATTGAATTTTGTGCAGAGATTTAAAAGCTCGTGTGAGTGTGAGTTTTCATCAGAGCTGCCTCCTGGTGTTATTACTGCAACAATATTATTTGCTATATTCCTCCATTTTAGGTGCCTTAAGTTGAAATCCCACAGGAGCAAGATGTTGGGTGCAGGAGCTGGAAGATTTTCCAGACAATGGTCAATTTTTAACAGCTGTTCCTGGAATTGCTGGGATGTTGCATCCGGAGGCTTGTAGACTACCACAATGACTAGGTTTTGGTTCTCGATCTTTACTGCTAAAACTTCCACTACATCATTTGAGGCATTAAGCAGTTCTGTGCAAACAAGTGACTCTGCAATGTACAGGCCAACCCCCCCCCCCTTTTGCCTGTTCACTCTGTCACACCTGTATAGGTTGTATCCTGGGATCCATATTTCGTTGTCCAAGTGATCCTTTATGTGGGTCTCAGTGAAAGCCGCGAACATTCCCTTTGCCTCTGCAAGCAGTCCACGGATGAAAGGTATTTTGTTGTTTGTTGCTGGCTTTAGACCCTGTATATTTGCAAAGAAGAATGTTATCGGACTGGTGGTATTGTTGGTACTGGGGTGATAGGTGATAATAATGATAGGAATGGCATTCAAATTAAGAATAGCCTAGTTATTATGAGAAAGGAAGACTGAATAGGAAAATTCACACATGTATATTAACTGACACTGAGAGTATTTCCATAATATTCTGGAAGGTTCTGAGACACCGTTGACAAATGAGGGATTTTTTTCGCCTCT
The DNA here is from genome assembly GCF_026875155.1 of Cherax quadricarinatus. Taxonomy (NCBI): domain Eukaryota; kingdom Metazoa; phylum Arthropoda; class Malacostraca; order Decapoda; family Parastacidae; genus Cherax; species Cherax quadricarinatus. The sequence goes on along the minus strand of NC_069399.1, from coordinate 127,710,463 downwards.
ATTTCATTAGTTTGAAGTTTGTAAATGAAGGTATGTAATGATCCAATATTGTAACTTTTTACGTCACATTACCTGTTCCTGGCGGTTAGAAGCTTGGGGCTGGGTATTAACTATCTGCTAATACTTTCCTCATGTTAACTGCAAACTGTGAGTCCTACTCTACCAAACCCCATATGGGGTGGGGTGTGGGGGGGGACCGGTGTGTGGGATGGCATCCTGCTTGCCTGTCCCAGACAGACTGAGACTGGCCGGTGCCTCCACACTACCACTCTGAAAACTTATCCTACTTCTGTTGTTGTCTTTGCAACATTGCATAGCTCCTGATGACGCACTGAGAAGTATGAGTGCTTGAGCTAAAGCTTGTCTTGCATTGTTAAGATCGCCTGTCTGCGATTGTTTTGCATATATAAATATATGTAATATATATACATATATATATATATATATATATATATATATATATATATATATATATATATATATATATATATATATATACATATATATATATATATATACATATATATATACATATATACATACATATATATATATATATATATATATATATATATATATATATATATATATATATATATATATATATATATAATATAGGGAGGTACCACCTCTAGAACTGTCATAGGGACCCTCATCCTCAGAGAAAAGAATAAACTTGCTTCAGGGAAAACTCAAGGTTCTCCCTGAAGCTGTTTGAGAATTTTCTCCTACCACCCCCTATATTTCAAGTATGTTTTATTTAAAGACAAAATATATTGGCCAAACATTCACAAAAATACAACAGAAAGTAAAACAACATAGGTAACTCAGAGCTACATCTCGAATACTTCGTCCAGCTCCCCTGCGGTGGGCCTCGTGCCCAGAATGCTGCAGGCATTTCCTCTCTGGATCGCAACACTGAGTCTCTGAAAGAGGAAGCTGGTCGTCCTGTGGTCCTTGGTTTCTATGATGAGCTTTTCACCCAGCTCTTTGAGGAACTTTAGAGCACACTTGCCCCATGCTCCAAGGGTCTCCGACCCTATTGGAATGAAGTTATAGCAAGGGGAAGGTCTTCATATTTTCGGATCTTCTGGGTCTCCCTGTGGCTGGCAGCTCCACCCCCTTCCACTACAGAGTATGGCAAGTAGGTGTCTGCCAATGTGGCAGCACAGGTGTAGTCCCAGGCAATCTGCTTTCCATCCTTCCAGGGTAGCATAGTGGCTCCATCAGGACGCTTTTGACTTCCATCAGACCTCTGTACTTGGGGTTCCCGTTGAGCTGGGCAACGGGCTGTGGCGAGGCTTCTCTTTATTATGTCATTGATCTCCTCATGTCTGGCATACTTCCCTTCTGCTGTGTGGCACACGAGACCATGAAGCCCAAATTGATCAGCTGTCGCCCTGCCGCAAATACACCTATGTTCGGTGAGGATGGGGGCGGCTAGGCGAAGAGCAACACCAATCCGAATGGCCTGTGGGTCGAGACGGGTGCCAAGGGAGGAATTGGGAACAGCTAACAGGAAATCTCCTGAGTGTGGTGCCTTCACTGCCAGGAGACGAGCTTTGTTCTTTCCTGAAGCATTGGAGAGCATTGTGTAGGCGAGTTTTTCCATGATCGGTTTGTCCCAGTGGGACTGTTTGTGCTGTTTGGGAGGAGGTGGTCTACTGGAGGAGTCTGTAAGGGTGTCCCACCGAATCGCTGCTTCAGTAAACCTGGGGTCTTGAGCTCCTACCAAGTCTCTCAAGCGTTCGGGCACTATCTTCTTGACTAATGCACTGGAAGCCAAACACGAAGACAGAAAAGCAGGTAAAGCAACATGCGTTGCTTTGCGCACCCCTATACCTCCCAGTCGCACTGGGAGGGTTGCCTGATCCCATTGCTCATCCTCTAGTGACAGGTTCAGTGCCTTCTTAAAAGTTATCTCAGGTGTGCGTCATATTCATCGAGTGTTGGGTTGTCAAAAGAGGGTGCACACCTCAAGAAGTAAGTGAGTCTTGGCATAGTAAGACACCTTGTGAGGAGATACAGAACATCATGGGCATCAAGATCGCTTATTCTCTCCTCCATTCTTATCAGGTCATTCAATTTGTCCCTGAGGACAGTATCGATGGCCTGGTGACCCAGCGGTGCCCCAAGAGGGTACTGTTGGACGGAGTTGTAGTTGAGACTTCTGGGAGGATTCTTCGCACAGCATTGATTATTTCTTGGTTCGCTGTGATGATATATATATATATATATATATATATATATATATATATATATATATATATTATATATATATATATATATATATATATATATATATATCTCCCATCTTGTTCCTCATCCTCATATCCGACATAGACAAGGATGTCAGCCACAGCACCGTGTCTTCCTTTGCAGATGACACCCGAATCTGCATGACAGTGTCTTCCATTGCAGACACTGCAAGGCTCCAGGCGGACATCAACCAAATCTTTCAGTGGGCTGCAGAAAACAATATGAAGTTCAACGATGAGAAATTTCAATTACTCAGATATGGTAAACATGAGGAAATTAAATCTTCATCAGAGTACAAAACAAATTCTGGCCACGAAATAGAGCGAAACACCAACGTCAAAGACCTGGGAGTGATTATGTCGGAGGATCTCACCTTCAAGGACCATAACATTGTATCAATCGCATCTGCTAGAAAAATGACAGGATGGATAATGAGAACCTTCAAAAACTAGGGAGGCCAAGCCATGATGACACTCTTCAGGTCACTTGTTCTATCTAGGCTGGAATATTGCTGCACTCTAACAGCACCTTTCAAGGCAGGTGAAATTGTGGACCTAGAAAATGTACAGAGAACTTTCACGGCGCGCATAACGGAGATAAAACACCTCAATTACTGGGAGCGCTTGAGGTTTTTAAACCTGTATTCCCTGGAACGCAGGAGGGAGAGATACATGATTATATACACCTGGAAAATCCTAGAGGGACTAGTACCGAACTTGCACACGAAAATCACTCACTACGAAAGCAAAAGACTTGGCAGACGATGCACCATCCCCCCAATGAAAAGCAGGGGTGTCAATAGCACGTTAAGAGACCATACAATAAGTGTCAGGGGCCCGAGACTGTTCAACTGCCTCCCAGCACACATAAGGGGGATTACCAACAGACCCCTGGCAGTCTTCAAGCTGGCACTGGACAAGCACCTAAAGTCAGTTCCTGATCAGCCGGGCTGTGGCTCGTACGTTGGTTTGCGTGCAGCCAGCAGCAACAGCCTGGTTGATCAGGCGCTGATCCACCAGGAGGCCTGGTCACAGACCGGGCCGCGGGGGCGTTGACCCCCGAAACTCTCTCCAGGTAAACTCCAGGTATATATATATGCAATAAGATCACAGTAAACAGGTGATTTCAGAATATGCAAAACAACCACTCTGAAAGAATAGAGAAATTCCAAGCGCTTTCGTGACTACTCACATTATCAAGGAACATTATCAAGGAACATAGTTCCTTGATAATGTGAGTAGTCACGAAAGCGCTTGGAATTTCTCTATTCTTTCAGAGTGGTTGTTTTGCATATATATATATATATATATATATATATTATATATATATATATATATGTATATATATATATATATATATATATATATATATATATATATATATATATATATATATATATATATATATTATATATATAATCGAGGCTTAAATATTTAAATCTGCGAATTAAAAAATCAAGAACATTCATAGAAATTCAAAAGAAAGAAAAAAGTTAAGATGTAAAAACTGAAAAAGAAAACTGTACGAGCATTGTCACGTAAGTAACAATACACTGAGCAATGTCAGCCAAACAAATAACACCAACAATAAACAGTATCATAGACATAACATTTCCACACAATTTAATTTGGACTGAGTCCGACTATTGAGGTCACCGCCTCTATAACACAATCATCTCCTTAGTAATAATAATAGTCGATTTTTTTATTTGAAATCGTTGGTGAAATCCGATAAGCGGACTAAGCGGCCGGTTAGAGCCCCGCCTATTGAGGGGCTCACAGATTAACTATTGGTTTCCTAACCCTTCATGATTTACGCTCTTATCTCTAACGGTTTATGGTCGCACAAGGTTCCCTGCACCACCATAAATACTTATTTGCATATTACGGAAACCGTTTTGATTCTGAAATCAAAAGGCATTTTTTTAAGTTTTTATCTTTTGTTGACTGTGCATTTCTGAAAAAGCAATTTAAATGACAACATACTCGTAGCAGTGGGTCAGCAACACTCACAATCTATCGTCCGGCTGGCTCTTTACGTTAAATTTAATTTCCATTAGTGGAATAGATGTCAGCAGAGAGGAGGGATGGGGGCCTGACATGGCCCCCTAAATGTTCCTCCGCTGAGGGTCCCTGGACCTATAAATCTGCTATACAGAAAGGTCGTTTTGGCCTTGTCATACTTATTTTTATTTTACAGATACAAATGGATTTTTCTCGATTCGCTCTGTAGACTTCGTCCTGTACGGTCACAGACGCTCCTGCGCATCTCAAACAGTCTCCCTACGATCCCCGTTGGGTAGGGGAACCTCTACCATCTCCACGATGTCTCATCGTGTGAGGATTAAACCCAAGACTGCTGTCATCAACGATGCCACGAAGTTTGAACTTGCATCCTCTGTTCAGTCTAGTCTGAGAGTTAAGTTCTCGAACATTACTACTCTGAAAGAAAAAGGACACAAGTGCAACTAATGTGACATTTTATTGTGGCAACGTTTCGCTCTCATGGAGAGCGAAACGTTGCCACAATAAAATGTCACATTAGTTGCACTTGTGTCCTTTTACTTTACATATTGTCGGTAATTCTACCAACTTTATTACACTCTGAAAGAAGCTTTCCTTATCACCTTTCTTGATGATGAAGAAGCAGACAAGGCACTCACTCCTGCTGCACTGAAGATCTTAGATGACCGTGGCTTTACCATCTCTACCTCAGCTTACATGCTAGCTAAACGGTCAGTGTTTATGAAACGCCTTGATAAGCTCATCACGACCATGTCTCCCTACGAAATTAAGTCATCCATTGAAGATCTTAACGCCTGGGCCAAGATTGACTCTGTTGTGAAGATCCCCAATGCTTCCTCGATGCTCAAGGTCACGTTTCTGGACGTCACCATGGCAACCAGAGCATGTCTGATGGCCTGGCCATCTCCTACTACTTTATCAACCCTCGTCAAATTGAACCAGAACGCTTCAATCATGTAACATCTTGCTGGATATGCTACTCCTACAATCATTCAACTGCCTAATATCATGTGAAGAACAAGAAGATCTGTTCCACCTGTGGGTCTGAAGGTCACGACTTTCGTTCCAGCACCTCAACTGCTGCTCCCACTTGCATCAGCTGTAAGAGTGACCACCATACAATGGCAGCCAAATGTCCTGTTCGTAAAGAGATCCTTTCAAAGAAACTAAAGGAAGACCTGAAGAAGACTATAGGAAACTCTCCTATTTATGCTGCTATAGCTAAGCGTCAGACGACCACCACCAAAATTCTACAAGCCACTCAGCAGCCTCCACTACTCACCGCCTCTCCTCTACCAGATATTTCAACAAAATTCTACTACTGCCTGATGTATGCACACATGCAAAATGCAGCTAACTCGGGTTGTTTCAATACTACTATTAATGAAATTCTTGCCCTCAACAATCTGCCATCATTCAACTTCCCAGCTAGTCCTGCTTCAGCTGATGTTTTGAAGATTATTCCAAAAATCGTCAGTTTCGAGGCAACAGATGACTTGCAAGATATGATTTCTGCAGAAGCTACCTGCTCTACTTCGCAATCCACCAAGGAGAGACCATCTCCACCTCAAGCCACCACCACTACTACGGACCAATCAGAGGCCTCGCTGCCCGTCGAGCCTCCACCAGCACCCACCAATGAGAGACCACCTCCACCTTCTAACACCAACCAACCACCGACCTCACCTGCCTCTGCGACCAAGCCAGCCTTCCTCAATACGCTTGGTGTCTCGTTCTACACCACGAAACCACACAATAACGCAATGCTTGTCCACGAACTCGTCCACCGGCTCCAAGAAGGGACTGTCAAGTTCACCTGTACCACAGAACGACCCATCGGGCTAAACGTTATAATCCACCACCTCTGCCATCCGGGTCCAGATCCAACAATCCCCTTCAAAGTGTACCATCTCTCAAGAACGAAGTTCACCAATCTCTCCAATGGCCCAGTTGCATAACTAGCTTGCGACTATTCACTGCCTAGCTGACAATCCAGCCTGCCCTGCTGCATCACCAAAACAACTCATCCTGCTTGCTGCCTTCTGACACTCCCAGCTCCTGCCGCCGCCTTCGCCATCCTCTCCTTGTGAACCAAGTACCAACGTCGTTCAACCCTCTCCATCTACGCCTGCAGTACCTCTGTACCACATGCACCAAAGTGGTTGGGCCACTTGCCTATTTTCCTCCTCTCCTCCTCCCTCCCATCCTTTTCCAGTATTTCCATCCTTCCTGATCCTTCTTCCTTCCCATCTCATGACAGCTCTGGTCATCTTCATGATTCATGCTTTTGCTAGATGTGTTTCGACTGCTACCCAATCTGCTGCAGTTTCCTGAAAAATAAACCACTAGTACTCAACCCAGGCATGAGATGAGAAATTTCAATTATTCAGATATGGTAAACATGAGGAAATTAAATCTTCATCAGAGTACAAAACAAATTCTGGCCACAAAATAGAGCGAAACACCAACGTCAAAGACCTGGGAGTGATCATGTCGGAGGATCTCACCTTCAAAGACCATAACATTGTATCAATCGCATCTGCTAGAAAAATGACAGGATGGATAAGTAGAACCTTCAAAACTAGGGATGCCAAGCCCATGATGACACTCTTCAGGTCACTTGTTCTATCTAGGCTGGAATATTGCTGCACACTAACAGCACCTTTCAAGGCAGGTGAAATTGCTGACCTAGAAAATGTACAGAGAACCTTCACGGCGCGCATAACGGAGATAAAACACCTCAATTACTGGGAGCGCTTGAGGTTCCTAAACCTGTATTCGCTGGAATGCAGGCGGGAGAGATACATGATTATATACACCTGGAAAATCCTAGAGGGACTAGTACCGAACTTGCACACGAAAATCTCTCACTACGAAAGCAAAAGACTTGGCAGACGATGCAACATCCCCCCAATGAAAAGCAGGGGTGTCACTAGCACGTTAAGAGACCATACCATACCACCTGGTGGTTCACACTTACACTCACTCACTCATTTGACCATAAACGGAAATATTAATCTCAGTCTTAAAATAATGAATCCTGTGATACTCCAATACTGAAACTATGTACTGTGCCAAAACAAAAGCATTCACATTGCTAAACTCACAAACTAGTATTTAGTCACTTAGCCATAATACCAACTTTCCTCATAATTTGTAATATTTTACAATTAAGAATAAAACTAAGTATGCCCGAAATGCCTAGCCATGCTAAGCGTTCTAGTGGTACACTCTGTAATCACAATTTTACTACATGTAAACCAAACAATAACCAAATTTTGTAAACTCAGCATTGTAATCCTTATAGAGAATAAACTTTGAATACAATAAGTGTCAGGGGCCCGAGACTGTTCAACTGCCTCCCAGCAACATAAGGGGGATTACCAATAGACCCCTGGCAGTCTTCAAGCAGGCACTGGACAAGCACCTAAAGTCGGTTCCTGATCAGCCGGGCCGTGGCTTGTACGTTGGATTGCGTGCAGCCAGCAGTAACAGCTTGGTTGATCAGGCTCTGATCCACCAGGAGGCCTGGTCACAGACCGGGCCGCGGGGGCGTTGACCCCCGGAACTCTCTCCAGGTAAACTCCAGGCAAAAAAAATAGTACAGGGTGGAACATAAGCTTTTAACGTAGGTAATTTATAAAATTCATTGAGAAATGTAGCTCAGTCTTCCAAAGAGGTCCAGGAACTGTAGATTAGATCTTCACAAAGCCCAGAAAATTTAGCTAAACACACTCAAGAAGTCTGACTTCCATCGTTGAACACCGTCAAGTGCCTAGGCACACGAGATCAACACTCTCAAGAGAGACAAAAACTGGAACTCAACCCAGAACAGGGAAAATATTTATGCATTAAAGCAGTACACAAAATATTGTGTTTATACGCATGTTTATTAGACTAAAATACACCAACTATCAAATGACATTTATGAACGAGTAAAAATCATTAACAAGATAAACCATACCACGGGTGGGGTTAGAACCCACGATCAGAGAGTCTCAAAACTCCAGCTAGCCACATTGTGGCCAGCTGGTCCAGTGGCTAACGCGACGGTCTGGAGTTTTGAGACTCTCTGATCGCGGGTTCTAACCCCACCCGTGGATTGGTTTGTTTGCAATCGTGTCATTACGATTTCGTGAGTCACATTAACAAGATGATAAAGCAAGATCAAATTAAGATATTTATTTGAAATATATTTTAAATATGTTTCTGTATTATGTGAAGGGGCAAATATTTTAATTTTGGCAAAATTAAAATCATCATAAAAAGATGTATTTTCATAATTTTTAGAAAATTTTAGCATTTTTATTTCAGTTTAAATTCTCTACAAATCTATGTAAAAAAATAATATGGTTTAAAATAACAGACAGTATATTCCAGAGCTACAAAATACGCACATTTCATGGGTTGAAATATAACTGGGGAAACTGACACCAACAAAATGGAATCCATAACTTCTTCAGCAATAACCAGGTCAGTACCCTAGTAGAATCGGTCACTTGGCTTGAAAGGATCTCAGGTGTCTCCTGTGAGCCTGGGCCACTGCTCTCTCTTGGGGAGAATATTTTAATTCAACACTGTCTAAAGAGCATTTTTAAGAGGAAATTTGAGAAAAAATTTAATATTTATGTAAAATGTAACACTGATTTTTCGAAATATTTTAATTTTTGTGGGGGGAGGGGGGGGTTCAAGTATATTTAGAAAACTCCAAATTTTTACACTAAAATTCAATAAATTTGGTTAAAAAAATTTAATTTATTGCAGAGGTTCCTGAACTTATAGATATTAATAAACTTTTCATAGCTAATTTTAAAAAATAGTGAAGTATTATTATTGAGGAAAATACTGTATATATTTTCCAGAAATATGGTTATTTATATGTAAATAGATGGCCTATATTGTATTTAATAAAATTTATGTTATCGAAAACGGGAAGCTGCGCCTGCGCAGGACACTCGCCATTTTGTTTGAATTGAATAACAGACGTTGTGAATAATGGGAAGAATTTTTCGTGCTCTAGAGGTTAAAATTGAGCTGATACCCCTCAAATAGGAGGCGAAATTGTTGGATGTGCATTCCTGCATAACTTGAGATATCAGGCGACAGGACAGGACAACTCCAGGAACCTCAGATACGCTGTCTAATTTATGTTTAAATTCTGGTCAGTAAATTTTTCATAAATGTAGGCAAAAGGGGGGGTCCTGTACATGACACATTAATCTCCAGTCAAATTGGTGAGTGATATTAAGATATTCTCTTTCTGTTATGTATATGTGTATATATATAATCATTTATTATTTTTAATATACAGTCCACAAATTTATATATTTACCAGCATTCCTGGTGATGTATTTTTCATTTGTAATTAATAGGTCCAGAGCAACTTGTGGATATGACAGTGGTAGGTATCGAAGGGGGACATTTTTTGCGACCTAGGTGTCCCAAATTCCTACTTGTCTAACTTATAAATAATAATTATCTTTGTGCATTTACTGTTATGTAAATAATGATACATCCAAGTAAATGCAATTTTCCACAATTATATTTAGAAGTACTGTAGCAGTGTCATGGACCCAGCCTAGTTATTTCCCATAAGTTCAAACCTGTCATATGCGGACTGGTCTTCCTCCTAAGGTAATCGCATAAGAAAGTTTTGTTGGCCCACCTACCTACCACATCCAACCTTACATTGCTTGGCAGGGTCAACTGCTAAGTTCATGTAGCAGAATCGTCTCCATTTCCCGTATCCTTATTTTCTGTCCCCCTCTCGTCGACGCTCTAACTCAGTTCCTCAAAGCGACAAACTTAATCAAGTTGTACATAGTTTGTTTTTGAGATTTTTCATTTTCAAATGTATGTAGACAACTCGTTTCCTATTTTATTAAATGACTTGGGGGTCCCTTCCAGCTACCATACCATATACTGCACAAACTTCGTTGTCTACCTCCTCTTCCTCTGGAGGTACTTCTCCACTGCTTTCATCACTGACTGTCTTGGAAAACATTATTCGTTTCTGACAAAGGAAACCTAACATTAGCCTATGTGGAAAATTTTCCATTTTCCATATTTAATGCATTTTGTTATGTCTTTATTTTACCTTAGTGTTATTATATCTTAGTGTTATTAGCCAAAAAGCAACACTTTATTGCCTAGGTCGGGGAACCAGGGAAAATCACCCTAAACGGGGTAAAAATTAAAATCTCGGGGATAATGAAGTCTCTTTAATTCCTTTCCAGATCTTGATTCATATACTGTGAGTTAGGTTGTGAATCCCTTCAAGTGTGAAATTGCTGATGTGCCAGAAGAGTCTCAAGGATTGGCAGAGGCACTTCTTGGACTTCGTTCCAACAATGAAGCATTGAATTTCAGAACAACGCAGATCTGTGCTTTTTTGGATGTCAAGAGCTGCAAAGACTTTCAAAAATGCACAGGAGGAAGCGATAAGAATACTCCTGCCGTTTTCAACTACCTATTTTTGCGAGCAAGGATTTTTCACTCTAAACTTAAAAATAGGTACATAAATCGGTTGAACATTGAAGACAGTTTCCAAATTGCTCTGATATCAAAAAGCCCAATTTTGATGTTGCTGTATCAAAATTGAAACAGTCATTTCTCGAGAACCTGAAGTGAAAATGTTTTCAATGAAATTCTTTAGTTCCCTGGTGAGATTTTCCTCCGTAAGCCATGCGTGTCGTATGAGGCGACTAAAATGCCGGGAGCAATGGGCTAGTAACCCCTTCTCCTGTATACAATTACTAAAAAAGAGAAGAAGAAAAACTTTATAAAACTGGGTTGCTTAAATGTGCGTGGATGTAGTGCGGATGACAAGAAACAGATGATTGCTGATGTTATGAATGAAAAGAAGTTGGATGTCCTGGCCCTAAGCGAAACAAAGCTGAAGGGGGTAGGAGAGTTTCAGTGGGGGGAAATAAATGGGATTAAATCTGGAGTATCTGAGAGAGTTAGAGCAAAGGAAGGGGTAGCAGTAATGTTAAATGATCAGTTATGGAAGGAGAAAAGAGAATATGAATGTGTAAATTCAAGAATTATGTGGATTAAAGTAAAGGTTGGATGCGAGAAGTGGGTCATAATAAGCGTGTATGCACCTGGAGAAGAGAGGAATGCAGAGGAGAGAGAGAGATTTTGGGAGATGTTAAGTGAATGTATAGGAGCCTTTGAACCAAGTGAGAGAGTAATTGTGGTAGGGGACTTGAATGCTAAAGTAGGAGAAACTTTTAGAGAGGGTGTGGTAGGTAAGTTTGGGGTGCCCGGTGTAAATGATAATGGGAGCCCTTTGATTGAACTTTGTATAGAAAGGGGTTTAGTTATAGGTAATACATATTTTAAGAAAAGAGGATAAATAAGTATACACGATATGATGTAGGGCGAAATGACAGTAGTTTTGTTGGATTATGTATTGGTAGATAAAAGACTGTTGAGTAGACTTCAGGATGTACATGTTTATAGAGGGGCCACAGATATATCAGATCACTTTCTAGTTGTAGCTACACTGAGAGTAAAAGGTAGATGGGATACAAGGAGAATAGAAGCATCAGGGAAGAGAGAGGTGAAGGTTTATAAACTAAAAGAGGAGGCAGTTAGGGTAAGATATAAACAGCTATTGGAGGATAGATGGGCTAATGAGAGCATAGGCAATGGGGTCGAAGAGGTATGGGGTAGGTTTAAAAATGTAGTGTTAGAGTGTTCAGCAGAAGTTTGTGGTTACAGGAAAGTGGGTGCAGGAGGGAAGAGGAGCGATTGGTGGAATGATGATGTAAAGAGAGTAGTAAGGGAGAAAAAGTTAGCATATGAGAAGTTTTTACAAAGTAGAAGTGATGCAAGGAGGGAAGAGTATATGGAGAAAAAGAGAGAGGTTAAGAGAGTGGTGAAGCAATGTAAAAAGAGAGCAAATGAGAGAGTGGGTGAGATGTTATCAACAAATTTTGTTGAAAATAAGAAAAAGTTTTGGAGTTGAGATTAACAAGTTAAGAAAGCCTAGAGAACAAATGGATTTGTCAGTTAAAAATAGGAGAGGAGAGTTATTAAATGGAGAGTTAGAGGTATTGGGAAGATGGAAGGAATATTTTGAGGAATTGTTAAATGTTGATGAAGATAGGGAAGCTGTGATTTCGTGTATAGGGCAAGGGGAATAACATCTTGTAGGAGTGAGGAAGAGCCAGTTGTGAGTGTGGGGGAAGTTCGTGAGGCAGTAGGTAAAATGAAAGGGGGTAAGGCAGCCGGGATTGATGGGATAAAGATAGAAATGTTAAAAGCAGGTGGGGATATAGTTTTGGAGTGGTTGGTGCAATTGTTTAATAAATGTATGGAAGAGGGTAAGGTACCTAGGGATTGGCAGAGAGCATGCATAGTTCCTTTGTATAAAGGCAAAGGGGATAAAAGAGAGTGCAAAAATTATAGGGGGATAAGTCTGTTGAGTGTACCTGGTAAAGTGTATGGTTAGAGTTATAATTGAAAGAATTAAGAGTAAGAACGGAGAATAGGATAGCAGATGAACAAGGAGGCTTTAGGAAAGGTAGGGGGTGTGTGGACCAGGTGTTTACAGTGAAACATATAAGTGAACAGTATTTAGATAAGGCTAAAGAGGTCTTTGTGGCATTTATGGATTTGGAAAAGGCGTATGACAGGGTGGATAGGGGGGCAATGTGGCAGATGTTGCAAGTGTATGGTGTAGGAGGTAGGTTACTGAAAGCAGTGAAGAGTTTTTACGAGGATAGTGAGGCTCAAGTTAGAGTATGTAGGAAAGAGGGAAATTTTTTTCCCAGTAAAAGTAGGCCTTAGACAAGGATGTGTGATGTCACCGTGGTTGTTTAATATATTTATAGATGGGGTTGTAAGAGAAGTAAATGCGAGGGTCTTGGCAAGAGGCGTGGAGTTAAAAGATAAAGAATCACACACAAAGTGGGAGTTGTCACAGCTGCTCTTTGCTGATGACACTGTGCTCTTGGGGATTCTGAAGAGAAGTTGCAGAGATTGGTGGATGAATTTGGTAGGGTGTGCAAAAGAAGAAAATTAAAGGTGAATACAGGAAAGAGTAAGGTTATGAGGATAACAAAAAGATTAGGTGATGAAAGATTGAATATCAGATTGGAGGGAGAGAGTATGGAGGAGGTGAACGTATTCAGATATTTGGGAGTGGACGTGTCAGCGGATGGGTCTATGAAAGATGAGGTGAATCATAGAATTGATGAGGGAAAAAGAGTGAGTGGTGCACTTAGGAGTCTGTGGAGACAAAGAACTTTGTCCTTGGAGGCAAAGAGGGGAATGTATGAGAGTATAGTTTTACCAACGCTCTTATATGGGTGTGAAGCGTGGGTGATGAATGTTGCAGCGAGGAGAAGGCTGGAGGCAGTGGAGATGTCATGTCTGAGGGCAATGTGTGGTGTGATATAATGCAGAGAATTCGTAGTTGGAAGTTAGGAGGAGGTGCGGGATTACCAAAACTGTTGTCCAGAGGGCTGAGGAAGGGTTGTTGAGGTGGTTCGGACATGTAGAGAGAATGGAGCGAAACAGAATGACTTCAAGAGTGTATCAGTCTGTAGTGGAAGGAAGGCGGGGTAGGGGTCGGCCTAGGAAGGGTTGGAGGGAGGGGGGTAAAGGAGGTTTTGTGTGCGAGGGCTTGGACTTCCAGCAGGCATGCTTGAGCGTGTTTGATAGGAGTGAATGGAGACAAATGGTTTTTAATACTTGACGTGCTGTTGGAGTGTGAGCAAAGTAACATTTATGAAGGGATTCAGGGAAACCGGCAGGCCGGACTTGAGTCCTGGAGATGGGAAGTACAGTGCCTGCACTCTGAAGGAGGGGTGTTAATGTTGCAGTTTAAAAACTGTAGTGTAAAGCACCCTTCTGGCAAGACAGTGATGGAGTGAATGATGGTGAAAGTTTTTCTTTTTCGGGCCACCCTGCCTTGGTGGGAATCGGCCGGTGTGATAATAAAAAAAAAAAAATACTTTTTTTTATTTCATGTGGTTTATTTTTCATTTTATTATGTTAATTTTGTGTTTTATTTTTAAAGTTGTTTTATCGCATGTAATACATACTTTGCAAATGGATTCAATAAACTATTTTGAATTTGAATGCTTCTTGTGTCTTCCGGATTCTGTGGACACTCAAGTCTAGTGGGTAATTTTGCTGTACACAAATTTGTTTTGGGGTAATCATTCTCTGCTTGGACGTTGTGCTGAGTGGTTGTCAGCTGCTTCTGCTCAGTCACGACACCTGGTGGCGGAGTTTTTGCTGCATCAACAACAATGGTGACTGCTGTTCGCCGGAGGGTTAATACTGTTTGTATTGAGCTAACACGGGGCTCTTTCACCAGTGCATCGATACACGTGTTATTGCCGGCGATCGTCCGTGATACATATGGCATCCAGCACGAATCCCTGTGTGGCGTCGCCTTGAATGGAGTTTCCCAGATTTTCATCAGGTTTTGTGATACTCAGATCTACGAGAGATTGTGACCCAGTACCAAGAGATAAGTAAGCAGGTCACCCCAGCTGTCACAATCTAGTTGCATAACGTTTCACAATATTATACGTGCGTCTGTGTACGTAACGTGCTTATTGAGGCCAATGAAGTTGATATATGTAATGCTTTTGAACCTTATGGGACGATCCACCTGGCCACCATGGGTGAGTGGTCTGACGGCCTCTATATTGGTCTTTAGGAGGGGTCATATAGTACTTTGAAAATGTCCCTGCACCAGCCAATTCCTTCCTAAGCACACCTGGAGGATTTTCGAACCTAGGGGTACGTTACATATCCTGGACAGAGAAGAACTTGCCGCCTCTGCGGTGCTTTGGATCACATGGCAGCTCAGTGTGTTCAGCGCCAGCCGCCCTCCGGGTGTAGTCATCGTCAAGACGGCGAGGTGCCCTGTCAGGCTACGGAAGAAGAGGTGGTGGACTCGCCACTTCCGACATCGTGGAGTTCTGAGGTCGATCGGGCTGTGCTACTAGAGTCATCTTGTGTGACTCTACCTGGGACTGCCTCCCTTGATGAGGTGGAACATGTGAGCAGTGAGATGCCTCTAGCAAGAGAGGCAGGTGACAGGGAGGCCACTTTTGTATCTGCTTTGAGGGACCTTTTAGCGTCACAAGAGTCTGATTCTGTGCCTTTGCTGAAGTGTTCAGATGAGGTGAGATTGTTTAGATGATGCTGACAAGATAGATGAAGTGAGAGTTTTGGAGAGTCAGAGTTCATACTGTTGAGGCTGAAATACACAAGGAGAACACTCCTGGTACAGACATGTCTGAAGACGCTGTTTCTAGGAAGTGTGCAGCTACCCTGTCCGACTCCGATGACGTCTTGACCCCTGGACAACGTTCAGGGAAAAAGATGGGATCGGAAATCACGGGCGGGGGGTCACGCGGTTCCAGGACGGCAGGTAATATCATGGGGATTGCCAAAGGTGAGGGGGAGTGCCTTGGTTGCTTGCCAACGCAAAGAGAAAAAGGGAGTAGTGGCCCCTAGAGGAAAGCTACCTTTAGCACAGTTAGGTGTGTAACTATTAATATTAATGGTTTGAAATCTGTCAGAAAGTGTGTGCAAGTGCATGAGTGGTTGAATCATTTTGCTGTAGATGTATGTTTTTTGCAAGAGCATAACCATAAAGTAGGAAGTTTGTTGGAGATGGATGGTTATGACATTTACGTGACCCACTCAAGACGTCTGAAAGGTGGAGTGGCTGTGTTGATAAAAGCGACCAGCCCATTTGGAGGAGGAGGGGGGGAAGGGTCGGGTGGTGCGAGTAGTGGGGGATTGGGGTAGTAGGAGGGTAAGTTTTGTAGGGGTATATGGGCTGGCTGAACATGATGTTCATATTAAAAATACTTTTGTTCGAGATGTCTTACTGTATTATTTGAGGTTCCTGCTGGAAAGTACAGTGGTTGGTGGAGATTGGAACTGAGTGGTCCGCCGTAAAGACGTTTTACCGAGAGGGGCGGGTTTTTGTTCACTTATTTTGGGTGATTTGTTGTCTGGGCTGGAGTTGGTGGATGTAGGTGGAAGACCTGAATTGGGGATTGAGCATACTTTCGTGCATAGAGGTTATGCGGTGCATTTAGATAGGTTGTATGTGTCTCGGTGGGTGGTCGTAATAAAGGTGTGTGTGTTGAATGTCTTTTTCTCCTACCACTGTGAAGTTTTTGTGAAACTAGACTGGGGGGGTCTCCTGAATCATTTTAAAAGATACTGGAAAGTTGAACATGAGGCTGCTACAGAGCGCAGATGATAAGGCACTATTCATGGACCTATGGGCATCTATGGGAGTAGACTCCTGGGAGGGGTGGGATTTAGTGTGAAGGTGGGACAAGATAGTGAAGCCTAATATTAGGGATTTTTATGTACATTGGGGTAAGGAGGACAATCGCTTGGAGTATGGTTTCATGAGGTACCTGGAGGGTCGTCTACGGCAATGTTATGCACAGGGAGAGGCGTCTGGAGTTTACCCATTTGATGAGATTGACGCTCTTAAAGAACAAATTCAGGTATTGAAAAATAAGATTTTCGATGGGGCACGCATTTCGAGTGGGGTGGAGGAAGCTTTGTGGGGTGATAAGCCGTTTGCTTGTGTCTTAAGAAGTCAGACACAAAGGCGAAAGGCGACTGAAATTATGAGTTTAGTGATGCAGGATGAAGTTGACGGGTATCATGCAGGACAAGTCTTAACAACAACCGAAGGGATAAGTTTTTAGGTTGATACATGGAGTAAGCTCCACATGCAAAGTAAAGGTGTGAGTGAGCATGCAATTTAGGAACTGGGGAGGGGAGTACGATGCGAGTTAAATGATCATGATCGCCTTCTCATTGGTGGGCCTATATCTGAGGCAGAGGTGTGGGAGACGCTACAAGAAATGAGTAATGGGAAGGCACCAGGCATTGATCGCATCCCTTGTGAATTTTATATTCAACATTGGGAGGTAATTCGGGATTTTATGGTTCGTTTACTCAATGCAATGAAGAAGGGTGGGGTGTTAGGTCTGTCTCAGCGTACGGTGGTGTTGGTGTTAGTTAGGAAATGTGATGTGCCAGTAGCGATTAAGGGCTTTCGTCCCATATCGTTGATGTGCAGTGACTATAAGTTATATGCGAAAATTTTGATGAATAGGATTAAGAAAGTGTTTGGTAAGATTATCCATAAGGGTCAGTTTGGTGTACCAGGTAGGTCGATGTATGATGGTTATGGGAATATCAGAGAGTTTGTTGAGGATTGCAGGGAGAGGGGTGGGGTGGTGTTTTGGCTTTAGACTGGAGAGCCATTTTGATAGTTTGGAAAGGGAGGTCCTGTGGAAGTTTATGAGATGGCAAGGTTTTGGAAAAGAGGTCGTCATGTGGGCCCGTTCGTTGTACAATGGGGCGGGTTTTAAGGTACAGGTTAATGAGAAGTAGGGTGTTTTCATACAGTTGAGCAGGGGCATCTGTCAGGCATGCCCCATGTCTCAAATGTTTTTTGCATGTCTGCAAGACCCTTTTTAATGGGCTGTTTGTGGATGAGAAGTAGATTCGTCTTGGGGTTCGAGCAGCGGTCGACCGGCCCTTGTGCGTTATGTGGATGATACTACTGTGCTATTGTGTATGAGGGAACACTTGCGTGTTGTTGGGAGACTTGTTGATGTATTTGGCAAGGCGACGGGGCTGTGTGTTAATAGAGAAAAATCGAAGATTATAGAGTTGGAGAAGTGGGTGGGGGATGTGGTGGGTGCAGAGGGGTGGACGGTAGTTGATCGTCTCGCAATATGTGGTGCTCATTATATGCGTGAGGTAGACCAGACAAGAGCATGTAATTCGGAGAGAGTTGTAAATAGTGTCTTGGGGCGCTTAAATAGTCTACGGCCACAACATTTAACCCTGCATCAGAGGGCGGTAGTCATCAATGTCCTGCTTACAGCAAAGTATGGTATGTTGCCAGGGCCGGATTACCACATAGGCAAACGAGGCATTTGCCTAGGGCCCTGCGCATTTGGGGGCCCCGCGGTCCAAGGGGTTCAGGGGCTCATCCAAGACTGCGCACATGGTGCAAGTGCAAAGGGGTCCCTACCTAAAAAGTTCAAGTGTTTGGAGAGTAAAATTGATTTTTAAAAATTAATCAAAACAAAAATAAAAAATTAAATAAAATAAAATAAAAATAAAAAAAAACCAAACCCAAAAAGATGGCAAAATAAAACACCCTTTTTTTTACAATCAAAAGCCGGGTTTTTTTTCCCCCCAAAGGGGTTTTTGAGAAAGGGAAAATTTCTCCCCAAATTTTTCCCGTAGAAATTTAAACACGTTATCTAGATTTGTACGGGAAAAAAATTAACTAAAAGTGTTTTGATAGACATTGAGGGTTTTAGGGATAAAGTTTTTTTTTCCCCTCTAAATGTTAAGGGAGGTAGTGATGGGGGTTACTTAAAACCAAAAAAGGACGCTGGCCCTTTAAAGACCATTTTGGGTAAAAAAAACTTTTAAAGAAAAACCAAAAAAAAACGAAAATGACTTCCGTTGTAGGTTTTAAAAGCACTTTGCCCCCTTTTCTTTAAGTCTTTATTTTTAAATAACAAAACTCAATTATTGATTTTCTACATAAACTTCCGTCGAAAATTTGTTTAAATTTTTAAGTTGCGAGGGAAAATGATGTAGAACATAAATTTAAATTTTACTACATTTTCCCCCCAAAAACAATAAGCCAAAAAAAAAACAGAAAATCTTTTGGTTGGGTTAAAAAACAAAAATTTTGTCCCGGGCATTCTTTTTTCTATGTCCTTTCTATGGGGGTGGGCCCAATATATCATGCAAACTAATAAATTATTTAGTTAGGAAAATGGTAATATAAATACCATTGTGCATTGTTTTTTTGGGCCCGGGGTTGATTTCTTTTTAAGTAAATTTGGGAATCAAGGAGGAGTTTTTGTAAAAATTTCTTTACCCCAAAATCACAAAAACCTAACTATGGTAAAAAGTTCTGTATTTGACTCCTTTTTTGGTAACGTTTTGAATTTTCAGATGCGCGGGCCAGAGGAAAAGGGGGCTACAAGGGCCATACCCCCCCAAATTTTGACAAAAAAAAAAAATAATAAAAAATTAAAAAAATTAATAATAATTGATAATAAAAAAATTTTGTATTTGCATATTACAGACAGTGATACATCCTCTTTAGGAAATCTCGTGAAGGATGATGGATGTTCTTATGCGGGTAGGTCACAGAAAGAAAGAAAAAAAATTCAAAAGAAGAACAGAAAAAGAAAGGGGGTGGGAAAGCTGCGAAAGATCAAAATGCTCACGAAAACGGGTTTTCTAAATGTTACCTGTAAAGTTGAATCTGCAGATACCAGACCCATACAAAAAGGGCCCTCCCCCCATTATTTCTAAAGGCCAGAATCAAATTTCCCTTTTGTGTCTCCTCTCAATGCTCAACGGCCCATTTTTATCCACAGGATTTGTCTAAAAAGACCCCTGCCCCCTGGCCAAATGTAACCCCAATTCTCTACGAAATGCTTTCATTGCAGAAAACTTAAACCCAAACTCTGAACATTCCCTTTTGGGAAAAAAATCAGAAAGGGATTTATGATGATGGAAGCCCGTCGTTTTTTAAAAAGTCCCTATGTTTTATAGGAAGCCGCAAATTCAGAAACTGTTTTAAAAGATCATGGATGGTTTTTTACCTGAAAGCTCCCGGGAAAAATGTACTTTTCACATCAATTATTTTTTACCAAAGAAAAAACCTTCCACAGGGGTTAATGACTGAAAAAAATTTCAAGCGTTTCGAGGGGGGGAAAATGAAAACAGCACCACTCACAGGAGCTTTCATTTTTTGGGCCCGTGTATTTCGTGCCCCCCGAAAAAAAAGGTTTTTGGATTCTTTATTTGGGAAAAACAAACTGAAAAAAGAGCGTATTTTTGGGGGAAAATTTCTAGAAAGGTTGGGTTTCTGTTGTAAAATTCTTACCTAAGAGGACTTTTTCTTTCCATAGGAAAAAGAGGGTTTTTTTTTTTCGGAAAAAAAATGGCAATTTCCTTTGGGATCACAGAAAGGGTTTTTACAATTTCCCATCCATTTTTTACAAATTTATGTGTCCCCGTTTTGGGGAAAGCAGGAAGAGGCGGGGTTAACTTACAAAGTCATCTACTTATGCAAAAGAATTTATTTAACGAGGGCTAAGAAGGGGCCCCAATAACTCATAGCAGCTGTGAAAACTGCCAAAAAACTTTGGCCCCAAAAGTGTGATTCAACACCAGAAAATTTTAATACAGATCAATTGACATTCATTGTTCGCTTTGGGCGACTCCAATTTTTTAAGCCTGTAGAGCGCTTTATAAAATTCATTCCTCTTTTTAGGCCCTGATGGAGAAACAAAAAAAAAAATGTGCCCCTGGTACTCGCTTGAACATGATTTTCTATTATGGGAATTTGCCGTGGCCAAAAGGGTACGAAAAATGCAAGTAACATGTCGGGTAAAATAAAAGGATTGGGAAGCCCGGGATCAAGCAAATCCCCAAACCCCCTTGTGAAAATGGCCCTGTCAGCAAAATTCTTTTTAATCTTGTTGGGTCATGTGTTGCGGGGTTTTTGTGTCGCTGCTTTTTCCCTTTTTGGGGCTTTTAAAAAAGCCTCTTTAATTTTTTCCCCTCTTCAAACCTCGGTGGGTATATCAAGTTTAAACCCTTCATGGGGTGTATCAAAAAACATTAAACAAAAACAAGGCGGGCGCGCAGCTTTATGCAACACATGCTTTGAAAAAGCTTTGCTGAAAATCCGCCTTGCCTTTTAAACCCAAAAAGAAGAGGATGAAAACCAGACAGCAACTACAAGAAGCGAAAACAGCCAGCTTAAACCCTCAAAAATTTGGGAAATTTTGAATTGGGCCCCTTTCCCCGTGGGGCTTTTGGGGGGTGTATACGGAACGGTTTTTAAAACCAAGGAACAAGAAAACTTCAGAAAATTGAAAAAGAAATTGGGTACTTGTGCAAAACCCCTAGCAGGGTTAGTGGAAAATTTTTTAAGCTCATTTTTCAGTGATTTTAAGCTTTTGGGAAAAGTTTGAAAAAGAAAGCTTAAAAATGCTGGGAAAGGGCTTTCAGTTTCCGGGGGATCATCAGTGGCAAGGAAGAGGGGAAAAAGCAATTTTTGGGGAGGCCCCCGACAATTTAAATTGTGGGGCTAAACCCAAAGGGGAAATGTTTAAAACAGCTACAACTTTGCCCCTTCTGGGTTTTACTGATTACAGAAAATTTTTGAAAAGAAAAAAAATCTACCAGAATCTCAATGAAAAGTTTGGGTTTTTTGTTCAAAATTATTACTATTTCCAAAATGGGAAAAAATTTAGAAAAAGCTGCATTAAAATTTCAACAACACCTTTCAGCCCGATGTTTTAGGACACATTTGTTTTAAAAAATAGTTCATTTTTTTTGGGGGATAGAAATTAGATTAAAGCCCCCACCGAAAAATTGGGGGCCCTAGCTGCTTCGAAGCATTTAAGAAATGGGGGTTTCAAGGGAAAACCCTTTCCCCAAAAGTTGACCTTTGTGTTTCGCCTTTATAACACTTCCCCGTTACTATGTTAAGGAGAACGTTTCATTTTTTTGTTTTTTAAAAGAGTGAAAAACCAGCTCCGGGTTTTAAAAATGAGCCAAGACAAAATTTTGGGAACCTAGCCTTGTTGAACACTGAGTTTGACTAACAAAAATATTGATTTTCGAATATAATTGAGATTTTGCCCAAAATGAAATCCAGAAAAAAATTTATTTTTTGAAGTGCCTGTGAATATAAACCCAATTTTTTTACTTTCTTGAGTTTAATGATTTGAAAAGACTTAAGCAGATGGGAATGATAACAATAAAGGGCAGTGATTTATAAAGGGGAAAATAGTGTTTCTTTTGGGTTTTGCTGAATATAATAGGGGACAAAGAGTCACTACTTTTAAAAAGCCTAATCTAGTAATACTTTCTGTCTTGAGTTTTTTCCCCCTTTTTAAAAAAATGATTTAAACAAGAAAGTTAAAAAAAGGGTGTTTTGGGAAATGGTTTTGGTTTTTCTTGATTTTACTTTTCCCCTTTAAAAATTTTAAACTAAAAAAGCCAAATGATTTAATTAGACCTTAAAAAAGGCCCCACCCGACCCTCCCCCCCCCCCCCCCACCCCCAAGCTGGAAAGGGGTTTGCTTCGCTTACCCTTTCCCCAAAGGGGCCCCGCCCAAATTTTAACAGCCTAGGGCCCCCAAAAACTTTTAAACCCCGGGCCCCGGTGTCAAGGTCCCTTTTTTTTAAAGTTTATTTGGTTTTTTTTTTTTGGGGTTCGAAATTTGGGTTTTGGGTCACAAGAGTGGTGGTGGAGACACCACTGCCACCAGGGAGGGTTGGGGGTCTTGCCTCTTTGAAGGGTCGCATAAAAGGCGTGTTATGTGAAGAATCGTTTTCTCCGGCTGGGTGGGATGCAGGGTGGTTTAACTGAATTGTATCAAGAAATGTGCAGGTGGTTGGGGGGAGGGATTTAATTAGGTGCGAGTCGATGCTTCACGTGTTATTGCGCGTGAGGGACGTGCTGTGTGTTAAATTATATACCTTGAAAGAGGCGGGTATGGGGAGAGTTGTGGCGCGAGTTGAGGGAGGAATGTACCCCATGTATGCGTGGAGTGATATTTGGGGGCGGGTTCACCTATTGTGTCTACCTGCTCATGTACGAGAAGTGGTATTTAAGTTTTTACATGGGATCCTGCCGTCCAGGGTAGTGTCGTATAACAGGCGTTTAGGGGAGGACCGGGGTTGTCCGGCGTGCGGGGTGGAGGAGTCTGCTTTTCACGTTGTGTATTTCTGTGAGACTTTAGGTATGGTACCTGGAGTTTGCCTGGAGAGAGTTCCGGGGGTCAACACCCCCGTGGCCCGGTCTGTAACCAGGACTCATGGTGGATCAGAGCCTGATTAACCAGGCTGTTACTGCTGGCTGCACGCAATCCAACGTATCAGCCACAGCTCACTGGTCAGGTACCGACTTTAGGTATGTGAGTGGCTCAGTACAATAGGGTTTTGCGCTTGGTGGCGGGGGGAGGGTTGTCGGCGCTCCGGGCATTGAGTTTTGATGTAGGTGGGGTTGACATGCGCGTACAACGTGCGGTGTCGTACGTTGTGGCCGATTATATTTACGTGTCATGGGCTATGAGGCATGTTGGAGGTAACAGTAGGATTCGGGTTTTAGCGGGGACGATTTATAGGACAAAGTGTCGAAATAGGTTGGTATATGAGGGGAGCTGGGAGAGAGACTTCCCGTTAGGGTATAAAGCCTTGGAGTTACGTGATTTGAGATTGGTGTGAGGTTCAGAGGTAATCTAACGGGCTGGTCAGCAGTGTCTACTTGTGTATGCCAGGTGAGTGAATGTTGTGTGATCTCGTGAATTATGTGCGTCTACTATGTGATGGTGACGTCGCTATATATGTTAAGGCTTTGTGTATACAGCTTTTAGAATGTATCGCCGTCGTTTATGCCTCGATACAAGTCATTGGTGTATATTTGTATTATGATGTGCTTCCAGCACAGATGAATTGTTCCTTATTATTATTATTATTATTAAAGATTCGCCGGTATTCTCCCGGGCCTTTTCCAAGTGGTAGCCCGGCTTTGACTCCCTGTCTTGGGAGTGTCTGAGACCTAAGTCTCCCATGGGAGGAGGCACAAGTACCCCCTCATCTTTGGGACCAAGTGTCCCCAGGCCTAGCCACAAGCTAGGCCTCTCTGGTCTGCCATCCCCGCCCCAAGGGGGCTAATGGGAATGACAGTCTTGTGAGCTGTAAGCTCGGGCTCAGGCACCTACCCTACCCTAGAAGGGTTAGGCATGGTGTCCTAATTGTTTCTTCTATTCTATAATATTTGATTCGCCGGTATGGTAATTGTTTCTTATTTTCTGTTTATACTTTATGCCGTGTTAGTGTGTTTATGCAAGTGTTTTATTATATTGGATGTTTTTTTATGACTTATAGTGTTATCCTGTTCCACCTTTGAATTGTAAATATCTATTCTTAGTCAATGAAAAGATCTCATGTTAGTTGCCTAAATTAATGTTTGAGTATTTATGTGCTTTTTTAGGCGCCTGAGATTTTAGTTATAAGTCCTGGATCCACGTAAGTGTTGGCAGGCGGAAGTCATGCCCAGTTATATGCCAGTTGTAGTATCATGTTGTATGATACGTGTTGTGAATGTGTATGTGTGTAGTTTGTGTGCTCGTTTTTGTCACATTGATTTTTTTTGTATAGTATTTATAATTTCCAGTACTATGTGTGCTTTTTGGACAATCTTGTACATATCTTTGTAATGTTGTATTTTTTTACTATCTTTATATAATCTTGTTATTTATGTTTTAAATAAAAAAATACCCCAAAAAGTTCGCCAACCTCTGCCTTATTGCATTGCTGTGAACTGTTAGTCACTGAAATGTGATGGGAAATCATCGTGTTCTTCGCCTCAGGCTATGATAAAAAATATTTCCACATGGCACTGTTTTTTCTAACAAATATTACTAATTTACGTGTGATGGTTTTATGTCACATATTATAATATTACTGATATTATAATTCTAAATGCTATAATATTTTGTAAAAATAGCTTGTCGTCGTGTATTAATTGTGCTTTTATATCATGACATGACTACTGAAAGAGACGGGAATCAGACGTCATTTTTCAAGTGAACAGCGTATCTGTGTTTATTACCGTTGTTGGATGGGAGCAGACTATTTATTTGCGTGTACGTATTTATGCCGAAATGGCCTGATACTACTGTTAGCAACAATAGTATCAGGTTATTCATTAATAACATGGAGTACTAAGAATCTGTGGGCATTATCAGTAATGGTCACTAGGCTGGGTACCTCGTTTATTTACTGTAGCGACGAATTTTCCTTGCATGTCTGACTTGTTTGAAGTGAATTCAAATTCAAATTCAAAGTTTATTCTCTATAAGGATTACAATGCTGAGTTTACAGAATTCGGTTATTGTGTGGTTTACATGTGGTAAAATAATTACAGAGTGTACCACTAGAACACCTAGCATGGCTAGGCATTTCGGGCAGACTTAGATTAAATCTTAAGTTTAAAATATTACAAAATTATGAGGTAAGTTGGTATTATGGCTAAGTGACTAAATACTAGTTTGTGAGTTTAGCAATGTGAATGCTTTTGTTTTAGCACTATACATAGTTTCAGTATTGGAGTATCACAGGTCAACTTATGACTAGTTAAGATTCATTATTTTGAGATTGAGATTGATATTTCTGTTTATGGTCAAATGGGTGAGTGAGTGTAAGTGTGAACCACCAGGTGGTATTCGTATTATTAGTTGACAGGGTGTATCAGGGAGATAAGATGTTTTCTGATGGTAGTTTTGAAGGTGATGAATGTGTCTGCAGTTTTAGAATTTTCAGTTAGGGTGTTCCAGATTTTAGGGCCTTTGACATACATTGAATTTTTGTAAAGGTTTAGTCGGACACGGGGAATGTCATAGAGATGTTTGTGTCTGGTGTTGTGCCTGTGGGTTCTGTCACAACTATCAAGAAAGCGTTTTAGGTCAAGGTTAATATTGGAATTTAAGGTCCTGTAGATGTAGATTGCACAGTAGTAAGTGTGGATGTACTGAACAGGGAGTAAGTTTAGATCTATGAAGAGTGGGGGGGGGGGTGTTGCTAGGATGGGATTTAGTGATTATTCTTACTGCGGCTTTTTGTTGGGTTATTATTGGCTTTAGGTGTGTTGATGCAGTTGAACCCCAAGCACAGATAGCATAGGTGAGGTATGGATATATAAGTGAATGGTATAGTGTGAGAAGGGCAGTTTGCGGCACGTAGTATCGTATCTTGGAGAGGATCCCAACCGTTTTGGATACTTTTTTTGGTTATGTGTTGGATATGGGTGCTGAAGTTCAGGTTGTTGTCGAGGTATAGGCCTAGGAATTTGCCCTCATTATGCCTGGCAATTAGAGTGTTGTCGATCTTAATGTTAATTTGCTCATCTCCTGCTCTGCTACCAAACATAATGTAGTAGGTTTTGTCATTGTTAAGCGTAAGTTTATTGGCTGTCATCCAAGTCGATATTTTGATCAGCTCCTCGTTAACAATGGTGTTGAGGGTGGCAAGATTAGGGTGAGAGATGACATAAGTCGTGTCGTCAGCAAAGAGAATGGGTTTCAGGTGTTGAGATACGTTTGGAAGATCATTGATGTATATGAGGAAGAGCAGGGGACCAAGGACACTTCCCTGCGGAACTCCAGTATCAAGTGGCCGTGTTGTTGATGCTGTGTCTTTAATGGTGACATACTGATACCTATTAGTAAGGTAAGATTTGAAATAAGCAAGCGCATGGCCTCTTATACCGTAATTCTGGCCACAAAATAGAGCGAAACACCAACGTCAAAGACCTGGGAGTGATCATGTCGGAGGATCTCACCTTCAAGGACCATAACATTGTATCAATCGCATCTGCTAGAAAAATGACAGGATGGATAATGAGAACCTTCAAAACTAGGGAGGCCAAGCCCATGATGACACTCTTCAGGTCACTTGTTCTATCTAGGCTGGAATATTGCTGCACACTAACAGCACCTTTCAAGGCAGGTGAAATTGCTGACCTAGAAAATGTACAGAGAACCTTCACGGCGCGCATAACGGAGATAAAACACCTCAATTACTGGGAGCGCTTGAGGTTCCTGAACCTGTATTCCCTGGAACGCAGGCGGGGGCGATACATGATTATATACACCTGGAAAATCCTAGAGGGACTAGTACCGAACTTGCACACGAAAATCACTCACTACGAAAGCAAAAGACTTGGCAGACGATGCAACATCCCCCCAATGAAAAGCAGGGGTGTCACTAGCACGTTAAGAGACCATACAATAAGTGTCAGGGGCCCGAGACTGTTCAGCTGCCTCCCAGCATACATAAGGGGGATTACCAACAGACCCCTGGCAGTCTTCAAGCTGGCACTGGACAAGCACCTAAAGTCGGTTCCTGATCAGCCGGGCTGTGGCTCGTACGTTTGTTTGCGTGCAGCCAGCAGTAACAGCCTGGTTGATCAGGCTCTGATCCACCAGGAGGCCTGGTCACAGACTGGGCCGCGGGGGCGTTGACCCCTGGAACTCTTTCCAGGTAAACTCCAGGCTATAACTGTACTTGGGAGTTTGTTCCACTCATCCACAACTCTATTACCAAACCAGTGCTTTCCTATATCCTTCCTGAATCTGAATTTTTCCAACTTAAAACAAGTCCTGTCTAGGCTAGATATTTTCAGCACATTATATACATCCCCTTTATTTATTCCTGTCTTCCATTTATACACCTCAATCATATTCCCACTGGTTCTACGCCTTTCTAGAGAGTGCAGATTCAGGGCCCTCAGTCTATCCTCATAGGGAAGATTTCTGATACATGGGATCAACTTTGTCATCCTCCTTTGTATGTTTTCCAGAGCATTTATATCCATTCTGTAATACGGTGACCAAAAGTGTGCAGCATAATCTAAATGAGTCCTAACCAAGGATATATAGCGTTGAAGAACCTGAGGACTCCTATTATTTATGCTTCTTGATATGAAGCCAAGGATTTTGTTAGCTTTATTGCGAACACTTATGCACTGTTGTCTTGGTTTCAATTACTGTTAACCAGAACTCCTAAATCTTTTTTGCAATCCGTAATATTAAGATCTACATTATTTAGTTTATATGTGGCATGGTTATTTTCCTGTCCAACATTTAGAGCTTTGCATTTGTCTATATTAAACTGCATCTGCAACTTCTCCAACCACTGCATCTGTCTATTCAAATCTTCCTGGAGTGCTCTAATGTCCTCGTCAGAATGAATTCGGTGGCCTATTTTGGTGTCAGCGGCAAACTTGCTTATGTCGCTTTTTATGCCCTCATCAATGTTTTTTATGTAGATTGTGAGCAACAGGGGGCCCAACACTGACCCCTGTGGAACATCGCTCGTGACGCTTCCCCACTCTGATTTCTCCCCATTTATGGAAACTCTCTGCTGCGTATTTGTCAACCATGCCTCTATCCAGGAAAAAATTTCTCCTCCTGTTCCATGTGCCTTAATTTTCCTCAATAGTCTCTGATGTGGGACCCTGTCAAAAGCCTTACTGAAGTCCATATACACAATATCATATTCATTACTATGATCTACCTCGTCAAATATCATAGTGAAAAAAATTAATAAATTCGTAAGGCAGGAATGCCCCTTTGTAAAACCATGCTGAGATTTGTTGATTAATTAATGCTTTTCAAGGTGGCTACGAACTGCCTCAGCAATTATTGATTCCATAAATTTTCCCACTATGGAGGTTAGGCTTATTGGTCTATAGTTCGAAGCTAAGGACCTGTCACCTGCTTCCAGCTGTTTGGGTCTGTTCTTTCTCACTCCCTTGCTTGAAAGCCCAACTGCCTACGGTGGCTTCCCGCTCTCTTTTTCTTGACCACTTCCACTCTCATTCTCGTGCCATCGCAGTGTACACAGATGGCTCTAAGTCTTCTGACGCCGTCGGATTCGCAGCAGTGTTTCCGGACAGCGTCGTGCGAGGGCATTTACTATCTTCGGCTAGCATTTTTACTGCTGAATTGTTTGCCATTCTTGCAGCACTTATTCATATTGCATCTATGCCTGTGTCATCATTCGTGGTTGTCTCAGATTCCCTTAGTGCTCTACAGGCTATACGGAAATTTGATACACCTCATCCCCTAGTTCTCCGTATCCAACTTTGGCTACGCCGTATCTCTACCAAGCATAAAGATACTGTTTTTTGTTGGGTCCCTGGTCATGTTGACGTACAGGGCAATGAACAGGCAGACACTGCTGCGCGGTCAGCAGTACGTGACCTACCAATTTCATATTGAGGTGTTCCATTTCTGGACTATTTTGCTGTAATAGCTACCCACCTTCACACCCATTGGCAAGAACGTTGGTCAGCTCTGCTCGGTAACAAACTTCATTCTATTAAACCGAGCATAGGTTACTGGCCGTCTTCTTGTCATCAGTGCCGAGGTTGGGAGACTACTCTCTCCTGCCTTTGCATTGGCCACACTCGTCTTACTCATGGGTATCTCATGGAGAGGCACCCTGTTCCTCTCTGTGAGCAGTGTCAAGTTCCAGTATCGATTAGCCACATTCTGTTAGACTGCCCTCTCTATCAACGAGCACGCAGAATTTACCTCCGTCGTCGTCTCCGCTCTACTACTCTCTCTTTACCTTCCCTTCTTGCTGATGGACCCTCCTTTAATCCTGACTCTCTCACTGACTTCTTGACAACGA
Organism: Cherax quadricarinatus; assembly: GCF_026875155.1. Lineage (NCBI taxonomy): Eukaryota > Metazoa > Arthropoda > Malacostraca > Decapoda > Parastacidae > Cherax > Cherax quadricarinatus. The sequence goes on along the minus strand of NC_069399.1, from coordinate 127,680,902 downwards.
CTGATTTACTCCACAAACTCTGATGATGATACCTTTTGCACTATCCTCAGCCTTTTCTACCTCAATTTCTTGCTGCCCTCTACCCTTTCACCATCCACTGCCCTGCTGTTCTCCGTAACCTATTACTCATCCGTCTCCCTTTTGCCACCTGATACCCTCGCTTCCTGTTCTGCGAAGCTTTATAGCCCTTGTGGTTTAGCGCTTCTTTTTAATTAGAATAATAATAATAATAAAATAGGTATCACATTTGCCATTTTCCACTGATCTGGCACCATGCCAGTCTGTAGTGATATGTTGAAAAGATTAGCCAGAGGTTTGCTAAACTCCTCTTTACATTCCTTTAGAACCCTTGCATACAGTTCATCAGGGCCTGGGGATTTGTTAGGTTTTAATTTATCTGTTTGCCTAAGGACCACGTCACTTGTGACCCTAATCGTGTATAGTTTATTATCATCCTGTTCTACATAATTTATTATTTCTGGAATTCAATCCCAGATCAAGAAATAGTGGAATGATTCAAGATTTAAGGAGAAAGATCTTTAATTCTGGAAGAATCTCAGTGCAACTAATTTGTTATGATTTCTTCCCCATAAAAGTGCCCTCGGGGAATATAGGTAGTCTTTAGTTATTTCCTAATGATTAGTTTTATGTATCTGTCATGGACCAGTCACTGACTGAAAATCTTGCAACTTTAAGGTGAATTGTAGTGTGTACTAATTTTAAATTAGTTTATGCTACTGCTACATTAATAATTATTTGCTGGTACATATTTGATTCACTACCCCTGTCCCCTTTAAATCATTGACATGGTCCACTCTACGACCATAACTCTTCACACGTTTTCAAGTGATTATCATTAAAAGGGCCCCAAATGTAGTGAACACTCTTCCAGAGGGACAATTTTGGAAGAGGCACTGATGAAAGACCTAGGAGCCGGTTGAACAACTTCAATAGGTGAGTAGAACCCAGCATTACTCAGTATTTTCTACAGCTTTTACATCACTACCTCTATGATTCCAGTTGGAAAATTGCAAAACCTTAGGAGATTACTTGATGCTGTATCTGAAGACAGATGTCGGATTGTCAGCCGATGTGCTCATGGAATGGCGTAAAACACTCGTATATATATGGAGGGGAGATGATGGAGGTGTATTATTTGGAAGGGGAATCCCCTTCCATAAGAACTTTAGGTAGCAAGTCCTTTTCCTGGGTTACTTCCCTTCTTTGTTTTTTTAATGCCACTGGGAACAACTTGACAGCCACTGGACCTCTGTCACATCAAAAATCTGTCCATAGAGCTGTGTTTCTGGCATTCCTTTAAGATTTCCCTAAAATGGGACACAGCAGTGTCATTGTGAAAGTCACCAGCACGGCTTGCAACAGCTGTGTCAGGGTGATGTTCATTCATAAAGGCTTGCACCTTTGTCCACATTGTACAAACGTCCTTAATTGTTGAAGAAGGCAACTTCCTCCATCTCTCTCTCCCCTCCTCTGAAGCAATTTCCTCAGCTGTGGTCTGTTGCTTTTGCAAATGCTCTTTCTTCAGCTCAATAGTATTTCTCACCCTTTTTATCACAGGGTTGGCACTAGAAGCTTTCTTTGGGCCCATGGTTGCTTATTTAGCAGTTACAAGCACTAAAAGCAATGGAATAATACAAAATGTATCGCATGTATGCATGGAACCATCCGCCCTGGCTTGTAAACAATGGCACACTGCCTGTACATAGTGGCCGGGCGGCCGCAGGTGGCCCAGGCCGTGCGGACACATTTGGGACGAATGTCCTTGAGTTTTTCATCATTGGCCGAGCCAATATTTGTATGCAAAAACGCATCGGTATCCGATTTTATCGCTATCTGATGGCATCGTTACCCAAGGGTCCACTGTAATTGTATCAGCTTATCTTCATTTAGTTGGGATGCATTCCTGTTAAAAACTAAAGTAAAACTAGATACATTACATTTCCATGAATTATAGAACTTGGTAAAAAGGAATCTCAGAGGTGGGTTTACATGAGCAGTTAATCAATATTCTAAGGCATATAATCCCTTAATTAACCACAATTTTGATAATGAGAGTGGAATGAGTACTCATATTCTCTATCTGAACTTCAATTCATTGTATGCCAATGCTATGGTAGAACCCCTCCCACAGAATGGAATAAGAAAATTATTGAAAGAAGAAAAGGCAGTTTTCCTCGATGTTGGGTTAAGCAATGTATTGTGTGAGGGTGAAGAGGCTTATTGGATTCAATGTGTCACCAAACTTGTGAGTCCTGAGGTCGCTAAATGTACAAATGAACTCCCATTAATATTGTCACACATGAATGTATCAGAAGACATGTTATCTCCTTACTGTGAAACTGTGAAACATCTCCTTGCCAACCTCAACAGAACACTTGACCATAACACAAGGCACAGATCACTCTTTGATGTTCCTCGTGTCCATCTCACACTATGCAAAAACTCAATGCACATAAAAGGCCCTAAAATCTGGAATTCATTACCTGTAAATATAAAAGAAACACTACCTGTTTATAAATTCAAGTCTCTTCTCAAAGATCACTTACTCACCCAAAACCAAATAAACACTGAATAACTGAACCTTATAAATTGTATATCTTAAATGTTTCTCATAATTATATCACATAAATGTTAAACCCAAGACCCAATCTAACTTTGTTATTTTTTAAATACACTACCTAACGGAATACTCCATTCTACTGAATGTACAGCAATGCATGCAACCATATTACCTGTCTTTGTAATACTCATTTGTGCTTTATTGTTATCTGTTTACAATAATGTTTTATCACTGATTACATCATTGCTTAGATAATCTTAAGTTAATTTTAAGCCTGCCCGTAATGCTATGCATACAAGTGGCTTTGGCATACTTCTCTTACCTGTATTTTTTTGTACCTCTGTATGTTCAAATTATTAAATAAATAAATAAAATAAATAAATAAATAAATAAAAGGTAGAAAGTTACCCAAATCTAATGCTAAATTAGTGGCTACCCATCTTCCACAGAAATATTATCAAGTGAGTTTGGAATTGCTCCAACTTTTAATGAATCTTGGGTTAGAGATAGAAAAGGTACATGAAGTATATGAATATAATCAGGGAAATTTTTTAGAACCCTTCATTAGAAGTAATATTTAGCAGAGAACTGCTACACAATGTCCCATCAAGTCTAAAGTTTTTAAGCTACTAACAATGCCATTTACAGCAAATCACTACTTAATATCATAAAGTATTGTGAGACCTATAGATATATAAAGGATGAGAAGGCATTCATTAGAGCTGCCAAAGATACCTTTTTGAAAAATATTACACAAGATAGAGTGATTTGTACATTAATCAAACCGAAATTAGCTGTTAATCAATCTATTTATCTTGGATTTCAAATTCTCGAGATTACTAAAAAAAAATTGTATTTTTTTGGTATAAAGTGTTAAAGCTGCATTAATGAGATGAAGTAAGACTTACACAGACACCGACTCACTCATCTTCAGTTTGAAATGCAAGGATTTGTATACCAGTTAAGGAGAGAACCATTAAAGAATATGTGGACTTCTCAAATTTTTCTCATGACCTTCCATTGTATAATAATAGTAGGAAAGGTGAGTTAGTATCATTGAAATCTGAAATGAGTGATTATAATATTAGAGAGTTGGTAGCATTGAAAGCAAAAACTGTATTCTGTAACATTAGCTGGAAGAACAATTAATGTCAGTAGAACCAAGGGAGTTACCTATCATTTCATCCTGAGATCTCTGTGACTGAAGAAATCCTAACATCTCTGTGACTCATCTGAGTCTTCAACTTCCAATTGTGACTCCTTGTCTCTGTGTTCCATTTCCAGAACATCCTGTCTCTGTCCACCTTGTCGATTCCTCCCAGTATTTCATGTTATCATGTTCCCCTTGTCTCTCCTCTCCTCCAGTGTCGTTAGATCAATTTCCCTTAACCTCTCCTTGTAGGACATACCCCTTTGCTCTGGGACTATTCTCATTGCAAACCTTTGCACTTTCTCTAATTTCCTGATGTGCTTGCCCAGGTGTGGGTTCCAAACTGGTGCTGCATACTCCAATATAGGCCTGACGTACACAGTGTACAGAGAGAAATGGGGGGAAGGATAGGGAGGGTACAGGGAGAGAGGGGGAGATGAAATGAGGGAAAGGCAAGGGGGGGAGTAAGAAGGGAGAAAAAGGGGGAGGAGAAGGAAGATGAAGAGGAAGGAGAAGAGGAAGGAAGGAAGAGAGAGTGAGAGAGAGAGAGAGAGAGAGAGAGAGAGAGAGAGAGAGGGTGAGTGTGAAAGGGAGGAGTGTGGGATAGTGTGGAGGAGTATGTGTGGCAGAGGGTGGTTAGAATGTAGGTGTGAGGGATCAGCCTTTACAACAGTTCATGTACATGTGTGTGTATGTACAACTTATGTTCTCACATGTATTTGTGTGTGTGCAGTGTTTGTGTCATCTCCCACCCTAATCTTGCCACCCTCAACACCATTGTTAACGAGGAGCTGCTCAAAATATCGACTTGGATGACAGCCAATAAGCTTACACTTAACACTAACAAAACCTACTATATTATGTTTGGTAGCAGAGCAGGTGTTGCGCAACTTAACATTAAGATCGACAACACTCTAATTGCCAGACATAATGAGGGCAAATTCCTTGGCCTATACCTCGACAACAACCTAAATTTCAGCACCCATATCCAACACATAACAAAAAAAGTATCCAAAACAGTGGGGATCCTCTCCAAGATATGATACTACATGCCGCAAACTGCCCTTCTTACACTATACCATTCACTTATATATCCATACCTCACCTATGCTATCTGTGCTTGGGGTTCAACTGAAGCAATACACCTAAAGCCAATAATAACCCAACAAAAAGCCGTAGTAAGAATAATCACTAAATCCCATCCCTGGCAACACCCCCCCCCCACTCTTCATAGATCTTAACTTACTCCCTGTTCAAAACATCCACACTTACTACTGTGCAATCTATATCTACAGGACCTTAAATTCCAATATTAACCTTGACCTAAAATGCTTTCTTGATAGTTGTGACAGGATCCACAGGCATAACACCAGACACAAACATCTCTATGACATTCCCCGTGTCCGACTAAACCTTTGCAAAAATTCAATGTACGTATTTCAAAGGACCTAAAATCTGGAACACCCTACCTGAAAACTCTAGAACTGCAGACACACTCATCACTTTCAAAACTAGTTAGAAAATATCTTATCTCCCTGATACACCCCGACAACTAACTACATGATAACCACCTGGTGGTTCACAATTACACTCACTCACCCACTGACTATAAAAACAGAAATACTAATCTTAATCTTAATCTTAAAATAATGAATCCTAAATAGTCATAAGTTTGCCTATGATACTCCAATATGGACACTTTGTATTGTGCTAAAACAAAAGCATTCACATTGCTAAACTCACAAATTATAATGTAGTCACCTAGCCTTAATACCATAATCTATAAGGATTTAATGTTAAGAATTAATCTAAGTCTGCCTGAAATGCCTAGCCATGCTAGGTGTCCGAGTGGCCCCCTCTGTAATTAGTATTTTATAACATGTAAACCACACAATATCCAAATCCTGTAAACCCCACATTGTAACCCTTATAGAGAATAAACTTAAATAGAATGTGCTCCTTTTTATTATATATATATATATATATATATATATATATATATATATATATATATATATATATATATATATATATATATATATATATATATATATATATTATATATAATATACAGTGGACCCCCGCTTAACGATCACCTCCAAATGCGCCCAAATTTAAATGTAAGTGTATTTATGTAAGTGCATTTGTACGTGTATGTTTGGGGGTCTGAAATGGACTAATCTACTTCACAATATTCCTTAGGGGAAAACAATTCGGTCAGTACTGGCACCTGAACATACTACTGGAATGAAAAAAGTTCGTTAACCGGGGTCCACTGTATATATATATATATATATATATACAGTGGACCCCCGGTTAACGATATTTTTTTCATTCCAGAAGTATGTTCAGTGCCAGTACTGACCGAATTTGTTCCCATAAGGAATATTGTGAAGTAGGTTAGTCCATTTCAGACCCCAAACATACACGTACAAACGCACTTACATAAATACACTTACATAACTGGTCGCATTGGGAGGTGATTGTTAAGCGGGGGTCCACTGTAATATATATATATATATATATATGTATGTATGTTAATGGTAATATTGTTATATTAGATTGTTAGGCATTCATAATATTGTTATTGTCATGTAATGTAAAACCACTAATTACAGTGCCGGTTAGCAGTTCAGGTACTGACGTCTCCCTCAGTCACGTGACCAACCTGACGTCCACTTACCACTCAGTGGTACAGGCAGTAGGTTCACCACCCTTGCTCTGAGTAGGTTCCCACACTCGCTCAGAGTAGGTTCTCAGCACTCGTTCTGAGTAGGGTCCCACTCAGGGCAGTAGGTTTCCACACACTCCCAGAGTATGTTCACAGCACTCTGAGTAGATTCATACACTCTTCTGTGCAGATTCAGGCGCTCAGCCTTTAATACAATTCCTCGCTCTAGAAGATTACTTAGTCTCAGACAACGTGTACTTTTATGTATAACACTACAAGAGAGAGAGAGAGAACATTGTATCACATACTAAGTTTTATATGGGTTCTTTTATAATAAAGATCATATTTTATTTAGTCGGATCAGTCTCCTAATGATAATCCCCATATTAAATTGACATATGTCTAAGGAGAACTAGACCAGAGCTGGATTCGACATCTTGTTACGGAAAGGGGCCAAAACAGGCCTATAGACATGGCCCCTGATGTAACAGTGAGGCCTAGTAGACTCTACACCAGACTCAAGTTTTTATACTCTAACTGTGTGTATGTGTGGGGGTGGGGGAGATGTAAGGGGGAGAGAGATGGGGAGAGGGGGACAGAGTGATGGAGGTGGAGAGAGTGTGGGAAGAGGGAGAGAAAGGGGGAGGGGAGGGAGAGAGGAGGGAAAAGCAAGAGAGGGAGAATAGGGGAAGGGAGAGAAGAGATTGAGAGGGGGGAAAGGCAAAAGGGGGGAAAGAGGAGAGGGAGGAGGAAGAGGAGGAGGAGGAGAGGGGGGTTTGTGTACATTGGAGAGTGAAGGTGTTCCTGTTTATTTAAGCTGCTAATGGGTAGTAGGCTGTGTGCACATTTGTGTGTACATGCTTGTGTGTGCATGCGTGTGTTTGCGTGTACCTCGTATGTATACACTTACTTCGTATGTGCACACTGTATGCTTAAATTACTCGGTCAGTTCTAGAAACCTCTCTGACCTGCTCCTACCCTTATTATTCAGTTCTAGGAACCTCTTTGTCCTGCTCCAACCCATATTTGGCAGCTGTGTTAGTGTATGTTTGTTTTACTGTCAGTTATGTCTGACCTAAGCACCTGCATGCACACTCACTAGTGTGCGTGTGTGTGTTGCCCTACGTGTGGTGACCCAAACTCTCCTACCAGCTTTCCTTCCTTACTAAATGTTAAGTACCATATGTATGATATTCAGCTCTCCAGAGTAGGGTTTGTGACTCCCAGCTACCAGTGATGCAGGGCCAATGCCAATCATGCCAACATGCAACCACAAAAAATTGATTTGTACATCACGCCTGGTTGAGGTGTCATCTCGGATCCTGGCTCAGTTGCAGCTGCACAATGATTCTCATTGTGACGACACTCCTGGCCCTGGTTCCTCTTCAGTTTCTTCTTCTCTTTAATTATTCTATTCACAGGTTTGTACTATGCTATCAGATGAACAGTGTGTACTCGCCTAATTGAGGTTGCAGGGGTCGAGTCCAAGCTCCTGGCCCTGCCTCTTCATTGGTCGCTAGTAGGTCACTCTCCCCGAACCATGAGCTTTATCATACCTCTGCTTAAAGCTATGTATGGATCCTGCCTCCACTACATTGCTTCCCAAACTATTCCACTTCCTGACTACTCTGTGGCTGAAGAAATACTTCCTAACATCCCTGTGATTCATCTCTGTCTTCAACTCCAACTGTGTCCCCTTGTTGCTGTACTCACCTAATTGTACTCACCTAATTGTGGTTGCAGGGGTCGAGACTCAGCTCCTGGTCCCGCCTCTTCACTGATCGCTACTGGGTCCTCTCTCTCTCTGCTTCCTGAGCTTTGTCATACCTCTTCTTAAAACTATGTATGGTTCCTGCATCCACTACTTCACTTGCTAGGCTATTCCACTTGCTGACGAATCTATGACTGAAGAAATACTTCCTAACGTCCCTCTGACTCGTCTGAGTCTTCAGCTTCCAGTTGTGACCCCTTGTCCCTGTGTCCCCTCTCTGGAACATCCTATCTCTGTCCACCTTGTCTATTCCCCGCAGTATCTTGTATGTCGTCATCTTGTCTCCCCTGACCCTTCTGTCCTCCAGTGTTGTCAGTCCGATTTCCCTTAACCTTTCCTCGTACGACATTCCCTTGAGCTCTGGGACTAGCCTTGTTGCAAACCTTTGTACTTTCTCTAACTTCTTGACGTGCTTGACCAGGTGTGGGTTCCAGACTGGTGCTGCATACTCCAGTATGGGCCTAACATACACAGTGTACAGTGTCTTGAACGATTCCTTATTAAGGTATCGGAACGCTATTCTCAGGTTTGCCAGGCGCCCGTATGCTGCAGCGGTTATTTGGTTGATGTGTGCCTCCGGTGATGTGCTCGGTGTTATGGTCACCCCAAGGTCTTTCTCCCTGAGTGAGGTCTGTAGTCTTTGTCCACCTAGCCTATACTCTGTCTGCGGTCTTCTTTGCCCCTCCCCAATCTTCATGACTTTGCATTTGGCTGGATTGAATTTGAGAAGCCAGTTACTGGACCACATGTCCAGCCTGTCCAGGTCTCTTTGCAGTCCTGCCTCATCCTCGTCCGTTTTAATTCTTCTCATCAACTTCACGTCATCTGTGAACAGGGACACTTCAGAGTCTATTCCTTCCATCATGTCATTCACATATATCAGAAATAGCACTTGTCCTAGAACTGACCCCTGTGGGACCCCGCTCGTAACAGGCGCCCACTGTCGATTCCTCTCAGTATTTTGTATGTCGTTATCATGTCCCCCCTATCTCTCCTGTGTGTGTGGTGTGAGAGAGAGAGAGAGAAGAGAGAGAGAGAGAGAGAATTGCAGGCTCTACACTATGTCTCCTCAGTGATTACCTTCATGGTAGATCTCTAAGTGTAGTTCTCAATGGAATGGAATCAGCAAGACATCCTATTGGGGCAAGTGTTCCACAAGGAAGCGTACTGGGACCATTGTTATGGAATGCCTACTTCAACGACCTTCTTCATCTCATCCCAGAATCACATGCATATGCAGACAACTGTACACTGACATTCACTTATCCAAGAGAAGAAATGCCAGCTGCTCTAAGCTACATCAATCACCAGCTGAGAGCTTTATCAGCTTGGGGAAATAGATGGCAAGTAACATTTGCACCTGAGAAAACACAAATGATGATCGTCTCTAGGCACCATGATGGTAATGCTGGTGCAGTAGTAAGGATGAATGGGAGGGTGTTGGCACCTGGAGAAGAAGTTGATATCCGTGGGGTGAAATTCGACTCCAAACTAACCATGAAGAACCATGTTGTAAATCTTGCAAACAAGGCAGCCAGGAAGCTTACAGCACTTCACCGTATCTCGCATCTGCTTGACCGTAGGGGTTGCAAGATTCTGTACAAGGCACAAGTACGCTCACACCATGAGTATGCTCCACTTTCTTGGTTTGCCTGCCCCCCCTCTCATCTGCGACTGCTTGACAGAATAGAGAACAGAGTAAGACGTCTCATCTCTCGCCTGGACCCATCTTGGATAGATCTGTCATTTCAGCAGAGCCTTCAACATAGGAGGGATGTAGGTGGCCTTACTGTTATGTACAAGGCCAATATTGTCAAAGTACCACACTTGGATCCATTTCGAGGACAACGTGAAACAAGCTTTTATGCCACAAGACGGGCAGAAACAGCAACTTCACTCTGGCTGTACCCTTCTCCAGAACATCACTCCATCTGAGATCATATATACCCAGGATGACTCCAGTATGGAACACATTCGTACAGCATAATGATGTCAATGAGATAAAGTCAGTTGATCAAATGAAAATGCTGGCCCACAGATGGCTCCAACTTCATCCTGTTCCCTACTTGTATGTCTCATAACAATAAAAATGAGAGAGAGAGAGAGAGAGAGAGAGAGAGAGAGAGAGGAGAGAGAAGAGGAGAGAGAGAGAGAGAGAGAGAGAGAGGAGAGAGAGGGAGGGAAGAGGAGGGAGAGGGAGGGAGAGGGAGGGAGAGAGGGGGGAGAGGGATGGGAGAGGGAGAGGGAGTGAGAGGGGGAGGGGAGGGAGAGAGGAGAGAGGGAGAGGGAGAGGAGGGAGAGGGAGAGGGAGAGGGAGAGAGAGGGAGAGAAGGAGAGTGAGAAGAGGGAGAGGGAGAGATGAGAGGAAGAGAGAGCGCATAGAGGGAGAGAGAGAGAGTAGGGAGAGCAGAGGGATGAGGAGAGAGAGGAGATGAGGAAGAAAGGGAGAGTGAAGAAGAAGGGAGAGAGAGAGAGAGAGGAGGAGAAGGGAGAGGAGGAAGGGGGGGGAGGAGAGGGAGGGGAGGGAGAGGGGGAGGGAGAGGGGGAGGAGGGATGGGAGGGAGGGAGGGAGGGAGGGAGGAGGAGGGAGGGAGGGAGAGGGAGGGAGGGATAGGGAGGGAGGGACGGGAGTGTGGGAGGGAGGAGGGAGGAGAGGGAGGGAGGAGAGGGAGGGAGGGAGGGAGGGAGGTAAGCGGAGGAGGAGGGAGGATGGGAGGGAAGGGAGGAGGGAGGGAGGAGTAGGTCGTGAGTAGGTTAGGTAGGTAGGTAGTAGTAGGTATTATAAGGTAAGGTAGGTAGAGTAGGTAGGTAGGATAGTAGGTATAGGTAGGTAGGTAGGTAGGGAGTAGTAGGTGTAGGGAGGTAGGGAGTAGGTAGGGAGGTATGTAGGGAGTAGTAGTATGGGAGTAGGTAGGGAGGTAGGTAGGTAAGGTAGGTTATTCATAATGACCATAGAGAGCTAGCTACTCAGTATCTTAGTGTTAGGTGATGAAAACAAATTGAGCAATAGATAGTCTAATCACTCAGTGAAGAACAATGAAATTCATTAATCTGTTTTTTTTCTATTTCAAAAGAATGTTTGCACACATGCATATCTTACTTTTTGACAGACATAGAAATCTGTACTAATCCTTCCATTAAGTGAAATATGAATTTAACTATACAATAATCACTTATTTTAAAAATTTATTCCTTTTTTCAATTAATATAGACCATCCCTTATTATATGTAATAGGGTAAATGAAAACAAATAATTTATATGATACATCAATATATTATAAAATATTATCACAGCAAAACATGGAACAAATGAGATGGGAGTGGCCATGAGGTTTGCAAGGAACTGGCTACAAGGAATATTTAACAAGATTATCTGCGACATAATGCAGGATATAAGGTCACACAGTCATACAAGTTCATACAAAATATTTATTAACTAAAGCCTTCAGGACAGTCAGATTTCTTTGACTATGTTATATAAGAATATACCTTCTACTGGTTTAACATCTCAAGTGGAGAGACTCATCACTTTCAACCATCACATATATATAATTACTACAAAATAAATATTAATGCCATTTTTATAATATTTCCTGACTGATGAGGATGTGCAAGCTAGGTAATGCATGGTACCAATGGTCACCATGTATAGAATATAAAAAACAAAAATGGGCTAAAATATTACTGATGAGTGCAACTAGACACAATACTGATAAGTATACTTAATAATAGATATAGAATATAACTTAAATGTATTAACGATTCTGTAATGTAAATACCTATGCTGAAACTCTATAGAATAAATTAACTTAGATAAGTAATACATGGTTTATGAAAAAAGAGAAGAGTTAATTATATTCATTAAATAATTTTTCATATTTTAACACTTCATTACTGGATAATGGAATGCCAGTCTATGGAGGTAAAAAAAAATCTCTAACAAACAAAAGACTGTATATTATAGGTGGCTAGAATATATCCGAGGTAGGATTTACTAAGTGGCTAGGTCAGGGCCGAGGTAGGGTTCACTATGTTCATGTACTCTGACAGAAGTGTGAGGAGTTGAGAGAAACATCTTCATGACTGGGGAGTAAAACGAGACTGACGAGGGCTCAAATACCTTATGAATACAATCAATATACAAATTAAAATGGTTGCAGGTGATTGGTAAATGAAACATAGCCTGAGAAAATTTATGCAATATTGTCTAAATAATTTGAACTAGATCTAAAAAGATTGATTACAGAGAATAGGGCTAGTGTTGCAGACTGGTAAGTGTAATCAGATGCAAAGACTGCTGCTGAAGGAAGAGGAGAGTGATTCTGAAGGGTACTAAAACTGATGTAGTAGACTGAATGTTGATAACAGGGATTTGTTAACACTGGTGTGGTAGACTGGTGAAGATTGATTACACTGGTTTCTAAGACTAGTGTGGTGGATTGAAGATTGATTACACTGGTTGCTAAGACTGGTGTGGTGGACTGGTGAAGACTGATTACACTGGTTGCTAAGATTGGTGTGGTGGACTGGTAAAGATTGATTACACTGGTTACTATGATTGGTGTGGTGGACTGGTGAAGACTGATTACACTGGTTGCTACGACTGGTGTAGTGTGTAGTACACTGAAGAGTGATAACAAGGACTGCCAAGATTGGTGTGACAGACTGGTGAAGCATAATTACAGGAGTTGGTAAGACTGGAGAATACTGATAACAGGGATTGCTCAGACTGGAGAAGACTGGTGACGACTGGTGACCATTGATAACAAGGGTTGCTAACACTGGTGTGATAAAATGGTGAAGACTGATTACAGTTTTGACTGGTTTGGTATACTGGTGAAGAGTGATCACAGGTTGCTAACTGGTATGGTAAACTGGAAATTTTTCGGTTGAGCTACAAGTCTTTACTGATATCTTTCACAGATGCTCAGAATAGGATTTGACAGTACATCTCATAATAGTTCGAGGATCATCTCCCTTGTGGCCCAGTCTCCGACAAGGCATCCTAAATATTACAGAATTAAGAGCTATTAAGAAATACACAAGGGAAATAAACTAAGTGAATTCTGAATGTAATTATAAGTTTTTATGAGTTGCCTGTCATCTAACATGTTTGTGAGACAGAAAGAAAAAATCAGCAATCCTACCAGAGTGCAAAACATTTAACAGGCTTCCATGTCACACTCACAAGAGAGGACAGTAGTACCTCCCTGGATGGTTACTGTCTACAAACCTAAGATAAGACATGACATCCCAGATTCCACACAATAATGATCCACCACTAATTATATAACTGAAAACAAATGACTTAAAAAACATTACTCACAACAAAGAAAGAATGCTTTATATTAATATACTGTAATCTTAAATTGTTATGCAAAGATTATATTATTCAGTATCATTTAAACATATATATTAGATAAAAATTACTAGTTAAAACTAAAGGGAAAGATATGACTTTATAAAATACCTAGATCACTAAGATATGGGGACAAGAGAGTGCTAAATCTCATCAGGTTTACAACCAATAATTTAGCCTTGAATGTTCAGTTATTAAAAATGTGTGAGAAATTCAGCACTCTGTCATTAAAATTCCTGCACTAAAAAGTTAAACACAATACTGTATTGTCCTAGTCAACATTTTAATAACAAGTCCAAAACTATGGATAATAAGAGGTTTAGCTAAAAATCTGTTCTCACCAATTTATGCTTATTGTCACAGAAATTTATCTAAAATAACTCACAGAACACATGATACTGCAGTGCAGTAGTTGCATTCAAAATGTATTTTCAAAATATTTCATAACCCACTCTGGACTAGCCATAAATGTTGTCTATATATGTATGATTTATGAGAATTCATGAAGACATTTATACATAATGACTGACATTTTTGTCTGTTTATGTACATCTTTGGCATAAAAGACTAAATTGATATTTTATTTTAGATCTAAGCAGAAACTAATAATTGCCTTTTTTGTTTATTGTTTTTTTTCATAGTTCAGACTTCTTTTACAGTTTTACAAAACATTCAGAGCTGTGCTTGAAACTGTATCCAAACACTAGTCCAAGCCCAGGCTAGTGTAGCATAACACTGTACTTTTAGCTTATACTGAAGCGACTAATATGTACAGAAGAGACAGTAAAGTAATGATCTTACAAAAGTACACAATTTGTTTGTCTGTGAATGAACAAGAGTTCCATAAAAGTATACATACTTATTATTTAATACATGATGATACAAGGTAGAGCAAAGTTTTCAATTATGACAGTAATTCATGTGCCACACAGCAGTAGCTGCATATATATGAGACCAGTAAAAATTATTTTGGATTACAAAATGTTTTACTGTGTCACTCCTTTTCTGTGTTGCTGTGGAAATTTGGCCATGAAATAATGAATTAATTAACTGATTTCAAACAATGACACTATAAGAATTGAAAGTCTGTTCTGAGAACTCAATGGAAACCAGAGATTTTTCTCCAAATAATGGATAACTAGAGCACAAGTTTATTTGTAAGCCAGAGTGTATTTTGATGGGCTGAAGAAATATTGACTGTTTCATGCTGTCAAAGTTAAATACCTATATATTACAAAGTAGATTCTTAGGGAAATTTTTTTTCTGAAATTCAGTACAGAATTATGACTTTACTGCACTCATATCTCATTCATTTTCTCAAAAAATCTCAAAATACTTTTTGCAATATGAAATAAATGACACATCCAATCATAAGAACAAACTGATAGCTGATTAATTCATTAAAAACTAGTGCTTATTCATTATTTTCAACTCGCGTGGATTAATGAGACATAAGCCACTTTTTTGACGTCACGTAATAATTTTAAATACATTATTATTCTAGCAACATAATTTTACATTTAATATATATCATAACTTCCTTGTTTTTAGTTGTTCAAGTCACTTTTTTATCATAATTTATGGAGGAAAAATGCTTGTTTAGAACTGCCATCTACTGATCCTCTGCTCATCTTCTGCATATTTAAAATTCGTTTAAAAAAATATACAGGTATACATATATGCTTGTATATTTGTTACAATATAAATGAGCAGATCTTTCCACAGTAAAATAACTTTTGAGTTCAATGCTGTAATTTTATTGGGTGATGCCTTGTGTTGCTTGAGAAAAAATAAAAGCCTCAATAACTTATTCTACATAAAAGCTTCAGTACGTATTTGCATAGATGTTCAGTTTTAAACCATATATAAATTTTTTAATGCTCTCAAATAATTTCAGTCATGCATCAAATCTTTAATGATACCCTACAGTTTTTACAATTTTACATTTCCTATTTAGTATACTGATAACTGCAATATTTCTAACAAAATGTCTAAATAAAACACTTATCTTTGCCTGTATATAGTTATAGCAGTTAACACTTCCTATGACTTGCATCATTTATTAACATGCTTCTGACCACACTAACTATCATAATAAAAAATTAAGTGTTTAAATTGTCTTAATATACAGTTCTCATGTGTACATTGAGCGAACATTTGAGGATGTTAAATTTACACTGGACGTCTTCAGCACCATTAAATGGTTTTATTATTGTTTTAAAAAGGTCTCTACTTTCTCTAAGCCAACACATAACCAGTAAAATTTTGAGTTTGATATAAAAATACTAGCAATGGCCTTTTTAAATGGACAAAATATAATTTTTTCTACTCCTATATTGCTTACCTCCCTGCCTTTCCCATTAGAAGAAAACCATAGTTAAGTTTTCAGCCATAAATATTTTACTGACCATTTGACGTAAGAGTCTTTTTTTTCCTATCTCAATTCATCACACTGCTACAGGCAAATGGCACCTGACAATTTGACAAAGACATCTTCAGATCCTCATGTCCTTAGTCTAGTTCTCATAACCAGTAACACAGGAGGAGGAGTTGCTGCTTTTAGTGGCCTTGCTGTAGTGTTTCTGGCAAGCCTGAAAGATATTAAAACTATCACCAGGCTACTCCCACAGTCTTATTAGTCTCTTAGACTAGAATTTCTGGAAAGCGTGAACATAGTTATTAGGTCATTTTACTTTGTCCTTGCTCTGATAGACTTTAAGAGTTGCTGAGATGAGTGTGGACCTAGACTCTCTATCTTGGTCATCTTCAGTGAAGACAGCCACTTCTGTGATGGCCACCCATGACTTCTGCTTTGTGCCAATAGCTATTCTGAGGCACTGAATGCCCTTAGGGAAGGTCACCCTCAAATCTTTTACATCTAGTTCTCCATTTTTGAAGTCCTGAACATTTGAGAAACTCTTGCAAAGGGCTCGTTTAGGGTTCTCCATCTTAATAAAGGACGGAGACACCTCTAAGCTCCCATAGAGCAGACGATCTCGAGTCTGTAATAAAGATTTTATTTTAAAATTTGACAAGTACAAATTTTAATTTTAACCCCCTTACTATTATTTTCTTATTCTAAAATAACTGAAATAAAAATCCAGATCTGGTTGTTCTCAACAACAGTGTTAATGATGAGCTAATCATTGATGGTGATGGTGATGGTGGTGGTTATTTGTTAATGATGAGCTAGTCATTGATGGTGATGATGGTGGTTAGTAATGGCCACCACAGCATGAACTTTCTCCCACCTCCCTCTGCTCCTCTACTCTTACTTTTATTACTGTAAATGCAAGTGAAATATACTATTTTATTTTTTCACTTAAATTTACTAAAAGGCATCGAATGGTTCATATTTACAGAAGCATTCCAGTAATGGATGGACACAACAACCCTTGCTATTAAATAACCTCAAGCCATTTTAACTTCTTCACTAAACTACTTTGCATTTTTTTTCCTTATCTGGTATTCTTTTCTCTTTTAATGTCTACTGTTATCCATTTATATTTTTGAATAATTTCTGTGTAATCATTCCTCATTTCATTTTAGAATAAACCTTTACATACTTATACTTTTTACTGCCTATTGTGAGCATTTCATATTAGCATTAGTGAAATATTAAGTCCAAACCTGATGCTATATTGATTTATTATTCGTCAAAATCCATATATCAATCGTTGTTAGTAGTCAATAGTTATTTTCCTGTTTTGATCGTATATATACGTCTTACGAGCCACCGTTTTTGATATATATATACTCATAAATTCTAGCGGCTTCAAATCAAGCAGGAGAAAGCTGGTAGGCTCACATGTGAGAGAATGGGTCTGTGTGGTCAGTGTGCACCATATAAAAAAAATCATGCAGCATGTAGTGCATAATGAGAAAAAAAAACTCCAGCCATTTTTTTAATTAAAATGCCAACTTTATGGTCTATTTTCGTATAGTATTTATGGTTGTATTCTCGCTTTCTTGGTCTCATTTGATTGAAGGGAAACATATTATAGAAATAGAGGTGATTTTGATTGGTTTTACTATGAAAAGAACCTTGAAATGGAGCTCAAAATAGGGGAAATGTTTGATTTTTGCCAATCTTCAAAAGTAAACAAATGATATCATTTTTCCAATAAATGTCCAAGTAGCCATTTTAATATGCAGCCATGAATGGGTTGACATTATTTATACAATTATTACAATATTGCAGTAGTCTGCATAACTGTAAATCTTCTATTTTTTGTATTTACCTGGAGTTTACCTGGAGAGAGTTCCGGGGGTCAACGCCCCTGCGGCCCGGTCTGTGACCAGGCCTCCTGGTGGATCAGAGCCTGATCAACCAGGCTGTTGCTGCTGGCTGCATGCAAACCAATGTACGAGCCACAGCCCGGCTGGTCAGGAACCGACTTTAGGTGCTTGTCCAGTGCCAGCTTGAGGACTGCCAGGGGTCTGTTGGTAATCCCCTTATGTATGCTGGGAGGCAGCTGAACAGTCTCAGGCCCCTGACACTTATTGTATGGTCTCTTAATGTGCTAGTGACACCCCTGCTTTTCATTGGGGGGATGTTGCATCGTCTGCCAAGTCTTTTGCTTTCGTAGTGAGTGATTTTCGTGTACAAGTTCGGTACTAGTCCCTCTAGGATTTTCCAGGTGTATATAATCATGTATCTCTCCCACCTGCATTCCAGGGAATACAGGTTTAGGAACCTCAAGCGCTCCCAGTAATTGAGGTGTTTTATCTCCGTTATGCGCGCCGTGAAGGTTCTCTGTACATTTTCTAGGTCAGCAATTTCACCTGCCTTGAAAGGTGCTGTTAGTGTGCAGCAATATTCCAGCCTAGATAGAACAAGTGACCTGAAGAGTGTCATCATGGGGTTGGCCTCCCTAGTTTTGAAGGTTCTCATTATCCATCCTGTCATTTTTCTAGCAGATGCGATTGATACAATGTTATGGTCCTTGAAGGTGAGATCCTCCGACATGATCACTCCCAGGTCTTTGACGTTGGTGTTTCGCTCTATTTTGTGGCCAGAATTTGTTTTGTACTCTGATGAAGATTTAATTTCCTCGTGTTTACCATATCTGAGTACAGGTGTCCCTCAACATTCGCGAGGGTTAGGGGATCAAGAGCCTCGCGAATGTTGAAAAACCGTGAATGTTTGGTGCCCCAATATATTGTAGGGAATTATTATTATTATAATCAAAAAGAAGTGCTAAGCCACAAGGGCTATACAGCATATTGTAGGGAAATATAATACAATACTGCTTAACTTGTTGAACCATGAACAATCATAAAATACATGAAAACGTCGTAAGTTGTACTAAATATATACATGTTATGCTTTAATAACATGTATGTTATTAAATACCACAGACTCCACCACTGCCTCCACCACTTCTTCAACCAATGCGAGTCCCTACTACCCTCCCTCCGACCCTCGCAACTGGCAGCCAGCCCTCCCAACACTCAGTGTGGTGAGTGTTTTGTTTGTTCATTATTTGCTATTAAACTACAGTATAAATAATGTAAACACATTCATGACTGCATATTGGAATGGCTATTTGAACAGGTATTGGACGGTGACATCATGTGTTTACTCTTGAACACAGCAAAGAATCAAACATTTCTGCTACTGCTAATAATAGCAATAGTAATAATAATAATAATAATAATAATAATAATAATAATAATAATAATAATAATAATAATAATAATAATACGATATAATTGAAGAAGGAAATTGTACAAAAATACGAGGGAGTGGTTGACACATCGTCAGTGTGACTTTGTTTATGCTGGAGTGAACATTAGTCTCCCTGCTCTTCCAAACATTTCACAATAATTCAGCGGTTGAGGCAGTGGTAGAGGCAGTGATAGACAGTGATAGAGGCAGTGATAGAGGCAGTGGGTGAGGCAGTGGTATTTACTAACACATACACATGTTATAAATAATAATAGTACATGTTAATATTAATAACATTTATAATAATAATAAATGTTATTCATAATGTACTATTATTATTTATAACATATATTTAGTAAATATCACTGCCTCTATCGCTGCCTCTACCACTGCCTCTATCACTGCCTACTCCATGCCTCTACACTGCCTCTATCACTGCCTCTACCACTGCCTCTATCACTGCCTCTATCACTGCCTCTACCACTGCCTCTATCACCTCTACCACTGCCTACTCAACCACTCCAGTCACACTCAATCTACAAGCACCAAACAATGAATTATTGTGAAATGTTTGGAAGAGCAGGGAGACTAATCTTCACTCCAGCATAAACTAAGTCACACTGACGATGTGTCAACCACTCCCTCGTATTTTTGTACAATTTCCTTCTTCAATTATATCGTATTATTATTATTATTATTATTATTATTATTATTATTATTATTATTATTATTATTATTATTATTATTACTATTGTTATTATTAGCAGTAGCAGAAATGTTTGATTCTTTGCTGTGTTCAAGAGTAAACACATGATGTCACCGTCCAATACCTGTCCAAATAGCCATTTCAATATGCAGTCATGAATGTGTTTACATTATTTATACTGTAGTTTAATAGCAAATAATGAACAAACAAAACACTCACCACACTGAGTGGTGGGAGGGCTGGCTGCCAGTTGCGAGGGTCGGAGGGAGGGTAGTAGGGACTCGCAGGTGGCGGGAAACTTGAATATGATTTGGCGGCTGGGAATTTGGTGGCTGGGAATTTGGCGGTTGGGAATTCGTGAATGTGTGAAGCCCACGAAAGCTGAAAACGTGAATGTTGAGGGAGACCTGTAATTGAAATTTCTCATCGTTGAACTTCATACTGTTTTCTGCAGCCCACTGAAAGATTTGGTTGATGTCCGCCTGGAGCCTTGCAGTATCTGCAATGGAAGACACTGTCATGCAGATTCGGGTGTCATCTGCAAAGGAAGACACGGTGCTGTGGCTGACATCCTTGTCTATGTCGGATGTGAGGATGAGGAACAAGATGGGAGCGAGTACTGTGCCTTGTGGAACAGCTTTTCACCATAGCTGCCTCGGATTTTACTCTGTTGACGACTACTCTCTGTGTTCTGTTAGTGAGGAAATTATAGATCCATCAACCGACTTTTCCTGTTATTCCTTTAGCACGCATTTTGTGCACTATTACGCCATGGTCACACTTGTCGAAGGCTTTTGCAAAGTCTGTATATATTACATCTGCATTCTTTTTGTCTTCTAGTGCATCTAGGACCTTGTCGTAGTGATCCAATAGTTGAGACAGACAGGAGCGACCTGTTCTAAACCCATGTTGCCCTGGGTTGTGTAACTGATGGGTTTCTAGATGGGTGGTGAACTTGCTTCTTAGGACCCTTTCAAAGATTTTTATGATATGGGATGTTAGTGCTATCGGTCTGTAGTTCTTTGCTGTTGCTTTACTGCCCCCTTTGTGGAGTGGGGCTATGTCTGTTGTTTTTAGTAACTGTGGGACGACCCCCGTGTCCATGCTCCCTCTCCATAGGATGGAAAAGGCTCGTGATAGGGGCTCCTTGCAGTTCTTGATGAACACGGAGTTCCATGAGTCTGGCCCTGGGGCAGAGTGCATGGGCATGTCATTTATCGCCTGTTCGAAGTCATTTGGCGTCAGGATAACATCGGATAGGCTTGTGTTAACCAAATTTTGTGGCTCTCTCATAAAAATTCAAAATAGAAAGCAAGAGTAATATCAGAGGGGCCTGTAGATGTGCATGATGGACAAAGAAAATGTTTTTTTAGGGCCAGGAATGTCTGCATTGTTCATTCTGGACCCTATTTTGAAATTATCATATATTTTTAATTTTCAATGAAATTGGACAAATTGCAAATTTCTGACCACGTTATTGGGGAGTTGAAATCGGTGAATGGACAGTTTCTTGTACTCAGTCGATAGAAAAAGTGGAGTTCTAAAGAAATAGCAATGAGTTTGGTCGATTGGAACACTGTAATTAGCAGAAAATAGGACTCATAGTGGGCGAAATTGCCTATTTGTAAACATCATGCGGTCGCTAACTTCGTGAGAGCATAATTCTGTCAGTTTTCCATCAAATTTCATTGTTTTGGTGTCAATACAATCGGGAAAGGATTCTCTATCACTTCATAAGAAAAATTTTTTTTTTTTTTGGGAAATTTTGTGACACCAGGAGACACCTCAGGATTTGGGGTTGCGACAGTCAAGGGGTTAATACATACATTCTCCATTAGCCATATGAATACAAACATTGATCTTGATATTAATCTCTTTGTAGATGAATGGTTCAGGGAACCGACATGTTGATAAATTAGACACATGTGCAACTCTTGGGTATCTTTATTGAGGAAATGTTTCGCCACACAGTGGCTTCATCAGTCCATACGTAGGAGAAACTTGAAGAACAGGAGGAGAATGAGGTAATCAGTCCCTCAACCTTGAGTCAATGTGTTCAATCCATCAATCTTGAATAGAATACGGTATATGAGCTGAAAAGCAGCTTATAAACCGTATGGCAGGAGAGGTGCAGCAGTCATAGGTGGTGTCACATTTGTTCAATGTGGAAGTAGGTCGTGCCCAAGAATTAGGCAAGCGAAGAATTCCTAAGTATTAAGATCCCAAGAAGTTGCAGTGTCTGACAAGTTTGTAGATGAATGGTTCAGAGAACCGACATGTTGATAAATTAGACACATGTGCAACTCTTGGGTATCTTTATTGAGGAAACATTTCGCCACACAGTGGCTTCATCAGTCCATACGTAGGAGAAACTTGAAGAATACGGTTTATAAGCTGCTTCTCAGCTCATATACCATATTCTATTCAAGATTGATGGACTGAACACATCGACTCAAGGTTGAGGGACTGATTACCTCATTCTCCTCCTGTTCTTCAAGTTTCTCCTACGTATGGACTGATGAAGCCACTGTGTGGCAAAACGTTTCCTCAATAAAGATACCCAAGAGTTGCACATGTGTCTAATTTATCAACATGTCGGTTCTCTGAACCATTCATCTACAAACTTGTCAGACACTGCAACTTCTTGGGATCTTAATACTTAGGAATTCTTCGCTTGCCTAATTCTTGGGCACGACCTACTTCCACATTGAACAAATGTGACACCACCTATGACTGCTGCACCTCTCCTGCCATACGGTTTATAAGCTGCTTCTCAGCTCATATACCGTATTCTATTCAAGATTGATGGACTGAACACATCGACTCAAGGTTGAGGGACTGATTACCTCATTCTCCTCCTGTTCTTCAAGTTTCTCCTACATATGGACTGATGAAGCCACTGTGTGGCGAAACGTTTCCTCAATAAAGATACCCAAGATTGCACATGTGTATAATTTATCAATATGTCGGTTCTCTGAACCATTCATCTACAAACTTGTCAGACACTGCAACTTCTTGGGATCTTAATACTTAGGAATTCTTCACTTGCCTAATTCTTGGGCACGACCTACTTCCACTTTGAACAAATGTGACACCACCTATGACTGCTGCACCTCTCCTGCCATACGGTTTATAAGCTGCTTCTCAGCTCATATACCGTATTCTATTCAAGATTGATGGACTGAACACATCAACTCAAGGTTGAGGGACTGATTACCTCATTCTCCTCCTGTTCTTCAAGTTTCTCCTACGTATGGACTGATGAAGCCACTGTGTGGCGAAACATTTCCTCAATAAAGATACCCAAGAGTTGCACATGTGTCTAATTTATCATATTAATCTCTTGTTGGATAGCATAAACAATCTTAATAATAATTGCCATTATTACATGGGTAGTCAAGCTAAGTGCCAACACTAGCATAACAATTACATATAATGTTAGATCATTGAGTAAACACTACGATGACCTCCTTGCACTACTCAATTCTCTAAATGTCAATATGTCTTTCATTATTCTTACTGAAACCTAGCTAAAACATGACGTTCCAGACATCTTTGCCTTACCTGGTTACACAGCCATACACAACTGTAGGCCTGATCAATTAGGAGGTGACACTACTACCTACTACTATCATGAACTTGAATGTATTAAATCTACTTGCACCAGGGATGAATATGGTGAATATACATTTGCAAAATTTAAATCCAAAAAACCATACCCCCGGCCGGGATTGAACCCGCGGTCATAGAGTCTTAAAACTCCAGCCCGTCGCGTTAGCCACTAGACCAGCTAGCCACAATAAGATTCATCCAACTAGGTATATTTCTACACCATAGGAAAGTTAGCACAGGCACCTCTGTGACCACAAATGCAAGTTTTTACAGACGAATCTCCAGCTAGCGTGGCCGTGACGAACTCTAGCTCAAGTCCCTTCACTGCCGTCAACATGACTCAAGAAATCGTAATGACACGATTGCAAATAAACCATACCCCCGGCCGGGATTGAACCCGCGGTCATAGAGTCTTAAAACTCCAGCCCGTCACGTTAGCCACTAGACCAGCTAGCCACAATAAGATTCATCCAACTAGGTATATTTCTACACCATAGGAAAGTTAGCACAGGCACCTCTGTGACCACAAATGCAAGTTTTTACAAACGAATCTCCAGCTAGCGTGGCCGTGACGAACTCTAGCTCAAGTCCCTTCACTGCCGTCAACATGACTCAAGAAATCGTAATGACACGATTGCAAATAAACCATACCCCCGGCCGGGATTGAACCCGCGGTCATAGAGTCTTAAAACTCCAGCCCGTCACGTTAGCCACTAGACCAGCTAGCCACAATAAGATTCATCCAACTAGGTATATTTCTACACCATAGGAAAGTTAGCACAGGCACCTCTGTGACCACAAATGCAAGTTTTTACAAACGAATCTCCAGCTAGCGTGGCCGTGACGAACTCTAGCTCAAGTCCCTTCACTGCCGTCAACATGACTCAAGAAATCGTAATGACACGATTGCAAATAAACCATACCCCCGGCCGGGATTGAACCCGCGGTCATAGAGTCTTAAAACTCCAGCCCGTCACGTTAGCCACTAGACCAGCTAGCCACAATAAGATTCATCCAACTAGGTATATTTCTACACCATAGGAAAGTTAGCACAGGCACCTCTGTGACCACAAATGCAAGTTTTTACAAACGAATCTCCAGCTAGCGTGGCCGTGACGAACTCTAGCTCAAGTCCCTTCACTGCCGTCAACATGACTCAAGAAATCGTAATGACACGATTGCAAATAAACCATACCCCCGGCCGGGATTGAACCCGCGGTCATAGAGTCTTAAAACTCCAGCCCGTCGCGTTAGCCACTAGACCAGCTAGCCACAATAAGATTCATCCAACTAGGTATATTTCTACACCATAGGAAAGTTAGCACAGGCACCTCTGTGACCACAAATGCAAGTTTTTACAGACGAATCTGTGCTAACTTTCCTATGGTGTAGAAATATACCTAGTTGGATGAATCTTATTGTGGCTAGCTGGTCTAGTGGCTAACGCGACGGGCTGGAGTTTTAAAACTCTATGACCGCGGGTTCAATCCCGGCCGGGGGTATGGTTTATTTGCAATCGTGTCATTACGATTTCTTGAGTCATGTTGACGGCAGTGAAGGGACTTGAGCTAGAGTTCGTCACGGCCACGCTAGCTGGAGATTCGTCTGTAAAAACTTGCATTTGTGGTCACAGAGGTGCCTGTGCTAACTTTCCTATGGTGTAGAAATATACCTAGTTGGATGAATCTTATTGTGGCTAGCTGGTCTAGTGGCTAACGCGACGGGCTGGAGTTTTAAGACTCTATGACCGCGGGTTCAATCCCGGCCGGGGGTATGGTTTATTTGCAATCGTGTCATTACGATTTCTTGAGTCAGTTAAATCCAAAAACCTAAAACACCTATAGCAGTTGGAGCAGTCTACAGAGTACATCACACAAACACTTACACATTTAGTGAAAACCTAAGAAACATGATAACTGACTCAGAGATGAATAAATAACACCTAATACTTACAGGTTACTTATCCTAGAACTTGACCCACAAGTAACTGAATTTACAAACACTATGAGCAACTGCTTGCTTCTACCATCTATAACTAAGCCAACAGGAGTCTCCGAGAAAAGTGTCTCATTACTTCACCATATCTGGACCAACACTATATCCCCATTAAAAGCAGGTATAATCACAGATAACACCACAAACCACTACCCCACCTTTCTCATAACCAGCTTATGTAAATTGCCTCGGGAGACAAGTAAGATCTCTTTCCGACTACATGACAAATCATCAGTAAATAATTTTATATCAGCATTAAGTAACATTGGCAATGAGAGCTAGCGGTCAGCCTCGATATTGACAAATGTGTAAAAATTTTTTTACAAAAAAACTCAAAACCTCTATAGCAGGCATTGCCCAATTAAAACAAAGCAGATCACAGCAAAGAGACTAAACAGCCCTTGGCTTACAAACAGCACCCTCAAATCCATTGATAAAAAACACCCACTACAATTATAGTATGCTCCTTGCTTAGCGACAAATTCATTTACTGATGTGGTCTTAGGAACGGAACTCCATTGTTTAGTGAGGAGAAACTGTATGTATGTTTCATTTACTGGTCATTTTAGTGCCTACACTCTAGAGGGGTCGGGATATGTGCAGTATGGAGGGCATCTGAACTGCAGTATCGGTGTGCCTCTGGCAAGACAGTGATAGTGTGAGTAATGGTAAAAGTTTTAATTCTTTTTCAGGTTGCCCTGCCTTAGTGAGAGACAGCTAATGTGTTAAAAAAAAATATTGGTCATTTTTCATTTGTTATAAGTTTAAATTTAACCTGGCTGAAATGTTCTGTATAATCAGAGGCTCTCTATATATGTGTACTACTAAATGTCAACCAATTTTGTAACAGCTATGTACATTGTGGAAATAAGTTTCTTAATGTAAGAGAGAGTGCGCTATGTGAATTACTATACGTACTATGGAATTATAAATTTTTAGTATGTCACATGTTCCTGCCAGCAACTAGTACATACCTTCTTATTGATAGCTGCTCCAGTCAGAATCACAACCCTAGATATTTTTAGGGGTTCTGGAAAGAGTATGTCAAAGGTGTCTCCTGGCTTAGGAATGCCCCAGAACATACCCGGGGCAGAGGAATAGGCATGCTCTGCCAGGTAGGCCTTGTACTGTCGGATAGTTGTCACCACATCAGCAGTTGGATTGACATGGGAGAAACGGCGCTTCACAAGACTGCAAGGTGAAAATTAATAAGATGTGATTGCTTATTTGTAGCTACAGAAGCAGAGTTAAGCTCATGGTGTTCTATCTTCAGTACAATATTACAATACACAGTGTATTATAAAAGGGATGGTAGGAAAACATAAATGGAAAAAAGGTAGGAAAACATTAGTGTTTTTATATTCTTTCCATTGTTCCTCATAAAATAGTATAGGACAATACAGTAATATCTCACTGATCCAGAAGCTGGTTATCCAAAATTTGGAACTTTTAATCCTTTACATTTATAGTAGTGTGTTAAAATCAACTTCATTTACTAGTTTTTATGTAGAATGTTATACAAAAAAAGACAAATAAGGTAATTTCCAGAGAAGCATACATGGCCTTAATTTTTTTTTAAATAAACCAACTCCTGCTCTATCTTCCATCAGTGTGATTGATTCATCTGCACCAACAAATGATTTGTCTCAACATATGTCTGTTGTCTTTCCAGTCCATTAGATTAGAAATTAATTTACAAGGCAGAGAATACACATAATTAAAAGAGATGAACTCTAGGAAGCTAACTCTTGTAAATTTAAAATGTCAACACATTACTGGATTTTTTTTTTTTTTTTATTTATTATTGTTTTTTTTTTTTTGGTTCTGAGCAATCCAAGATTCCAAATATCACACAGCTCCTGTACCCCAACAACTTTCTTTGGTTCTGAGAAATCCGAGATATTCCAAATATCACACAGCTCCTGTACCCCAACAACTTTCTTACCTTTAACTACTAATTTTCCTAATGAATGTCACTATTAAACAGATTAGAGCAATATTTAACAAACCCAGCTCTAAAGCAAAATTTACAGTGACAAGATTTTGTGTTTTTTTTGCAAATTCTAGATTTATGAGACCTTAAGGAATATAACCCTTGTGAATTTTATTCAGAAATTATGGAACCAAGACCAGGGATGGTACCAGAATTTATATACTGAGGCAGGTGGAGGAAACCTAGGGGTGGCTGTCTGGTTGGAAGGAGGGAGGCTAAGAGACTTGTTTTGAAGCAGCATTATTACAAATATTTTTATTTAGGGGGGGGTTGTGAGAATTTTGGGGGCTGAAGCCTTCCAAGCCTATTCAATAAAAGGAATTTTCATTGTATGAGAAATGGGATTCTCATAAGTTTTCCACAAATATCATAATTAGATATCTGAAAAGAAATTCCAATAATAGTGAGAAGACTTTCTCTTTTTCATATCTTTCTTCCTCCAAGGTTTTCATGCAGTAACTAGAGAATGCCCCTTGTATCAGTCTCTCAATACTGATACATATTTCCTGGAAAAAAGTGTCAGTTTACTGATTAGGAATCACTGAAGGGGAGACCTATAGCCTTTCCCCGTTGAAACTTCCTAAATTAAAAGTCTCATCAGTGTTGCAACTTTCAAACACACAAGCTTATCTTCAAAAGGTAATGACACCGAAAATACAAATTTTATAGTAGAACTTACATTTACTATTATGTAGGTGCAAAGCTGAAGGTCAGGCAGCACTTTACACAACTGCAATTTTGACCATAGTTCTTGGCTATTTTGTTAATATGCCTTCCATTCTATTGACTGAGTGTAAGAAACTTAGAACTACCCTATAAAACACTCAGAGAAAGATAATTTGGGAAATTTTACAGAGAATTCAATAAATTGCAATTTAATTAAAAACATAATCCAAAGTAAACACTAGTCATTTCAACCACTTATTTCTGCTGTTCATTCCTTACATACCCAGGCCTCTCCTACAATTGCCTTCCATTTTGAATTCATCACATCAAAAAACTGAAATTTTACCCTATTTCTCAGTTAACAGAATATGATAAAAGAATGGCTGGTCATGATTTAGGCAATCTTAATAATTTTACAGACCTAGTAAAAACCCATAGACAGACCATGGGTTTGGGGGGAGGGAGCCTACTCTTTCTCAAGAAAAAATCACCAAAAATCTAATATTTTCACCACTTTGAGGCCTATTTCAAGTCACAAGAAACAGTAATAAACCCATGAAAACCACCTGGAAAACACCTCAAAGTCACTATTTTAACCCAAATACAAGGTAACAGGTTAGGTATTCCCATTATGCACTGCATGAGGCAGAATTTTTTATACCGTGCATGCACACCACACACACCCATTCTCTCATATCTAGGCCAAAATTTACCACTCACAGTATATTTGAGGATGCTAAAATTAAGATATAAATATACATAAACACTACTGGCCTCAATAATATACATAATGTATATCTACATGGAAGACAGTGAAAGAACTAAGTGGTTGCCTGAATTATTTCTTTTTTTCCTTTTCTCTCTCTTTTTTTTTTGTCTCCCACTTTTTTTTTCACTCATAATATGAGGTCTCATCCAATTAGCCTCAAATTTTCAATGCAGGGTACAGTAATTAGGGCAAGACTCTTGCAAAAATTGGCATGTGCAAGTGCCTTATGACCAAAACTGTAGAACCATTTCTAAGATCCTGAAATAGCTCCAATAACTTCAAGAACCCTCTTCTTCTTGGCTTCAAACATTCACAAAGATGCTTCTAAATTTAAGGATGGTGGGAAGTGTAATCCAAATGTGTAGGTGCACATCTGCCAGTTTTGTGCTTAAAATAATGTGAAATTTAGATTCCCATTAAATCATACTAAATATGAGTCTTCCTCTTCTGAATGCCTTTAATATTTAATGGTTGATGCATCTTACAGACAGTATCATATCCAGTAAGTTTAGTTTGTGTATGGGGGAGATTTATCTATACTAAATTGGTTTACAAAACTTGGAATCTGCAGAATCCATGGAACAAATGGAGATTGCCTTTTATGATCAGATTTAAATTTTCAAGCCTGGTGTTTTTTTTTTTTTTTTAGAAAGCAAGGTTTGCATAGTTATTGCACTGCATATTTCCCAATTTGAAATCTCCACAGGCATTGAAAACTAACAGAAGAGTGAGTCAATCTTCCATAGGCTTATGCCCAGGCAAAGTGGCAGAATAGGGCAAAGGAGGTGGGCAGACAACCAGGCAGCCAGGAAAACAGGCAGAAAGCCAAGCAGGCAAGTAGCCAGGCAGGCAGGCAAGCAAGCAAGCAAGTAGCCAGACAAGCAGTCAAGCAACCAAGCAGGCAGTCAATTAGGAAGAGATTGCTAAAAAACTGTAGACTGGTACATTGTACACTTACCCTCTTGCTTCTGCTGCCTTCCTTCCTTCCTTCCACCCTCCCTCACTAACACCCCCCATCTCCAACACACCCTCCACCATCATTCCATTTAACCCTTTGAGGGTCCGTCCCATAGATCTACAGCTTTACGTTCAGGGTCCAAACCGTAGATCTACGTCATGAGCTCAGCTCACTCTGATGAACTGTGAGTGGTACATTTGGGCCTAGATATGAGAGAATACGTCTATGTGGTATGTGTGCACCACATAAAACAGATCCTGCAGCACGCTGTGTATAATGAGAGAAAAAAAACTGAAATCATGATTTTTCGATTAAAACAGCGACTTTGCAGTGTTTTTTTGTATGTTTTTTATAGTTCTATTTGTGATTTCTTGGTCTCATTTGATAGAATGGAAGACAAGTTACAGAAATAGAGATGATTTTGATTGGTTTTAGCACTGGAAATGGCTTGAAACTGAGCTCAAAGTAACAGAAATGTTAAATTTTTGCCAATATTCAAGAGTAAACAAACGACCTCAGCCGTCTAATACATGCCAGCTGGTGGGTCTAATATGCATTCACAAACATGGTGATGATATTTATACAATTATTACAGTATTGCATAACAGTAAATCTTCTATTTTTTGGTGTGAATAAAAATTCATTATGTGAATAAAAAATAAAAATGGAATTTATTTGTAAAGCCTCAAAACATAACTAATGAACAGAGGAAATGTTAGTTTAGTTCCAGGAATACCTACATTGTTTATTCTGGACCCTATTTTGAAATTGGAATATTTTGAACTTTGTGTTAAATTGGCCAAATTAACAATTTCCGATCACTTTAATTTGTAGTTGAAACAGTTGACTTGGCGATTTCTTGTGCTCAATCGATAGAATAGAAGTAATACTAGTGAAATAGCTAAGAATTTGGTTGACTGGAATAATGTAATTGGCCTAAAATGGGAGTCAAAATCGGCAAAATCGCCGATTCGTAAATATCGCTGACACATCAAAATTCGCGAGAGCATAATTTCATCAATTTTCCATCAAATTTTGTACTTTTTATTTTATTACCGTCACAAAAAGATTCTCTACCATTTCATAAGAAAAAATAACAAATTTTTTTTTTTTAAATTCTTGGACACTGGGGCACCAATTCAAATTTGGGCCTTGGACCCTGAAGGGGTTAAAACCTATTCATCATCCTGTCTTGTCTCTGGGTTGAGGGCCTATCCATGTGTGCTCCAACCATCATATGCATATTGTATCTCAAATTTTTCATTGCAGCTCAAAACTAAATTCATTTATGAGGGTAAATCATAATTCAAAATTATCAAACTAAAGCCCATTATGACTCAAGGGACGGCTGTATTTTGTAAATGCAGTGACTGGAAATAAAGAATCAATATCTCAATACGAATTTAAATTTAAATCTAACATTATGACATTGGAGGTCATGCTCTTACATACACAAGTCCTACATTACTGACAGACTCCAACATTTAACCATTATTGACATTACCTCATCAATTCAACTTACCAACATAGGGGTGCCTCAGGGCAGCATATCTGGCCCTCTACTATTCCTCACCTATCTTAGTGTTATCCTTATTGCATCTCAGATACTTAAACTGGTTTGCAAGTGACATGACTATTGTCATCTCCAATCAAGATCTGGGTTTCATCAACAACACCATTAATGGTTAGTAGGTAAGACACATATGCAACAGTTATGCAACTTTATTCCAAAACGTTTTGCCTACACAGTAGGCTTCTTCAGTCGTGTACAGAAAGTAGGCAGGAACAGTACATGACTGAAGAAGCCTACTGTGTAGACGAAACATTTCAGAATAAAGTTACCTATGTGTCTTACCTACCAACCTGTCGGTATTGTATACCATTTTGATATTCAACACCGTTAATGTTTAGCCTATAGAGACTGTTACTTGGATGGCAAATGATACACTAACATTCAATATTGACAAGAATTTCTACATGGTATTTGGGAACAAAGCTAAAAAAATATACAGTTGAACATAAAGGTAAATGACACACACTTTAAGGCAAGATGAGGGAAAAATTCTGATGGTAATCTAAAATTCAGCACACATCCAGCACATCTAAGAAAATCTCCAAAACAAAGTGGGTATCTTTTCTAAAATACACAGCATCTCAAGCATCATAAGTCACCCTGTACTACTGTAACCTAGCCTTACCTAACTACAGTATTTGTGCCTGTAGATCTACAACAGCAGTTCCCTGAATCTAACAGTCCCTAAAATGGGACATGGTTCTGTTACTGAACTTGTTGCAAAGATGGCTTGTTTCAGCTTGCTCAGGGTGGTACTTCTCCGCAAACATTTGGACATCATTCCACTTGGCGCAAATCTCCTTAATCTTTGAAGAAGGCACCTCATCCACTCCCTCTTCCTCCTCCTCTGAAGCAAGTTCCTGAGCTGTGGTCTGATACTGTTCCAGATGAAGCTCTTCCAGCTCTTCAGTGGTTAGCTCTTCCCTGTGGTCCTCCACCAACTCTTCCACATCCTCGCCACTCACTTCACATCTATGGGGTTTCTCACTTTCTTTACCACAGGGGTACCACTAGCAAGTTTCTTTGGGCCCATGGTAGCTTATTTCACAGTCCTACAAGCACTAAACACAATGAATTAATCGTAAAATGTTTGAATGAGACAGCAGGTTAGTGTTCACTCAAGCATCAACAAAGCCAGACGGGCTCATGGCGCCTGCGCAGGGACGCGGACAGAGCGGGCTGGCGGACAGGTCCGGTACCTGGCGGTTCGAAAAAAAGGGGCGAGTTCGATAATGGGGACAAAGTTGGTTCGAAAAAAGCGGTCGATTTTCGAAGAGTTCGATAAGCGATACGTTCGAAATCTGAGGTTCCACTGTACATACTCTAGAATGAATAAAATAGGACATAATATGATGAGTGATGATACAATTTTTGTTTGATTGCTGAACTTAACTGATACAATTTGATTTAATTCCATGGAAATCATCCTCTTTTTCTTCTCAGAAGTGTCCTTTGCACTTATTTTCTTAGGACCCATGCTTAGAAAAAAAAAATTGGGCCAAATGACTGTAAAAAAAACGCAAGCAAGCACGAGAGAAATGCTCCCACGGCGATGTAAACATGTGGACGACTCCTTACCGGATGTTTTGCCATCAGCTGTGCCAACTAGTGGCAGCATTTTGAATTATTATTACATATTACATATGTATTATTATTATTATTTTATTATTATTATTATTATTATCACACTGGCCGATTCCCACCAAGGCAGGGTGGCCCGAAAAAGAAAAACTTTCACCATCATTCACTCCATCACTGTCTTGCCAGAAGGGTGCTTTACACTACAGTTTTTAAACTGCAACATTAACACCCCTCCTTCAGAGTGCAGGCACTGTACTTCCCATCTCCAGGACTCAAGTCCGGCCTGCCGGTTTCCCTGAATCCCTTCATAAATGTTACTTTGCTCACACTCCAACAGCACGTCAAGTATTAAAAACCATTTGTCTCCATTCACTCCTATCAAACACGCTAACGCATGCCTGCTGGAAGTCCAAGCCCCTCGCACATAAAACCTCCTTTACCCCCTCCCTCCAACCTTTCCTAGGCCGACCCCTACCCCGCCTTCCTTCCACTACAGACTGATACACTCTTGAAGTCATTCTGTTTTGTTCCATTCTCTCAACATGTCCGAACCACCTCAACAACTCTTCCTCAGCCCTCTGGACAACAGTTTTGGTAATCCCGCACCTCCTCCTAACTTCCAAACTATGAATTCTCTGCATTATATTCACACCACACATTGCCCTCAGACATGACATCTCCACTGCCTCCAGCCTTCTCCTTGCTGCAACATTATTATTATTATTATTATTTATTATTATTATTATAATTATTATTATTACATATTATAATTACGTATTATTATTATTATTATTATTATTATTATTATTATTATTAATTTAGGTAACTGAAACTCACTAAATAATAATACAGTGGACTCCCAGTACAGTGGACCCCCGCATAGCGAACGCCTTGCATAGCGAACAATCCGCATAGCGAACGCTTTGTTCGCCAAAATTTTGCCCCGCATAGTGGACAAAAACCCGCTCAGCGACCTTCGTCCGAGACGCGTCCATTGTTTACCAGCCAGCCTCCGCGGTAACATTCAAGCATACACTCGGAGTATTTCGTATTATTACAGTGTTTTCGGTGCTGTTTCTGGAAAATAAGTGACCATGGGCCCCAAGAAAGCTTCTAGTGCCAACCCTGTGGTAAAAAGGGTGAGAATTAGTATGGAAATTAAGAAAGATTTTGAAGGGTTTGGGGCTAACCCTGAGAAGCCTATGCCAGTTGTGGAATCCATTGTGCCTACTTCAAAAATTAAGGAAATGTGTGCACAGTGGGTTGAACTGCAAACCTTTATGGATGAAAATCACCCTGACACAGCTGTTGCAAGCCGTGCTGGTGACTATTTCAATGACAATGTTATGGCCCATTTTAGACAAATCGTAAAGGAACGGGAGGTACAGAGCTCTATGGACAGATTTGTTGTGCGACAGAGGTCCAGTGACTCTGAAGCTGGTCCTAGTGGCATTAAAAGAAGAAGGGAAGTAACCCCGGAAAAGGACTTGCTACCTCAAGTCCTAATGGAAGGGGATTCCCCTTCTAAACACTAACACTCTCTCTCCCCTCCTCCCATCCCATCAATCATCACCAGATCTTCAATAAAAGTAAGTGTCATGTAATTGTGCATGCCTTTTTCAGTTTGTGTGTACTAAAATTAACATTTTTTTGTGGTAAAAAAAAATTTTTTTCATACTTTTGGGTGTCTTGCACGGATTAATTTTATTTCCATTATTTCTTATGGGGAAAATTAATTCGCATAGCGAACATTTCGCATAACGACCAGCCCTCTTGCACGGATTAAGTTCGCTATGCGGGGGTCCACTGTATTCGATGGCATCGGTATACGTTAAATTCGGTATTCAATACATTTTAACGCCAAAATTTTGCCTCGCCACTCGTTAAAAAACCTGCCACAAGCGATTCGTCCAGGACACGTCCACGTGAGTGCCAGTGTTTACAAGCCAGCCAGTGTGCTCGCATCTAAGCATACATTCAGTACATTCCATATTATCACAGTGTTTTTGGTGCTTGTTTCTGCAAAATAAGTCACCATGGGCCCCAAGAAAGCTTCTAGGGCCAACCCTGTGGTAAAAAGGGTATGGAAATTAAGAAAGATTTTGAAGGGTTTGGGGCTAACCCTGAGAAGCCTATGCCAGTTGTGGAATCCATTGTGCCTACTTCAAAAATTAAGGAAATGTGTGCAAAGTGGGTTGAACTGCAAACCTTTATGGATGAAAATCACCCTAACACAGCTATTGCAAGCCGTGTTGGTGACTATTACAATGAAAATGTTGTGGCCCATTTTAGACAAATCGTAAAGGAACGGGAGGTACAGAGCTCTATGGACAGATTTGTTGTGCGACAGAGGTCCAGTGACTCTCAAGCTGGTCCTAGTGGCATTAAAAGAAAAAGGGAAGTAACCCCGGAAAAGGACTTGCTACCTCAAGTACTAATGGAAGGGGATTCCCCTTCTAAATAATAAGTTCGACACTCTCCCCTCCTCCCATCCCATCAATCATCACCAGATCTTCATTAAAGGTAAGTGTCATGTATTCTATTGTTAGTAGAGTACTACTAACTGTGCATGTCTTCTTCAGTTTGTGTGCATTAAACTTAATATTTCATGTGGTAAAACTTTTTTTCATAGTACTTTTGAGTATCTTGGATGGATTAATTTGATTTCCATTATTTCTTATGGGGAAAATTAATTCGCCTTCCGTTAATTTTGGCATATGATGAGCTCTCAGGAACGAATTAATATCGTATACCGGGGGTCCACTGTAATACTACATATGTAATAATAATAATTAATATAATTAATTATAATTATAATTATAATATAATTATAATTAATACAGTGGACCCTCGACTAACGCTATTAATCCGTTCCTGAGAGCTCATCGTTAGTCAGAATAATCGTTAGTCAAGTTAATTTTCCCCATATGAAATAATGGAAATCAAATTAATCCGTGCAAGACACCCAAAAGTATTGAAAAAAAAAATTTTAACACATGAAATATTAATTTTAATACACACAGACTGAAGAAGACATGCACAGTTACATGACACTTACCTTTATTGAAGATCTGGTGATGATTGATGGGATGGGAAGAGGGGAGTGTGTTGATGGTCTTAGTGTTTAGAAGGGGAATCCCCTTCCATTAGGACTTGAGGTGGCAAGTCCTTTTTCGGGGTTACTTCCCTTCTTCTTTTAATGCCACTAGGACCAGCTTGAGAGTCACTGGACCTCTGTCGCACAACATATCTGCCCATAGAGGCCTGTACCTCCCGTTCCTTTATGACATTCCTAAAGTGTTTCACAACATTGTCAGTGTCACCATTAAACACTTGTTCAGGTTTCAGTCCTTCACTGTCTATGTATTCCTTGAATTCCTGCACATATTTTTCAGCTGCTTTTTGGTCCAAACTGGCAGCCTCACCATGCCTTATCACACTATGTATGCCATTACGATTCTTAAATCTCTCAAACCAACCTTTGCTGGCCTTAAATTCACTCACATCACCACTAGTTGCTGGCATTTTCTAATTAAATCGTCATGCAACTTCCTAGCCTTTTCACATATGATCGCTTGAGAGATGCTATCTCCTGCTATCTGTTTTTCGTTTATCTATACCAATAACAGTCTCTCAACATCTTCTATCACTTGCGATCTCAGTTTCGAAAACATAGTTGCACCTTTGGCAAGAACAGCTTCCTTGATTGCCGTTTTCTTGGCCACAATAGTAGCGATGGTTGATTGGGGTTTTGTGTACTGCCTGGCCAGCTCGGAGACATGCACTCCACTTTCATACTTAGCAATGATCTCTTTCTTCATATCCATAGTAATTTTCACCCTTTTTGCTGTAGGGTTGGCACTAGAAGCTTTCTTGGGGCCTATGGTGACTTATTTTGCAAGTGCAATCACTAAAAAGGCTGTGATAATATGAAATGTTCCGATTGTATGCTTGGAAGCGACCGCGGTGGCTGGCTGGCTTGTAAACACTGGCCAGAAGTGGACGCGTCTCAGACGGAACGAATAGTGTTGGTCGAGTTTTTTAGCGCTAATCGAGGCAAAATTTTTGCGATAAAATGTATCGCTAGTCAGATTTATCGTTAATCGATGCCATCACTGGTCGAGGGTCCACTGTATTCTACTGTACAACTATGAAATAATTACTATCCTACTGTACAACTACGTATAATATACTCCTTAGTGTTAAGTAGACTGTAGGCCAATAATGTTAAGTTGGCCCATAATGCCTAGGCATAATAGAGGCTCTCTTTGCATTGCAACCCACTATTGTCAATACAAAATCTCAATGTACTGTTTGCAAAGACATAAAATAAATAAATAAATAAATAAATAAATAATAATAATAACAAGAGCTTCAGAATGCCACCTACTCAGTGCACTGTTTACCTCGGCGTGGGAGTACAGTGGACCCTCGACTAACAATTTTGATCCATTCCAGAGAGCTTGTCCTTAGCTGAATTTATCGTTAGCCGAATTAATTTTCCCCATAAGAAATAATGGAAATCCAATTAATCCGTTCCAGACAGTCAAAAGTTATTAAAAAAAAAAAAATTCCGTGAAATATACATTTCCTTACAAAGAAAACAATGAGACATGCACAATAAATACATAAATAAATACTAAAATGACACTTACCTTTATTGAAGAGTATTGATGAGTGATGAGACACTTGTTTTTCTTGAACACTCTGGGATTTTCAGAGTGATACATGAGTAAAGGCTTCACTTTGCAGTCCCAATAGCATTACAACAAAACATGAGAGTTAGCCTGTCTTTCATAGGCTTATGTCCTGGGAGTGCCTTTTCCTTCTGAGTAATGTAGGTCCTGTTTGGCATTTTCTTTCAGAACATGCCTGTTTCGTCACAATTAAACGCTTGTTGGGGTTGGAATTTTTCAGCTTCGCCATGCCTTATCACACTGTGTATGCCACTACGATTCTTAAATCCCTCAAACCAACCTTTGCTGGCCTTAAATTCACCAATATGAGCACTAGTTCCAGGCATTTTGATCCTGTTCACCTGGGTGTTAGTCGACTGGTGTGGGTCACATCCTGGGGGACAAGATTAAGGACCCAGTGGAAATAAGTTAGATAGTCCTCGATGACGCACTGATTTTCTTGGGTTACCCTGGGTGGCTAGCCCTCTGGGGTTAATTGTTTCTTGGTAACTGTTTCTCGTTAAGCCACACCAACAACACTCTCTCCATATCTTCGAGTAGTACAGTTGACGATGATGCAGCAGCAGTTGACGGTGGTGCAGCAACAGCTGATGGTGGTGCAGCAGCAGCTGACTGTAGTACAGCAGCAGCTGACGGTGATACAACAGCAGCTGACAGTAGTGCAGCAACAGCTAATGGTGGTGCAGCAGTAGCTGACCGTGGTACAGCAGCAGCTGACAGTGGTGCAGCAGCAGCAGCTGATGGTGGTACAGCAGCAGCCGACAGTGGTACAGCAGCAGCTGAAGGTGGTGCAGCAACAGCTGACCATGGTACAATAGTATTTCGATAGTATTTCTCACCCTCTTTACCACAGGGTTGGCACTAGAAGCTTTCTTTGGGCCCATGGTGGCTTATTTAGCAGTTACAAGCACTAAAAACAATGGAATAATACAAAATATATCGAAAGTATGCGTGGAACCATCCACCCTGGCTTGTAAACAATGGCACACTAGCTGAAGACAGGGCAGCTGAGGTGCTCAGGCTGGACGGACAGGCGGACGCGTTCGGGACGAATGTCCTTACCCGAGTTTTTCATCATTGGTCGAGCCAATATTTTTACGCAAAAACTCATCATTACCCGATTTTATCGTTAGTCGATGCCATCATTGGTCAAGGGTCCACTGTATTTCTCTCATGCTTTGCTTACATTTTTTACAGTCATTTGGCTAAATTTCATTTTTCTAAGCATGTGACCTAAGAAAGTAAGTGTAAAGGACAGTGCTGAGAAGAAAAAGAGGATGATTTCCATGGAATTAAAGCATGAAATCATAGATAAATAAGTGAGGTGTGCAGGTTTTGGGTTGAGGGAGAAAAGGGGGAAGCTGGTTCATAACTCGGATGTTGGCTCATAACTCAAAGCAAAAAATTGACCGAGCGACGGCTTGTATCTCAAAAAACTCGTATGTTGGGACACTCGTAAGTCAAGGTTCCACTGTATGTATTTGCTATTATTAAGATAAGATTTCGTTCGGATTTTTAACCCCGGAGGGTTAGCCACTCAGGATAGCCCAAGAAAGTCAGTGCATCATCGAGGACTGTCTAACTTATTCCCATTGGGGTCCTTAATCTCGTCCCTCAGGATGGGACCCACACCAGTCGACTAACACCCAGGTACCTATTTGCTGCTAGGCGAACAGGACAACAGGTGTAAGGAAACGTGTCGAAATGTTTCCACCCACCAGGAATTGAACCCGGGCCCTCCGTGTGTGAAGCAGGAGCTTTAGCCACCAGGCCACCGGGCCACACTTTAGGTATCACATGTTTTTAAGAATTACAGTGGTACCCCGAGTTTCGAACTGCTCCCAACTCGACCAATTATGTAAGTGCATTATTGGAAGTGCTTCTGTAAGTGTATTTTTGGAGGTATGAAATGGACTAATTTACATTATTTCTTATGGGAATAATTTCGTTCGGTAACGGCACTCGAACAGCCTTCTGGAACGAAGAAAGTTCAAAACTCGGGGTACCACTGTATATAAGAAACATGCTTCATATAATAAAATCATAATACAAACAGCCATGAGAGAAGAAACTGACATAATAGTGAAGTGTGGTAGCTGTGAGTGCGTAGTGGAGTCCACGTGGATGTGGATGATATATGTATTACGCTCTCTCTGATCCACTACCACTATAGAAACTGTAATTATGACTAAGGGTAACTGCAGAAGATGTGCAAAACAACATTCCTTTGGTATGCTTTTACACATAAATAGCATGACTCATTCTCAAAAAAATAAATAGGAAATATTTTCTCCCAGTGTCCTTACCCTTCTTCGTTGAATATCTCGAAAATAAGTTATTGATATATTTATTGTAATACAGTAAACCGTCAATTAAAACGATTTCTTTTAAAAGGTTTTCTCCATTAAACAATTGTCAAAATGCTGCATATTTTTATTTTACACTTCGTAAAATTCAATTTAAACAGTTCTGCTTCTCGGTAGGGAAAAAATTTCAGCGCCGCAAGCTAGATGAATGGCTTACTGACTGACCTGATTTACTGGTTTTCTGAATGACTTGACTGACCTTACTTGAATGATTTACTGAATGACTTGGCTGATTTACTGAATGACTTGACTGATTTACTGACTGGCTTACTGACTTGACTGACCAACTTGACTGACTGACTTACTGACTTGACTGATTTACTACCTGGAATATACCTGGAGAGGGTTTCGAGGGTCAACGCCCCTGTGGCCCGGTCTGAGACCAGGCCTCTGAATGACTTGGCTGATTTACTGAATGATTTGACTGATTTACTGAATGACTTGACTGATTTACTGAATAACTTGACTGACTGATGTACTGACTTGACTGACCAACTTGAGTGAGTGATCTACTGAACTGAATGATTGTACTGACTTGACTGACTGACTGACCTACTGAGTCACTTGATTGAACTAACTTACTGACTGGACTACCATCCACCTCAGCCCAGATGGGCTTCAGCATGCCTCTCCACTCCCTCCTTCACAATAATTGACAAACACCAGCAACCACAATTTAAGGTAAGAAATATTATTTCTGTTGCATTTTTAGCCTTAAGCAACAGAAAAAAAACATATATTGTAACAATAATGAACAGCAATTGCACTATTATTTTTATTTTTGTAAGATTTGGAGGCCTAAAAGAAAAGTTGTTTGGCTTTTACGGGGGCTTTAGGAATGTAACCCTATTTTCCCCATCAGTAAACTGTGGATAACTGAAACCATCAACAGATATGAGGTTCTAATATATACAACTTAACTGTGTTACATCAAGTATTTCTGCCCAACTTGTCAATTACAATTTTTTTAGTTTTATGAATGATCTCGTAATTTGTTTCTTAACTATTATTTTTAAATTCTAGTCAATACCTTGTATTAGACCCATTAGCATACCTATGTGCACAACTGTACACAAGTACAACACAGATTTATCAGCAATGAATCATCCAGCACCTCTTTTAACGCAGAAAATTATGAGACTACATTTTTATTAGATAAGTTCACAGGGCAGCAACAAATAGCATTGTATATGGTGCATGCTCCCTTATAATTTTTATTTATAATGATTTTGTGTGATTCCTGGTATAATTTGCTAACAGTTACCCTTAGCTATGGCTAGGGTTAATAGCTATATGGGTAACTTGAGTGAACTGAGTTGTCTGGTGAATAAATTAAAGGGCTAGAACAAAGTTCCTTTGTGACTGATGTCCTCCCTCTAACATCACAGATCCATTATGAAACAGTCAACTATAAAACAGACAATAATCCTGACAATCCTCAGTTTCCAGAACTTTGTGATTAGCTCTGCAGTTCCAGTAAAAATTTTAAAATTTACCATTTTAGGAGTGGCAGTACTGCAATATTCTTTGTAAGTACAGTAAGAAATAAACCTGTTTCATTTATGTTAATGTTTGATTTAAGTTTTCAGCAGACCACGGTGGGTCAGAGGTGTCTTGCTGAATTATTATATGACCTCTGTTGGTGGTCTGCATTGGATTACATGCAGCCAGCATAACAGCTCATGGTCATGGACCAGGGCATGGGGGTGTTGACCCTCAGAACCCCCTCCAGGTTTTCTTCCCTAAGCCATGCATGTCACAAGAGGCGACTAAAATGCCAAGAGCATGGGGCTAGTAACCCTTTCTCCTGGCATTACTAAATGAAAAATAAAAGAGAGAAAAACTTTTGTTTCTTCTCTTGTGGGCCATCCCGCCTTGATCTGGCAAAATCAGTATAGTATCAGCAAAGCCTAGGAGCTAAGAGTGTCAGAAAATTGGTTTTGCACTGGTAGACTTTTGCTTAGTCTTTGTTAATTTGTCTGAAATGCTGTGCACACTATGAGCTTTCAAATTATTGTATACAGTGGAACCTCAGTTGTCAAACGTGATTTGTTCCAGATGTTGGTTCAACAACCAAACCAATTTTTCCCATAAAGAATAGTGTAAATGAATTAATCTGTTCCAGACCAAAAATGACAGTGTAATAATTTACTAATAATAATGTATGAACTACTACATTAAACAATGTATAAAATTATACAGTGCAGGGAAACTAAAAATGAATACTAAATGAAAATTTAACTGAAATACTGTACAGTAAATGAAAATTTAACTGCCTCATACTTGTCTGAGGAGAGCTAATGGCATACTGGAAGCAGGAGGTGGAGGAGAGGAGGGGAAATGTTACTGCTTGGAAGGAGAGTCACTTTCTAATAATATGTCAGGCAATTCTCCTTCTGGTATTGTTTCTTTCTTTGTCTCTTTTCACCACTAACACCTTGTTCTGGCTCAGTGGTTCTTTGTCTCATTAAAACCTGTCCAGAGAGGTTTGTTTCAGATTCTGTTTTAACATTTGTCTGAATTGAGACATTACTTCTTTTCTTAAAATTATCAAACCAACCCTTACTAGTCTTGAAGAATTTCATTTCAGCACTTGTTCCAGGTTTTCTTTTCAGGAGGTCATCATGCAACTGCTTCCTTTTTTCACAAATAATGGCCTCTGAAGCATTATCACTATGTAACTGTTTTTCATTTATCTAAATCAACAAATTTTTCAACCTCTTCAATAATTTGTGGCCTTTGCCCTGATATCACTTTCGCACCTTTTGCAGGGTCAGCTGCTTTAATTTTTTCCCTTTGGGCCAGTATCGTGCTAATGGTACCAGGAGTTTACCTGGAGAGGGTTTCACGGGTCAATGTCCCCGTGGCCTGGTCTGAGACCAGGCCTCATGGTGGATCAGGGTCTGCTCAACCAGGCTATTACTGCTAGCCGTACGCAAGCTGATGTACAAACCACAGCCCGGTTGGTCAGGTATTGACTTTAGGTGCCTGTCCAGTGCCTTCTTGAAGACAGCCAGGGGTCTATTGGTAATTCCCCTTATGTATGCTGGGAGGCAACTGAACAGTCTTGGGCCCCGGACACTTACTGTGTTGTCTCTCAGTGTACTCGTGGCGCCCCTGCTTTTCATCGAGGGAATGTTGCATCTCCTGCCGAGTCTTTTGCTTTCATATGGAGTGATTTTTGTGCGCAGGTTTGGCACCAGTCCCTCCAGGACCATCCAAGTGTATATTATCATGTATCTCTCTCGCCTGCATTCGAGGGAATACAGATCAAGGACCTTCAACCGTTCCCAGTAGTTTAGGTGCCTTATTGTACTTGTGTGTGCCACGAAAGTTCTTTATGCACTCTCCAGGTCTGCAATGTCGCCAGCCTTGAAGGGGACCGTTAGTGTACAGCAGCATTCCAGCCTAGAGAGCTGGTTTTGAAGTTCTCATTATCCATCCTATCATTTTCCTAGCGGATGAGGTAGATACATTATTGTGGTCTTTGAAGGCGAGATCCTCTGACATTGTCACTCCCAGGTCCTTCACATTACTTTTCCACTCTATTGTATGGTTAGAATTTGTTGTATACCCTGACACAT
Organism: Cherax quadricarinatus; assembly: GCF_026875155.1. Classification (NCBI taxonomy): domain Eukaryota; kingdom Metazoa; phylum Arthropoda; class Malacostraca; order Decapoda; family Parastacidae; genus Cherax; species Cherax quadricarinatus. The sequence continues at coordinate 127,637,199 of NC_069399.1, read as the reverse complement.
TTTTAATTTCTTCAAGTTTCCCATATATGAGTAGTTGAAATTTCTCCTCGTTGAACTTCATATTGTTTTGAGTGGCCCATTCAAAGATTTGGTTGATGGTAGACTTTGATTTACCAAAACATTTTGCTGTGTCAACCACACGGAGCCTTTCTTCTTCAAACTTTCAAATCAAAGATTTGGTTGATGGAAAACTTTGATTTACCAAAAAGTTTTGCTATGTCAACCATACAGAGCCTTTCTTCTTCATACTTTCAAATAACTTCCTTTTTAAACTCAATAGTGCTTTTTGCAACTTTTCTTTTTACTTTCATCTCTTTTTCCTTTTATGGACCCATGATGGTTTATCTCACAATAAAAAATATTGCACCAAAAAGCAAAATGACAAGAAAAGATCACAAAATGCACAGCAAGAGCTCAAGAGATATTTACAGCACGTACGCTAGTCGCTATACTCACTGAGACCCACGCTGTGAACTCTGGTGATCATGTGATCCAACCATTGTCGGTCGACAACCAAGACCATGTACAAAAATCAAATTGAACAAATCGGATTGAAAACCAATTCGTTTGACAACTAGTCCATTCAGCAACCAAGGTTCCATTGTATACTGTATATATGAACAGTACAATGATTTGAGATAAAATTACTGTATTATTTTTATTATTATTTATTATATATTATTATTACTGCTACAGAATAATTGCTTATCATTCCAGTTCACGTACTCAAATTTCCTTAGATATGGCTGAGACAACATAATACAGAAATTTCATGTGGTTAATCAAAACAAATTATGTCTGGCATATTTATTAACAGCATTGTATACACAGTTTTTTTAAAAGATTTTGTGACTGGTTTTGATTTAGTATTAAAAAAATATTATTTTTGTGCCTAGTGAAGCTACTTCCTCAAGGCACAAGCTGCAAGGTTTACCTTGGGATGATTCATGATGGTGCAGGTTGATGGCTCTACTTGGGGATACTTCCTAACGGTGCAGGCTGAGGGGTATACTTGGGGATACTTCATGGGAAAGGTTACATTTCAGCACCTTAATTATATAGCTCATAATTAACCTAATATTGCATTTCTTCAGTATCCATGTGTCATGTTCATAAATTTGATTACTACTACTACTACTACTAATAATAATAATCTTTATTTTTACAAGTACATGATGCAACTATTCAAAGATGTGTTTTAAATCATACTGCCTGCTATCTAAGGCTAGATTCACATCATAACTATCATATCTTATTACAGTACTAACAGCAAGCTGCTTCTAGAGCTGCACCTCACATACATTATTATATCCTTAATCTGCAAGATTAACTCCTCAAATAGCAACGAGGGTATGTCATTACATCTTTTTAATGCACATATATTTCTTGGATGACTCATTTATATTAGAGCATTTGACTTAAAACAGAAGAAACTTTGTTTGATTCCCAATCAGCAAATAAGTACCTGGGTGTAAGTATGGAAACCTTTATAATATGACATTTTCAAGGTGGTATTTTATACCATCTGTTCTCAGGTACTGGATGTTAGCTGAGCATTGTGGGTCACATTAAAATTTTAAGTTCCATATCCATGAATTCACCTTCCACAGATTTCGCTTCTAGAATGCACCACTTGGGATGAATGAAAGAGTACCTTACCGACATTCATGTACTGTCTGTATGAGGTTTGGGTGCAAAAATACTCAGCATCTTTGGCCAGAGTTTTACCTTGATTAGGAAAGTTAACTTATCATCAGCTGGAAGGCAGGAGCTGACTGCTAACCCACTACTATTGGGCTACTTGCCCATTCAACCTTTAAGCATATACAGTATCTTACAAGGCATTCCACATTATTTTCCTTAAGGTAACAAAAATCATGACATTTCTCCTGACTGATACCAACAATTAACATTCAGTGCAACAAAGGTGGGTTACACATTCACCCATGCCCCTCTTCTTGGGAGCAAAATTTTTGTGGTTATCATTCAGTTGCAGGGATATTTTAGTACTATCATGCATGGCTGCAATGCTTCCTTAGGGTTACACAACAGATGTAAGATCTCTTGCTTGACGTGTTTCAATGATAGTGATTATGGAGCAATAATTAGCTGCTACCATCCAACCTCATTATATATTGGCAGATCTGCCAATCTCTGCCGCCAGTCCTGTTCAGTTCAAAGTTTCGAGGGAGTTTCATATATGTATTTCATCCTGTACTTGAAGAGCAGGAATGAGCTGGATGCCATAATCATACGTGTACTTTTCTTCTGTTCTTGCAACAGCTTCCTCCTGCATTTCATTGTGATGCAATGTTTCACTGAAGACAGTATCAGTTTGCAGGCTAACATTCCTCAAGGTGCTGTCTGAAACCCTCTTAGCCGCATGAAATGATGTATGTCTGCCCATTACACTGACAGCAGTGAGTGAACAGTTTGGTAGTGCCATCTCACTGCTTTAAGAAGTCATGCCTTTTTGAGCAGATAAGGTTGGTATCAGTTGTCTATTTTAAATTTCCATGGGAACTAAAACCTGCTAGAGAGGACCCAGTTGGACAGCTTGTCTGTATAGGCCATATACACCTGGCTCTCAATCTAAAACCAGCCTGCCACCATTTGTTGAAATGTATGTATCTGGGATATGGACACTGGGGCCACATCCCAGATGGAAGTTATCGGTGCCATGATGGTCACTCTCTCAATTATAACGTAGAAGAACTGGAGACAGAAACTCCTGGGCCTTACCAAGTGAACTGTTCCCTACCCACTCCCTTTTTACTGGATGGTGGTAATCTGTTGCAGCAATTGTTGTGTGTACCACAGTACCATATGTGCTTTGCATGCAAGAATGATGAACATTTTCAGGTGGAAGGCTAGTTTGTCCAGCTCCACCTGGTGAAACCCACAATATGCATTTGCAAAACTGTTGTATGAGTGGAAGGGAAAAAATTGGATACTATTTCAAGTGGCACAGCATGTGGTAACTTTTCTTCCTGTAGTTTGTAGTTACATGCTGAAAATCCATGGAGTGCTATGGCGATTTATTTTTCTTTGAGACCACAACCATCCTGGTACATGATTCAGTGGCCTCCTATGCCGGTTGGGGGTGTAACTGTGGAAAATATTATTGTCCATGTTATGTATGGTATAAATGTATATGCTATAAGCCTTTACCTTAGCTTGAGTGCATGATAACTTTTCAGATCAGGAAATAGTGGATTTTTCTTTATATCACTGGCATATGTAGTCACAAATGATACATAGTAGAGAAGTTAAACCTCACCATTAGCTTATCTGATATAATGTCAACTTTTCATTGATATTGTAACATATTAGTCTAGATACTGTGTGTATGTATGTATGTATGTGTTTCCATACCTGCACACTAAATAAATAATACAGTAGACCGTTATATTACATGGTAGTTACGTTCCTGAAAATGCCATGTAGATAAATTCATGTTAGATAAACTGAATAACTAAAGGGAAAAATAGGGTTATGTTCCTGGGACCCCTAAAAATTTCAAACAACTTTATTTTTAAACATCTAGATCTTGCAAAAATAAAAATGATAATGTTGTTTTCATTGCTTAAGACTACAAATGCAACAGAAATAATAATATTTACCTTAAATTGTGGTTAGTGGTGTATGTCAGTAATTGTGAAGAAAGTGGAGATGCATGGTGTGGTCCCTACTGGACTGAGGTGAATGGTTGTCGGCAGAAGTGGATGGTTGAGGTTCTGGTACTAAAGTCGATGGTTGTAATGGAGAGTACATAAATTCTGTAATGGATCTCTGGGCTCCTTTTCACTGCAGTACATTACAGCTGATAGTAAAGCATCATCAGCTGCTCTAGACCCCATTTCAAAGCAGTGCTTCTAGATTTGTCAGGGTTCACTTCATTGAAAAAGTCTGTTAGTTTATTAGCAACATGGAACTGCTAACATAACTGCTGCAATGTTAACTGTTTTTCTTGAGGTTCTTCTTTGTCTTCTTTTATCTGGTTCTCTTGTATCTGTGCATTGAGCTCTGCCAACATTTCCTCTGGACTCCTGCCTTCATCATCATCATCATCTTCTAAGAGATCATTTACATCTTCCTTCATATCTTCAAAGCCATCACCTGGTAATCTCCTTGCCAGCTGAACCTGACTCATAATTAATTAAGTGAGGGAAAACCAGTGAATTAACTACAGAAGGCCATAACTTTCCCCAGCCTGTATTTAATGATGATTGGGGCACTTCATTCCATGCACTTCTGGCATAGCTGATGGGATCTGCAGTGTTAAATTTATTCCAGAAGCTTGGTACTGCCAGGTTGGAGTTAGTCCATTGATACAACTAGTTTTTTCATCACTTTTCTTGCTCAGTTACACATGAATGACTTAACTCCCCGATTCAGTGGTTGTATTAAAGATGTTGTATTTTATGCCAATTACATTATTCCAGTTGACCAAATTCTTAGCTATTTTGCTAGTTACTTATATTTAATCGACTGAGCACAAGAAATTGCCCAATCAACTATTTCAACTACCCAATAAAGTGATTGGAAAATTGTAATTTGGCCAATTTCACACAAAGTTCAATATATTCCAATTTCAAAATAGGGTCCAGAATAAACAATGCAGGCATTCTTGGCACTAAAATAACATTCCCACTATTTATTAGTTGTTTCCAGGCTTTACAAATGAATTCCATTTTGATTTTTTATTCACACCAAAAAATAGAAGATTTACTGTTATGCAATACTGTGATTGTATAAATAATATCAGCACATTCCTGAACGCACATTAGACCCACCAGCTGATGTGTGTTGGATGCATGACATCATTTGTTTACTCTTGAACATCGGCAAAAATTAAAATTTCTGCTACTTTGAGCTCAGTTTCAAGCCATTTTCAGTAATAAAACCAATTAAAATCATCTCTATTTCTGTAATATGTCTTCCATTCTATCAAATGGACCAAGAAACCCTGAATACAAACCTAAAGAACATACGAAAATACACTGCAAAGTCGCTGTTTTAATCCTAAAACACTGCATACTGCAGGATTTGTTTTCTATGGTGCATACTAACCACATAGATGCATTCTCTCATATCTAGGCCCAAATTTACCATTCACAGCTTATCTGAGTGAGCTGAGCTCATGGCATAGTATTATGGCTTGGACCCTTGGCTTCAAAGCTGTAGAACTATGGGATGGACCCTCAAAGGTTAAAAGATCAAAATACAATTCACAAACACAGCTAGCTCCTAGGAGAGAATCGTATTACACACATATTCATGAAAGGTTGGGACAGGGATGACGGTAGGTCTCCCCCTCCTGGAGACAATGGTCTGACCCATATCCAGGCGGCCACCTGAGCTAGGGAAATATGCCACATGAAACGCTCCAAATTTTTTTCCCTCCTGCAAACCGAACTGTGTAGAGTTAATTTTACAAAATGCTGTATAAAATTATGCCGCAATTTTTCAGTAGTGTAATAACCAAAACATGGCAAATAAATCCATGTAATATAACAGTCTACTGTATAATACAAACAAATAAATATTTTTTTAACACACCAGCCATCTCCCATTGAGGAAGGGTGACCCAAAGAAAAAGAAAAAAATATATTCTTTTTACATTCAGTAATTTATACAGGAGAAGGGGTCATTAGCCCCTTGCTCCCAGCATTTTAGTTGCCTCTAATGACATGCATGGCTTGCAGAGCTGGATTAAGATTTTGTAGGTCCCTGGGCTACAGGTACTGTGAGGCCCCCAGTGATATTTTCACACTTAATAACACACTGGCAAAATGCATATCATTAATATTAAACTTAATTCAGCCATAATTAAAAAATGGTAATATTAAAATCATATAAAAAGGAAAGTAGGCCTTTGCCGCTTGACAAGTTGACACAATAACCCTATACTATTGTGTAATTACAATTTTGGTTTGCTAAGTACAAAGAAAGCCACTATCATGCCGGGGCATTTTGGGCAGACTTATCCTAGCACATAATAACTACTTAAATCTAGACAAGATAAGAGTGGTTAACTTGTATTAAAATCTTCATTTAAACTTAACACTAATGCGAGGTAGTCAAGGTTGAGGTTTATAAGAATAATAATCTTGAAGTTGCACATAATAAAAACAATATTACAAATAATGGTTCAAACAGTAATATTTCATGGATTGGCAGATGTTTAATAGACTAGAGTTCATATAATATAATATTTAGGAGAGTTGCTTCAACTGATTAGAGGTTGTTTAGGTTGGTTTGGTTAGTATTGAGATATGAGAAGATTTTTAAGCAAAGTCCTAAATCTATAAGTAGTCAGGGAATCCTTTACCAGTTCAGGTAGTGAATTCCAGATCTTCAGATCCTTTATGTGATTGCATTTTTGCATAGTGTGAGACTGCCACGAGGGATGCCGAAGAGTGCCCTATGCTTTGTTTTGTGACTGTGTGTTCTGTTGTAGCTATCAAGAAGAAGTTTAAGTGGAGGGTTTATATTGGAGTTTAATGTTTTGTATATGTAGTAGGCACAATAATATGAGTGTATGTCTCGTACATTTATTAAGTTCAGGCTTTTGAAAAGTGGTGGGGTGTGCAGTCTAGAACAGGACCTGGCAATCATCCACACAGAAGCTTTTTGTTGCATTATTAAAGGTTTAAGGTGGTTGGCTGTGGTTGATCCCCAGGCACAAATACCATAGGTGCTAGGAAAACAAGGTAGTAAACACAGTACAGTGGACCCCCGGTTAACGATATTTTTTCACTCCAGAAGTATGTTCAGGTGCCAGTACTGACCGAATTTGTTCCCATAAGAAATATTGTGAAGTAGATTAGTCCATTTCAGACCCCCAAACATACACGTACAAACGCACTTACATAAATACACTTACATAATTGGTCACATTCGGAGGTAATCGTTATGCGGGGGTCCACTGTATTATGATCAGACTTCATTCATATGATAAAAAAAGGACCTAATTAAATCAGCAATTACAATGAAAAATGGAGTGTACATCAACGAGTGTCTAACGAGAAAGCATCAAAACCTTCTGTTCAGGTTGAGAAAACTTAAACAGGAAAACAAAATACATCAGTGTTTCACTCGAGATGGGAAAATACTAGTTAGAAAAACATCAATGGGACAACAATATACCATCTCAAATGAACATGATTTCTCTACCTTCCTTAGAAAAGCTGACATTTCCGTAACAGATTAGACAAGTGTCCTTAACACATATATACATGTGGTGCATATAGTGTATGTTCACATTACAATATTGTGCAATTCCTTGAACTTTCTTTTACTAGCTAGTACCAACTACCTCAAATACTTTTTACTCCATTTTTATTGCTATTAATTGCTCAAATTTTATGTTGCAAGTCAAATCTTACTCCTAAATTAATGTTATTTGTTTACCACTACTTATTTTAGTGCCTTTTTTATTGTGTGGTGCAATTAGTGTATATTCCTATTACATTATTGTGCAATTCCCTGTACTATCTTTTACTAGCTAGTACCAACTACCTCATATTTTTTTACTTTTTTTTTAGTGCTATTAATTGCTCAAACTTCATATCACAAGTCAGATCTTACTCCTAAATTAATATTATATCATAGTGACTATCTAAAGGTAGTAGGTTGGTAGACAACAACCACCCAGGGAGGTACTACTGTCCTGCCAAGTGAGTGTAAAACGAAAGCCTGTAATTATTTTACATGATGGTAGGATTGCTGGTGTCTTTTGTCTGTCTCATAAATATGCAAGATTACAGGTACGTCTTGCTGCTTCTACTTACACTTAGGTCACACTACACATACGTGTACAAGCATATATATATACACACCCCTCTGGGTTTTCTGCTATTTTCTTTCTAGTTCTTGTTCTTGTTTATTTCCTCTTATCTCCATGGGGAAGTGGAACAGAATTCTTCCTCCGTAAGCCATTCGTGTTGCAAGAGGCAACTAAAATGCCGGGAGCAAGGGGCTAGTAACCCCTTCTCCTGTATATATTACTAAATGTACAAGGAGAAACTTTCGTTTCTCCTTTTGGGCCACCCCGCCTTGGTGGGATATGGCCGGTGTGTTGAAAGAAAGAGACTATCTGTCCATTTAACTTTGTTTACCATTACTTATTTTAGTCCCTTTTATATTCTCTCCTTTATTTTAGATTTAAATAACTACCTTAGTTCATATACTTACATTTGTTAAAATAATTAAGGTGCTATTTTCAGGTGCTAAAGTGTAATACTTTCATTATTTTACTATTATATTCCCTAGCTCCTTTATTTGATTACCACTTTATTTGTTCACCACTACTTATTTTAGTCCCTTTTATATTTTCTCCTTTATTTTAGCTTTAAAGAACTACCTTAGTTTATATATTCACATTTGTTGAAATAATTCAGGTGCTATTTTTTAGCTTTAGAATATTTACTTTGTCTTATACAGTACAAAAACTCAATGCACATAAAAGGCCCTAAAATCTGGAATTCATTACCTGTAAATATAAAAGAAACACTACCTGTTTATAAATTCAAGTCTCTTCTCAAAGATCACTTACTCACTCAAAACCAAATAAATACTGAATAACTGAACCTTATAAATTGTATATCCTATATGTTACTCACAATTATATCACACAAATGTTAAACCTAGGACCCAATCTAACTTTATTATTTTTTTAAATACACTACCTAACAGAATACTCCATTCGACTGAATGTACAGCAATGCATGCAACCATATGACCTGTCTTTGTAATACTCATTTGTGCTTTATAGTTATCTGTTTACAATAATGTTTTATCACTGATTTCATCATTGCTTAGTTAATCTTAAGTTAATTTTAAGCCAGCCCGTAATGCTATGCATATAAGTGGCTTTGGCATGCTGCTCTTACCTGTATTTTTTTATACCTCTGTATGTATGCTAAAATTACTAAATAAATAAATAAATAAATAAATAAATACTTAGGCTAATTATAGATTCACTATAAATCTTATGATTACAAGCATTGATCCTGATACCAACCTCTTACTGAATGACTTATATGAATCAAACAGCGACTGTAATTACTACACAGCAGAACAAACAAAGGCACTTCTCAGAGCCAACAACAACATAACTGTCTTTAGCTACAATGTCAGATCTTTAAGCAAACATTACGATGACCTCACAGCATTACTAAATTCCCTTCATGCCAGTATGTCCATCATTACTCTCACCAAAACCTGGCTAAAGCCAGATACTACAGATGTCTATGCCATTCCTGGTTACACAGCCATGCACAACTGTAGGCCAGATCAACAAGGGAGTGGCACAGCTATATACTGCTCAGACCAACTAGAATGTATCAATAATACTTGCACAAGGGATGAACATGGGGAATATATAATAACTAAATTCAAATCTGAATACCTACAAAAACCTCTCACAGTCATAAACATCTACAGAGTACCACAGTCAAATATTAGCCATTTTAGTGAAAACCTAGGAAGTATGATAACTGATGCACACATGAATAAAGATCACTTACTACTCTCAGGAGACTTAAATATAAATCTCCTGAAAGACCAGGATCCACATGTAACTGAATTCACAGACACTGAGTAACTGCTTGTTGCTACCAACAGTAACAAAACCTACAAGAATTACAGAGACTAGTGTTTCCCTATTAGACCACATCTGGACCAACATCATATCCCCTTTAAAATCAGGCATAATCACAGATATTACCACAGACCACTACCCTACCTTTCTCATAACCAATCTAGGTAAATTAGCCCAAGATGCTATTATACACATGCTAGAACAAATATACACTGCATTCGAGAAAAAAGAAGTCCCATTGGGGATCTTCATTGATTTACGTAAAGCTTTTGATACAGCTGACCATGATTTGCTGCACATAAAATTATCACACTATGGTATAAGAGGGCACTCCCTCAACTACCTAAGGTCATACCTTAGCAACAGAAGCCAATATGTGTACACAAATGGAGCAAACTCTTCCACACAGCCAATTACAGTTGTTGTCCCACAGGGAAGTGTCCTTGGCCCTCTTCTCATTCTCAGTTACATAAACGACCTACCAAATGCATCGCAACTACTCAAACCCACACTACTTGCAGATGACACTACATACGTCTTCTCTCACCCAAGCCCAGTCATGCTAGCCAATACTGTAAATACTGAATTACAGAAAACAGCTACCTGGATGATGATTAATAAACTTACTCTCAATATTGACAAAACCTACTTCATTCAGTTTGGAAACAAAACTACAGATGTTCCTCTTAACATAATGATGATAAATGGATCACCTATCACAAAGCTCGCAGAGGGAAAATTCTTAGGAATCCACCTTGATAATAGACTCAAATTTCAAACATATGTATAACAAATTTCCAAGAAAATCTCCAAGACTGTAGGCATACTATCAAAGATACGGTACTATGTTCCACAGTCAACCCTCCTGGCACTATATCACTCACTCATTTACCCTTATCTCACCTATGGAATTTGTGCATGGGGCTCAACAACAATAAATCATCTCAGACTATTAATTATCCAACAAAAGGCTGAGGTCAGAATGATAACAAATTCCCACTCCAGGCAGCATACTCCACCAATATTCAAAACTCTAAACTGACTCACCGTACAAAACATCCATACTTATTATTGTGCCTACTACGTACATAGAACACTAAACTCGGATATAAACCCTCCCCTCAATCTTCTCCTTATCAACCTCAACAGAACACATGACCATAACACAAGGCACAGATCACTCTTTGATGTTCCTCGTGTGCATCTCACACCATGTAAAAACTCAATGCACATAAAAGGCCCAAAAATCTGGGATTCATTACTTGTGAATATAAAAGACATACTGTCTGTTTATCAATTCAAGACTCTTCTTAAAAACCACTTACTCACCCACAACCAAATAAATACTGAATAACTGTATCTCATAAATGTATAACCTGTGACCCTATCAAAATGTTTTTTAATTACATTACCTAATAGAATACTCCATTCTCTTGAATGCACAGTAACTCATAAAATGACCATATGACCTGTTTCTGCACTACAAATCATTGATTTTATTCGATTTGACTGGATTATATTATAAATTGTTATGCTACAAATTTGTACAACTATAAAGCTTCTTATTTGAAATACTCATTTGTACTTCATGTTGCAATTTGTTGACTATAATTTTTACCACTGAATATAGCATTGCTTAGTAATCTTAAGTTAATTTTAAGCCTGCCCATAATGCTCTGCATACAAGGAGCTTTTGGCATGTACACCCAATCATTGTATTTCTTTGTACAACTATATATCATGTCCAAATAATAAAATAAATAAATAAATTAAAGAGTGGTATAGGGTAAGGAGTGTCGTTTGGGGTACATAGTATCGTATCTTGTAAAGGATGCCTACTGATTAGGATATTTTCTTCGATATATGCTGGATGTGGGAATGAAATTTAAGATTACAGTCAAGGAGAAGACCTAGAAATTTACCCTCAGTGTATTTTGTAATAGAGAAACCATTTATCAACACATCAAGTTGGATATTTAAGGCTCTGTTTCCAAACAGCATGAAGTATGTTTTGTCTAGGTTGAGAGTGAGTTTGTTCGTCATCATCCAAGCATATATTTTTAGCAGCTCATTGTTTATAGTGTCTCCCAGCACATTTGGGTTTGAGTGGGAGTAGACGTAAGTAGTGTCATCTGTGAATCGAACTGGCTTAAGGAGTTGAGATGCATCAGGGAGATCACTGATGTAGATGAGAAAGAGGAGTGGGCCTAGGACATTACCCTGGGGCACTCTGACAGCTACAGGCTGGATACTGGAGTTGACTCCATATGCATATACCAACTGGTGTCTATCGTTAAGATAAGATTTTAGGTAATCAAGGGACTGTCCTTTGATGCCATAATGATTTGGTTTTAAGTGCAGGAGATTGTGATCCACTGTACCAAATGCTTTTTGTAGGTCAATGAAGAGCCCCAGAGGATATTCATTTTTATCGAGGGAAGTACATATTAGTTCAAGCATTTGTATAATAGCATCATTCATAATTTTTTGGGTCTAAACCCAAACTGGAAGGGGTTAAGTATGTATGTTGTTGGATATAAGGTAGGAGTAAAGTCGTTTGTGTATTATTTTTTCGAATATTTTAAAAAGTAAGGGCAAGTTTTATATAGGTCTATAGTTGTTCAAGTCAGCTGGATCACCTCCTTTGAGGACTGGGGTAACTCTTGCAGTCTTGAGTATGGATGGGAAGGTTAAGGACTCTACAGATTTGTTAAACATTGTTGCAAAAATGAATGACAGCACATGTTTAACTCTTTTATATATGAATGGTGGCAAGTTATCCAGATCTGCTTTGTTTTTTAATGATTTAATGATGAGTGAGACTTCAATAGAATTAGTTGGAGCTAGATATAGAGTATTTGGGCAGTTGCCAATGAGGTAGTTTTTCAGCTGGGTATCAGAGCTTGCAAGCTTTGATTCTACAGTAGAGAAGACGACATTAAATTTGTTGTCCGTGTCTATAGGATGTATGTGAGGTTCATCTAGTTTAGTTAAGTTTATCTCTCTGTTTCCAGACAGTTTTCTAGAGTCCAAAATTTTGGGCTTCGATTTTCATATTAGTTTTGTGAGAACTGATGTTTATCGTTTAGTCAGTTCCTTAGTAATCAGGCCTGATCTGGACAGCTTTTCAAGTTGGTGCTGTTTATCAATGGATTTGAGGATACTGTTTGTTAGCCATGAGTTGTTTAGTCTCTTTTCTGTGATCTGCTTCATTTTGATTGGACAATGCATGTTATAGAGGTTTTGGGGTTTATGTAAAAAAGTTTTGACATCTTTGTTCACATTATTGCTGTCAGCTAGCTCTCTCTGCCAGTCAATGTCACCTAGTACTAATATTAAATTATTTACTGATGTCTTGTCATGCAGGCAAAATAAGATCTTTCTCGAGTCTTGAGGCAATTTACATAAGTTAGTTATGAGAAATGTGGGGTAGTGGTTTGTAGTGTTGTGTGTGATTATACCTGCTTCTAGCGGGGATACTGTGTTGGTCCAGATATGGTCAAGTAATAAGGCACTTGTCTCAGAGATTCATGTTGGCTTAGTTATAGAAGGTAGTAGCAAGCAGTTGCTCATAGTGTTTATGAAATCAGCTACTGGAGGGTCAGTTGCTTGGATGAGGTTCATGTTTAAGTGTCCAGGGTATTGTTTGCTCTGAGTTACTGTGTTTGAGCAGGATGGTGGGGAGGGAGAGGGGTTGAGGGACTACTTGTCTTGGAACTGTTCTATTTTTTCCATCAAACATATAAAACGCCATAGTGAATAAGACATATACAACTTAGTCATACAGTTTCAAACTCTTGAAGAATGACATTGATATATAAGGTGTGACCAATAATTTCTGATTGATTTTGTTGAAAGAATGCTACAAGGAGCAAAAGTCAAAGGGGCATTTTGAGCTCATGTATAATGTCTTATGATTCCCAACAAATCCTGCTAGTGTTATGTACTAGACTGCAGCCATTCTGGTGATGCAAGACAAATTTCTTGGCAAGTGCTTGGTGATGCATATATTTAATCTCCAATGTCTAACAGAAAACCAAAGATTTTTGTAAAAGATTGCTTTGCAGTATTTTACAAATGACTCCAAAACAAAGATTTTGTAAATGACTGCTCTGCAGTCTTTTACAAAATCTTTGTTTCAAGAACATAAGAACATAAGAAAGGAGGAGCAATGCAGTAGGCCTGTTGGCCCATACTAGGCAGGTCCTTCACAAATCCAACCCACTAACAGAACAAACGCTACCCAAGCAGTAAGCTTCGACAATTCCATTCACTCACGTGCAAGTCCCACTCAAATCCAACCCTGCTCACTCATATACTTATCCAACCTAAATTTTAAACTACCCAAGGTTTTAGCTTTGATAAGCCTACTAAGCAAACCATTCCGCTCATCAACTACTCTATTACCAAACCAGTAATTTCCTATATCCTTTCTAAATCTAAACTTATCTAACTTGAATCCATTATGTGGGTTCTCTCTTGGAGAGACATCCTCGAAACCTTATTTATATCCCTCTTTCTTAATACCCATCTTCCACTCATACACTTCAATCATGTCTCTCCTCATTCTTCATCTTACAAGTGAATGTAATTTAAGAGTCTTCAGTCTTTCTTCATACAGAAGATTTCTAATGCTATGTATTAATTTAGTCATTCTATGCTGAATGTTTTCTAACAAATTTATGTCCATTCTGTAATATGGAGACCAGAACTGAGCTGCATAATCTAGGTGAGGCCTTACTAATGATGTATAAAGTTGTAATATAACCACTGGACTTCTGTTGCTTACACTTCTTGATATGAATCCTGGTAATCTGTTTGCCTTATTACATACACTTAGGCATTGCTGTCTTGGTTTAAGGTTACTGTTCACCATAACCCCCAAGTCCTTTTCACAATCTGTATGGCTAAGTTCTACATTACAGTGGACCCCCGCTTAACGATCACCTCCCAATGCGACCAATTATGTAAGTGTATTTATGTAAGTGCGTTTGTACGTGTATGTTTGGGGGTCTGAAATGGACTAATCTACTTCACAATATTCCTTATGGGAACAAATTCGGTCAGTACTGGCACATGAACATACTTCTGGAATGAAAAAATATCGTTAACCGGGGGTCCACTGTATTTAATTTATAAGTGCTAGGGTTATGGACACTCCCGAGTTTCAGAACCTTGCATTTATCTACAATGAACTGCATCTGCCACTTTTTTGCACCATCTCTTTCCAGTTCAGCCTTCTAAGCAGCACTGGACAGAGATGGTTTGATAAATATTGAGGGGTGGGAGCACCAGATTTTGTAAACCCCATGATATTCATACAATAGAAAGTCAGTCAAACCTGGCATAGCAATATAGTCTCAACATTATTCACTCCTGTATATTTAAATGGCATTTAGTAAGAGTGTGCAAGTTAACAGTCTAGCTAGAATGAAGGGTATTAAGTAGCAAGGAACCAATAATTGATAAATTACCTCACTTATAAATCTAATTATGTATGTACAGTGGACCCCCGCATAACGATTACCTCCAAATGCGACCAATTATGTAAGTGTATTTATGTAAGTGCGTTTGTACGTGTATGTTTGGGGGTCTGAAAGGAATAATCTACTTCACAATATTCCTTATGGGAATAAATTCGGTCAGTACTGGCACCTGAACATACTTATGGAGTGAAAAAATATCGTTAACCGGGGGTCCACTGTACCTAATTATGTATCTAATTATGTATGTACCTAATTATGTATCTAATTATGTATGTATCTAATATTGTATGTTAAAATGTACTGCTCCATAACCTATATCAATACATTATAGAGTAAGAATTGGTATTAGTCTGGAGTTTACCTGGAGAGAGTTCCGGGGGTCAACGTCCCCGTGGCCCGGTCTGTGACCAGGCCTCCTGGTGGATCAGAGCCTGATCAACCAGGCTGTTACTGCTGGCTGCATGCAAACCAACGTACGAGCCACAGCCCGGCTGGTCAGGAACCGACTTTAGGTGCTTGTCCAGTGCCAGCTTGAAGACTGCCAGGGGTCTGTTGGTAATCCCCCTTATGTATGATGGGAGGTAGTTGAACAGTCTCGGGCCCCTGACACTTATTGTATGGTCTCTTAACGTGCTAATGACACCCCTGCTTTTCAATGGGGGATGTTGTATCGTCTGCAAAGTCTTTTGCTTTCGTAGTGAGTGATTTTCGTGTGCAAGTTCGGTACTAGTCCCTCTAGGATTTTCCAGGTGTATATAATTATGTATCTCTCCCGCCTGCATTCCAGGCAATACAGGTTTAGGAACCTCAAGCGCTCCCAGTAATTGAGGTGTTTTATCTCCGTTATGCGCGCCGTGAAGGTTCTCTGTACATTTTCTAGGTCAGCAATTTCACCTGCCTTGAAAGGTGCTGTTAGTGTGCAGCAATATTCCAGCCTAGATAGAACAAGTGACCTAAAGAGTGTCATCATGGGCTTGGCCTCCCTAGTTTTGAAGGTTCTCATTATCCATCCTGTCATTTTTCTAGCAGATGCGATTGATACAATGTTATGGTCCTTGAACGTGAGATCCTCCGACATGATCACTCCCAGGTCTTTGATGTTGGTGTTTTGCTCTATTTGTGGCCAGAATTTGTTTTGTACTCTGTTGAAGATTAATTTCCTCGTTTTTTAACCATATCGAGTAATTGAAATTTCTCATCGTTGAACTTCATATTTTTCTGCAGCCCACTGAAAGATTTTGGTTGATGTCCGTCCTGGAGCCTTGCAGTGTCTGCAATGGAAGACACTGTCATGCAGATTCGGGTGTCATCTGCAAAGGAAGACATGGTGCTGGGGGCTGACATCCTTGCCTATGTCGGATATGAGGAATGAGGAACAAATGGGAGCGAGTACTGTGCCCTTTTGGGAAAAGAGCTTTTTCACCGTAGCTGCCTCGACTTTACTCTGTTGACGACTACCTCTGTGTTCTGTTAGTGAGGAAATTAAAAGATCCATCGACCGACTTTTCCTGTTATTTCCTTTAGCACGCATTTTGTGTGCTATTACGCCATGGTCACACTTGTCGAAGGCTTTTGCAAAGTCTGTATATATTTAAAATCTGCATTCTTTTTGTCTTCTAGTGCATCTAGGACCTTGTTGTAGTGATCCAATAGTTGAGAAAAGACAGGAGCGACCTGTTCTAAACCCATGTTGCCCTGGGTTGTGTAACTGATGGGTTTCTAGATGGGTGGTGATCTTGCTTCTTAGGACCCTTTCAAAGATTTTATGATATAGGATGTTAGTGCTATCGGTCTGTAGTTCTTTGCTGTTGCTTTGCTGCCCCCTTTTGTGAGTGGGGGGATGTCTGTTGTTTTAGTAACTGGGGCGACCCCTGCCCATGTCCCTCCCCATAGGAGGGAAAAAGGGCTCTATAGGGGCTCTTGCTTTCTTGATGAACACGGGTTTCCCTGAGTCGGCCCGGGGGCAGAGTGCAGGGGAAATGTCATTTATCCCCCTTTCGAATCTTTGGGCGTCAGGATAACATCGAATAGGCTGTGTTAACCAAATTCTGTGGCTCTCTCATAAAAAAATTCATTTTATCTTCGATCTCAGTCTGGTTAGGGGTTCAAAAAACGAGTTAGGGGACTTGGTAGCTCACTCTTTTCCTTGCTGTCATTGGTAGGACCCATCTTGTTTAATAGGGGCCCAATACGGACGTTGTTCTCGACTTTTATTTGGCATAGGGGAAAAAATACTTTGGGTTTCTTTGATTTTATTTGGCTTTTTAGTTTTCCCCCGGGTTCCTGACTCCCATAAGATTCCTTTAGCTTAGTTCGAGCTTTCATTTTTCCCGACCAGTGTCTCCCACCATTTCAGATTTTTGACCCTTTTTTGCCCCTTGTTATTCTTTTCCGTTGCCCGAAAAGTCTAGGCATGCTAGGGCCCTTTTTTGTAATTAATGCTTTTAACAGTAAACCTAATTGAAACTTTACAAGGAAATAAACATTTTTATTTTGATTTGATTTTGAAATTTAAACTTGAACACTTGGGGGATCTTTTTTGGGAAACTTTTGCCACAAAGGTTTCTTACTCCCAAATTTTAAAAAAAACTGGGATATCAAAATTTTTAGGTAACAGTCCCTCAAACCGGAGTCAAGTAATCATTCCATCAATCTTGAAAAACTGATGGACTGATTACATCAAAATCCTTCCAATGCTTCACATCTCTGTACTGGACTTGGAATGGCACCTGTGTGGCAGAAACTCATTTCCACAATAAGAGATTCTCAAGTTGTTGCACATGTTTCTTATTTTATCAAACCGCATATCAGTTCTCTGAACCAATTATCTACAAATCCTTCCCCCAAATAATTACCTGAATGTATAGTCCTCTTGAGAGCCTGGAGTCTTATTAGCCAGGGGTGGACATGTACACCAATGTGCTGAAAGAGTCAGGGACCCTCTAGTGGGACGGTCCTTCGGTGGCTTTTCAAGGATGCCATCAGAGACTTAGATCCACTGGTTGGATGAGGACATCTACTTGGAATGCTCTCGGTAGAAAAAGCAGCAAGGAATGACACCAATCGGTTCCAGGGGTCGTACATCGGACCAACTGACAATCCCCAAAAAGACCAGCCGCTGAAACAGTATAGACCGCAAATGATTTATTTTCTGTTCGACCGTTCTAAGGAAATACACTAAACCCTCAATTTAATAGGATTCAGAAATTCAGTGCATAAATCAATTATTTCAGGAACAATGGACAAAAGTCATCCAGTTTCAAAATTGTCATTGTTTTTGGGCAATCACAGTAGAACAATATCCATCTCTATTCCACTAGCATCATCAATTATCAATCACCCACTTCCCTCCTTATTAATATCTTAATTAAATCAAAATTTATTGGAATCATTCATTTTTATTTAGGCAAGTTTTAATCAGATAATATCTGTATTTGAATTTTTACATATGTAAAAGGTTTAACACGAAAACGCATTTAGAATATTATATCAATTCTAACCCAATTAATACACTAATGTAACTTAGGTTTTTTATTTTAATTATTGTAATGTGGTCTATAGGATCCTAACTACATATTAATGTATTTAAGTAGAAACAGTTACTCTGGAATACCTAATTATATTGAATGAGGGGGCACAACCGACTTTAATGGGCCTAAGGGCAGATCACTACTTAGAGGTCTGAGAGAGCAGCTGGGTCAAAAGCCTAATTTTCTCATTTAATAGGTTATACTATAGACACACAGACATTAAAATAAGTAGTTTATAAAGTGGTATTTCTTTTTTGTAAAATTAGAAAATAAGGCCCTGTGGTGGTTTTAGGAATGGTTGGTAACTAGAAGAATTGTGTCTTTTGGTCAACAGTGCTTCTGGTTTTTGTTTGGTGGGTTGTGGGAGGAGCTTAAGCTAGGCCACTGTTCGCTCTCTCCTTGTGGCTTCAGCTGGTGGACCTCTTGTCTTTTTCTTGTTTATTTCTGGGCAATTATGTGTGCCCCAGAGACTTTGTTGAGTTGTTTATACCATGTTATAAGTTGTAGCCATCATTACCCAGGGTGTCTAAAGCCAAAGCATGTCCAAAACACTGGATTAAGGTCATCCAGAGGAACAAGAAGGGCTAATTGTTTCAGATGCACCATGTGGTGCCCTGTCCTAGGGGAGCAGCTAAGGGGTGTGCGGCTTATGTTTTTGAATAGGAGAGTGCTAAATTGTATTAATCCTGTATATATCTATCTAGAAGAAATTCCTATTTTTGCATTAGTAGTTTAAATAATCTACTGTAAGGGGCTGGTGGAAAGGATTTCAGACACAACTGAGGATGTTTCAATCATAAATGTTAAGTATTGTCCTAGACTTTTAAGGCCTTATGTAAAAGGGTACCCCACACTAGAACATGCTTGTGAGAAGAACCTATACCATCAAAGCTAGAAGGGACAATCATAAAAATATGCATTAAATATACTATAAATTTAAGTAAGACTAAAAACAAATTTCCAATAAATCTCCTGCCAAGTTTTAGAGACTGCACTTCACTGGATAACCATCCCAGAGTGCTGTACCTGGTTCCCAACTACTTCAACACAAGGGGTGCCTCTCTAACTATATCACTCTGAAAAATAAAGTAGGAAAACAAAGTACACATGCACCAATAGTATAAAGAAAGCCTCTTGTGTGTTATCACCGAATTATGAACAACTTTGGTCAAATGTAAATCAACTGAAGCCAAACTTTCCTTAACAAATCTAGCATCTGACAAAAGTGATGGACTCAACCATTGTTAATAATTGAAGACTAATTTCTGACTTGCCATCTACTGTCCAAATTCTTCTAAGAAAAAAGTATATATAAATATAAAAACATAGTTTCATAACCAAACATATCCTCAACCCATGCCAGTCTGGCTCCAGGCTGGGACGAAGTATCAATGATACAATCATAAAAATGCTCGGCTCAGCTTATTCCTCTCTTGAAAATAATGTATACCAAATAGGCCTCTCTACCAACCTTAATAAAACCTTTGATACATTAGACCACAACATTCCGGTATTGTCTTCTTTTATAATATAAATATTACCTGAGTAACAAGGACGAATCAAAATATTACCATTAATGGACTGCTCTTCAGGAACCCAATTATAGCTAATTAACACAGGATTTCCATGAGGTTGTGACCTGGGTCCTCTGCTATTCCTTTTCTACATCACTGACCTTCTTAATGCCTCACAGGGATTAAAACCAGTTCTTTTTGCAGATGACACACGTTTTATTACTGCAAATAACTGACCCAGGTGCACTCGAACACTTTCAATGGTGAACTCATATGGAAGAAAAAATTTTCTTTGATCACAAACAAGATCATTTTGTATATTAAAAACCCTTTTAGAGGGTCCAAGCCACAAAGTCTGAAGTCACGCACCAGTGTCCAAGAAATTTTGAAAAAAAAAAAATTATTTTTTATTCTTACAGAATTAAAGGCATATTTTGTTGAAGGGTAATAATCACAAAAAAAAATTAGGATCTGATCAGTTATACTTACCGAGTACCAGTGACCAAGAAGCAGAAGTTTGTAGAAAAATGATGTGGGTGGCTGGCAACATCGACGGGAATTCCACATACGCATATTATATTATTTTGTGTTTGTTTTAGTTGTTTTTTTCTTTTCTTTTCAATTTTTTTTTATTCCTACTAACATTTGGGGCCCTGAGAGAACAATACTGTATAAAATTTGTATATTATATATTACTCACTGTATTGAACACAATAACCGCACTAAAGGTTTTTATCTTATATTGTCTTACCACTGTTGCACGTTGTATGTATCAATAAACATGACAAAATAATTGTTATATACTAATGTTCTATCATAGTATGTCATGAATTTACAATCACTGGAAATGGTTTTAGGGGGGGGGGGGGGGGTAACTGCATGGAGCTTGTGCGAACTCCTTTGAAAACAATGGCACCATGCACAGAGGCACCTTTTACGATGCTCCTCCACACATAATACCGAGTGTCTTTGCGTCGTTGTTGCTGTTGTTTTGTTTGTGCACTGACACTTGCATCTCTTCTGAGCAAAATTTCTTTGAGTTGAAAGGAAAGCTGTTTTTATGGAAATGATACCTTTCTCTTCTCAAAGCTTCGGGGTATATGGTGATGAATTTCGAGGAACCATGTTGTAATGAGGTGTTGTTACCTGGTACTTCATTATGACGTGGTCTGACAACAGACAAACACAAATTACCATACGGTGGTACTGTTACCAGTCTTTATTTTCGTGTAAGTATTTAGATTCAGCATTGAACGTGTCATGGATGGAAAGAAAAGTTTCAATGTACACTGGTAACTCTACGAACACAGTCAACAAAACCATCTGCATGGTCACATTGTCAATCAAACCATAGCGATGTTATTGTGTACTAATCAAGTCAACTGTCACTGGTTTCGATTAGTTCATTATAGTCTCTTCGATACCAACTTTGTCCACTGTCTTGCTTTTCATTACGGTGTTATGGTTTCCAACAATGTGACATCTCGTTTTGTCATGCCGCCGTTATGCCATTTTGATGCTTTCATGGCAGTAAACACTCATTGCATCGTCATCACCACGATCACCTGCGTTGAGGGCCTGGCATATGTTTACGATTAGAACGCACTGTGCCACCACACATCTGTCTTGTTCACTCGCATGAAATCAATGAGTAATGGGGCTTGTTGTAACAAGTTTTTGGTATATATGTATGCCCTTAGCCGAAGATAGTGCCATATCGTTTCTCATATGTCGACCTGATATTACCCAAAAACATCTTGTATCTGTTCATGTTTTCATACCGTGTATACAACAATATCCCAAACACCAGGGCACTGTCACAATCACAGGTTACAAACAATTTTAGACCAAACGCGGTTCCTCTTGCTCGTATATACGGCTTGATGACATAGTCTACCTTTAGAACAAACATCTCAAAGACTCGTCAATTACGCAAGATTCTTGGTATGGTATGATAGTATATCCTGAACTTTTGTTTGAATGATCATGAAAATTTACATGTTCTAATCTTGTATAAAACTGTCACTTCTGTCAGGCCTGGTTGATGTGTCAGAGAAGATTGACAAACATACGGACAGTTAAGATACAACCTGTTCTCTGGTATTATTTCACTGAAGGATGGGGTACAAATTAGCCGATCTGTGGACCAGTAGCTTTTATATTGATGCTTATAGACGTGAGGATAATCATTATTGTTGCAAAGAAAGCAGAATATCATTTCTTGCAACAGTCGTCTCTTTCTCACTTGTAGTCTTTGATCTGTGGTGATTAGATCGTATTTGCCATGTGTTGTACTGATAAAATTACTTATTAACTTTTCCACTGACAATAATTATCCGGTAATCAAGAACGGGTGGTCAAAGAATTAATTAAAGGAATTCCAAGTTCATGGGGCGTGGTTCCAAAGGTGACAGGTAGGTAGAATTCACTGTGACGGAGTCATCAAAGTGTGTGAGGGGCTGGGAAAGACAAAAATTGGGATTTTGGCTGGCAATCCCAGATACGGTTTGCTGGTGGGATACTGATATCATAGGTCTGGTTTGTACGGGTGGTTTGTGGCGGGTCTGGTGGGTGACGCTCGCTTTTTTGGGTTTTTTCCCCCCTTGAACTGACGAGCGGTCGCTAGCGTGGGTTTTCCCGGCGTGGCCTCGCTCAGCGTGGAGTCACGCAATGGCGGTTGCCCTACCACACCAGCCCACTAACACCATCACTGATGTTTTTTCTCTGTGGCCCATCTCATGCCAAAGTGTAGCACACATCATCTCACTATCTGACTACCTAAAACGGAGGTTGTTGTTAGGGCCACGCGGATGTAATCGAGGATGTACTCCGGGCTTGTACT
Source organism: Cherax quadricarinatus (assembly GCF_026875155.1). Lineage (NCBI taxonomy): Eukaryota > Metazoa > Arthropoda > Malacostraca > Decapoda > Parastacidae > Cherax > Cherax quadricarinatus. The sequence goes on along the minus strand of NC_069399.1, from coordinate 127,614,220 downwards.
CCTGTCCCCTGGGCACAGCAGCATAAGGGATACATACCCAACGCGCGATGTGGCGGCGAATCATACTCGACACTTCACTGGTGAATATGTTTCTCACTATCACTACTCGAATGATCGTTTCGAGCGCAATTAAAATCACATAATCCACGTCAGAAATCATTCGTCATTACGATGAAGTCAGAGGCCAGGTCCACGGGAAATATTAGTTTTCTCCTTACGTTTCTAGGGAACATCCGGCGGTGGTTTCACAGAGTGGCCACACTCAGAGGTTGAAGTCGAGGAATCGTCGGGGGTTTTTCTGCACTATTATCCGATAATCTGGTCATATTTTCGGTTCACTACTTATCTCAAAGCCGTTTAGAATGCGGTCTTCATTTCACGCACTTCCATCAGTGTTCAGAACTATTTCAGACAAGGAAGGGGGAGTAGTCCCAATTTTCGGGTGAGTGGAGAGGTGACTTTGCGTAACGATGGCGATGGTGAAACAAGGTGTGATGAGCGCGGTTCCCTCCACTAATTGACTAATGCAGGCGCCTAGATTTTTTGTTTATGGCGCATACCACGGCGCAGACCCCTTTCTCTTCATATGTAGGCCTCATGAGCGCCTTCCGCTAAAATTTGACTGCGCTAGAATTTCGCGTAGATCTCGGTGTTTGGGACCTCCACCGTGACCAGTGCCGTATAGATCTATGGGACGGGACCCTGAGAAGGGTTAATAAAGTCGTTCTACATAGAAGGGCTTGGAAACGAATGTAAAAGTACAACCAATTGATAGGCTGGATGTAGGTAAAATTCTTGGTGAATTATGGATATGGCAAACTAAAATTCATACAATATCTCGGAAATATTTAAAAAAAAATCCAAAACATTGCCGGGTTGCTCTCAAAAATATGTAATTATATCTCGAAACATCCCTGCGTCCACATTGCTACTACTCCTCTAATGTATCCTGGACCTGAATCATAGAAGAACATAAGAATAGGAGGAACCTGCAGAACAGGCCTTGTGGGCGCTCCATATAGGCAGGTCCTTCATAGATCCATCCCACTAACATGTATATTTGCCCTCATAAGAACATACGAAAATAAGGGTAAACACTGAACAAGCAGGAGCTACTGGTCTATGACGAGCAGCTCCAATTCCCCACTGCCTTGACTAGTGAGGTCAGACAGTTCGCTTAAGGGATGGAGCACTGTGTCGACGCCTAGTAGTAGTCAGAGTTCAGATTTCACATCCCACCCAACCCCACTCATACGAACATAAGAAACACAGAAAGGAAGGAACACCGCAGCAGGGCCAACTGGAAGACCCAGGCGAGCAGGTCCTGTCCTTTCCCCGGATTAGAGCCCACTGACCCACCTAGGACGAGGCTGCGACTTCCATGTAAGGATGGGACTCGTCGGCATCAGACCATAGTAGCACAAGCATAGTCGCAGATCTCCAACTTCAACCCACCCACTCCCACTCAATTGTATTTGATCTAACTATTTTAAAAAACTACAGACAAACATTTTTGCCTCTATTAAGCTGTATGGGTGGAGTTTGTATCCCTCACCACACAATCAGCTATTACCAAACCTCAGTGACTTTCCTATATCTTCGCTGAATCTGAATTTTTCCAACTTGAAAACCATTGCTGCTAGGTCCTGTCTGGCCAGATAATTTTCAGCATCGCTATTTACATCCCTTTATTTATTCCTGTTTTCCATTTTTTCTACTACCTGATCATATAACCCATAATTCTACTCCTTTCGAGAGAGTGCACATTCAGGGACCGTCAGTCTATCCTGTCTTAGGGTAAGCTTTTGATCACTCCGGGATCAACGTTGTCGCATCCTTCTCTGTCGTGTGTTTGCAGTGCATTTTTATCCTTCTGTACATATGGTGACCTGGAGAAACTGTGTGCATCATAATCTAGATGAGGTATCCTAACCTATGGAGTGTTAGAGTGTGAAGAATAAACCGGAGGGCTATTATTTATACTGCTAGTTATGAAGTCCTAGGATTCTTTGAGCGTTTGTGCGCGGTACGAATTTGGCTCTGTTGTGGTCGTGGTTGGTTGTGGTCGGCTAACTAGATATTCCTAAAATCCGAGTTCTCCACTAGGCGAGGCTGGTGGTTGTGTGCGTCGTGGTTGGGTGGGGTACGTTGGGGTTCGTGGGTGTGTGGACCGGGCCTTCAGGGGTTGAGGGGCTGGGGCGCATTGTGGTTTTGGTGAGGCCTAGGCCGCGGTGCCAGGGACGTGCAGTCTAGTCAAATCATCCTAGGTGGTGCGTATTAGTGTCCTCAGTAGAATGTATTGGTCCGGGCGGTTTAGGGGTCATCAGCAAAATTGCTTATGTCGTTATTTATTCCCTCATCTTTGTTGCTTTATGTAAATTGTGAACAAACAAAGTGGCCAGACTGGACCTGGCGGGAACACCTGCTTGTGACGTGCCCCCCTTCTGAGTTTCTCCCCATTTTGCCTATTGGTGTCCAGCCATGCCTCTACCCAGGGGAAAAAGATTGCGTCACTTCCTTTCGCTGTGGGCCTTAAGTTTACATCAATGCTCTGATGTGGAACTCTATCTGGAAAGCCTTACTGAAAGGTCACTATACACAATATCTATTCATTACTATGATTCTACCATCCCTCGAAGCATCTTAGTTGAAATAAGTTAGTAAATTGTGTAAGACAGGGAATGACACTCTTTGAGTAGAAAACCGTGTTGAGATTCATTAATCAATTTATTCTTTCAAGATGGCTACGAATTGCTTCCGGCAAGTTATGATTCCATAAATTTTGCATCTATGGCGGGTACGTCTTATTTGTCTTTAATTCGAAGTTAAGGAGCTGATCACCTGTCCATTGGATATAGGTATAACATTTGCGTTTTTCCACTTATCAGGCGACTATGCCAAGTTTTGTAGTGATAAAGTTGAAATAGAGTTTTGCCGCAAAGGTAGTCAAATGCTAAGTCCTCGTTACATTCCTTTTAACACCCTTGCAAAACTGTTCATCAGGGCCCTGGGGATTTGTTGGTTTTATTTCAATCTGTCTGGAGGACCATGTCCTAGTTACCGCAATCGTCCGCGCATAGTTTATTATGTCTGTTTACTGTGTCATCTATTATTTCAGGAATTTTCGCTAGTATGAGTATTTTTCTGGGTAAAACTGAGAGGACGTAGAATTGAAAATTTTACACATATCCTTATCACTATCAGTGATCAGACCAGAGTGTACTCTTTAGAGGGCTATCTTGATCCCTAATCTATAACAACCTAACTTCTGATATATTAATAGAAACCGTTTTGGGTCTCAGTCTTCGAATCCCTTGCGACCTTAGCCTCATAATCCCTTTTTGCTTGTTCTCGTATTCCTTTTTTTATTTCTGCTTTTTAATGTGAATACACGTGGGGACCCGCGCAGTTTAAGCGATTATTTTTTCTGCCATATGTATGTTCAGGTGTCCAGTACTGACCGCACATTTGTTCCCATAAGGAATCTTGGGAGTAGATTAGTCCGATTTAGACCCCAAACATACACGTACAACGCAGACTTACATAGAAAGTAGCACTTACATAACTGGTCGCATTGGGGATGGTGATCGTTAAGCGAGGGTCCACTGGATTGATGTCTTACTGCCCATCGCCCTCTTGTTGATGTTTGCTGTATGTTACCCCACTATGGACCAATGATTATGTTTTTCATCTTATTGGTCATCATTTGGAGTCATTTTGTAGATCTAATCCTTCCTAATGGGGGAGCTAGAACTATGCTCTTGAAAAAACGTCTATATTGGCAAACCAAGATTCACCTACCTGACCCATGTCGGTTATCCCAAGATTTACACACCCAGGTAATTTTTCAGTCCATGAAATCGCTGAGCCAAGCGAAAGTCTGGACGAGAGATTTGTTATAGTTTTTGGGTAAGTTCCATGATATATTGAAACTATGTGATTGTGATCACTTTTCCAAGTCATCACTGACCTCAAGATATTAATTAGTGATTCTTTGTTGGAAACAACCAGTTAAGGCAGAATTGTATTCCTCTAGTTGGGTCTGTCACATAATTGTTCTAAAAAAGCATCCTGACTGCATCAAGAAGTCATAGACTCTAAGGATTCCTGTTATATTGTTCCAATTCAATTTGTCTAAATTTTAAAATCCTCCCATTTAGTAACAAACATTTTCATATCTAGACGCCTTATTGAATTTCATCCTGTAAACCCAGCTTTACCACACTCCTATTCAAGGTTTTGGAGTACGGCTATAAATCACACCCAAAATTAATTGTCACGACCCCACAGAGCAACTGTAGCTAGATCTGTGTTCGATGTTTTCCTATTCTTATATCATGCCTAGAACAACAATTTAAATTTGATCTTGACATACATTGCCACTCCACCACCCTTACTGCAGATGCTATTCCAGTGTGGAATAGTTTATAAACCTGTATGTGGCATTCAGAGAAGGCATTTTGTCTATCATGTCTTGAACCAGGTCTGCGTTTATACCAATATAGTATCTATATTACTCCTGCTACTTGCATGTACAGTGGACACCCGCATAACTGATGGCAGCGCATAGCGATTTTTCCGTCAAAAGCGATATTTTATCGCAAATTTTTGCCTCCGATACCGTTTAAAAACCCGCAACCGATTTGGTCCAAGAACGCGGGTCCAATGTGCCCTCACTTGTGTTACGCGGCCGTCCCATTGTTTACCAGCCATGCCTCCGCGGTGCCGGGGGTAACATCCATAGGATACATCGGAATATTTCGATTATTTACAGTGTTTTCGGGTGGTGTTTTGGAAAAATAAGTGACCATGGGCCCAAAAGAAAGCTTCTAGGCCAACCTGTGGTAAAAAGGGTGAGAATTGTATGGAAATTAAGAATGATTTTGAAGGGTTTGGGGCTAACCCTGAGAAGCCTATGCCAGTTGTGGGAGATCCATTGTGCCTACTTCAACGATTAAGGAAATGTGTGCAGATGTGGTTTGAACTGCAAACCTTTATAGATGAAAAATCCCCCTGGACACAGCTGTTGTAAGCCGTGCTGTGACTATTTCAAATGACAATGTTATGGCCCATTTTAGGAAGTCTTGAAGAAAACGTGGAGGTTACAGAGCTCTACGGACAGATTGGTAGTGCGACAGAGGTCGCAGTGACTTCTGAAGGTGTCCCTTAGTGGCATTAAAAGAAGAAGGGAAGAAACCCCAGAAAAGGACTTGCTACCTCAAGTCCTGTAATGGAAGGGGGATTCCCCTTCTAACAGTATAAGATAGATAAATGCTCTCCCTCCTCCCATCCCATTTCCAAAAAAATCATCCACAGGATCTTCAATAAAAGTAAAGTGTCATGTCATTTGTGCCTGTCCTTTTTAGTTTTTGTGTTTTGTTTTATTAAAATTACATTTTCATGTGGTAAAAGAAAAAAATTTTTTTTCATACTTTTGGGCGTCTTCAGAAGGATTAATTTTATTTCCTCATTATTTCTTATGGGGGAAAATTATTTCGCTATAACGATTATTTCAGCACTATAACGATGAGGCCCTCTTGCACGGATTAAAATCGATTAACCGGGGGTGCCACTGTAATACTTAGCTGATCTTTCATTTTTTCTTTGCCTCCTACGCTGTAGAATTTGCACAGGAAACCTTAAGAGGGCTGGATCACATCGTTGCCTTCTATTTATCTCTCTTTGTTTGTTGATCAATTGATTTGCTTTACTTAGCAACTTTATTGTTTGAATATTGTCTTTTAACATATCCTGAGAGTTATCCGCGGTAAATCTGCTGTTTTCAGCCCTAATAATGCGCGGAGAATATTGTCTTCCCACAAACACCTCATACTTATAATCTATCTCACGTTTAAATTCCCTTGGACAAGTCATCATTACTCCCGAAATCCGAAGTGGTTAATGCACCACTCCAGCCCCCAGAGAGATGAACCCATTCGCTTGCATACTTATCACAATTGCCTAAAATATATCCATTTATCATGAATGGGATTGCAAAGTACTGCGTAACCTGTCTCTAGCCGCTAAGTCATTTATACCAATGACCTAGGAATCCATTCATTGCCGCACTCCTCCTTTTAGGAAAGCTGCTCACATTGGCCTGGGGATCCCTCTCTTAGACTGACTACTTCTATGGGCTGTGCCTGTATTTATGCCAGCAGACCTAGTCTCGTCGCCCTTTCCAATGTCATTGACCCGCCAGCACTAAGACAGATAATGGCTTGTTCCCATTTCCTGAGCATAATATTATCAACCTGCTGACTATGTCACCTACATCCAGCTTCCTGGAAGGCAACACCCTCTGTCATGACTCCTTTCTAATCTTGTTACAAAAAGCACCAGTGCTACATATATATCCTTACTTGAGAATCTCTCCCCCATAGCAATTAAAAGCATTCTTATCTTGATTAACAGGGGAATCAGTGGTACCTTCAACCTCACTCAACACTGAAGTGGCATCACCTGGCATGAGAAACAGAGGGGGGGGGAAAAAAGGAGAATCGATTTTTCTGTTACCTTCACTTCTTCTTTGTGGTTCTTACCCTCTTTATCTTCTCTTCCTGAGACTGTGAACCACATGCCATTAAAGTAGCTGCCACTTCTCTACGCATCCAAATCTTCTAAGGCGAATGCTTCAGCCTAATATTTTCTCTTAAAGAAGATGAGACCCTTCTATCAACACCTTGAACCTGAGATTCTAGAAACGCTGTACAACGAGAGCCATGGTGCTGTGGAAACACTCCACCCTATCTCTAGAAGTGCTTAGGACAGGTAATGAGCCACACGTGACCACTGATCTCAATTAAGTTTGTGTTTACTCTCGACAAAATAGCTCTCAGGAATAATCACTCATATGTGATCCTGGCAACGACACACTCCACTTTCTACTGTGACACTCGCTATGGTCTACAAGGACTCTCAACTCAATATTTATACCCATGAATGATTAAATTCTCATCTGGAGTGCCGCAACAGAACGAACGGACGAATTAGGAGGGAACATGCATACTGGTAGTGGAACATGTACATGTAGCCAGTTCTTGTTCTATTAGGCTGGAATATATTGATGCACGCACGTACAGAACCTCATATCAAGGCGGGTTAAAATTGCGAGACTAGAAAATGTTACAGAGAAATCTTCAAGGCAATGCATATAACAGAAGCTGTAAAAACACCTCAAGGTTACTGGGAGCGCTTGGAAGTTCCTGAACCTGTATCCGTGGAACGCACAGCGGGAGAGATGCATGATTATATACACCTGGAAAATCGATAATTAGACTAAGAGAAAAGCCCAGTGACCATAATGGAAAGGTCTCTGTTGTGCTACTTAAAAATTAGGTAAGTAAAAATGACTATTATTGCTGTTGCATTTGTAATATAAGCAGTAAAAAAATGTATAACATCAACAAACACAAAGCCACTACAATTTAATTATTCACTTTTATGTTTGAAAGATCTGGAGGTCTAAACACAAGTTGTTTGGGCTTACTTTTTGTGGGGTCTCCTAGAAAAGAACCTCATGTTTTGCGACACCAAGTTTTATCGTTATCTTGTTCTCACACGATTTTAACTAAAACGGCGGTTTTCAGGAATCATAACTAGCATGTTAAACAATGGGTCTGTACGGTATATTAACCTGTTCAGAAAAAATCCATGCAAATAATGGTCCAAAAAAAGTTTGGAACTCATTTATGCTTGGAGAAAGCCAAGACAGTTCCGTGAATCTACCAAATCTTGACTATAGTTGTTAAAAGATAAGCACCTAAATCCTCTGATAACTGTATGGGCTTTCCATGTGATTGTGCATTGCCATCCAGAGCATAGAAGGTGGTGCTGCGAGGTCCTACTGTATTACCCAGGTTTATATACCTGTCTTACTCTATGTTTAAAAACTACCAAAGCTGCGTCCTCTTAAATGAATAATTTGTTATTTTTTGCAGCTCCTCTACAGCTAGTTATACTGCTAAACGGCTGTCAGTATGTGTACCTTGGGTGTACAGTAACAGTACTTGAATTTGAACTATACAAAGAACAACTCCTAGGAAGTAGGTTGGTAGACAGCAAAATGCCTAGGGAGGACTGTACTACTGTCCTGCAAATTGAGCTGTGAAACAGAAACGTGTAATTGTATTTCATGATGATAGGGATGTCCTGGTGCCTTTTTTGTCTCATAAACACATGGGTTATAGGTTATATTGCTACTTCTATTATCAATTAGGTTACACTCTGACAATACATGTACACGCAGATAGTTGTATACATACACTCATCTGGATTTTGGTGCTATGTTTTCTTTAATTCTTGTTCTTCTATGTTCCTCTGACTTTCCATGCGGGAAGTGCGATACAGAAAATCTTTCTCAATAAGCCATGCATGTCGTAAGGCTACTAAAATGCTGGGAGCAAGGGGCTAATAAGCCCTGTCTATTTGCCCTTGGTGTGTACGGCACCGGTTTCGTTGAAAAAAAAAAAATAGCAACCTATATGGTTTTATGAGGCAAAATTATCAATCTGCATTTTTTTATGTTTGGTTATTGTAAAAATCGAAAATCTGTAGTGTATAGATTTCACCAATTATAACATACTGTAAAGGTCAATAAATGATAATACTTGTATACTAGGGGATAAAAAGTTTAGAGGTGCAAACAGAAATATGGGTCTCACCAAACACACTGTTAAAAAAAAAAACACCACTCATTCGACAAATATCAATGTTCTTGGCTCATAAAACAGTCATCCAGTTACCTGTGATTAGCAGGCGGTGTTGAATTACTAATGTTATTAAGAAGATGAGCTGATAGAATGCACTGGTATTGGCCAGTGTGGAATAAACTTGGCCGAATATCCGTTACTGAACAGGACTTCAAAAGAAAAGTTTTGCAGCCTGTGAGTTGCCTTATGGTTGTTATATTAATGAATCCCTACACAACACACAATTAGGCATATAAGATATTGATGAAGAGGAGAGATGGGAAGCGGGATGGGTTATAAGCTTGCCCAAACTGTTAAAGATATGCAAGTGATGGTCCTATGGGCAGAGGTACGATAGTCCTTGATGGCAGTAAACAAAGTGTTTGGCATGAGACCATCATCCTCCAGAACCAGGTGAATAGGTGGACGGGGGACGCGGTCCATAGCTTATCACAGAAGAGGAAAGCAAAAACTAGCAGACCGTGGGGAGGCAACTATGATAATGATGGGTGTGTATAGTTGGGTTATAGTTATTATTGGAATGAAAAAGCTGTCATCGTCAGTATAGAAAATACTTGCAGATTATAGATTGGTAAATGAGCATAACGTAATTGTAAGTTTAAGTCTCTATTATTACAAAGATTTAGACTTATTTTTGAGTTTTGATTGTCAGGTCCCCTAAGAAAAATAAAAATAAATAAACATTGTTATTTCGCTGTGCTAAAGGTTACAATGGTGTGTTTACATGTTCATATTTGATTGGAACAGAGAAAAAAAAAAAAAAGAGGGGGGGGCCCCGGACTATCATGCCAAGCATTTGCTGGGCAGAGTCTTAACTCCTCATCTACTTATAGACTAAGTCTAGACAGAGAGGTTGAAGAGTGGTAGAATACAAATATTCGCCATATTTTACTCTATTACTAATATGAAGTAGTGACAATTTATGATACAAAGAATTTACATTTTTAATTTAGGAATTATGTTTGTGTTAACACTCTTTCTCAGTATGAGGGTTAGGTACAATTAATGATTCTACATTTTCAAGGTTTGTAATTAGACTTTAATATTTAAAAGGGATAATAAATTATTGTGGGGAGAGTTGCTAAGAATTTGCTTTATGAGGTTTAGCATAGTGTGGGGTAGGTTGGTATTGAGAGATCTGATTTTTTGGTATGTCCTAAAATGATTTGGTGGGCAGGGGACCCTTCTTGACTAGATTTCAGGCAAGAGAGTTCGAGATCTTGCAGGTCCTTTATATGCGATTTGCATTTTTGCATAGTGCGAGACAGAATGAGGGATGTCAAACAGTGTATATGTGGCTTGTGTTATGCCTGTGTGTTCTGTAGAAGCTGTTAGGACGCAGTTCAGTGGAGGGTTGATAGATGGAGTTTATGTTTGGTATACAGTGGTCCGCCTCATATTATCGGTCCTTGATCCGTTATCTGGAAGTGGGAGGTGTTATTAACGAAATAGATGATGTTCGGAATCAATTTTTCCCATAAGAAATAATGATAAATCCAATTAAATTCGTTTCCAGACACCCAGAAGTATCAATAAAAAACTTTTAATTTAAGACCTAAAGGATAGATTCTACTTGCACAAAAGGAAAGAACATTCAGCATGTACAATTACTTTATTGAAAGTGTTGTGATGGAATGGCAAGTCGCCAGGGAGGGAGGGGGAGAGGAAGAGAGTATTGTTTGGAAGGGGAATCCCTTCATTAAGGGATTCTTGTCCACTTCAGGGGTACACGTCCCTTAGATAAATATTGAGTTGTTACGCAGCTCAGAAAAAAATGCCAAATAAATGTAAAGCACTAATAAAATGTATAAATGAAAGCCTGGTAATAGGGGTAGCTTGATGGTGACCGGCCGTGCTGTCGTGTCTGTGTAGGACCCATCTTGTTTAAGTAGGGGCCCTAATACTGGACGTGATGTTTCTCGACTTATGTTGTTGGCATTAGGTGAGAAATATCTTTGGGTGTTTCTTTGATTTCATTTATGGCTTTTAGTTCTTCCCGCGGTATTCGATGAACGCCTAATAAGATTCCTTTAGCTTATGTGCTCGATGCTTGTTTTTCTCTGACCAGTGTCTCCATACGCATTTTCAGATATATTTGAGCTCTTTTAGACCGCTTGTTATTCTTTTTCCGCTTGCCGGAATGTCTGAGCAATGCTAGTGGCCTTCTTTGTAATTAATGCTTTATAACATGTTAAACCATACAGATTGTAAGCTTTACAGGAAAAACATATTTTTGATTTTGGATTTTGATTTTGAAATTATGACCAGCATGTGCAAACATTGGGTATCTTTATTGGGGGGAAACATTTTGCCCGACAGTGGTTTCATCCACTCTATATATAAATGACTGGTGATGGATCAGAAGTTTCAGGTAATCAGTCCCTCAACCTGGGAGTCAAAGTAATCATTCTATCAATCTTCGAAATGACTGATGACTGTAATTACATCAAACTCCTTCCAATGCTTCACATCTCTGTACTGGACTTGGAATGGCACCTGTGTGGCAGAAACTCATTTCCACAATAAGAGATTCTCAAGTTGTTGCACATGTTTCTTATTTTATCAAACCGCATATCAGTTCTCTGAACCAATTATCTACAAATCCTTCCCCCAAATAATTACCTGAATGTATAGTCCTCTTGAGAGCCTGGAGTCTTATTAGCCAGGGGTGGACATGTACACCAATGTGCTGAAAGAGTCAGGGACCCTCTAGTGGGACGGTCCTTCGGTGGCTTTTCAAGGATGCCATCAGAGACTTAGATCCACTGGTTGGATGAGGACATCTACTTGGAATGCTCTCGGTAGAAAAAGCAGCAAGGAATGACACCAATCGGTTCCAGGGGTCGTACATCGGACCAACTGACAATCCCCAAAAAGACCAGCCGCTGAAACAGTATAGACCGCAAATGATTTATTTTCTGTTCGACCGTTCTAAGGAAATACACTAAACCCTCAATTTAATAGGATTCAGAAATTCAGTGCATAAATCAATTATTTCAGGAACAATGGACAAAAGTCATCCAGTTTCAAAATTGTCATTGTTTTTGGGCAATCACAGTAGAACAATATCCATCTCTATTCCACTAGCATCATCAATTATCAATCACCCACTTCCCTCCTTATTAATATCTTAATTAAATCAAAATTTATTGGAATCATTCATTTTTATTTAGGCAAGTTTTAATCAGATAATATCTGTATTTGAATTTTTACATATGTAAAAGGTTTAACACGAAAACGCATTTAGAATATTATATCAATTCTAACCCAATTAATACACTAATGTAACTTAGGTTTTTTATTTTAATTATTGTAATGTGGTCTATAGGATCCTAACTACATATTAATGTATTTAAGTAGAAACAGTTACTCTGGAATACCTAATTATATTGAATGAGGGGGCACAACCGACTTTAATGGGCCTAAGGGCAGATCACTACTTAGAGGTCTGAGAGAGCAGCTGGGTCAAAAGCCTAATTTTCTCATTTAATAGGTTATACTATAGACACACAGACATTAAAATAAGTAGTTTATAAAGTGGTATTTCTTTTTTGTAAAATTAGAAAATAAGGCCCTGTGGTGGTTTTAGGAATGGTTGGTAACTAGAAGAATTGTGTCTTTTGGTCAACAGTGCTTCTGGTTTTTGTTTGGTGGGTTGTGGGAGGAGCTTAAGCTAGGCCACTGTTCGCTCTCTCCTTGTGGCTTCAGCTGGTGGACCTCTTGTCTTTTTCTTGTTTATTTCTGGGCAATTATGTGTGCCCCAGAGACTTTGTTGAGTTGTTTATACCATGTTATAAGTTGTAGCCATCATTACCCAGGGTGTCTAAAGCCAAAGCATGTCCAAAACACTGGATTAAGGTCATCCAGAGGAACAAGAAGGGCTAATTGTTTCAGATGCACCATGTGGTGCCCTGTCCTAGGGGAGCAGCTAAGGGGTGTGCGGCTTATGTTTTTGAATAGGAGAGTGCTAAATTGTATTAATCCTGTATATATCTATCTAGAAGAAATTCCTATTTTTGCATTAGTAGTTTAAATAATCTACTGTAAGGGGCTGGTGGAAAGGATTTCAGACACAACTGAGGATGTTTCAATCATAAATGTTAAGTATTGTCCTAGACTTTTAAGGCCTTATGTAAAAGGGTACCCCACACTAGAACATGCTTGTGAGAAGAACCTATACCATCAAAGCTAGAAGGGACAATCATAAAAATATGCATTAAATATACTATAAATTTAAGTAAGACTAAAAACAAATTTCCAATAAATCTCCTGCCAAGTTTTAGAGACTGCACTTCACTGGATAACCATCCCAGAGTGCTGTACCTGGTTCCCAACTACTTCAACACAAGGGGTGCCTCTCTAACTATATCACTCTGAAAAATAAAGTAGGAAAACAAAGTACACATGCACCAATAGTATAAAGAAAGCCTCTTGTGTGTTATCACCGAATTATGAACAACTTTGGTCAAATGTAAATCAACTGAAGCCAAACTTTCCTTAACAAATCTAGCATCTGACAAAAGTGATGGACTCAACCATTGTTAATAATTGAAGACTAATTTCTGACTTGCCATCTACTGTCCAAATTCTTCTAAGAAAAAAGTATATATAAATATAAAAACATAGGTTTCATAAAAACCAGAAACATATCCTCATCACCCATGCCAGTCTGGCTCCAGGATGGGACGAAGTATCAATTGAGTACAATCATAAAAAAATGCTCGGCTCAGCTTATTCCTCTCTTGAAAATAATGTATACCAAATAGGCCTCTCTACCAGAATCCTAATAAACCTGTTGATACATTAGACCACAACATTCCGGTATTGTCTTCTTTTATAATATAAATATTACCTGAGTAACAAGGACGAATCAAAATATTACCATTAATGGACTGCTCTTTCGGGAACCCCAATTATAGGCTAATTAACACACAGGATTTCCATGAGGTTGTGACCTGGTTCCTCTGCTATTCCTTTTCTCCATCACTGGACCGCTTCTTAATGCTCACAGGGATTAAAACAGTTCTTTTTGCAGATGACACACGTTTTATTACTGCAAATAACTGACCCAGGTGCACTCGAACACTTTCAATGGTGAACTCATATGGAAGAAAAAATTTTCTTTGATCACAAACAAGATCATTTTGTATATTAAAAACCCTTTTAGAGGGTCCAAGCCACAAAGTCTGAAGTCACGCACCAGTGTCCAAGAAATTTTGAAAAAAAAAAAATTATTTTTTATTCTTACAGAATTAAAGGCATATTTTGTTGAAGGGTAATAATCACAAAAAAAAATTAGGATCTGATCAGTTATACTTACCGAGTACCAGTGACCAAGAAGCAGAAGTTTGTAGAAAAATGATGTGGGTGGCTGGCAACATCGACGGGAATTCCACATACGCATATTATATTATTTTGTGTTTGTTTTAGTTGTAAATAGACCTGCAGTGTTCTTCCATTGTTATGTTTTTAGTGGGAAGGATTGTAAAGGACCTGCCTAGTATGGGCCAGCAGGCCTACTGCAGTGTTCCTCCTTTCTTATGTTCTTATTGGAGATTTGTTTGTGTGAGGGAGGGATGGCAAGTTTATTGTTGGAGAATATGACACTAATATCAACTCTATGGCTTATTTATCTATCACAATTCAACTAATATGACATAATAAACAATATTAATAACATAGAAACATGGAATATACTCTAGGTGTTGTGCTGTGTTGTTGTTGGGTATATAAGGGCCACTGAGTGTAAGCCATCCATAATGGTAGTGAAGCAGCAGCTGAGGCGGCGGTGTTTTCTGTAGCCCTATATAACTCCAACAACATTGGAGAAGTTGGTAGAATCGCTGAATCACTAAAGAAGGAACCCTCTACCACCATCACTACGACCTTCTACCACTATTACAACTGTTACCACCATCACTACTACCTTCTACCACCATCGGTGGCCCGGTGGCCTGGTGGGGTGGCCCGGTGGCCTGGTGGCTAAAGCTCCCGCTTCACACACGGAGGGCCCGGGTTCGATTCCCGGCGGGTGGAAACATTCGACACGTTTCCTTACACCTGTTGTCCTGTTCACCTAGCAGCAAATAGGTACCTGGGTGTTAGTCGACTGGTGTGGGTCGCATCCTGGGGGACAAGATTAAGGACCCCAATGGAAATAAGTTAGACAGTCCTCGATGACGCACTGACTTTCTTGGGTTATCCTGGGTGGCTAACCCTCCGGGGTTAAAAATCCGAACGAAATCTTATCTTATCTTATCTTATCACTACCACCATCAACCACTATCACAACTGCTTCCACTCTACCACCACCACCACCTTTGTATTTTTCTACAAACTTTTTCATAAATTATGTGTTTCTCACATTCTTTACCAAAGGGCTGGCATTAGAAGCTTTCTTTGGAGCCATGGTAGCTTATTTAGCACTTGCAAGCACTAATATCAATGGAATATTATGAAATATTTCATAGGAGCATGTGAGGGGACCGTCGCTCACTGGTAAACAATGGCTCACTGGCTGGGAAGGCAGGCCCAGGCGGCTCAGAGCATGAGTACCCGTCCCGGACGAAGGATGATTAGTGAGTTAACGGACCATTTGCGAGCCAATGTTTAGACGAAATAACGGGACTATTTCCGAAATGGACGACTTTCAGGCCGGACAATTATTGAGGGACCACTGTATATAGTAGGCACAGCGATTCCAGGAACAGCTGTCAAAAATTGACCACTGTCTGGAAAATCTGCCAGCTCCTGCCCCCAACATCTTGCTCCTGGGGGATTTCAACTTGAGGCACCTAAAATGGAGGAATATAGCAAATAATGATGTTGCAGTGATAACACCAGGAGGCAGCTCTGACGAGAACTCACACACACGAGCTTTTAAATCTCTGCACAAAATTCAACTTAAAGCAGCAAATAATAGAGCCTACTAGACTGGAGAATACACTAGATCTCACCTTCACTAACAATGATGATCTGATACGAAATGTCACCATATCAAAAACAATATACTCAGATCACAACATAATCGAGGTTCAGACATGTATGCACAGAGCCCCAGACCAACAAAATGAGATTAGTCACGAGGGAGCCTTCACCAAATTCAACTTCAATAACAAGAACATAAAGTGGGACCAAGTAAATCAAGTCCTAAACAATATAAGCTGGGAAGATAGACTAAGCAACACAGACCCCCAACTTATGCCTAGAACAGATTAACTCGGTGGCACTCGATGTATGCTCAAGGCTTATTCCTTTAAGAAAAAGGTGGAGTACATGTAAAATAGAAAGAGACAGGCGCTCCCTTTACAGGCGACAGAAAAGAATAACAGAGCGGCTAAAAGAGGCCAATATATCTGAAATGCGTAGGGAGTCACTGGTCAGAGAAATAGCAAATATCGAACTTAAGCTAAAGGAATCTTATAGGAGTCAGGAATCGTGGGAAGAACTAAAAGCCATCAATGAAATCGAAAGAAACCCAAAGTATTTCTTTTCTTATGTGAAATCGAAAGAAACCCAAAGTATTTCTTTTCTTATGCCAAATCAAAGTCGAGACCAACATCCAGTATTGGGCCCCACTTAAACAAGATGGGTCCTACACAGATGACAGCAAGGAAATGAGTGAGCTACTCAAGTCCCAATATGACTCAGTTTTTAGCAAGCCGCTTACCAGACTGAGAGTCGAAGATCAAAATGATTTTTTTATGAGAGAGGCACAGAATTTGGTTAACAGAAGCCTATCTGATATTATCCTGATGCCAAATGACTTCAAACAGGAGATAAATGACATGCCCATGCACTCTGCCCCAGGGCCAGACTCATGGAACTCCGTGTTCATCAAGAACTGCAAGAAGCCCTTATCACAAGCTTTTACCATCCTATGGAGAGGGAGCATGGACACGGGGGTCGTCCCGCAGTTACTAAAAACGACAGACATAGCCCCACTCCACAAAGGGGGCAGTAAAGCAATAGTAAAGAACTACAGACCGATAGCACTAACATCCCATATCATAAAAAACTTTGAAAGGGTTCTAAGAAGCAAGATTGCCACCCATCTAGATACCCACCAATTACACAACTCAGGGCAACATGGGTTTAGAGCGGGTCGCTCCTGTCTGTCTCAGCTACTGGATCACTACGACAGATAATAATAATAATATTATTATTATAAAAAGCACTAAACCCACAAGGGTCATGAATTGCTATATATAGAGTAAAGGCATACGAAAAGAATATTTCTCTTCAGTTATCCCCCAGTGTTTGACTAGAGAAAACGTAATTCTTCAGACATTACCTACACAGCTGCTTTGTAAACAAATCTCATATTTACGTCAATTTTTATTCTGTGAGTGTATGTATCATGTTTATATGCTATGTAATGGGTTTCATATATAATTTTGAGGAAAATACCATAGATGGATTAATGAAAATGCCTATATTAATATAAAATAAGACATTTAATATGCCCAAGAGTGATTATTATTGCATAGTATTGGCGTCATGAATAGAGAGAGACCTAGCGATTTTAATGTGTACCTGCACACCAGCACAGTGTGTAAGTATATTTAGGTACAGGTACACATAAGTATAATTATCAGAGTACATATAAAATACACAGTAACTTTAAAACACTTGAAATTTTGGAAAGTTTCCTGACATAATAGATGTGGTTACGGAGAATGTAAAGAAACCGGGTGGGGGACGCCATATTTGAAAGACTGCTTGCCGTATAGCAAATTTTGGTCATAATTTGACATCGCCGTATTAGCGGAACGCCGCAAGGTGAAACGCCGTAAAGCAGGGTCCTACTGTATATATATATAAAGTTATATTTCGTTTACATACATACCTATCATGGCAAAACATTTCAAGGCTTCTCTTAGACTTTGAAGAACTGCCAGCATCACTACTTTTAAGCTTTAGGGCATTTATTAGCAAAATTAAAGGTTATTTTTGGGCCACAGTAAACCATGGATAGCTGAAACAGCAGATACTGAATACGCAGATACGGGGGTTCTACTGCAATTGCATTTAACATTTACCCAGTTATATTAGATTTGCTTTGACTGTACTGTATGTGTATTTTATCACTCTGGGGCACTTTAAATGTCGTATATTACCTGTAGGTGTGGTAGCCAGGCAAGCTACCATACCTATCACCTAACTTCCTACAATAAATACTACTCACCCCCCACCCTACATTAAGACTACAAATGTTTTAAGATAAGCACTGGGTGTACTATATGCATATTTTACTTTTTTGTTGTTTTTTAATGCCTAGGTATCTTAATATATGATAGTGTAAACATGTTATGAATGAAGCATTGGTATGCATTTATAAATGAAAAAAGTGAGATTCACCTTACGGCGATTTTCACTTTACGGTAGTAGCCTGGAACCTAACCCACTGTATAAGTGGGGCCCTACTGTATATTATTATTATTCTTACATTTGTGGGGAACACTAAACCCATAGGGGTCATGCAGTGGCTGAGGAAATAGGAGGCATCCAGGTTTGGTCCAAAGAAGAGCACAGGTCCAATTCCTTTGATCAAGGCTTCCCCTGCATTAACAAACCTTTCATTGGGCATGGAACATGGAAGAAGTATTTCTTGTGTAATTATTTATTTCAGGAGATATTAATGAAGATCAATTAGGTTAGATAAGGTATCAATTAAATTAGGTAATGTTTGATCAGGTTACAAAACCTAACCTGAAAGCGCAACCCATCTGTTAACATTTGCCTAGACACGACACTAGTATTACTATGTCATTTTATACAGTTAACAGCAAAACCGGTTAGAAGCACACACTATAACTCTCCTCACCTGTTTGGTTCGCCACTGCACCCTGGCCACAGAATCATTGTACGTCCTTCTGATGGCAGTGAAGTCGATGCTGGGATAAAGGATGGGTGGGGGCTGTAGCACCCTCAAGAGGCCAGTCTGGATCTCATTGTTGTAGCGAACTCCCAAGTCCAGGGCACGCTGAGACCTGCATGCAGAGAAAATAATTGAAACAGTTTATATTTTACGAGGAGTGATGAATGGACTAACAGGTAATGATATATAGTGTTTAAAAACAAGAATGGAAGGAAAGGAACCAAAGAGATAACAAGGGAAAGAAATATAAATTGCTGAAACGATGGATAAAGACACAAGTGTAGTATAATGTGATCCCTTATTGACAACATTTTGCCCACTGTGTGGGCAAAATGTTGGGGAGAAAGAATGCGTGATTATATAGGGAATGTCATGATGTGAAAAGTCAGGTGAGATATATTGAAGCTTCTTGGGTTACAATTTTGACAGATATATGACTTGTAAAAGGTTGGATTAGAGAAAAACCTGGCTAGCTTGAGACAGGTCTGTAACAGTTTTCCTCTCTACTGTGACCTGCTAGTGTGAGGTCAAGTTTGATTAAGAAGCTTCCTGACAAGAGGCTCAGAAAAACCATACCCCGGCCGGGATTGAACCCGTGGTCAGAGAGTCTCAAAACTCCAGGCTCAGCTATAGTGTGTAAGCCATTGTTTTGGGTGAAGTTGTTTGATATGCTGATCTGTGATAATTCCAGAATCCTGAGTTTCGATGTGTCTTCTTTGACAAATGAGTCGTGTGCCATTATTATCAAGTGGCTGTGAGAATTTGTCTAAAATACAGGCATTGTTCAGGTGGTTCATACTTCTGGCATACTGGTGTTCAGAAATGCATGTATGAAGGTCTCTAGATGTTTCTCCAACATTTATTTGGTTTGGAGTTGTTGGTGGTGTCACTGGTGTAATAATGTTGATAGAATTCTTGACAATATGTCAAGTGAAACGATACGTCATGTAGGTCTTTACCTGAGACTAGTACAGCACTGTGCGCTGTCTACATACAACATAAGTTTACACTTGACACTGATGGGTATGTCATTGACATAACATAAAAATAGTAAAGAGCCCAGAATACTGCTTTGAATTATTATGTGAGTAAATTACCTGCATGAGATTTATTATTACATGCAAGTAATTTGGGTGAGATAAGTGGGACTTAAGTCACAGTAGATCACCAATCTATAACCCCCTCGATGCCCACTTCTTCACCACTCTCATGAAAAGCTAGACCTGATATTAAATTAATAATTTCAATATTAAAACCATCTAATCTGGTAAATTAAAATTGTGGACTGTATATGATTAGGTTTGCTGGGTACACAAAATAAATTCATATTAACACTTACCATTTAATTATTGTAGATGGATCACACCACAATACTGGCCTGACACCTAGATCCTACACTGGCCAGCTGGCAATCTAAATGCAAGGGCTAATGGTGCACTTCCCTATGAGTGATAGTTGTATCCCTTATCTTCCGCAATCCACATGTAATTCTTGAGGTCCCGCAAGTTTCATGTCCCAATTCTTCAGCAGGGGACATTAACACGAGTTCCTATTACAAATTCAGGCTGAAACCTCCCAATTTGGATCAGAATTTCCACGACAACCAGTGCTCAAAAATTACAAAATGGGGTCTCCTTTCTGGTGTCACTACTGGCTGTTGTACATTCCCCTCACTCAAAATTTCTCAAAAGGGTCAGCTCAGCCTCATGTTTTATTACACAATTATTGTATTATTCAAATTTACACATACTGAATTTAGGAAAATCAAAATTTTCCTCAACTACCTTGGGGAACCCCACATGCTATCGGCAGGGGTTCTGATTCTGTATTGTTGATCTCGACAATTTGTTTCCTGATCTTTAGGTAGAACTTAAACCAGTTTACAGAGCCTACAAGCTATTCTTGTAGTTTCTTACATAATATGTTATGGTTAACTGTGTCGAATGCTGTTTTCGAAGTCTAAGGTCACCATACCTATGCATTGATGCGTACTCCTTCCAAGCATGAAACCATACAACTGAGGAGACAAAAAATTATTTGATTTTATGCACGAGACGATTTAGAATCATCCTCTTAACTGTTTTACACAAGCCAGCTACTGGGAGATATTGGGTGAAATACATTTTCTTGATTGTGTGGAAATGAGACTTTTGGTCCACGATTTAGGGAGCTCCCCAGTTATACAGCCCATGTTTTACAGCTCAAGCAAGGGATTTCATGGTACTTAACAGAACAGTCTGAGCATGATTTAATATTTTTCCTCTCAGGAGACGGAGAGGAACCATAAATAAAAGGACGCATGTGCAGCTAATGCGACATTTTTATTGTGGCAACGTTTTGCTCTCCATGAGCTTTGTCAAGCCGTAATGACTTGACATATTATCGGTAATTCTACCAACATTATTACAGTCATAAAGTTAGTCACCTCTCAGTCTAGGAGAAGAAAGAGTGTTGCCATCATGAACCATGTTTTTTTTACTCAATATTAGCTGAGAAGAACAATGCCCACTTACCTGTGACGATCTATATGTCACATGATGTAATATTCATGATTTACTAGAGTTGCATACTGTCATGTATTAATTATAATTTGTAAGACGACTTAATTAAGTGACGTGCTTGAAGCATCAGTCTGCAAAGGAGGGGAAAAGGGGTAATAGTTGGAGGAACAATAATATCGAATTAATGTCGAACACTCTGGTGATACACCTCTTAACAACCACGACAGCATCAAGACACTCCCTAAATATTTTTCATCATATTGCTTGAATAAATGAAGACAGGACAAGGGAACCTGTGTAAAGGAAACACCAGGATTAAGAAAAATGGAGGGTTCTTCCTGGGTCCCAATGATTAATTTGCTTCGGGTTGTCTAAGATCTACAAAGGTATCTGGGGAAGCAGGTAACCTGGGCAGTTTTAAGTATCTAGGACAACGTGTTAAAGAAATTACTGTTGAGTTGTATGGTCAAGTAGTATCGTATAGTTTTGTTTATTATGATAGACACATCATCAATCCGTCGGCGATATAAAATTGTAACTTTTCCCTTCTCTTTAACAAAAACATAATCATATAGTTCATTAGCACTTTAATTTTCATAAATCAAATTCTGAGCATAATTCATCCACCTATAAAGGTGATTATCAGTCATGATAGATGTCCCAAGTGAGGGGCAGTTACTGAAGAAACACAGAGGGAGGATCTGAGAGCCCGTCAGTCCACTCTGAAAGTGGGTAGAACTTAGTATTTTCTACATTTATCATTGCTTGTTTCATAACTCACTCTCTGAATTGTGTCGACATCATAACTCAAATGAATGAGACAAAATACAGGACCTCAAATGGGATTAAAGTTATATTAACATTGTTAGGATATCATAGGTTAAATATTTAATTATTATTATTACATGCCAGTTTAATGTACCTAAAATGCAACATTGCAAAATATTTATTTGTAACATTTGTAGGATGACTTAAACGTCAAGTTTAAGTATGACTGATTGCAATTCCATCAAGATGATCCCCAATATACACAAAGAAATCAATCTGAAAATAATCAAAATGGGAAAGGTTGTGGTCACCACCTGACTACTCCCGCATTAAGAGACACTTTTTCCTGATGAATAAAATACTCTACAAGTACCTGAGGTTAGAATCTGCGTCGGCAAGGAGTAGGAAAATTAGGATGTCACTCCGCTCATGCTCTGTGGTCTCCTTCAGTATGGAGTCAATAGTGCGGGTCAGGTAGTCGTCCTTGCGCCACACTGACGATATACCAATTGTCAGGTAGCGGGTATTGCTGTGGAGAGAGAGGAGACATGGTAGAAGACTAAATGTGGGCAAGGAAAGATACAAAGAAATTTGGAAAGATTAAAATGAATAGGCCTACATTGAGGAATAGAGCCACTCACATGGCAGCATGTGGAAATGACAGATGGCAGAAGACTTATAAGTCCACAATGAGACTAACAACTGAGATCTATGTCCTATCAAAATTAAGGACTATTGTTTATTATCTATGAGACAAAGATAAAAAGCAGAAGGCTCTCTATGCACTCACAACTATCTCCGGCCTCTGCTAGCATGAGAAATTGGGAAAATATACCATACCACACTGAAAACACGAAATTTACAGAAGGAATGGAACTATAAGGAGAGGACTACAACTACCTCTATTAAAATCGTTCCGTTTTTATCTTAATACTCATGTTACTCCACTGCCATTCACTTAGCTGTGTACTAGTAGTTCTGAGACTATCACATCAACATACTTTTACCTCTGATACTATAACTGTCTCGGTTGCTGACAAATTAAGTGCAATCCGTGGACTTGTATAATGGAACAAAATTCGCGTAAGTTTTACATAGAAACAATGCAGCACTTAGAAAGGGATTTCCTCAGCTTTGCCATCAAGTAAACACTGAGTTAGACATATTTATTTTAAAAATGTTTCGCCCGTACAGCAGACTTCTTCAGTCGAATACAGAGGAGGTAGCAGAAACAGAGGAGAGGTAAAGATGATGTAATAAGTCCATCAGCCTTGAAGAAAAAGTGTAGAGTTGGCCAGTCCCTCAGCCTGGAGAAGCGTTCGGTCCCATGGTCTAGAACAATGTGAAGCTGAAGCCAGGTAAGGCTTGTCAGGAAATAGGACAAGTGTTTCCTGACGCGGGTCATAGTCATATTATGACCCGCAGCTGGAGCTCTTGGTCATCTGATTGAGGCCTTCCGCTGGCTTACTGTTCCACTCCTTTACAAATTAAGGTTATAATTATGATCGATTTATAAGAAATCTGAAGCATGAGGATGGAACCTTTTATATAGCTATAGGTGAGTCATGGAAACTCTAGATGAAGTCACAGAATCGTATTATTGATGTTATAAAATACCGACAAGTTAATGAATAAGACACACGTGCAACACTTCGGTATCTTTATTGCTGAAACCTTCAGCCTGCACAACAGGTTTCTTCAGTCGGATACAGAAGAAAACAACACTGGAAGCAGATGATATATATAGTATTGATGTGACTACTCCTCAAGCCTCAAGCACGGGCACGCGGCCAGATATATATATACTAGAGTAAAGGCGAGATGAAGCAGCTGGAGCTGACGTCACATGCATACAGTGCTGAATACCATCAATAACATGATGATAATCTGACGCAGCAACATCATCATGGTATCTTGGTACGAGCGATTTGTGCAACTATTTTGCTTTGCTAAAACTTTTTTAGCGACACCTACTTCCACTAGCTGGTGACGCTTATATGTGACGTCAACTCCAGCTGCTTCATCTCACCTCTACACTAGTACAGAAGGTCTGGTCATTTACCTATGTTTTAAACTTGAGAGAGTGACCACCTCCCACCGAGGGTGACTGAGAAAGAGAGAGGGGGAGAATTTGAAAGGAAAGGGGTAAAATACAGAGTTGAAGAGGGTCAAATAGAGGAAGAGATGGAGTGTTAGAGGGAAAAGGGTGAAAGAGGGAGGGGAATGTCAGAGAGAGGGAAAGGGTGAAGGAGGGAGGGGAATAGCAGAGAGAGGGAGAACGTGAGAGAAAAATAGTGAAAGAAGATGAAGAGGGACAGAGAGGAAGAAGACGATAGGAAAGGGAAAGGAAGGGGCGTGAGAAAAAGAGACAGAGGTTGAGAGAGGGAGAAGGCAAAAAAAAGGGACGGTGTGCGAGGCCCAATGATCAAAAGAAAATGAATGCAGAAAACATAAATATTGAAGGGAGCTATAAAATACAGACCCCGAGAGGAAGAGAGAGAGGGAGAAAACAAATAATAGAACACAGCAGAAAGCAGTTAAACAAAAGATATCTAAAATTTCACTCTTATTTTTTGTGTGTGAACCCAACAAATAGCGCAAGGAAGATGTGTGTGCGGATAATTGGGTTATCAGTGTGGCATCAACACGCCTCCCAAACCTTACACTGAAGCAAGGATTTGTATTTAATTCAACTGACCTTGGACGGGATTCAAGGCGAGGTCCAGGTAGTATAATATCATTTTAAAACAAGTGCTTTAATGCTAGTGAAGCGGTCTTTCTCCAAGAAAATGGAGACATTCACTCTTTCGTTGAATCATAACTGATTACCCACCACAGTTTCCATAGGATCCCTACCGTTTTACCGCAGGGGTAATAATAAATGAGTAAAATGCAATCTGTGGCAAAAGTCTGGCTCATCACGAGCGAGGGATGTGTTATCAATACATTACGAAGGAGTGATACCAAGCTAGCAGCTAGGGTTTGCCCCCTTCAGTGATGGGAGGGATGCCTTCACGCTAGTGAATGGTTCCTGTTTACGGTTCTGGCCTCACAGGCTGCTCAACTTTTTTCTTTATAGTTCAGTTCTACAAGTACAATAACTTTTTCATTAACACATGGAATTCCTGTTTTTTCCCAAGTGTTATTAAATGGCGGGTTATCTGCATCTAGTATAAGCACAGATTTATACCTAAGAATATGTTGAATAATGGATCATTTTAAAAAGAAGGGGGCTTCTGGGACTGAAGAAAATTAGGGGGACGGCTGAAGTCCCGGAGCCCCGGTGGTGTCACCACTGAATTAAAGTGTGCTGGGGCGGTGAAGACATCGGAAGTGAATTAATTCTACGTGTCCACTGATAGCCAGGACAGTCTTTTACTATATTGTGAACTAACACTACAACCTGGCAGTCCTCGCAGAGCGATGAAGGTCGTTTCTCCATGAAGTATCCGCTAGCGAGGCGCATGTGGCCGATACACAGGCAGGAGAGTGCTGTCTCCTAAGATGATCGCCAAAAATCTAAACGTGGTTTGATGGAAAGCAGTTTATTAGCTTATCAGTGAGGTTTCAAATGCCCCACACCAGGGACAAGTGATATATAACTGTGAAGCCTAAACGAAAAGGAATTAGGTAATTTTTCAACAGTCATTATCCCTTAGTATTATTTTCTAAAATGAAAGTTTGAATGGATTAAACCGTCCTGTGTATTTAAGTTACCATGTGAATAGCCTACTATTTTTGTTTATAGCCTCACTGGGCTATAGAGCCCCTCCAACAACCATTAATAAAGTAGGAGGGACACTGGAGCTGAGTGAACGTTTGATGTAACAGGAGTGGAAATCTGTCAGCTCTGAGATAAATATCAATAATCACCCTTCTCTTCATCCTGGTAGCTCTATTTACTTATGATTTTAATTATGTTGGGGAAACAGCCATGAGCCTGGAGCAACGTTATAAGTGAGCACCGGAATGTATGTACTTGGGGTGACCTGTATAATGTCTGCGTCATCCACTGTAATATTCATGATTCCTTCATGAAATTCAACGAGACCAAACTCGTCATCCAGGAAGAATAATCGAACTGTGTCGTCTGGATACCTGAAGGATGCTTTCGGGGGTCAACGCCTCCCACGGCCCGGCCCCCAAACAAGGCCTGACCAATCAGACTGTTGCTGCTTGCCGCACGCATTCCAACGTGCGAACCACAGACCGGCTGGGCAAAAACTGATTTGAATAACTTATTAGGTTCCATCTTGAAGAGACCCAGAAGTTTGTTGGTAATTTCCCTTATGCACAAAGGGAGGGCGATGAAAAGTTGAGCACCTCTGACACTTATTAAGCTTTCCTTTACTGTAGTTGCTCGCCAATGCTTTCACTGGAGGTACTCTGCACCGTCTGCCAAGTCTCAGGCCTTTGTAAGGAGTGATTTTGGTGTAAATGTTTGGAACCAGTCCCTCCAGCATTTTTCACTTGCACATTATAATGTATTTCTCTCGTCTACGTTCAAGCTCTGGTGGCCTGGTGGTTAACGCTCTCGCTTCACACGGTGAGGGCCTGGGTTCGATTCCCAGCCAGAGTAGAAACATTGGACGTGTTTCTTCCACCTGTTGTCTATGTTCCCCATCAGTAAAATGGGTACCTGGGTGTTAGTCGACTGGTGTGGGTCGCATCCTGGGACACTGACCTAAGGAGGCCTGGTCACAGACCGGGCCGCGGGGGCGTTGACCCCCGGAACTCTCTCCAGGTAAACTCCAGTAGTTCAGATGTTTATTCAGATTATTTTGGGTCACTGCATATACAAAATATACAATAATGAGAAACCTCATAAGAACCATAGCATTTCGGCCATAATGTATACAGACAGTGATTTTCATTGTATACATTCTGTACGTTTCCCAGCTCAGTCTCGCTTGCCTTGAAGGTGACCGTTAGTATACAGCAGTATTCCATCCTGGAGAGAAAAAGTGACATGAAGAGTATTATCATTGTTCTTTATCTCATGTCTTGAACGTTCATGTTATCCAGCCTATCATTTTCCTTGTTGAAGCGATAGCGACTCTGTTGTGACCCTTGAATGAGAAATCTTCTGACATCACTCCCAAGATTTTGCAAAGGCGTTTGACAAATGCGATCATGGAGTGATAACGCACAAGGAAGGTAGGCAGATGGATTTTCGGTTTCCTAACATACACAACACAAAAAGTAGTAGTGAACAGGGCAAGATCCAGCATCAACGAGGTCAAAAGCTCAGTGCCCCAAGGCACTGTCCTGGCACCTCTGCTGTTCCTCATCCTCATAGCAGACATAGACAGAAACACCCGGCATACTTTTGTATCATCATTTGCAGATGACACTAAAATAAGCATGAAAGTCAGTACGGTAGAGGACGCTGAAAAAGTACAGGAAGACATAAACAGGGTTTTCCAGTGGGCAGTGGAAAACAACATGACGTTCAATGGTGATAAGTTCCAGCTGCTTAGATATGGAAAGAATGAAGAACTCAAAAGGAGCACTATATACAAAACTCAAGAGGGTCACCAAATAGAACGTAAGGAACACGTAAAAGACCTAGGAATAATTATGTCAGCCGACCTTTCTTTTAAAGACCATAACAAGGCAAAGATCATGACAGCCAGGAAAATGACTGAGTGGGTACTGAGAACTTTCAAAACAAGGGAAACAATGCCGATGGTGACACTCTTCAAATCGCTAGTGCTCCCTCACTTAGAATATTGCTCAGTGCTGACGGCCCCGTTCAGGGCAGGAGAAATATCGGAGCTGGAACAAATACAGAGATCGTTTACGGCTCACATTGAGCCAGTAAAGCACCTAAACTACTCGGAATGCCTGCAAGTCTTGAACATGTACTCACTGGAGCGGAGGAGAGAGAGATACATGATAATATATACCTGGAAGGTACTCGAGGGCCTGGTCCCAAATCTGCACACTGCCATAACAACATACTGGAGTGAGAGATATGGGAGGAAATGTAAAATAAACCCAGTGAGGAGCAGGGGTGCGGTGGGGACAATAAGGGAACACTGTATCAATATCCGGGGTCCCAGACTTTTCAACATCTTACCAGAAGATATCAGAAACACTGCTGGAACAAGTGTTGAAGCCTTCAAGAGGAAACTAGACAAGTATCTTCACCAGGTGCCAGATCAACCAGGCTGTGATGGATATGTGGGGCAGCGGGCCTCCAGCAGCAACAGCCTGGTTGACCAGGCAAGCACCAGACGAGCCTGGCCCATGGCCGGGCTCAGAGAGTAGATATACTCTCGAAATTCTTCAAAGGTATATCAAAGGTAAGGTATATCAAAGGTATATATATATATATCTTGCACATGGAACTTTTGTTCAAGTGAATGATTTAAGTTTGTTCTGTATTCCGAATTCAGTGGAAAGTGCTTGTGTGGCCGGTCTAGTATTGCTTCTGAGCTTACAGGTCGATCAAGATGTCGATAACTGCTCTGGTTTATTCTCCGGATTATTAACATATTGACAAAGGCTTGACAGTGAGGTGAAAGGAAGTGGCAGCAGAGTCAAGCCAGGGAGCACAGGACGAGACGTGTGCCTCGTAACGAGGTTGAGAGAGAGAGCGCGCAACCCCAATGACAGCCTGCAGGTATCACTTGTGTGACGTCTGGGATATTTCAATGGGTGAACGAGTGGCCTAAACTTTGGTTGCAACTTTACCATTTCGGAACCCGGCGATCACCTAAAGTTGGAGTTCTAGAGCACTGTGATGGGCCACTGGACCTTTCCTGGCGGGTTCCTCACCTCTCCCACATTTTCATACTACACTGATCCTCCCCTTCCTTTTCCTAGTCCTCACCCACTCCGTCTGTGGTTATCTTTGTACAACTGAAGAAGCAATTCGTGGCAAAACATTTCCTCAGTAAAAATATCATAACTCTGCACTTGTGTCTTGTTTCACATTTGTGGGTATCTTATTATACCGTCTCTTGTCCTGAAAGCTTGAAGCCAGTCAGAAGTGGGACAGAAATCAAAATCAGGAGTATTCTAAATAGAATTAACCAGAGGGCATCTGCGCATGCCAATAGTTTCATGAACTTTTTTTCTAGGTAAAGAACATCAGTGTTTAAAATTTGAAGCTGTTCGTATGAGGCGCCCTCGATAAATACACGACATCAACCACTTATAGGAACCCCTTTCTGGGATACCTAATTATGATGTTTTAAAAAAAATTCACAACTGTGCAACTTGGATTTAAGTTGCTACTTCGCTTTTGTCTAATTTTTCCTGCTTTCATCTATTTGTTTGAAAAGTGCATTATTAAACTGCACTCAGACCACCGAATTCTACAGGTACTCCAGAGGTCGCGTTGCCAGGTCCTCCCACATCAACCATTTTTTTTCTTTACGTCGTTAAATTCATAATTCATTTCAAAGCCCAGCCCTATCTAAAATATGCTTCCACCCTCTATGATGTGACCCACAACAGTAAGCTAATATACAGGTCCGTATTATCTTCTCGGTGACCAGGACTGAACCTGGGCCCTTCGGAAATGAGGTAAAATCTTTACCACTGGTCTACGAGTTCCCCTCAAGGAAGGTTCCTTGATGTTGGTGAGGGGCTCTTGAATTAGGGAATTGGATCTGTGCTCCAGTTCCCCGAATTAAGCCTGAATGCCTTCCACATCCCCCCCCCCCCAGGCGCTGTATAATCCTCCGGGTTTAGCGCTTCCCCCTTGATTATGATAATAATAATAATGGTCTACGAGTTATCTAATATATTCATATCAGTGTCGTTGGATGCCATCGTCTACAGTATTACATGTGGGTTTTTTTTAATCCTGTTTATCTGAATATTCTTGAGAAAGTGTTGCCGCTTTCTCTCCCGTTTCTATCCCTCCTTCGGGGAAAGGGGAAAATAGACTTGAGAAGTATAATCTCTTCAGTTATCACCTTAAGGTTTCAAAAGGGGGGGAGGGGAGGGGTGGCACTGAAATTCCAGGTGCCAGCTGCAAGCTCAGGTGTCACTGTCAATGAGACCTGACTCATGTAACTGACTAAATCTCAGTTATTCGTTGAGTATTATGTAGGTCAGTGTGGTTAACATTCTCTTACACTAAGTTACCAGTTACTTTCACCATTTCAAGCATACTGGCAACAGTATCCAGGCATGAGAAGCCGGTGTAAGCAGGGTTATGATTCTGAATGGCCTGGGGCATCATTCATGTTCAAGAAACCAGAAAGGGGATAACATGGCAGGGTGTCGTGACTTCTAAGCTATGAGAGAGAGGGTGAGGTTTAATCTACAATTTTTTCTGAAAATAAGAAAAGTTTTGGAGTGATATACAAAACTTGAAAAAGGCCAATGAACAAATTGATTTAACATTTAAGTACAACAGAGAGCGAGTCTTTAAAATGAGGTAGATTCTGGGATGGATGGATTATGTTGATCAGCTGTTGAATGTTGATGGAGAGAGGGGAGGCAGTGATTCCTTACATCGGGCAAGGAGTTTTGACTCCTTTTAGAAGTGAGAAAGAGGCAGATGTGAGTATGGAAAAAGTACATGAGACAGTTATAGAATGAAAGAGGGTAATAACAAAAAAAGGCACAATACCGTGACTGGAACGATACACAAATAACCCGCACATAAAAGAGAGAAGCTTATGACGACGTTTCAGTCAATTGACTTTGTAAATGGTCCAAGTCGGACCGAAACGTCGTCGTAAGCTTCTCTCTTTTATGTGCGGGTTATTTGTGTAAAGAGGGTAATGTATCTGGGATAGATGGGATTAAGGCAGAAATGTTAAAAAATAGGTAGGGATATTGTTTTTGGAGCGGTTACTGTATTTGTTCTTCATATGCATGAAAGGGGAAAGGTACCTAGGGATCAGCATAGAGCATTACCTGGAGAGGGTTTCGGGGATTAACGCCCCCGCGGCTCGGTCTTAGACCAGGCCTCATGGTAGATCAGGGTCTGATCAACCAGGCTGTTACCGCTGGCCGCACGCAAGCTGACGTACGAAACAGCCCGGTTGGTCAGGTACTGACTTTAGGTGCCTGTCCAGTGCCTTCTTGAAGACAGCCAGGGGTCTATTGGTAATCCCCCTTATGTATGCTGGGAGGCAACTGAACAGTCTTGGGCTCCGGACACTTACTGTGTTATCTCTTAGTGTACTCGTGGTGCCTCTGCTTTTCATCAGGGGAATGTTACATCTCCTGCCGATCTTTTACTTTCATAGGGAGTGATTTTCGTGCTCAGGTTTGGTACCAATCCCTCCAGGACCTTCCAAGTGTATATTATCATGCATCTCTCTCGCCTGCGTTCCAGGGAATACAGATCGTACTTACGTGTGCCGTGTGCATACAAAGTTCGTTTGTACAAAGAAAAAGGATAAAGAGAATGTAAGAATTATACCAGGTAAAGCGTATGGTAGACTATTATTGAAAGAATTATTCGTTTAAGACAGAGAATCAGGATGCAGAGGCACAAATAAATTTTAGGAAGGATATAGAATGTGTAGACCAAATGTTTACTTTGAACCACATAGTAAACAGTACTTTGATAAAAGTAAGAAAGTTTTCATTGCATTTACAGATTAATAAATTTCATAAGATAGGGTGGACAGGGGAGCAATGTGGCAGATGTTGCAGGTGTATGGAATAGGTGGTAGGTTACTTACAACGGTTAAGAGTTTTTACGAGGATAGTGAGGCTCAAGTTAGGATATACAGGAGAGGAGCCGATTATTTCCCAGTAACAGCAGACCCTAGACAGGGATGCGTGATGTTACCATGGCTGCTTAACATATTTGTATAAGAGATAAGCAATATGGTATTGGAAAGAGGTGTGGGATTGGAAGGAGAATCTGGTACAGAGTGGGAGTTGTCACAGTTGTTTTCTGCCGATATGACGAGTCTTTTGGGAGATTCTCAAGAGAAGTTGCAAAGTGTGGTATACGAATTTGGGAGGGTTTGTAAAAGACGAAGATTAGAATCGATTATGGAAAAATCAAGGTGATGAGATTATCAAAAAATCTAGGCAGTGAAAGACTGGATATCAGATAGGAGGGAGGGAGTTTGGAGGAAGGAAATGTGTTCAGATATCTGGATGGACTTGACGGGTGTGGATTATGAAAGACTGGTTCAACATAGGACTGCGAAGAAAGGTGCGTACATTGAGGTCTTTTGGGATAAACAATTTGAATCCATGGAGGCAAAGAGGGAATGCTGAGTTAGTGATACAACACGTTGCATGAAAGTGAAGCATAAGTATTGAATGTTCAGAGAAGGAGGAAAGACGGATGTTGTGCTTGAAGTAATGTGTGGGGAGAAATATTTTGCAGTGATTCTGGTGAGTGGACCAATGGAAAATGTCACTGACTTTTTGGGTTAACCTAGGACTCTACAATAAGCTGTGTTGATGATCTAGTAACTGTTTGTGTAACCTGAATAAACTTACTTAGTACTTAGGTGGTAAGTATAAGGTACAAATTTTTCAGTAATACACAAATACAGTTATAGAATTATCATACATAGCAGCATTGTGAGAGAACTGGATAACCCAAAAAGTCGACAGGTGACTTATTTCCATGGGTCCTTTTAACCCATTGATAAAATATAAAGGTTTTATATTTTCTTATTATTCTACAATGAAGATAACATCTTATTATCATACTAAAAAGACTATCTACTACACGAGGGTCATTAAGACTATCTACAACACGAGGGTCATTACTAGGAATAGATATTATTCAGAAGGCTGAGGAGAGGAAGTTGATATGGTTTGGACATTTAGAGATGATTGAAAAAAATAGGATGACTAAGAGGGCATATAAATTGGGGAAGGAGGGGAACGGGTCGTCCTAAGAAAAGTTAAAGGAGTGGGATAAAGGAGGATTTGAGTGGTAGAAGCTTGGACATCCAACAGGCTTGTATGAGCGTTGTACATAATAGTGGTGGCAAGTGGTTTTCAGATATGACGAGCTACTGAAGTGTCAGCTAGGCAACATTTATGAAGGGATTTAAGAAAATTAGTTAGCCAGACTTGAGTCCTGGAAGTGGAAACTAAAGTTCCTACACTTTAAAGCAGTGATGGGGATACTGCAGTTTGGAGGGTCATCTGAACTGCTATGTCCGAATATTTCTGGTAAGACACTGATTGACTGAGTAACAGTGAAAGTGTTTTCTTCCTTGTCCAGTCTCTGCCTCGGTAGGCAAGAGTATTATTTTTATAATGATAATAATAATGATAATAATAATAATAATAATAATAATAATAATAATAATTATTATTATTATTATCATCATCATTATTATTATATTCATGGGGAAGCGCTAAATCTCTAGAAGCCAAAGAGCACCTGGGAATGGGAATCAGGTTTGATCCAAAGGTGGACAGGATACCTTCAATTCCTTAAATCCAAAGCTTTACTAGCATTCCAATTACTCTTATATTTAGTAATGAAAGCTTTATTTACTCAGCTGAATTTACAAATTTAGAGCTGCTATCTTACCTCAGCTTATTTGCAAGCGCAGCCCTAACTAAAGTACACCAAGGCAGACTCTACCCACAACAGTCGTCTAACTCCCGGGTACCTACTTACTGCTAGGTGACGGGGAAGCAGTTGTAAGGAAACACGCCTAACATTTCCACTCGTGCCCGGGACCAAACCAAGAAGGTTCCTTGATGTTGGTGAGGGGCTCTGATTTAGGAATTGGTATCTGTGGGTCCAGTTCCCGAATTAAGCCTGAATGCCTTCCACATATTCCACCCCAGGCGCTGTTAATCCTCCGGTTTTAATTCGTTCCCCTTGTTAATAATATTAAATGCTGTGCCCTGACCAAACCACGTCCTCGTGTGGTGCTGAGCTACAGTTTAGACCATCGTAGCCTGGGTGCCTTTCTAACTTTTAACTGTTTACTCGAATAACTTAACTGTTTGTATAATCACTCCATTTAAATTAGGTCCTGGTGATGATGTTGAAAGTGCTGGCTTACCAGATATACTAGTGCCCGAAGCCTGGCATCGGCAAAAGCTCATCGTTATGCGTGATAGGTTCGGGTTCGGTCCTACGGAAGGTAAAAATATCGACTGCTTCTTATACTTTGTCTATTTACATCAGTAAATGGGTACTGGGTGACTATTTGATAAGCATCTGGGACAAAACTGGAGCATTGGAATGACCGAAATCGCGTCCTAGCATAACAACGGCTTTCGATATGTAGTATGTCATGATATTCATCTAGCAACTTATGAACCTGTACATTGTACTTGTAGTAATAAAATATTTATTATATTATTATTATTTATTATTATAATAATATATATATGGAAGATTTGTGATGTGATCCACATAATTTTATAACATACTGAGTGCGACTGGTGCTTGAAGGATTAGGAAAAATGAATGAACACCCTCTCGTTCCTTGGATCAAAGGTGATTGCCTCCCATTCCTCAGGATTTTTTTGAGCCTATATGAACCATCCTGATAAATTGTTCTCTAAAGTCACATGTTCTACTCTCACATTTATGTACATGTCCCATGTAATATTATATTATATATATATATATATATATATAATATATATATATATAATATATATATATATATATATATATATATATAATATAGTATTATAATATATTGCGTGCCGAATAGGTAAAACTGGTCAATTAGCAAGAACTCATTTAAAATTAAGTCCTTTCTAAAATTTTCTCTTATACGTTTAAATATATATTTTTTCATTAATATTGATGTAAAAAATTTTAATTTTGCACCAAAAGAATCTTAGA
This sequence comes from Cherax quadricarinatus, assembly GCF_026875155.1. Lineage (NCBI taxonomy): Eukaryota > Metazoa > Arthropoda > Malacostraca > Decapoda > Parastacidae > Cherax > Cherax quadricarinatus. The sequence goes on along the minus strand of NC_069399.1, from coordinate 127,579,588 downwards.
AAACTTACCTAACCTTATTATAGCAAGTGTAATTTATTTTAGCCTAACGTAACTAAATATATTTTAGATAAGTTTACAATAATTTAATAATAAATAAACACAGTGAAATGTATTTTTTTCGTTAGGTTCAGAATGATTTTGGCGAAATTATTGCATACACAAATTTTCACTAGTCCTATATGGCAAGATGAGCGTTGCTATTTAAGCCAAGATGGCAAGTTCTGCCTATTCGGCACGATATATATAATATATATATATATATATATAATATATATATATATATATATATAATATATAATAATATATATATATATATATATATATATCCTCTTGAATTTTACTCATTGCTATGTTCCATATCACATCTTCACATAATATTGCATATTTCTCACTGCTACAGTGTTCCACATGTTTATCCACAACCACTTCACTTCATGAGATTTTCCCTGTTCCATTCGCTCTCATTCCAGACTGACACACAAGCTTTCCATATCTCTTCCAGAAGATCTTTCCCATTTTTTCTTTTTTTTTTTTTGGTTCTCATCAATTCCATTCCTCCCTCGTCTCCCAGCTTTACTCAGCTGAATAAGTAATAATAATAAATAATAATAATAATAATAATAATAATAATAATAATAATAATATTTTCATTTACTACAAGTACATGTACAAGGTATACAGTCCTAGCTGACATCAATGACATACTACTATATAGAAAGCCCCTTGTTATGCTGAGCATTTCGGGCAAATTAGGTCACTTGTGTCCCAGGATGCAACCCACACAAGTCGACTAACACCCAGGTACCCAAATTATTGATGGATGAACATAGACAAGCTGTGTAAGGAAACAAGTCCAATGTTTCCACCCCTTCGCCGGGAATCGAACCCGGACCTAACCGTGTGAAGCGAGACTATTTCTTATTCTTTTCAAACTACAGCTTCCATCTACATGTTTTTGCTCTTGCGTTTCCCACTTACATAACTGACAGTTATTGTATTGCCTTTATACACACACACACACACACACACACACACACACACACACACACACACACACACACACACACACACACACACACACACACACACACACACATACACACCGTGTGTCCTGAGAGAGGGAGCAGAGGCGCTATGTGTACCACTAACAACAGTCATCAGCACATCTATCGAAACAGGGCTACTACCTGAGGTATGGAAGACAGCGAATGTAGTCCCAATTTATAAAAAAGGAGACAGATACGCAGCATTAAACTACAGACCAGTGTCACTAATATGTATTGTATGAAAAGTTACTGAGATTATCAGGAGAAAGGAATGAGATTATAAACGACAAGCAGCACGGATTCAGAGACAGGAAATCAAGTGTCACAAGCCTACTAGAATTCTATCACAAGGTGACAACAGTAAGACAAGAGAGAGAGAGAGGTGGGTGGATAGACTGCGTGTTCTTGGACTGAAAGAAGGTTTTTGATACAGTTCCACATAATAGATTAGTGCAAAAGCTGGAGGACCAGGCAGGTATAACAGGGAAGGCACTGCAACGGATCAGAGAACACCTGATGGGAAGGCATCAACGATTCATAGTACGTGATGAGGTGTCAGAGTGGGCACCTGTGACGAGCGGGGTTCCACAGGGGTCAGTCCTAGGACTGGTGCTGTTTCTGGTATATGTGAACGACATAAAGGAAGGAATAAATTCAGAAGTGTTCCTGTTTGCAGACGATATGAAGTTAATTAGGAGAATTCAGTCGGAGGAGAACAAGGCAATACTACAGAGGGATCTGGACAGGCTGCAAGCCTGGTCCAGCATCTGGCTCCTAGAGTTCAACCCCACTAAGTGCAAAGTCATGAAGATCGGGAAGGGAAAAGATCCCAGACAGAGTATAGTCTAGGGAGCCAAAGACTACAAACATCACTCAAGGATAAGGATCTTGGAGTGTGTATAATACTGAGCACATCTCCTGAGGAGCACATCAACCAAATAACTGCTGCAGCATATGGGCGACTAGCAAACCTAAGAATAGCATTTCGGCATCTCAATAAGGAGTCGTTCCGGACCCTGTACACCGTGTACGTCAGGCCCATATTAGAGTATGCAACTCCAGTATGGAACCCACACCTGGCCAAGCACATCAAGAAACTAGAGAAAGTGCAAAGATTTGCAACGAGACTAGTCCAGGAGCTAAGGGGTATGTCCTAATAGGAGAGATTAAGGGAACTCGACCTGACGACACTGGAGGACAGGAGGGACAGGGGAAGACATACCTGGAGTTTACCCGGAGAGGGTTTCGGGAGTCAACGTCTCCGCGGCCCGGTCTGAGACCAGGCCTCATGGTGGATCAGGGTCTGATCAACCAGGCTGTTACTGCTGGCCGCACGCAAACTGACGTATGAACCACAGCCCGGTTGGTCAGGTACTGACCTTAGGTGCCTGTCCAGTGCCTTCTTGAAGACAGCCATGGGTCTATTGGTAATCCCCCTTATGTATGCTTGGGACCCGGACACTTATTGTGCTGTCTCTCAGTGTACTCGTGGGGCCCCTGCTTTTCATGGGGGGAATGTTGCATCTCCTGCCGAGCCTTTTGCTTCCATATGGAGTGATTTTCGTGTGCAGGTTTGGTACCAATCCCTCCAGGAGCTTCCAAGTGTATATTATCATGTATCTCTCTCGCCTGCGTTCGAAAGAATACAAATCAAGTACCCTCAACAGTTCCCAGTAGTTTAGGTGCCTTATCGTACTTGTGTGTGCCGTGAAAGTTCTTTGTACACTCTCCAGGTCTGCAATGTCGCCAGTCTTGAAGGGGGCCGTTAGTGTACAGCAGTATTCCAGTCTAGAGAGCACAAGCGATTTGAAGAGAATCATCATGAGCTTGGCGTCCCTAGTTTTGAAGGTTCTCATTATCCATCCTATCATTTTCCTAGCAGATGAGGTAGATACACTGTTGTGGTCTTTGAAGGTGAGATCCTCTGACATTATCACTCCAAGGTCCTTCACATTACTTTTCCGCTCTATTGTATGATTAGAATTTGTCGTATACCCTGATACATTTTTAATTTCTTCAAGTTTCCCATATCTGAGTAGTTGAAATTTCTCCTAGTTGAACTTCATATTGTTTTGAGTGCCCCATTCAATTCAATTCAAGTTTATTCTCTATAAGAGTTACAATGTGGGGTTTACAGGTTTTGGGTACTGTGTGGTTTACATGTTATAAAATACTAATTACAGAGGGGGCCACTAGAACACCTAGCATGGCTAGGCATTTCGAGCAGACTTAGATTAATTCTTAACATTAAATCCTTACAGATTATGGTATTAAGGCTAAGTGACTACATCATAATTTGTGAGTTTAGCAATGTGAATGCTTTTGTTTTGGAACAATACAAGGTGTCTATATTGGAGTATCATAGACAAACTTATGACTAGTTAGGATTTATTATTTTAAGATTAAGATTAGCATTTCTGGGTTTATAGTCATTGGGTGAGTGAGTGTAATTGTGAACCACCAGGTGGTTATCATGTAGCTAGTTGTCGGGGTGGATCAGGGAGATAAGATGTTTTTTAACTGTAGTTTTGAAAGTGATGAATGTGTCTGCAGTTCTAGAGTTTTCAGGTAGGGTGTTCCAGATTTTAGGTCCTTTGAAATACATTGAATTTTTGTAAAGGTTTAGTCGAACAAGGGGAATGTCATAGAGATGTTTGTGTCTGGTGTTATGCCTGTAGATCCTGTCACAACTATCAAGAAAGCATTTTAGGTCAAGGTTAATATTGGAATTTAAGGTCCTGTAGATATAGATTGCACAGTAGTAAGTGTGGATGTTCTGAACAGGGAGTAAGTTTAGATCTATGAAGAGTGGGGGGGGGGGGTGTTGCCAGGGTTTGGACTTAGTGATTATTCTTACTGCGGCTTTTTGTTGGGTTATTATTGGCTTTAGGTGTGTTGCTGCAGTTGAACCCCAAGCACAGATAGCATAGGTGAGGTATGGATATATAAGTGAATGGTATAGTGTGAGAAGGGCAGTTTGCGGCACGTAGTATCGTATCTTGGAGAGGATCCCCACCGTTTTGGATACTTTTTTTGTTATGTGTTGGATATTCGAAGATTTGATTGATGTCCGCTTGGAGCCTCGCGGTGTCTTCGATGGAGGTCACTGCTATGGTAATCCGGGTGTCATTCCGACATAGACATCTCTGTCTATGTCGGAAATGAGGATGAGGAATAGAATGGGAGAAGAGAGGAATCGGCAAGGTGGACAGAGAGATGTTCCAGAGATAGGGCACAGCAACAGTTAGAAGTTGAAGACTCAGATGAGTCACAGGTATGTTTGGGAGTATTTCTTCAGTCATAGAGTTGTCAGGAAGTGGAATAGCCTGAAAATGAGGTAGTGGGGGCAGGATCCATGCATAGCTTTAAGAAGAGGTATGATAAAACTGATAGTGCAGGGAGAGTGACCCATTAGCGGCCAGTGAACAGGCGGGGCCAGGAGCTATGAATCGACTCCTGCAACCACAACTAGGTGAATATATCGGGAGGAGACGCGGGGTGGGGGGTGGGGATGAGCACCGTGTGAGCCTGGGGTTCTGACAAATGGAAACTTCCCTGGTTCTAAGTAACTGTGTCACCGATTCCAAGCAATTTCTTCTGTTCCTGTCTTTTCCACAGATAACCATGCTTCCCCTGATAACACTGGCCAACAACCAAAATGCTTCCGAGACCAGAGTAGCAGTTTCCAACTAATTTTAGGTCACTGTTAACGAATATCATTGTTAAAATTGTTTGTTAGCTCTGCTTTTCAATATACACCTACGTATCACAACAGGTGCGTGGCATTAAAATGGTATAAAATACCGACAGGTTGTTAGGTAAGACACATATGCAACAGTTAGGTATCTTTATTGTGAAACGTTTCGCCTACACAGTAGGCTTCTTCAGTCAAGTACAGAAAAGTTGATAGAAGCAGAAGATACTTGAAGACGATGTAATCAGTCCATCACCCTTAAAGTTTTGAGGTGGTCAGTCCCTCAGTCTGGAGAAGAGCATTGTTCCATAGTATGAAACAATATGGGGAAGAAGTGACAGGATAGAGCTTTTATAGCGCCAAGAGGTGAGACGTAGGCCACTAGGAGAGGTAAGAACTCAGATGTTGAGAAGTCAGGTCCCTCTCAAATCCAGCCCCTCTCACTAGTGGAAGTTGTTGAAGTTGATTGCAGGTCTGTACCAAGATACCCTTGTGTTGCAGTGTCTGACAGATTGAACATTAAAATGGTATAAAATACCGACAGGTTGTTAGGTAAGACACATAAAGCAACAGTTAGGTATCTTTATTGTGAAACGTTTCGCCTACACAGTAGGCTTCTTCAGTCAAGTACAGAAAAGTTGATAGAAGCAGAAGATACTTGGAACATACATACTATGGAACAATGCTCTTCTCCAGACTGAGGGACTGACCACCTCAAAACTTTAAGGGTGATGGACTGATTACATCGTCTTCAAGTATCTTCTGCTTCTATCAACTTTTCTGTACTTGACTGAAGAAGCCTACTGTGTAGGCGAAACGTTTCACAATAAAGATACCTAACTGTTGCATATGTGTCTTACCTAACAACCTGTCGGTATTTTATACCATTTTAATGTTCAATCTGTCAGACACTGCAACACAAGGGTATCTTGGTACAGACCTGCAATCAACTTCAACAACTTCCACTAGTGAGAGGGGCTGGATTTGAGAGGGACCTGACTTCTCAACATCTGAGTTCTTACCTCTCCTAGTGGCCTACGTCTCACCTCTTGGCGCTATAAAAGCTCTATCCTGTCACTTCTTCCCCATATTGTTTCATACTATGGAACAATGCTCTTCTCCAGACTGAGGGACTGACCACCTCAAAACTTTAAGGGTGATGGACTGATTACATCGTCTTCAAGTATCTTCTGCTTCTATCAACTTTTCTGTACTTGACTGAAGAAGCCTACTGTGTAGGCGAAACGTTTCACAATAAAGATACCTAACTGTTGCATATGTGTCTTACCTAACAACAGGTGCGTGGCAGCGTGGCAGCGTGTTTCTTACCACACTCACAGTCTCACTGACCTTCATCATTGTTCCAGCAGTCATAGAAGGTGGTTGTGCTGTTCAAGTTTATATTTTGAGGTGAAAGGTAGGATACACTAAGTACTGCTGCTTTCTATGTGAACGGGACAGCTGTGCAAGAGGTTCCCACTACATCAGGAGAGACTGGCCACCTCATCAATCATTGGAGCCTGGGATGAAAAATGTTAAACATCCACCTCTCACTGAACCAAACAAAATTTTGCTACCACCACCACTACACATAAACCTGAGGGTCATAAAAAAAAAACTTTCTAAAAACTATGGACAAATCCGGTCAGGTATTCAAGTAGTAATTAACATCAAAATTCCCCTCACTGAGCAACGCTAAGATAAGAAAGGGAGTCTTCAATGGTCCTCAAATTCGAGCTTCTTAAAGATGGTGACTTTGAATCAGACCTTCATGGGGAGGAGAAAGCTGCTTGTGAAGCATTCAAGTTAATGGCGAAGGGATTTCTCAGAAACAGAAGGGAAGGCAACTATGAAGAATTGGTGGAAAACCTCATCAAGGCTTACAAGAACATGGGATGTAACATGTCACTTAAAATCCACTTTTTGGACTCGCATTTAGACTTTTTCCAGTGAACTGTGGGGCAGTTAGTGACGAATATGGTGAAAGGTTTCACCAAGATATTTCAACCATGGAAAAATGGTACCATGGCAAATGGGGCACAAGAATGCTTGCAGACTATTGCTGGACATTGGCAGATGATTCTTCAGGCCACTATAAGCGTCAAGCAAAAAGGCAGAGAGTAGGTACGGATTAAAGTTTAAAACATACTGACACATATTGTACGTCATAATAAAATAATCAAATATTAAATGTCTTGTATCTTTACAACTATAGCCAATAAGCATTTTTCAAGGTGATATTTGAATTCAGGACATGAAAATGCATAAGAATTAACTAATCTCATATGAGAAGAATACTACTTTTCAAAAAGTGTTGACCAGTGTAATCCACGTGGCGTGAGTCGTGTTACGATTTAAGATACAGGAATTGATGACGTTTCTGTGGACAAATCCCTAGCTGTATCATCCATGTATATTTTATTGCATCCAATAAAAGAAATGGTGTAGACGTCGGCATTCTCTTCGGGGCTGGACCTACTAATGTCTTTAATAGTGATGGAGGTGAAGTAACTGGCTTTCTCAAATAATCTAGAAGCTTTCTCAGGTACCGTGAAAGTAGGAAAGATTATTTCAGAAGTTACTGTTGGTATCGACTCTCAGAGTGTTGATTATTCTCTGTGATTTCCTTCTTCAATCTCGAATAAAAATGACAAGAAAATGCAAATTGCGGAAGATCTCAGTAATTTAGAGGTACTCATCTTCCAAAAAATCAAGGCTGCAGAGTATAAGAGCCCTTAGAAAGATACCCAACAAAGCACCTCTCTTGGTTCTAGCAGAGCGATGAATGAGAAATAACCGAGAATATTCTGGTTTGTTTTGTTTACAGATCATGCTAAACTTAAAGGGAGTTGGTAGTAGTTTTTTTTTTTTTCGTATCGGAATATCGAGGAAAGGAATAGTGTTGTTATAGGCATCACTCCTTCCAAATTGACTGAGGATCTGGCATAATCCCTTTCAATTTGCTGGGTTTTATCAGTAGTGCACACCTCCGACAGTGCCCCTGACCAGTAGGGTCAGGGACACTGTCACACTGAACAGACTGCAAAATTCTTGGTCTCCGAGTAAAACATTGTCTTTAATAAAGGTTTCTATTCTGGGATGGTGTTTTTCACCACATATAAATTTATGACAGCAAGTGTATTTAAAAAAAAAAAAACACAAAAATATAATGCCTTCTTCCTGAAAGCTTACCGAAAACATGTACAGAGAGGTAAAAGAACTAAGAAGCCGAATAGATAAATGAAAAGTGCGAAGACAGTGAAAGAATCAGATAAGAGTAATAACAATGAAGAGGCAGAAGTAAAAGACAACTCAAAATATTCAGCATTAAAAGAAAAATTAATACAAGAACCAGAGGAGACACTGAGAAAGATAAACACTTAAAAGACTGAGGAAAACTAAATGTATTTCGGTCGTTGACCCCTCAAGAAAGGTTCCTTGATGCTGGTGAGGGGCTCTTGATCTAGGGAATTGGATCTGTTCTCCAGTTCCCTGAATTAAATCTGAATACCTTCCACATCTTCCCCTCAGGCGCTGTATAATCTTACCGGTTTAGCGCTTCCCCCTTGATTATAATAATAATTCGGTCGTTGCACGAGTCAAGAAAGGTATCCCCGTACAACATAGCAAAAGGAATAGTGCAAAGTGCGGCAAAGGTTTTAAATAGTGTTTCCAATAGTGTTAAATATTAGCACTAAAGATTTGCAACGAATTAGAAAAGACATTCACAGTGTATCATATAGAAACTTACATCCCAATTTCTTCAATATAAATGTCAAATAAGGACATACACTGCCCAAAACTAATTCAAAGCTTCGGAAACACCAGCATAATAAGTTTGAAGCCGCTGTGAAGATGCATTATTAAGCTATCATTGAAGGCTTGAAACCTATCAGGTAACACACTCAAAAATTATCACTTAATAATATCCCTTAAACTGTCCAATCAGATCTACGTTCACATGCGTACTGCTTCAAAAGTAGATCTACGTTTTTTATGTATTTTCAAATATAACAAAAAAAAAACGTAGATCAAAGTTTTTTTACACGTTTTCAAATGTAAAAAAAACAAATATCTACTTTTTTTTACATACTTTGAAATGTTGAAAAAACGTAGATCTACGTTTGGACAGTTTAAGGGTTAAAAACAGTATTACAATTTTCCAAATTTCTTCAACTTAAAAAAAGCAATATCGTATCAATGTGACTCAGGCATAAATGTGTTTGAAAATATAATTAAGAGCTCATTAAACCCGTGAAAATAAAAAAAAAAAATGCCCTAAAAATGCGAGTTTCAATGTTTCTCATTTATTTTTTAGCGTCTACATTCTATTTAAAACTCTACAATCCATAAAAGATATTTAATTTTATAGAAAGTTTAATATAATCATTTTTTCTTTTATTTAGCCGCCAAATTGACACCTTCACTGAGCAAATTCAGTACCAAAATATTTCGACTGTTATTCGATCCAAGAAAGTAACTCCATAGAAAACTGAACTACAAGAGAAGTGTAGAAACTTGTATACTAAATTAAATCAAACTTATTTACTTTGATAATGTCCACCTTGACACCTTTGTTATTAAAGATCTCAATTTTTATTCCGTTGGTTTAAGGTCAACCAGTTGGAATCCCAGAGCGCTATTAAATTGTCTCTACATTTTATGAACAAGTTAAGGTTTATTGGATAACTGCACTAGAATTTATTCTGACAAACTGTTGCAAAACCAGAAACATTTTAGATGCTAGAGGGGGATCAGTAAGTTGACCTTCTAGTATTCTCTGGAGATATGTATACTTTAGAGATATCACATTTTGTAACAGTATTCATACTAAACGAATACAACTAGGTATTAATCTTTATTTACGTGAGATGAGAGAATTATACCGAGAAACGGAGATGAAAAGCAAGACAGCATAGGCGATGGCAGGAAGATGAGATATGGGGCAGGAGACATAAGAATAAGACATATGGAATATAGTAAGCAAGTTGCTCAACCAATGCTCACTTTGGTTAGCAGGCAGAATGGTGCCTACAAATATCTGTAATACAAAGACATTTGGAGCAGAGAAGAGCTTAATTAAAACAACGTTTCATTCAAGGATCAAGCTTGTCTTGACCGAGCCAATGTCTCATTAAAGATGACTCTGCTCCAAGTGTCTTTCCCCTCAAGGGAAGTTCCTTGATGTTGGTGAGGGGTTTTTAATCTATGGAATTGGATCTGTGCTCTAGTTCCCTGCATTGAGCCTGAATGCCTTCCATCCCCTTCCCCCCAACATGCGCTGCATAATCCTATGGGTTTACTGCTCCCCCATGATTATAATAATAATAATAATCCGTCTTTGAATAACCCAGAATCTCCCAGCACTGAAACCTGTTCTTGACGTCAACGTATCGTTGATTACCGCATACGGGTCTCTCCCACAGTACTTAGCTAACCCATTCTTCCAGAGTAATAACCAATACCAGCAGTTCTCAACTTGAGGAGGTTTAGCCCTTCCGTTTGATTATAATAATCTCAACCTGTGGTTCACGGACCCAGGGATCCCTCAAAGATACTGCTGGGGGACCGTGAGCTACGTTCAAAATTTCTAGAGGCTACAGTGAAAAATGTATTACGATAGGGCTGATAAAGATTAACTTTCAAAACTTCAAAGTCGTTTCCAAATCAGCAGTAATAATCTAATTTTTTTAGGCGCATTTTTAAAATGGTCTTACTTTATGGGCTGCCGAATCGAACATACCAAACCTCAATCGAATAAATGTCAAATTTCATTCAGTCAACTTATCGGACGGCTGGTTGTATGTGAAAAATGAGTAGCCAGAACTGGCATCCAAAGCACTGAGATATGTAATGTCATTCCCCACTACACATGTATGTGAACAGGCTTTCTCCCAGCTGTATCATATACAGAAACAGGATGAATGTGGAACCTGGTCTACGCTTAAAACTGTCTGACATTGAATAGAAATTCGGAACATAGTGTCACCAAACCAACATTAACCATCTCATTAAACAGGAAAGATTTTTAATACTATAAATTATTTAGATGCATATTCAGTTACGTATTTTATCTGAGAGAAGAAACTTGGAAAACGAGTTTGTTAGTTCATAAAATCGGCTTCTTGAGTAGACACACCTTCTAAAAACCTAGAGTCGCTGGGATAATTAATTTAAATAAAAGAAGTCCTAGGTGGTGAAAAGGTTGGGAACTACTGACCTATACCTATCTTCCCACAATATTTACCTTCCACGGTCCTTGCTTTGCCCTCACAATACCTACTTTTACCTATCCTTCCATAACACCATTCCCTATCACTTCCAGGAAGATGTCTTGGCGTTAGTGAAGATCACTTAGTCTCCTGAATTAGTGCCACCCATCCGTTCATAGAATAAAAACAGATTATCACCTGTATATATATATATATATATATATAATATATAATATATATATATATATATATATATATAATATATATATATATATATATATATATATATATATATATATATATATATATATATATATATATGGCAGGATCTGTACGTCCCATACATATTTAGTGTTCCAAAATTAATATAATAATAATTACTACTACGACTACTACCGCTACTACTACTACTGATAATAATAATACACTTGGCCAGCACTTACCCTTCCTCTCCCTCCGCGTCATTGCCCAGGAGGACAGTGTCGTTGGGAATGGGGATAGGGAATGGGACGTCGAGAAGGCCGCTGCCCACCACCTGCTGGTAGTCCCTCCTGTAGGAGATACTGCTGGTGCTGCTACTGCTACTGCTGCTGCTGCTGCTGCTGCTGCTGTTGTTGTTGTTGTTGTTGTTATTGCTGCTGCCCCAGGCCTCGAACTCATGGCCGCACAGTCCTACTGGAGGAGAAAAAACTTTCATTTTCTTTGAAGGTGACTGATTACTAAAGGTGAGGAGAGGAACACTATCACTGAAAGTGAGGGTGAACGGTTGTGGGTGGAAGGAGATAATCGTGAGGGCGGTATTAGTGGTTACTGGGGAGGAAGAGGATCACTTTCTATGGTGAGGGTGAAGGTGAGGTGAAGGTGAAGGTGAGGGTGCTGAAGGTGAGGGAGGTGCAGGTTAGAGTAGTCAGGTTGAGAGTGGTCAGGGTGTGCGTGGTAAGGGTGAGGGTGGCCAAGGTGAAAGTAGTCAGAGTGAGGATGATCAGGGTGAGGGTGATCAAGATGAGGGTGGTCAAAGTGAGGGTGGTCAGGATGAAGGTGGTCAATGTGAGGGTGGACAAGGTGAGGGTGGTCAAGGTGAGGGTGGTCAGGGTGAGGGTGGTCAGGGTGAGGGTGATCAAGGTGAAGGTGGTCAGAGTGAGGTTGGCCAGAGTGAGGGTGGTCAGAGTGAGGGTGGTCAGAGTGAGGGTGGTCAGAGTGAGGTTGGTCAGAGTGAGGGTGGTCAGGGTGAGGGTGATCAAGGTGAAGGTGGTCAGAGTGAGGTTGGTCAGAGTGAAGGTGGTTAGAGTGAGGTTGGTCAGAGTGAGGGTGATCAGAGTGAGGGTGATCAGAGTGAGGGTGGTCAGGGTGAGGGTGATCAGAGTGATGGTGATCAGAGTGAGGGTGGTCAGAGTGAGGGTGGTCAGGGTGAAGGTGGTTAGGGTGAGGGTGGTCAAGGTGAGGATGGTCAGGATGAAGGTAGTCAGAGTAAAGGCGGTTAAGGTGAGGGTGGTCAGGGTGATGGTGGTCAAGGTGAGGGTGGTCAGGGTGAGTTTGGTCAGGGTGAGTTTGGTCAGGGTGAGGGTGGTCAGGGTGATGGTGGCCAAGGTGAGGGTGGTCAGGGTGAGTTTGGTCAGGGTGAGTTTGGTCAGGGTGAGTTTGGTCAGAATGAGGGTGGTCAGGGTGAGGGTGGTCATGGTGATGGTGGTCAAGGTGAGGGTGGTCAGGGTGAGTTTGGTCAGGTGAATTTCGTCAGGGTGAGGGTGGTCAGAGTGATGGTGGCCAGGTGAGGGTGGTCAGGGTGAATTTGGTCAGGGTGAGTTTTCGTCAGGGTGAGGTGTGGTCAAGGTGAGGGTGGTCAAGGTGAGGGTAGTCAGGGTGAGTTTGGTTAGGGTGAGAGTGGCCAAGGTGATGGTGGTCAAGGTGAAGGTGGTTAGGGTGAGGGTGGTCAAGGTGAGGATGGTCAGGGTGAGTTTGGTCAGGGTGAGGGTTGTCAAGGTGAGGATGGTCAGGGTGGACAAGGTGATGGTGGTCAAGGTGAGAGTGGCCAGGGTGAGGATTGCCAGGGTGAGGATGGTCAAGGTGAGAGTGGCGAGGGTGATTGTGGCCAAGGTGAGAGTGACAAGGGTGACGGTGGTCAAGGTGAGGGTGCTCATGGTGAGGGTGGTCAGGGTGAACGTGGTCAAGGTGAGAGTAGTAGGGGTGAGGGTGGTCAGGGTGATTGTGGCCAAGGTGAGGGTGGCCAGGGTGAGGGTGCTCAAGGTGAGGGTGGTCAGAGTGACTGTGGCCAAGGTGAGGGTGGCCAGGGTGAGGGTGGTCAAGGTGAGGGTGGTCAGGGTGAGGGTGGTCAGGGTGAGAGTGGTCAGAGTGACTGTGGCCATGGTGACGGTGGCCAGGGTGAGGGTGGTCAGGGTGAGGGTGGCCAGGGTGAGGGTGGTCAGGGTGAGGGTGGTCAGGGTGAGGGTGGTCAGGGTCAGGATAGTCAGGGTGAGGGTGGTCAGAGTGACTGTGGCCAAGGTGAGGGTAGCCAGGGTGAGGGTGGTCAAGGTGATGGGTCAGGGTGAGCGTGGTCAGGTGAGGGTGGTCAGGTGAGGGTGGTCAGAGTGACTGTGGTCATGGTGAGTGTGGCCAGGGTGAGGGTGGCCAGGGTGAGGGTGGTCATGGTGAGGGTGGCCAGGGTGAGGTGGTCAGGGTGAGGGTGGTCAGGGTGAGGGTGGTCAGGGTGAGGGTAGTCAAGGTGAGGGTGGTCAGGGTGAGGGTGGTCAAGGTGAGGGTGGTCAGGTGAGGGTGGTCAGGTGAGGGTGGTCAGGGTAGGGTGGTCAGGGTGAGGGTAGTCAAGGTAGGGTGGTCAGGGTGAGGGTGGTCAAGGTGAGGGTGGTCAGAGTGAATGTGGCCAAGGTGAGGGTGGCCAGGGTGAGGTTGGTCAGGGTGAGGGTGGTCAAGGTGAGGGTGGTCAGGGTTAGGGTGGTCAGGGTGAGGGTGGTCAAGGTGAGGGTGGTCAGGGTTAGGGTGGTCAGGGTGAGGGTGGTCAAGGTGAGGGTGGTCAGGGTTAGGTGGTCAGGGTGAGGTGGTCAAGGTGAGGGTGGTCAGGGTTAGGGTGGTCAGGGTGAGGGTGGTCAAGGTGAGGGTGGTCAGGGTTAGGGTGGTCAGGGTGAGGGTGGTCAAGGTGAGGTGGTCAGGGTGAGGGTGGTCAGGTGAGGGTGGTCAGGTTAGGGTGGTCAGGTGAGGGTGGTCAAGGTTGAGGGTGGTCAGGGTTAGGGTGGTCAGGGTGAGGGTGGTCAGGGTGAGGGTGGTCAGGGTTAGGGTGGTCAGGGTGAGGGTGGTCAAGGTGCTGGCTAAAACATGAAAGTTTAAGTAATAATGAGTGCCCTGAACGATCACTAATTACCTGTCGGCTCAAAGGCCTCTGACATCTGCTTTTAATCAAAGGTGAAATATATTATTTCGGAATAATTTCCAGGGGATGAATCCTGGAAAGGGAGAAGAATGAAATTAGTTTCTGAGCTGACCACTTCCCTAATGTACCCGGCATTTGGTGGACACATGTCTACTGGCTTCACTGGACACCTAACGTCTTTGTAAATGGTTGTGTAGTGGCTTGGGGCGTCGAGAATTTAGCTAGCTTCTCGGGAGGTTGCCTAGACTACTCGGGTTCAAATCTCGGCCAATTGCAGTATTTTCTTTGCTGAATACCTCTTGTTTGTGTGTGTGTGTGTGTGTGTACTCACTTAACTGTACTCACCTAATTGTGGTTGCAGGGGTAGAGACTCAGCTCCTGGCCCCGCCTCTTCACCGACCGCTACTAGGTCCTCTCTCCCCTGCTCCATGAGCTTTATCATACCTCGTCTTAAAACTATGTATAGTTACTGCCTCCACTACATCGCTTGCCAGACTATTCCACTTCCTAACTACTCTATGACTGAAGAAATACTTCCTAACATCCCTTTGACTCAGGTGAGTCGGAGTCTTCAGCTTCCAATTGTGACCCCTTGTTTCTGTGTCCCATCTCTGGAACATCCTGTCTTTGTCCACCTTGTCCATTCCATGCAGTATTTTGTATGTTGATATCATGTCTCCCCTGGCCCTCCTGTCCTCCAGTGTTGTCAGACCGATTTCTCTTAACCTTTCTTCATAGGACATTCCCCTTAGCTCTGGAACTAGCCTTGTTACAAACCTTTGCATTTTCTCTAATTTCTTGACGTGTTTGACCAGGTGTGGGTTCCAAACTGGTGCTGCGTACTTCAGTATGGGCCTGACGTTCACAGTGTATAAAGTCTTGAACGATTCCTTACTGAGGTGTGTGTGTGTGTGTGTGGTGTTGTGTGGTGTGTGTGTGTGTGTGTGTGTGTGTGTGTGTGTGTGTCTGTCTGTCTGTCTGTGTTTGTGTGTGTGTCTGTATATGTGTGTGTGTGTGTCTGTATCTGTGTGTGTGTGTGTCTGTGTGTGTGTGTGCTTGTGTGTGTATATATATATATATATTTATATATATATATATATTATATTATATATATATATATATATATAATATATATATATATATATATAGTAGTTGATGAGTGCGGCTGAGTGGCTCCCTTTCCTGAGCAGACTCCCACGACTCCCCCATCCACGACCCCCACCCACGACCCCCACCCACGACCCCCACAACCATGACCCCCCCCACGACCCCCACCTATGACCCCCACCCACACGACCCCCCCCACGACCCCCACCCACGATCCCCAGGGGCTGAGTGGCTCCTCCTGAAAGGGCAGCGCTGAGCGCTGTATTCCTGAGGGACTCCTTTTCACACCTTTATGCTAATGACCTTGACCTCGCCCTCGACCCCTCACCCTCGACCACCTCGCCCTCGACCACCTCGCCCTCAACCCCCCCACCCTCAACCCCCACCCACGCCCCCACCCGCGCCACACCCGCGCCCCCCACGCGCCTGCCCGCGCCGACCCGCGACCTTGACCTCACCCTCGACCACCTTGACCTCCCCTCGACCACCTCGCCCTCGACCACCTCGCCCTGACCACCACGCCCTCAACCCCCTACCACGCCCTTCAACCCTCCCCCACCAACGCCCCCCGTGCGCCGCACCCTCGCACCCGCCCGCGCCTTCTGCAGCACCTTCTGCAGCGTCGTCCGGATCGCCCCCGCTCCCCGAATTTTTTTCCGATTTTTTTCGATTTTTTTTTTAATTTCATTTTCTTGTGCTCTCCATCTCCTCTAATCAAATTTTTGAGGTTCTCCTTCCCACTTTCACCCCCATCCCAAAATTTCTGCTCCATCTCCTTGGATCAAGTATTTCTCCTCCATCTCCTTGGATCAAGTATTTCTCCTCCATCTCCTTGGATCAAGTTTTTCTCGATATCAAATAATACAAAGACTCCATCTCCTTGGATCAAGTTTTTGAATTCCCCCCTCTGGGGGTAAGCATTCAAATGAACTCCCCCTATGGTGCATGGTACTTTCTCTTACTACAGGTCTAAACAAGTGTGACGTCACCCTACCCATGTTTACTCGGCGGCGGTCAGTGACGTCACGTGATGACCTCACACACGCAGGCTGAATCTTGTCGACTTCCCCTATGTCAGTGACGTCACGTGATGACCCCCCACACAGGCTGAATCTTGTCGAGCAGACATTAAAATGCAGGATAACACTATTTATTATACAACCAATGCATTTCATATACACACAACAATCCACAGTTTCTTTACAAAAGATTCACTCTCCTCAAGTCTAGACATTTTTCTCGTTTTAACTATTTCATCAGAAAAAGTCACCACAACACTTACAACTTATAACCACTTTTCGATAAATTCACTAGTCACAATTTTACATATTACGAAGTTAATACGCACACGCACACGCACACACACACATACACACACACACACACACACACACACAACACACACACACACACACAAACACACCTCATTTTACTTTGAACACCTTCAAAACACTCTCATAAATCATTGAATACTCACAAAAGTACCTTTGAACATTTCCAAACAACACTGAAACACTTCCAAGACAACATTTTGAATACTCCCAAATAAGATTTGACAGCTCTAATTTATCTACGCTTACATATTTCATTAAATTACAACTCATCCCCCAAAACTCCTCCCTCATTCTCCAGATTTTTACAACAGTATCACAAAAACTAACTCAGACACTTTACTTTGAACAACACCAAAAACACCATCATTTGCCTTTGAATACTCCAAAAACATTATTCGAATACCCCCAAATCACCACTGAATACTCCCAGAACACCTTCATAAATACTCTTGCAGATCATTTGAACATCTTCAAAAACACCTTTGAATAGTCTCAAACACCATTTGAGTACTCCCAAATACACCACTGAATACTACCAAAACAGCACCGAATACTGCCCAAACACCACCAAAATCACCATAAACTAAGATCAACATCACAGACTAACACCCATTTTCACACAAATCCTCTCAAATCACTATAACCAAGACGATTACCAATTTCTTTGAGTACACTCACCTCCAACTAAGATATAACATGAGCGCAAAAAAAACATGAACACAAACAAAACACACACGAACACTTACAACAGAATCACCTCTTTTTCGGTATCTCTATTTCGACAACAACGCCCACAACCCACAACTTATAACCACTTTTTCGGCATCACTAGTTCGACAACAACACCCACAACCCACAAACACCACAACCCACAACCCACAACACCCACAACAACAACCCACTTATAACATCTTTTTTTTTTGGTATCTCTAGTTCGACAACAATACCCACAACCCACAACCCACTTATAACATCTTTTCGGTATCTTTTAGTTCGACGACAACACCCCACAACCCACAACACCCACATCCCACAACACCCACAAACCCCCATCACCCACAACCCACAACACTCAACCCACAACAACAACCCACTTATAACATCTTTTTTGGTATATCTAGTTCGACAACAATACCCACAACACCCACATCCCACAACACCCACATCCCACAACACCCACAACCCACAACACCCCACAACCCACAACACCCACAACAACAACCCACTTATAACATCTTTTTCGATATCTCTAGTTCGACAACAATACCCACAACCCTCATCACTTACCAATTTATTCACAATTTTTCCTCTTTCGATACAAATTTTTCCCCTTTTTATTGAATCTTAAAATGTAATACACATTCCTCCCTACATTACTAAAGCTTGTTCGCAATTACTCCATACGAAAGCAAAAGACTTGGCAGGCGGTGCAACATACCCCCAGTGAAAAATAGGTGCGTCACTGGTACACTAAGAGAAAACGCAATAAGTGTCCGGGGCCCAAGACTGTTCACCAGCCTCCCACCAGCAATAAGGGGCATTACGGGAAGACCCCTGGTTGTGTTCAAGAGGGAGTTGAACAGATACATAAGAACTTAAGACAGAAGGAACACTGCAACAGGCCTATTGACCCATGCGGAGCAGGTCCATGTGCCCCCCCCCGGATGAGACCAATGACCCACCCACCCCGGATTAGCCCAATGACTCACCCAGTCTGGTCACCTCCACTCAAGGAGCACGGCACCAGACCCAGCAGCACAAGCTACTCAGGTCCAACTCACACCCACCCACACCCACTCAAGTATTTATCCAACCTATTTTTAAAACTACACAACGTTTTATCCTCAATAACTGTACTCGGGAGTTTGTTCCACTCATCCACAACCCTATTACCAAACCAGTGCTTATGTATATCCTTCCTGAATCTGAATTTTTCCAACTTGAAACCATTGCTGCGAGTCCTGTCTTGGCTGGAAATTTTCAGCACCCTATTTACATCCCCTTTATTTATTCCTGTTTTCCATTTATACACCTCGATCATATCCCCCCTAATTCTACGCCTTTCGAGAGAGTGCAGATTCAGGGCCCTCAGTCTATCCTCATAGGGAAGATTTCTGATACATGGGATCATCTTTGTCATCCTCCTCTGTACGTTTTCCAGAGCATTTATATCCATTCTGTAATACAGTGACCAGAACTGAGCAGCATAGTCTAAATGAGGCCTAACCAAGGATATATAGAGTTGAAGAACAACCTGAGGACTTCTATTATTTATACTTCTTGATATGAAGCCAAGGATTCTGTTAGCTTCATTGCGAGCACTAATGCACGGTTGTCTTGGTTTTAGATTACTGCTAACCAGAACTCTTAAATCCTTTTCGCAATCAGTAGTATTAAGATCTACATTATTTAGTTTATGTGTGGCGTGGTTATTTAACTGTCCAACATTTAGAACTTTGCATTTGTCAATATTAAACTGAATCTGCCACTTCTCCGACCATTGCATCAGTCTATTCAAATCATCCTGGAGTGCTCTAGTGTCCTCATTAGAATGAATTGGACGGCCTATTTTGGTGTCATCAGCAAATTTGCTTATGTCGCTATTTATTCCCTCATCTATGTCGTTTATGTAAATTGTGAACAACAACGGGCCCAACACTGATCCCTGAGGAACACCGCTTGTGACTTGTGACATGCCCCCATTCTGATTTCTTCTCATTTATGCAAACTCTCTGCTGTCTATTTGTCAGCCATGCCTCTACCCAGGAAAAAAATTCTCCTCTTATTCCGTGTGCCTTAAGTTTCCTCAATAGCCTCTGGTGTGGAACTCTATCGAAAGCCTTACTGAAGTCCATATACACAATATCATATTCATTACCATGATCTACCTCCTCAAACACCTTAGTGAAAAAAGTTAGTAAATTCGTAAGACAGGAACGCCCCTTTGTAAAACCGTGTTGAGATTCATTAATCAACCTGTGTCTGTCAAGATGGCTACGAATTGCTTCGGCAATTATTGATTCCATAAATTTTCCCACTATGGAGGTAAGGCTTACTGGTCTATAGTTCGAAGCCAAGGACCTGTCACCTGCCTTGTAAATAGGTATTACATTTGCCATTTTCCACTTATCAGGCACTATGCCAGTTCGTAGTGATATGTTAAAAAGATTAGCCAAAGGTATGCTAAGTTCCTCTTTACATTCCTTTAACATCCTTGCAAACAGTTCATCAAGACCTGGGGATTTGTTAGGTTTTAGTTTCTCTATTTGTCTAAGGACCATGTCACTAGTTACCGCAATCGTGCATAGTTTATTATCCTGTTCTACATAATCTATTATTTCAGGAATATCATCAGTATTTTCCTGGGTGAAAACTGAGAGTAAGTAGGTATTGAGAATTTCACACATATCCTTATCACTGTCAGTGATCTGACCAGAGTTACTCTTAAGTGGGCCAATCTTGTCCCTAATCTTACTTCTGTATACCTGATAGAACCCTTTTGGGTTAGTCTTTGAATCCCTTGCGACCTTAGCCTCATAATCCCTTTTTGCTTTTCTTATTCATTTCTTTATTTCTCTCTTTAACTGAATATATTGATTTCTTAACTGCCCATCCCCTCTTTTGATACGCATATATAGTTCGTACGTTGGATTGCGTGCGGCCAGCAGTAACAGCCTCGTTGATCAGGCCCTGATTCACAGGGAGGCCTGGTCGTGGACTTGGCCGCGGGGGCGTTGATCCCCGGAATGCCCTCCAGGTAGCCTCCAGATATATATATATATATATATATTTTATATATATATATATATAAATATATATATATATATATATATATATATATATATATGTGTGTGTGTGTGTGTGTGTGTGTGTGTGTGTGTGTGTGTGTGTGTGGTGTGTGTGTGTGTGTGTGTGTGTGTATGTGTGTGTGTGTGTATTTTCTCCCTCGTGATATAATTAGTTTCTGGATTATATTTGCAATTCTTATATAAATATATTGCCAATTTTTAAATATTTTATTTCAGAGTATTTTAAATGTTAAAAGAGTGTGTATGATACATCTATACACACGGATCATGTATGTTAGAGTGATAGCTTTACAATGTACCAGTAACCCATATTGCAGGAGATAGTCATTCCAGTACCTCGGCCGGCAGTCACTCCGTATACATCCTGATGATGGCAGTCACTTCCAATACTTATGGTGGGTGGTAGTTATGGAATAGCCATCTATAGGTTGAACGCAGCCCACTTACCCATACATATACAAATGGTAGTCACCCCATACACATGCAGGTGGTAGTGACCCAATACCCCTGCTGTGGGAGGTAGTAACATCATACCCATACTATGTGCGGTACTCAATAGCTACCAGAAACATAATGAATCCAGTTACTGAGCCTAACCACTCTCATAGCTTAGTAACTCATAACAGTAACGAACTGTTTGCAAGAGTAATGGATGCACTAACACCTCGTAACGAGTTGGTCGCACACTTAAGTTGAGTCGCATGAGCAGCTTTGAAGCACCTTATATTAAGCTGATGATAACCTATTTGAAACATGTTATATACACACAAAGGTGTGTATGATAGGGTCATATTGTTAAGTCAATAAATGCAGAATAGTGTATATGAGAGGGATTTATGAGACTTTTCAATCAGAATACTCTCTATGGTACGGACGTTAGAGACGTATTATGTCAGGAACATGTACGTAACATACTGCACACAGGATATGTTTGACACTGGAATATTTTCATGAGAAATATATGACACATGATAAAAAAAAAAATGCTGTTTTCACTAGTATCACATAAAGAAAGTTTAGTCGCATATAAACAAATACCAGTCATATACAGTTCATGAAGATAAGATAGATTGATAGATAATCTAAGATACAGTCTACACACACACACACACACACACACACACACACACACACACAACCTGGAGCCCCATGGGGGTCCCGAAACATGGAGAGCCAAGATGATGGATGTGGTACTGGAGAACCTCATGCATCAACATGTTAGAGACACTATCAGAGAGAGAGGAGAGGATGAACCAGCAAGGTTGGACCTTGTATTCACCATGAGTAGTTCGGACATCGAGGGTATCATGTATGAAAGGCCCCTGGGAGCTGTGATCATGTGTTTTTGTGCTTCGACTTTCATAGTTTAGCTCCAAGCAGGAATAGGCTGGAAAAAACCAAACTACAAAAGGGGGGGAACTACTCAGGCATGAGGAACTTCCTTCAAGACATTCAGTGGGAGAGGGAACTGACAGGAAAACCAGTACAAGAAATGATGGACTATGTAGCATCAAAATGCAAGGAGGCAGAGGAGAGGTTTGTTCCCAAGGGAAACAGAAATAATGGGAAGAACAGAACGAGTCCTTGGTTACCCAAAGGTGTAGGGAGGAAAAAAACTAGGTGCACTAGAGAATGGAAAAGGTACAGAAGACAGAGAACTCAGGAAAAAAAGGGAAATCAGCCGAAGAGCCAGAAACGAATATGCACAGATAAGAAGGGAGGTCAGGGGACAATTATAAAAAATGACATAGCATCAAAAGTAAAGACTGACCCGAAGCTGTTGTACAGCCACATCAGGAGGAAAACCAACAGTCAAGGACCAGGTAATCAGACTGAGGAAAGGTGATGGGGAATTCACAAGAAACGCCCCGAGAGGTATGTCAGGAGCTCAACACAAGATTTAAAGAGGTATTTACAGTGGAAACCAGTAGGACCCAAGAAATCAGAACAGGGGGGGCACACCAGCAAGTGCTGGATGAGGTACATTAAACCAAGGAGGAGGTGAAGAAGCTGCTAAGCGAACTTGACACCTCAAAGGCGGTTTGGGACCAGACAACATCTCTCCATGGGTCCTTAAAGAGGGAGCAGAGATATTGTGTGAGCCATTAACAAAGATCTTCAACACATCATTTGAAACTGGGCAATCCCTGAGGTATGGAAAATGGCAGATGTAGTCCCAATTTTTAAAAAGGGAGACAGACATGAGGCACTAAACTACAAAACCTGTATCACTAACGTGTTATAGTATGAAGGTCATGGAGAAGATCATCAGGAGGAGAGTGGTGGGGCACCTGGAAAGAAACAAGTTGTATAATTGACAACCAGCACGGTTTCAGGGAAGGAAAATCCTGTGTCACAAACCTACTAGAAGTTTTATGACAAGGTGACAGAAGTAAGACAAGAGAGGAGAGGGGGTGGATCGACTGCGTATTTTTGGACTGCAAGAAGGCCTTCGACACAGTTCCTCACAAGAGGTTACTGCAAAAGCTAGAGGACCAGGCACACATAACAGGAAAGGCACTGCAATGGATCAGAGAATATCTGACAGGGAGGCAACAACGAGTCATGGTACGCGACGAGGTGTCAGAGTGGGCGCCTGTGACAAGCGGGGTTCCACAGGGGTCAGTCCTAGGACCTGTGCTGTTCTTGGTATACGTGAACGACATAACGGAAGGGATAGACTCAGAAGTGTCCTTGTTTGCAGATTGATGTGAAGTTAATGAGAAGAATCAAATCGGACGAGGATCAGGCAGGACTACAAAGAGACCTGGACAGGCTACAAGCCTGGTCCAGCAACTGGCTCCTTGAATTTAACCCTGCCAAATGCAAAGTCATGAGATTGGGGAAGGGCAAAGAAGAGCCGCACACACAATATAGTTTAGATGGCCAAAGACTGCAAACCTCACTCAAGGAAAAAGATCTGGGGGTGAGTATAACACCGAGCATATCTCCTGAGGCGCACATCAATCAGATAACTGCTGCAGCATACGGGCGCCTGGCAAACCTACGGATAGCGTTCCGATACCTCAGTAAGGATTCGTTTAAGACTCTGTATACCATCTACGTCAGGCCCATACTGGAGTAATGCAGCACCAGTTTGGAATCCACACCTAGTCAAGCACATCAAGAAATTAGAGAAAGTGCAAAGGTTTGCAACAAGACTAGTCCCAGAGCTACGGGGATTGTCCTATGAAGAAAGGTTGAGGGAAATCGGCCTGACGACACTGGAGGCCAGGAGGGTCAGGGGAGACATGATAACGACATATAAAATACTGCGCGGAATAGACGAGGTGGACAAAGACGGGATGTTCCAGAGATGGGACACAGACACAAGAGGTCACAATTGGAAGTTGAAGACTCAGATGAATCAAAGGGATGTTAGGAAGTATTTCTTCAGTCATAGTCAGGCCATGGAATAGCCTAGAAAGTGATGTGGTGGAGGCAGGAACCATACATAGTTTTAATGCGAGGTATGATAGAGCTCATGGGGCAGGGAGAGAGAGGACCTAGTAGCAATCAGCGAAGAGGCGGGGCCAGGAGCTGTGACTCGACCCCTGCAACCACAAATAGGTGAGTACACACACACTGTATAAGCAAGTGTAACTGCTGCAATGAGCGAGAATTTACAACATAATGCGCGCATTCAGGCTAAATAGGAGAGTATTTATGACTGTCTTGACTATGTCAAGTCACCAGCTGCTGGCTACGCTCTCTGCTCCCACTACTTCACTTTTGCTTTATAGAGTAAAACAAAGTCTGAGTGTACATGCATTTTAATTTTTTACGATTTCGTTGAATAAAGTGATTAAAGTTTATGAAAAGACACAGCATGTGAAAGGCAGCAGCTTTTAAACCATACCACGGGTGGGGATAGAACCAGCGATCACAGAGTTATAAAACTCCAAACCGACGCGCTAGCCACTGTGTTTCTCTCTCTGTGTAGGGGTTTATCAAGTCAAGATTTTGTAAAGCTCTGCATGTATCAGACCTCGTCGCATTAGAAGCTTGTTTTACGACACGAGTCTTCACTCTTGTCGGCATAGTGTTTTAGATAGAATTCGAATATGTCTAAACTGCTTATATGGACATTACGCAATGAGTAAGATATATACAACACCGGGAATATTATTATGTAGAAGTTACGCCAGCCATTGGCTTAATCAGTTCATTTACAGAGATTATATTCTGGAGACGGTTGAAGTAGAGGAAATTAGTCCAACTTTGAGAGAGGTGTTCAGTCCCTCAACCTTGACAGAGGTGTTCGGTCCCCCAACCCTGACAAAGGCGTTCAGACCCTCAACCTTGACAAAGGTGTTAATTTCCTCAACCTTGACAAAGGTGTTACGTCCCTCAACCTTGACAAAGGTGTTCAGTCCCTCAACCTTGACAAAGGTGTTCAGTCCCTCAGCCTTGACAAAGGTGTTCAGGCCCTCAACCTTGACAAAGGTGTTCAGTCCCTCAACCTTGACAAAGGTGTTCAGTCTCTCAACCCTGACAAAGGTGTTCGGACCCTCAACCTTGACAAAGGTGTTCAGACCCTCAACCCTGACAAAGGTGTTCAGTATCTCAACCCTGACAAAGGTGTTCGGACCCTCAACCTTGACAAAGGTGTTCGGACCCTCAACCTTGACAAAAGCGTTCAGTCCCTCAACCTTGACAAAGGTGCTCAGTCCCTCAACCTTGACAAAGGTGTTCAGTCCCTCAACCTTGACAAAGCTGTTCAGTCCCTCAGCCTTGACAAAGGTGTTCAGTCCTTCAGCCTTGACAAAGGTGTTCAGTCCCTCAGTCTTGACAAGGGTGTTCAGTCCCTCATCCTTGACAAAGGTGTTCAGTCCCTCAACCTTGAAAAAGATGTTCAGTCCCTCAACCTTGACACAGGTGTTCAGTCCCGCAACCTTGACACAAGTATTCAGTCCCTCAACCTTGAAACAGGTGTTCAGTCCCTCAACCCTGACAAAGGTGTTCAGTCCCTCAACCTTGACAAAGGTGTTCAGTCCCTCCACCCTGACAAAGGTGTTCAGTCCCTCAACCTTGACAAAGGTGTTCAGTCCCTCAACCTTGACAAAGGTGTTCAGTCCCTCAGCCTTGACAAAGGTGTTCAGGCCCTCAACCTTGACAAATGTGTTCAGTCCCTCAACCTTGACAGAGGTGTTCAGTCCCTCAACCCTGACAAAGGTGTTCAGTCCCTCAACCTTGACAAAGGTGTTCAGTCCCTCAACCTTGACACAGGTGTTCAGTCCCGCAACCTTGACACAAGTATTCAGTCCCTCAACCTAGAAACAGGTGTTCAGTCCCTCAACCTTGAAACAGGTGTTCAGTCCCTCAACCCTGACAAAGGTGTTCAGTCCCTCAACCTTGACAAAGGTGTTTCATCCCTCAACCTTGACAAAGGTGTTCAGTCCCTCAACCTTGACAAAGGTGTTCAGTCCCTCAACCTTGACAAAGGTGTTCAATCCCTCAACCTTGACAAAGGTGTACAGTCCCTCAACCTTGACAAAGGTGTTCAGTCCCTCAACCTTGAAACAGGTGTTCAGTCCCTCAACCTTGACAAAGGTGTTCAGTCCCTCAACCTTGACAAAGGTGTTCAGTCCCTCAACCTTGACAAGTGTTCAGTCCCTCAACCTTGAAAAAGGTGTTCAGTCCCTCAACCTTGACAAAGGTGTTCAGTCCCTCAACCTTGAAACAGGTGTTCAGTCCCTCAACCTTGACAAAGGTGTTCTGTCCCTCAACCTTGACAAAGGTGTTCAGTCCCTCAACCTTGACAAAGGTGTTCAGTCCCTCAACCTTGACAAAGGTGTTCAGTTCCCTCAATCTTGACAAAGTGTTCAGTCCTCAAACCTTGAAACAGGTGTTCAGTCCTCAACCTTGACAAAGGTGTTCAGTCCCTCAACCTTGACAAAGGTGTTCAGTCCCTCAACCTTGACAGAGGTGTTCAGTCCCTCAACCTTGACAAAGGTGTTCAGTCCCTCAACTTTGACAAAGGTGTTCAGCCCCTCAACCTTGACAAAGGTGTTCAGTCCCTCAACCATGACAAAGGTGTTCAGGCCCTCAACCTTGACAAAGGTGTTCAGTCCCTCAACCTTGACAAAGGTGTTCAGTCCCTCAACCTTGACAAAGGTGTTCAGTCCCTCAACCTTGACAAAGGTGTTCAGTCCCTCAACTTTGCTTCTGATACAGCCACCAGAAAATTATTCCTATATAAATTTAACTATATTATCGTATGCTTATTGTGGGTTAATTACCCGGTGAATATTTATGTTGACGATTTTTTTTAAAGCTCTTGATTATAGGAACTTGTGACTGGATTGGTTAATTATAAATATATCAATGACCCTGAAGACGTTAATTTATTAGTTGTATCAAATGTGAAAGTTGTTTAATAAACTGAAATCATTAAATGTGTCCTTAGCGTTGGTTATCAGTGGAAAATTAAAACTCGCTTTGTTGCAATGTTCGACTTGACATAAATAAACATATAAAACACTATGCAAAGGAACAGAATTTTTAACATTATAATAATCATCTGTAGTTAAATTTAGCATCTATCATTAGGTTACTTGTGGGCGAAGACACATATGTACTTTTACGACATTTAAGGCAAAATATCACCACAAGTAGCTTCTTCAGTCCTAATACGGAGAAAACGAAAGCAAGATGGGACGGGATCAGGCAGGAGAGGCTCTAGAATTTCTAAATATGAGGGATTTAACGGTGGCAATATAGTTGGAAGCTGTGCTAAGGGACTCGTCTTGTAGCTTCGTTATTATGATCATTTTTATTTAGAGGGCTAACGGAGATTACGGGGTATTCAGCCCCTTCCCGACACCCCTTGGCGCCGCCACAGGGACAGTAGGTGGAGGTCAGGTGAAGTAGGTCAGGTGATGCAAGTAGGTGGTGTGTGTTGCTTAATGTGACGGCGGTGTCCACGTAGGGCAAATGCTTGTTAACCAAATATTTGGAGTTTTTGGCAAACTGGTTGTTGCCTAACGGTTACAACCTGGGTGATACACACAACACCCTCGCTTCTTGATCCTGTCTCAGCTGATCCCCATCTCAATAAATATTCCACTCTGTATGCAAAACAACCACGTTGGAGTTGAATGATAGCTCTAGGCCTTTCGTATTGCAATCAACACAACATCAGAAGCTTGCAATGCTGCAGAAATGAGTAAGAAATCCAGGAAGATCGGTTCAAAGGAACGATGAGTATATCCTTCTTGATGTGTCTGCATTGAGAGCAAGAGTGCATTAACACTGAGAGCAACAGTGCATTAACACTGAGAGCAACAGTGTATCAACACTGAGAGCAACAGTGTATCAACACTGAGAGCAACAATGTATCAACACTGAGAGCAACAGTGTATCAACACTGGAGATCAACAGTGTATCAACACTGAGAAGCAACAGTGTATCAACACTGAGAGCAACAGTGTATCAACACTGAGAGCAACAGTGTATCAACACTGAGAGCAACAGTGTATCAACACTGAGAGCAACAGTGTATCAACACTGAGAGCAACAGTGTATCAACACTGAGAGCAACAGTGTATCAACACTGAGAGCAACAGTGTATCAACACTGAGAGCAACAGTGCATCAACACTGAGAGCAACAGTGCATCAACACTGAGAGCAACAATGTATGAACACTGAGAGCAACAGTGTATCAACACTGAGAGCAACAGTGCATCAACACTGAGAGCAACAATGAATCAACACTGAGAGCAACAATGTATCAACACTGAGGCAAACAGTGCATCAACACTGAAACAACAATGAATCAACACTGAGAGCAACAGTGTATCAACACTGAGAGCAACAGTGTATCAACACTGAGAGCAACAGTGTATCAACACTGAGAGCAAAAGTGTATCAACACTGAGAGCAACAGTGCATCAACACTGAGAGCAACAATGAATCAACACTGAGAGCAACAATGCATCAACACTGAGAGCAACAGTGTATCAACACTGAGAGCAACAGTGTATCAACACTGAGAGCAAAAGTGTATCAACACTGGGAGCAACAGTGTATCAACACTGAGAGCAACAATGTATCAACACTGAGAGCAACAGTGTATCAACACTGAGAGCAACAGTGTATCAACACTGAGAGCAAAAGTGTATCAACACTGAGAGCAACAATGTATCAACACTGAGAGCAACGTGCATCAACACTGAGAGCAACAGTGTATCAACACTGAGCAACATGTATCAACACTGAGAGCAAAAGTGTATCAACACTGAGAGCAACAATGTATCAACACTGAGAGCAACAGTGCATCAACACTGAGAGCAACAGTGTATCAACACTGAGAGCAACAATGAATCAACACTGAGAGCAACAGTGTATCAACACTGAGAGCAACAGTGTATCAACACTGAGAGCAACAATGTATCAACACTGAGAGCAACAGTGTATCAACACTGAGAGCAACAGTGTATCAACACTGAGAGCAACAATGTATCAACACTGAGAGCAACAGTGCATCAACACTGAGAGCAACAGTGTATCAACACTGAGAGCAACAATGAATCAACACTGAGAGCAACAGTGTATCAACACTGAGAGCAACAGTGTATCAACACTGAGAGCAACAATGTATCAACACTGAGAGCAACAGTGCATCAACACTGAGAGCAACAATGAATCAACACTGAGAGCAACAATGCATCAACACTGAGAGCAACAGTGTATCAACACTGAGAGCAACAGTGTATCAACACTGAGAGCAACAATGAATCAACACTGAGAGCAACAATGAATCAACACTGAGAGCAACAATGTATCAACACTGAGAGCAACAATGTATCAACACTGAGAGCAACAATGAATCAACACTGAGAGCAACAATGTATCAACACTGAGAGCAACAATGCATCAACACTGAGAGCAACAATGAATCAACACTGAGAGCAACAATGCATCAACACTGAGAGCAACAATGCATCAACACTGAGAGCAACAATGCATCAACACTTGGAGGGTTATACACCTCAGTATCTTAGTTCAGTGGTTCCCAAACTTTTTCAGCTTGTTACCCAATTTAACATGCCACATAAAGCATGTTACCCCTTTCACAAAATGTTGTTATTATTGATATATATGGCTAAACGTGAACGTATACAGCCTCGCATACTCTGCTAATCCTAGCAAAACCATTGAAAACGTAAGAACCACACATACATTATATATAAAATTAATAATAGCTACAAATTCACAGTAACAGTGGGTAAATACTAACTATATACTGCACAGGGCAGTACACATACATACCAGCTTATGTCTACCTCGGCTGATGCTCACAGATAAACTGACAGTGTGAAATAGAGGCAGCCTCAGGAAGTGAGTGACGCGTACTGGACAGGTCGATCTGGGCTACTGAGTGACTTTTGTCCTGAAGCATACTTGTCAAAATACTTTTGGGTTTACACACACTTAGCTATATATTTCTTCTTTTCTAATACTGTATATTAGTTTTTGATGTTTATTGTTATTTGGTTTAACTTTATTACTTACTTATAATAGGTTTACTTTACAACTTTATGTACTAAGACAAAGTTAACAATAATCCTCATACCGGGTACCGCATTGTTTTCTTGATTTTCAGAATTCATAACTTTCTTTCTGTCACCCCTCCATTACCCCCCAAAAATGGTTAAATTACCCCCAGGGGGTAATTTACCCCCAGTTTGGGAACCACTGTCTTAGTTGAATGTCTCTGAACGTTCACCGAGTTATGAATACATGTTAGTTGGGTGAATATTTTGGGAGTTAAGGTGGAGAACTACCATAATGGACATGATTGGGGGTTGTCAGAGGTGACATATGTTACTAATTAATCTTCATTGAACGTGTTTTTAAGAAGAGGTAAGTCGACTGAATATAAATGTCAAAGTTAAGAATATTTATGAAACTAACGTAAAGAAAGAATAAGTGAATAATGTAGAGACTAACATGACTGAACACGAACGAGAATGGGGTTGCTCTTAAATCATGTCCCAAACAATATGTTTAAACTCCTATGAAATGTGTAAGGAATATATGCTTCTTATAAAGTATATATATGTAACATGAGAAGGATCGAGGTCGATTATCAAAAAAGATGTACTAAGGTGAATTAAAGAAAATAAAGGTGAAAAAAGGCATTCACACTCGATGGAGCATTTGAGATAGATAGATGGAGTGAGGAAGAGGTCGTGAGAATAGATTAAAGTGTAT
Source organism: Cherax quadricarinatus (assembly GCF_026875155.1). Taxonomy (NCBI): domain Eukaryota; kingdom Metazoa; phylum Arthropoda; class Malacostraca; order Decapoda; family Parastacidae; genus Cherax; species Cherax quadricarinatus. Next base: position 127,548,791 of record NC_069399.1, on the reverse strand, counting down.
AAAGACACACACTGTCAGTGTGAAGACATATTCAGACTTGGTGAAACAGATTCTGGAAGGAGAATGTGGAAAGCTTAGTAAAGACAATTACGAGGTGTTATACTGGTCGGTGCAGGAACTAGTCATGGAAATTTAAATGAATTAGATAAAGAATGGTGTGACTGATCAGTTGGAAATGTGTTGCAATTGGGAGGCAATATTAATAATAGAGGTGCTTTAATTCACAGAGAATTTGCTGTACTCCACATTCATAGGAAGTTTAACATCCATACGTGGAGGTGTGTGTGTGTGTGTGTGTGTGTGTGTGTGTGTGTGTGTGTGTGCGTGTGTGTGTGTGTGTGTGTGTGTGTGTGTGTGTGTGTGTGTGTGTGTGTGTGTGTGTGTGCGTGTGTGCAGGAGGCAGTGTGGGTAGGGCACCACAGAGGCACATAACCCTGAGACAGAATAAATATATTAATTTCAAGAAGAACCGCTGTGGTGGGAACGGTGGGAGAATATTTATACTACTCATGTGTTTGTGCATAGGTATGTGTGTTAGTATATTCATGCGTATGTGTCTGAGTATGATAATAAATGAGACCAGTTAATACTGTTTGAACCAAGTCAAACAACATAATAATAAAAGACAATACGTGGCAATACGGGCAATATGTGGCGATTCCCACAAGATTGTGCGAATTAAAAAAAAAGTTTTCATTCTCCGATATTGTTATTGCAGGCAGCGTTGCTGACGTTTATCAAGGGAACTAACAGTGAACTCAATGAACCTACCATACCACGGGCGGGATTGAACCCGCGGTCAGAGAGTCTCAAAACTCCAGACCGTCGCGTTAGCCACTGGACCAGCTAGCCACAATAAGATTCGTCCAACTAGGTATATTTCTACACCATAGGAAGGTTAGCAAAGGCACCACTGTGACCACAAATGCAAGTTTTTACAGACGAATCTCTAGCTAGCGTGGCCGTGACGAACTCTAGCTCAAGTCCCCTCACTGCCGGTATGGTTTGTTTGCAATCGTGTCATTACGATTTCGTGAGTCAGTGAACCTCCATAAACTGGACACATGTGCAACACTTGCGTATCTTTCCTGAGGAAGCGTTTCTCCACACATTGGCTTTATCAGTCTTATACCATCAGTCTTTTACTCCCTCTGATGTTCACTGTTCTTCTTTGTAGAGACTTATGAAGCCACTGTGTGTGGCGGAACACTTCCTCAGTATACACAAGTGTTGCACATGTCTAATTTATCAACTTGTCGGTTCTCTTAACCACTTATCTACATTCCATGAACCTCGCATGGGAGTTTCTCCTATGAAAGAATGGTAAATACGTAATTTATATATTGCTTAATATCTAATATTTACTGAAGATTTCCAATGAACATTAATGTCTAAATGGCTAAAATAAAGTGTGTAAAAATTTATATTGTGTAGGTTTAAAATGTTATGAAGGTTTCTTTGTTTTCATAATGTTAGGCGAATTTCATCCCGGTCCGGAATGGTAAATTTATAATAAATAATCCAAAATTATATTCATGGAATTTGCAAATTAGAAGCTACAAAAGATCATTTTAAAAAATATTATATTTTCCTATTAGACAGAAAGTTTGAAGCTGACCTGAAAAAGCATTGTCCAGTTATTGCACGGAATTCAAAACTTTCAAAACTTATAGACTATCATCCTTCACATAAAGTGAATTAGCATTAAAAGTTTGAAGACTATCACAAGAGGTATTATTTAGTTAATGAATGGAAATTAATTTAAATTTATTTAATTAAACTCCCAAATTGGGACATACGCAGTAACAATGCCAACGTTTGTTTGACCTAAACAAGCCAATGCTAAAAGTTTGAAGCCGACCAGAAGAGGTATTCTCCAGTGCGTGTATGTATGTGTGTACTCAACTGTTTGTGGTTGCAAGGGTCGATAATCAGCTCCTGGCCCCGCCTCTTCACTGACCGCTAATAGGTCCTCCCTTTCCCTGTTCCATGAGCTTTATCATACCTCGTCTTAAAACTATGTATAGTTCCTGCCTCCACTACATCGCTTGCCAGACTATTCCACTTCCTAACTACTCTATGACTGAAGAAATACTTCCTAACATCCCTTCGACTCATCTGAGTCTTCAGCTTCCAATTGTGACCCCTTGTTTCTGTGTCCCATCTCTGGAACATCCTGTCTCTGTCCACCTTGTCTATTCCACGCAGTGTTTTGTATGTCGTTATCATGTCTCCCCTGACCCTCCTGTCCTCCAGTGTTGTCAGACCGATTTCCCTTAACCTTTCTTCATAGGACATTCCCCTTAGCTCTGGAACTAGCCTTGATGCAAACCTTTGCACTTTCTCTAATTTCTTGACGTGTTTGACCAGGTGTGGGTTCCAAACTGGTGCTGCGTACTCCAGTATGGGCCTGACGTACACAGTGTATAAAGTCTTGAACGATTCCTTACTGAGGTACCGGGAACGCTATTCTCAGGTTTGCCAGACGCCCATATGCCGCAGCAGTTATCTGGTTAATGTGTGCTTCTAGCGATGTACTCGGTATTATACTCACTCCTAGGTCTTTCTCCTTGAGTGAGGTTCGCAGCCTTTGGCCACCTAGCCTATACTCTGTCTGCGGTCTTCTTTGCCCTCCTCCGATCTTCATGACTTTGCATTTGGCGGGGTTAAATTCTAGGAGCCAGTTTCTGGACCACACATCCAGCCTGTCCAGATCTCTTTGTAGACCTCTCTGGTCTGCATTTGATTTAATTCTTCTCCCTGCAAACAGGGACACTTCTGAGTCAATCCCTTCCGTCATGTAGTTCATATATACCAAGAATAGCACTGGTCCCAGGACTGACCCCTGTGGGACCCCGCTCGTCACTGGCGCCCACTGTAATACCTCATCACGGACCATGACTCGCTGTTGCCTCCCTGTTAGGTATTCTCTGATCCATTGCAGTACCCTTCCTGTTATACATGCCTGTTCCTCTCGCTTCTGTACTAATCTTTTGTGAGGAACTGTGTCGAAGGCCTTCCTGCAGCCCATGAAAATGCAATCAACCCACCCCTCCCTCTCATTTCTTACTTCAGTTACCTTCTCATAAAACTCTAGTAGGTTTGTGACACAGGATTTGCTTTCCATGATTCCGTGCTGGTTGTCGTTTATAATCTTGTTCTGCTCCAGGTGCTCCACCACTCTCCTCCTGATAATCTTTTCCAAGACTTTGCATACTATACATTTCAGTGACACTGGTCTATAATTTAGTGCTTCATTTATGTTTCCCTTCTTAAAAATGGGGACTACATTTGCCTTCTTTCATACTTCAGGTAGTTGCCCAGTTTCAAGGGAAGTGTTGAAGATTTTGATTAGTGGCACACGTAGTGTCCCTGCTCCCTCTCTAAGGACCCATGGAGAGATGTCCGATCCCACCGCCTTTGAGGTATCAAGGCCACTTAGGAGCTTCTCCACCTCCTCCTCAGTTGTGTGTAATTCATCCAACACTTGTTGGTATATCCGTTGTTGCTGTACCCCATTGTTTTGTTTTCCCGTTGTCCCTTCAGCCTCCACTGTAAATACTTCCTGAAATCTCATGTTGAGCTCCTCACATACCTCTTGGTCGTTTCTTGTGAGCTCCCCACCTTCTTTCCTCAGCCTGATTACCTGGTCCTTGACTGTTGTCTTCCTCCTGATGTGGCTGTAGAGTAGTTTCGGGTCAGACTTGACTTTCGATGCTATGTCATTTTCATACTGCTGCTGCGCCTCCCTCCTTATCTGCGCATGCTCGTTTCTGGCTCGTCGACTAATCTCTTTATTCTCCTGAGTCCTTTGCCTTCTGTACTTTTTCCATTCCTAGAGCACTTTGTTTTTGCCTCCCTCACCTTCGGTAAACCAAGGGCTCGTTCTGTCCTTTCCATTATTTCTGTTACCCTTGGGAACAAACCTTTCCTCTGCAACCTTGCATTTTGTTGTTACAAAGTCCATCATTTTGCTTACTGATTTTTCCTAAACCCAACTCCTGTTCCCACTGAACCTTTTGCAGGAAGGTCCTCATCCTGGTAGATCCCCCCTTTTAATAGTTTAACTTTTTTCCTTTTCTACTCCTTTACCCTCCACTTTTAGCTCCACAAAGTATTCAAAGCTCAAACTCGTGGTCACAGCTCCAAGGGGCTTTCATATGTGATTTTGCTCAATGTCTGAGCTACTCAGGGTGAACACGAGGTCCAGTCTTGCTGTTCATCCTCCCCTCCCCTCTCTGGTAGTATCCCTAACATGTTGGTGCATGAGATTTGCCAGCACCACATCCATCATCTTGGCTCTCCATGTTTCGGGACCCCCATGTGGCTCCAGGTTTTCCCAATCAATCTCCCTGTGATTGAAGTTGCCCATGACCAGTACCTTCACTCTACTTGAGTGGGCCCTTCTTGCCACCTCAGCTAGAGTGTCCACCATTTCTCTGTTGCACTCATCATATTCCTCTCTAGGCCTCCTGCAGTTCTGTGGTGGGTTATACATAACTGCAATGACTACCTTGTGTTCCCCTGACTGAACTGTACCTACTATGTAATCCCTTTCTTCAATCTCATCCATCCCTTCTATTTCTTGATAACCCCACCCGTTTTTTATTAGTAGCGCGTATGTGTGTGTGTGTGTGTGTGTGTGTGTGTGTGTGTGTGTGAGTGTGTGTGTGTGTGTGTGTGTGTGTGTGTGTGTGTGTGTGTGTGTGTGTGTGTGTGTACTCACCTAGTTACTCACCTAGTTGAGGTTGCAGGGGTCGAGTCCAAGCTCCTGGCCCTGCCTCTTCACTGGTCGCTACTAGGTCACTCTCCCTGAACCGTGAGCTTTATCATACCTCTGCTTAAAGCTATGTATGGATCCTGCCTCCACTACATCGCTTCCCAAACTATTCCACTTCCTGACTACTCTGGGGCTGAAGAAATACTTCCTAACATCCCTGTGATTCATCTGTGTCTTCAACTTCCAACTGTGTCCCCTTGTTGCTTTGTCCCAACTCTGGAACATCCTGTCTCTGTCTATCTTGTCAATTCCTCTCAGCATTTTGTATGTCGTTATCATGTCCCCCCTATCTCTCCTGTCCTCCAGTGTCGTCAGATTCATTTTCCTTAACCTCTCCTCGTAGGACATATCTCTTAGCTCTGGGACTAGTCTTGTTGCAAACCTTTGCACTTTCTCTAGTTTCTTTACGTGCTTGGCTAGGTTTGGGTTCCAGACTGGTGCCGCATACTCCAATATGGGCCTAACGTACACGGTATACAGGGTCTTGAACGATTCCTTATTAAGATGTCAGAATGCTGTTCTGAGGTTCGCTAGGCGCCCATATGCTGCAGCAGTTATTTGATTGATGTGCGCTTCAGGAGATGTGCCTGGTGTTATACTCACCCCAAGATCTTTTTCCTTGAGTGAGGTTTGTAGTCTCTGGCCCCCTAGACTGTATTCCGTCTGCGGTCTTCTTTGCTCTTCCCCCAATCTTCATGACTTTGCACTTGGTGTGTGTGTGTGTGTGTGTGTGTGTGTGTGTGTGTACTCACCTAATTGTGGTTGCAGGGGTTGAGACTCAGCTCCTGGCCCCGCCTCTTCACTGAATGCTACTAGGTCCTCTCTCTCCCTGCTCCATGAGCTTTTTCATACCTCATCTTAAAGCTATGTATGGTTCCTGCCTCCACTATCTCATTTGCTAGATTATTCCACTTCCTAACTACTCTATGACTGAAGAAATTCTTCCTAGCATCCCTTTGACTCATTTGGGTCAACTTCCAACTGTGACCCTTTGTTTCTGTGTCTCCTCTCTGGAACATCCTATCTCTGTCCACCTTGTCTATTCCACGCAGTATTTTGTATGTCGTTATCATGTCTCCCCTAACCCTCCTGTCCGCCAGTGTCGTCAGGCAGATTCCCCTTAACCTTTCTTCGTAGGACATTCCCCTTAGCTCTGGAGCTAACCTTGTCGCAAACCTTTGCACTTTCTCTAATTTCTTGACGTGCTTGATCAAGTGTGAGTTCCAAACAGGTGCTGCATACTCCAATATGGGCCTGACGTACACGGTGTACAGTGTCTTGAACGATTCCTTACTAAGGTATAGGAACGCTATTCTCAGGTTTGCCAGGCGACCATATGCTGCAGCAGTTATCTGGTTGATGTGTGCTTCCGGAGACGTGCTCGGTGTTATACTCACCCCAAGATCTTTCTCCTTGAGCGAGGTTTGCAGTCTTTGGCCCCCTAGCCTATACTCTGTCTGCGGTCTTCTTTGCCCTTCTCCGATCTTCATGACTTTGCATTTGGCGGGGTTAAATTCGCGAAGCCAGTTGCTGGACCAGGTGTCCAGCCTGTGCAGGTCTCCTTGAAGTCCTACCTGATCCTTATCTGATTTAATTTTCCTCATTACCTTCACGTCATCTGCGAACAGGGACGCTTCTGAGTCTAACCCTTCCATCATGTCATTCACATATACCAGAAATAGCACTGGTCCTAGGACCGACCCCTGTGGGACCCCGCTCGTCACAGGTGCCCACTGTGATACCTCATCACGTATCATGACTCGTTGTTGCCTCCCTGTCAGGTATTCTCTGATCCATTGCAGCGCCCTTCCTGTTATACGTGCCTGATCCTCTAGCTTCTGCATCAATTTCCTGTGAGGAGCTGTGTCGAAGGCCTTGTGTGTGTTTACCTGGAGTTTACCTGGAGAGAGTTCCGGGGGTCAACGACCCCGCGGCCCGGTCTGTGACCAGGCCTCTTTAGGTCAGTGTCCCAGGATGCGACTCACACCAGTCGACTAACACCCAGGTACCCATTTTACTGATGGGGAACATAGACAACAGGTGGAAAGAAACACGTCCAATGTTTCTACTCTGGCTGGGAATCGAACCCAGGCCCTCGCCGTGTGAAGCGAGAGCGTGTGTGTGTGTGTGTGTGTGTGTGTGTGTGTGTGTGTGTGTGTGTGTGTAAAGGCAATACAATAACTGTCAGTTGTGTAAGTGGGAAACACAAGAGGAAAAACATGTAGATGGAAGATGTATTTTGTAAAGAATAAAAAAAAGTATCCAGGAAACAGTTATTCTGAGGGAAGAGAAGACTGAGAATAGGAAGAGGAAGAAGAGAAGAAAGAGTGGGAGTGGTAGGGAAGGAAGGGGGAGTTTGGAGAAGGAAGACTGAGGGGGGGAGGAGACACTAATGACCATTTATTCAGCTGAGTAAAGCTTAGAGAAAATTTGTGTATGCAATAATTTCTCAAAAATCATTCTGAACCTAACGAAAAGAGTATGTTTCAATGTGTTTGTTAATTATTAAATTATTGTAAACCTATCTGTAATATATTTAGTTGGATAAGGCTAAATTAAACTGCGCTTGTTATAATAAGGTTAGGTAAGATTTCTATGGTTCTTTTGGTACAAAATCATTAATTTTTACTTTAACATAAATGAAAAAAATACGTATTTTTAAACGCATAAGAGAAAATTTTAGAAAGGACTTAATTATAAGTGAGTTCTTACTAAATAACCAATTAACGAATTCAGCACCACACACACAATATATATATATATATATATATATATATATAATATATATATATATATATAAATATATATATATAATATATATAATATATATATATATATATATATATAATATATATAAATATATTGTCGTGCCGAATATGTGAAACTGGTCAATTAGCAAGAACTCATTTAAAATTAATTCCTTTCTAAAATTTCCTCTTATACGTTTAAAGATATATTTTTTCATTAATGTTGATGTAAAAAATTATAATTTTGCACCAAAAGAAACTTAGAAAACTTACCTAACCTTATTATACACAAGAACAATTTATTTTAGCCTAACCCAACTAAATATATTTTAGATTTGTTTGCAATAATTTAATACTAAACAAACAAAGTGAAATATATTTTTTTCGTTAGGGTCAGAATGATTTTGGCGAAATTATTGCATACACAAATTTTCACTTGTCCTATATGGCAAGATGAGCGTTGCTATTTAAGCCAAGATCGCAAGTTCTGCCTATTCGGCACGACATATATATATATATATATATATATATATAATATATATATAATATATATTTTATAATAATATATATATATATCATAGGTAGTAGGTTGGTAGACAGCAACCGCCCAGGGAGGTACTACCGTCTTGCTAAGTGAGTGTGAAGCGAAAGGCTGTAATTGTTTTACATGATGGTAGGATTGTTGGTGTCTTTTTATTTTGTCTCATACACATGCAAGATTTCAGTTACGTCTTGCTACTTCTACTTACACTTAGGTCACACTACACATACATGTACAAACACATATATACACTCCCTTCTGGGTTTTCTTCTATTTTCTTTCTAGTTCTTGTTCTTGTTTATTTCGTTTTACCTCCATGGGGAAGTGGAACAGAATTCTTCCTTCGTAAACCATGCATGTTGTAAGAGGCGACTAAAATGCCAGAAGCAAGGGGCTAGTAACCCCTTCTCATGTATAAATTACTAAATTTAAAGAGAAACTTTTGTTTTTCTTTTTGGGCCACCCTGCCTTGGTGGGATACGGCCAGTTTGTTGAAAGAATATAAATATAAATATAAATATTATATATAAATATATATATATATATATATATATATATATATATATATCAATGCACCACGCAGAAGCAAGCGGGTATATACAGAGAAAGATCGCAGTCAGCAGGACTCGATACTGCTAATGGGGACGGTCAAGATTCCCAGGCAGCGTTCTTAGCCACTCAGCCACAAATGCCACAGGTCAGTGGTCACGTGCGGTCATACCTGCCTAAGCTCTTGGGAGTTAGCGTGGGCTGTTACCAAGCACCATGGCTTGTTGTAGTGTTTTTGAATCTCAGGTTCAAGTATTGAAGAAGGAAATTCTATTTCTTCAGGAGGAAAATAGGAGGCTGAAGCTTCACATACATGAGTTTGGGAGTGTGAGAAGGATTTAGCTGGTAAGGAGGAAATGGTCACCAGCAGTGATGGTGGCAGCCACTTTAAGTGGCAAGTGGTTCGCAGTTCAGGAAGAACGAAGATGAGGAGAGTTCATAGAGAAGATGTGAAGGTAGGAAATCGATTCTCTGTTCTCCAAGATGAGTGTACTTCAGTGGTTAGTGAGGTTGAAGGTACCACTAATTTCCCTGCTAATCAAGGTAAGAATATTTTAAAAGTAGGCGATTCTCAGGTAAGATATACATGACACACACACATATTATATATATATATATATATATAAAATATTATATATATATATATATATTTTATATATATATATATTTTATATATATATATATGTTTTTATTATTATTACCACACTGGCCGATTCCCACCAAGGCAGGGTGGCCCGAAAAAGAAAAACTTTCACCATCATTCACTCCATCACTGTCTTGGCCAGAAGGGTGCTTTACACTACATTTTTTTAAACTGCAACATTAACACCCTCCTTCAGAGTGCAGGCACTGTACTTCCCATCCCCAGGACTCAAGTCCGGCCTGCCGGTTTCCCTGAACCCCTTCATAAATGTTACTTTGCTCACACTCCAACAGCACGTCAAGTAATTAAAAAACTTTTGTCTACATTCACTCCTATCAAACACGCTCACCCATGCCTGCTGGAAGTCCAAGCCCCTCGCACACAAAACCTCCTTTACCCCCTCTCTCCAACCTTTCCTAGGCCGACCCCTACCCCCCCTTCCTTCCACTACAGACTGATACACTCTTGAAGTCATTCTGTTTCGCTCCATTTTTCTCTACATGTCCGAACCACCTCAACAACCCTATCTCAGCCTCTGGAAAACAGTTTTGGTAATCCTGCACCTCCTCCTAACTTCCAAACTACGAATTCTCTGCATTAAAATTCACACCACACATTGCCCTCAGACATGACATCTCCACTGCCTCCACCCTTCTCCTCGCTGCAACATTCATCACCCATGCTTCACACCCATATAAGAGCGTTGGTTTAAAACTATACTCTCTACATTCCCCTTTTTTGCCTCCAAGACAAAGTTTTTTGTCTCCACAGACTCCTAAGTGCACCACTCACTCTTTTCCCCTCATCAATTCTATGATTTACCTCATCTTTCATAGACCCATCCACTGACACGTCCACTCCCAAAAATCTGAATACATTCACCTCCTCCATACTCTCCCCCTCCAATCTGATATTCAATCTTTCATCACCTAAACTTTTTGTTATCCTCATAAACCCTTTCTCTTTCCCGTATTCACCTTTTATTTCTTCTTTTGCACACCCTACCAAATTCATCCACCAATCTCTGCAACTTCTCTTCAGAATCTCCCAAGAGTACAGTATCATCAGCAAAGAGCAGCTGTGACAACTTGTGACACTTGCAACATCTGCCACATTGCCCCCCTATCCACCCTGTCATACGCCTTTTCCAAATCCATAAATGCCACAAAGACCTCTTTAGCCTTATCTAAATACTGTTCACTTTATTGTTTCACTGTAAACACCTGGTCCACACACCCCCTACCTTTCCTAAAGCCTCCTTGTTCTTTGCCTATCCTATTCTCCATCTTACTCTTAATTCTTTCAATAATAACTCTACCATACACTTTACCATATATATATTTAATTATATATATTATTTTATATATATATATATATTATATATATATATATATATATATATTTTAAAAATATATATATATATATATATATGTCATGTTGATGATAGCTGTAGGCCTTTCGTGATGCAATAAACACATAATCAAGAGCTTACACTGTTGATAAATTAGACACATGTGCAACTCTTGGGTATCTTTATTGAGGAAACGTTCGCCACACAGTGGCTTCATCAGTCCATACAAATGAGAATTCTTGAAGAATCTTCTAGATTCTCCTTTGTATGGACTGATGAAGCCACTGTGTGGCGAAACGTTTCCTCAATAAAGATACCCAAGAGTTGCACATGTGTCTAATTTATCAACATGTCGGTTCTCTGAACCATTCATCTACAAGCTTAACTGTTCCAGAAAAGAGGAGGTCCAAGCACATATGACCATAGGGAGCACTTTGCTGGTGAGAGGCAGAAGGCAGAAACTATAGCCTCTCTACCTCCTTTCTTCTGCAACATTGCAAGCTCCTGGTGATGTGTTCATTGCTACATGAAAGGCCTAGAGCTATCTTTCAACTCCCCCCCCCCCATGGTTGCTTTGTATCTTGTGTCGCTTGTTGGCGATACAAGACCTTGCCAAATAGGCCGAACTCCCTTAAAAAAAATGAACTTTTCCAAAAAAAAAAAAAAAAAAAACAACAGATTGACAGCAAATTTCTTTTCATTAACAATAATATAAAGATTTTTGTATCAGGATGGTTCATATTGGACCAAAAAAAAACCTGAAGAATGGGAGGCAAAGCATTAGTGCACTCAGTATGGTTATGGAGAGAGTGAGGACATCACACTCACAATGTTAGGTTACAATCACTGTGTGTGTACTCACCTAGTTGTGGTTGCAGGGGTCGGTTCACAGCTCCTGGCCCCGCCTCTTCATTGATTGGTACTAGGTCACTCTTCCATGAGCTTTATCATACCTATTCTTAAAGCTGTGTGGATCCTGCCTCCACTACATCACTTCCCAGACTATTCCACTTCCTGACAACTCTGTGACTAAAGAAATACTTCTTAACATTCCTGTGATGATTCATCTGAGTCTTCAACTTCCAACTGTGACCTCTTGTTGCTGAATTCCATCTCTGGAACATCCTGTCTCTGTCCACCTTGTCAATTCCTCTCAGTATTTTATATGTTGTTATCATATCCCCCCCTATAAATAACAAAAAAAGGCACAATACCGTGACTGGAACGATACACAAAAAACCCGACTTGGACCATTTACAAATGGTCCAAGTCGGACCGAAACGTCGTCGTAAGCTCCTCTCTCCTATGTGCGGGTTATTTGTGTATATATCCCCCCTATCTCTCCTGTCCTCCAATGTCGTCAGGTCGATTTCTCTTAACCTCTCCTCGTAGGACATACCCCTTAGCTCCCGGACTAGTCTTGTTGCAAACCTTTGCACTTTCTCTAATTTCCTTACATGCTTGGCTAGGTGTGGGTTTCAAACTGGTGCTGCATACTCCAATACAGGCCTGACTGTGTGTGTGTGTGAGAAAGAGAGAGGAAGGTTGGGAGAGAAGGAGAGAGAAACAGGCATACAGACAGAGAGACAGAACATATAAAATTGCGCCAAACTGGTGCTGCATAGGTGGCCCGGTGGTCTGGTGGCTAAAGCTCCCGCTTCACACACGGAGGGCCCGGGTTCGATTCCCGGCGGGTGGAAATTCCGACACGTTTCCTTACACCTATTGTCCTGTTCACCTAGCAGCAAATAGGTACCTGGGTGTTAGTCGACTGGTGTGGGTCGCATCCTGGGGGACAAGATTAAGGACCCCAATGGAAATAAGTTAGATAGTCCTCGATGACGCACTGACTTTCTTGGGTTATCCTGGGTGGCTAACCCTCCGGGGTTAAAAATCCGAACGAAATCTTATCTTATCTTACTCCAATACAGGCCTGACTGTGTGTGTGTGTGAGAGAGAGAGAGGAAGGTTGGGAGAGGAGAGAGAAACAGGCATACAGACAGAGAGACAGAACATATAAAATTGCGCCAAACTGGTGCTGCATACTCCAATACAGGCCTGACTGTGTGTGTGTGTGAGAGAGAGGGAGGAAGGTTGGGAGAGAAGGAGAGAGAAACAGGCATACAGACAGAGACAGAACATATAAAATTGCGCCAATGAGAGGTTTGGAGGTTATTTAAGCCATTCCCGGAACCCGAGAATGAATCCATCAACTTTCGTCATGGGGCTCGTGAACGTGTCAATTGTTCCGAGAATCTGGTCCTCGTTACCGTACACAAGTGCTGAAAATTTGATGCCAGTTGAACTGCTCGCTGTCGAATTATGAGCGATAAAGTTCGGAATATTATAGAAAGAGAAAAAAAATAACGGAAAAATTCAAGCAGCGTCTTCAAGGTCTCCCTTCAAGGATACCTGACTATTAATTATTAAACCTTCAGAATAAAGATCTCAGACAGAACAAGGATGGAGGATCTACACAGAATTCATTATATAAATGTTATTAATGTTATTTGGATAAACTTAAGAAATGACAATCTTACCGAATGGAGAAACTCAACATAACCGATAGGGAAGAATCCATCATTTTTAAACCACTGTACGGGTGGAGTTAGAACTCGTGGCAAGTGAGTCGTAAAACGCCAGGCCAGTGTGTAAGCTTGGAGTTTTACGACTCACCTGCCATGAGTTCTAACCCCACCCGTACCTTGGTTTGTCTGCAATCGCGTTATTACGATTTATAGTTAACACCACTGACTATATAATTTAAGCTCCTAAACCCCTTAAGGGAGGTGGGAATGTTCCTTGACGCTGGTGAGGGGCTCTTGATCTAAAAAATTGGATCTGTGCTCCAGTTCCTTGAATTGAGCCTGAATACCTTCCATATCCCCCCCACATGCGCTGTATGATACTACAGGTTTAGCGCTCCCTCATAATTATAATAAGCTGGAAATATAAACACAAATGCAGTATAATGTGATCCTTTATTGACAACGTTTCACCCACACAGTGGGCTTTTTCAAGTCACACACAGATCTACCTGGGGTTGGAAGGTACGAGAGTATTTATAGTCAGAATGTTGAGGTCAGGTGGAGAATGCTGCATCTGATGATCTACCGGGTGGAGTTATAGAGTCTTGGGTAGCTTGGCAGGGGTATTGGACTAGTTGTAGACCTTCTGCAGTGTTCTATGTTCTTATGTGGGATAGCGATGAAGAAGTTTCTTGGCGAGTGGTTCAGCTATGTTATAGAAGCCATTGTTCTGGTTGAAATTGTTGGTTATAGAGATAAACGATGATTCCAGGATTCTTCTGTATTGAGTGTTGTCTTCTGTGTGAATTGCGATGTTGTACACAGGCATTCCTTGTATCCGTGTGTGACTTGAAAAAGCCCACTGTGTGGGTGAAACGTTGTCAATAAAGGATCACATTGTACTGCATTTGTGTTTATATTTCAATTGTGTCGGTATTTTATACCATTTATTTCCATTATAATAAGCTCATAATAATAGGACCCGGTAGATGACTCTCCACCATCAAGTTTACACACAACAATCAAACAGATGACCACCCTCGACCGGTCACTCTCAGCAGCTTATCTGATAACTGGGTAACACTTCCTCCAATTTTACGTCAGAAATTAAGAAATTCCTAACAATAATGATCGCTGTCATTTTGAGGCAGAGAGCCAGCCCGGCATCTGCCATGTATCACCACTCCTTCGTTGCCAACTACATTCGTCAACCTTCTTCACAATGAGTAGTTGACAACTGACGACTCCAAGCCTCCTGTGTCGCTCCGTATGATTCATTCTTTGTAACTGAGTCATCTGGATCATCCAGAAAGTATGTACGCCCCCCCCCCCTCAAATCCCCACGAAAAAAAAACGTCTGTGTTCACAATATCCAGCATATCCGAGTTCGGATGCTCTCTTGTGCTTGTAAATGTTCTACCATTTCAACATATATGGGAACCTACAATGTGCCGTTCTCTACGTTTCACTCAACTATGCAGAAGTGTATATATGTCTTATTACACACATACAAGAACACTGGAACCTGTACGTGCCTCACTTGCCATTCTTCTGCATTTTAAATATTTTCACTTTACACATCATAGCGGAAGAACCACTAGTCTTTTCTCCTCCTCCTTCTATGTACCCAGAACACAGTACAGTATCTGTCTGTTATTCCCTATCCTTCCCTTCCCATCCCCTACTTTCCATATCGTCTTTAATCCTTGTATCCTTCTATCCTTGAATCGTTCAGCTCAATATCAAAGCGAGGAAGGAGCTAGGAAAGGAACACCAGCACTAAGTTTGGATTCGATCATATATCACCAGGATGTTAACAGATGTCACCAGGACGTTAACATATGTCACCAGGACGTTAACATATGTCACCAGGATGTTAACAGATGTCACCAGGACGTTAACAGATGTCACCAGGACGTTAACAGATTCACTAAGATGTTAACAGATGTCACCGGGACGTTAACAGATGTCACCAGGATGTTAACAGATGTCACCAGGACGTTAACAGATGTCACTAGGATGTTAACAGATGTCACCAGGACGTTAACAGATGTCACTAGGATGTTAACAGATGTCACCAGGACATTAACAGATGTCACCAGGATGTTAACAGATGTCACCAGGACGTTAACAGATGTCACTAGGATGTTAACAGATGTCACCAGGATGTTAACAAATGTCACAAGGACGTTAACAGATGTCACCAGGACGTTAACAGATTCACCAGGATGTTAACAGATGTCACCAGGACGTTAACAGATGTCACCAGAACGTTAACAGATGTCACCAGGACGTTAACAGATGTCACCAGGATGTTAACAAATGTCACCAGGATGCTACTAGATGTCTCCAGGATGTTACCAGATGTCACCAGGATGTTAACAGATTTCACAAGGACGTTAACAGATGTCACTAGGATGTTAACAGATGTCACCAGGATGTTAACAGATGTCACAAGGACGTTAACAGATGTCACCAGGACGTTAACAGATTCACCAGGATGTTAACAGATGTCACCAGGACGTTAACAGATGTCACCAGAATGTTAACAAATGTCACCAGGATGCTACCAGATGTCACCAGGATGTTAACAGACGTCACAAAAGATGTTATGAGGCGACTAGGATGTTACCGGAGGTCACTATTATGAGATGACCAGGATGTTAGCAGAGGTCACCAGGCTATCAGCAGAGGTCACCAGGATGTTAGAAGAGGTCACCTGGAGTTTACCTGGAGTTTACCTGGAGAGAGTTCCGGGGGTCAACGCCCCCGCGGCCCGGTCTGAGACCAGGCCTCCTGGTGGATCACAGCCTGATCAACCAGGCTGTTGCTGCTGGCTGCACGCAAACCAACATACGAGCTACAGCCCGGCTGATCCGGAACTGACTTTAGGTGCTTGTCCAGTGCCAGCTTGAAGACTGCCAGGGGTCTGTTGGTAATCCCCCTTATGTGTGCTGGGAGGCAGTTGAACAGTCTCGGGCCCCTGACACTTATTGTATGGTCTCTTAACGTGCTAGTGACACCCCTGCTTTTCATTGGGGGGATGGTGCATCGTCTGCCAAGTCTTTTGCTTTCGTAATGAGTGATTTTCGTGTGCAAGTTCGGTACTAGTCCCTCTAGGATTTTCCAGGTGTATATAATCATGTATCTCTCCCTCCTGCGTTCCAGGGAATACAGGTTTAGGAACCTCAAGCGCTCCCAATAATTGAGGTGTTTTATCTCCGTTATGCGCGCCGTGAAAGTTCTCTGTACATTTTCTAGGTCGGCAATTTCACCTGCCTTGAAAGGTGCTGTTAGTGTGCAGCAATATTCCAGCCTAGATAGAACAAGTGACCTGAAGAGTGTCATCATGGGCTTGGCCTCCCTAGTTTTGAAGGTTCTCATTATCCATCCTGTCATTTTTCTAGCAGATGCGATTGATACAATGTTATGGTCCTTGAAGGTGAGATCCTCCGACATGATCACTCCCAGGTCTTTGACGTTGGTGTTTCGCTCTATTTTGTGGCCCGAATTTGTTTTGTACTCTGATGACGATTTAATTTCCTCATGTTTACCATATCTGAGTAATTGAAATTTCTCATCGTTGAACTTCATATTGTTTTCTGCAGCCCACTGAAAGATTTGGTTGATGTCTGCCTGGAGCTTTGCAGTGTCTGCAATGGAAGACACTGTCATGCAGATTCGGGTGTCATCTGCAAAGGAAGACACGGTGCTGTGGCTGACATCCTTGTCTATGTCGGATATAAGGATGAGGAACAAGATGGGAGCGAGTACTGTGCCTTGTGGAACAGAGCTTTTCACCGTAGCTGCCTCGGACTTTACTCTGTTGACGACTACTCTCTGTGTTCTGTTAGTGAGGAAATTATAGATCCATCGACCGACTTTTCCTGTTATTCCTTTAGCACGCATTTTGTGCGCTATTACGCCATGGTCACACTTGTCGAAGGCTTTTGCAAAGTCTGTATATATTACATCTGCATTCTTTTTGTCTTCTAGTGCATTTAGGACCTTGTCGTAGTGGTCCAATAGTTGAGACAGACAGGAGCGACCTGTTCTAAACCCATGTTGCCCTGGGTTGTGTAACTGATGGGTTTCTAGATGCGTGGTGATCTTGCTTCTTAGGACCCTTTCAAAGATTTTTATGATATGGGATGTTAGTGCTATTGGTCTGTAGTTCTTTGCTGTTGCTTTACTGCCCCCTTTGTGGAGTGGGGCTATGTCTGTTGTTTTTAGTAACTGTGGGACGACCCCGTGTCCATGCTCCCTCTCCATAGGATGGAAAAGGCTCGTGATAGGGGCTTCTTGCAGTTCTTGATGAACACAGAGTTCCATGAGTCTGGCCCTGGGGCAGAGTGCATGGGCATGTCATTTATCGCCTGTTCGAAGTCATTTGGCGTCAGGATAACATCGGATAGGCTTGTGTTAATCAAATTTTGTGGCTCTCTCATAAAAAATTCATTTTGATCTTCGACTCTCAGTCTGGTTAGCGGCTTGCTAAAAACTGAGTCATATTGGGACTTGAGTAGCTCACTCATTTCCTTGCTGTCATCTGTGTAGGACCCATCTTGTTTAAGTAGGGGCCCAATACTGGACGTTGTTCTCGATTTTGATTTGGCATAGGAGAAGAAATACTTTGGGTTTCTTTTGATTTCATTTATGGCTTTTAGTTCTTCCCGCGATTCCTGACTCCTAAAGGATTCTTTTAGCTTAAGTTCGATGCTTGCTATTTCTCTGACCAGTGTCTCCCTGCGCATTTCAGATATATTGACCTCTTTTAGCCGCTCTGTTATTCTTTTCCGTCGCCTGTAAAGGGAGCGCCTGTCTCTTTCTATTTTACATCTACTCCTCCTTTTTCTTAGAGGAATAAGCCTTGTGCATACATCGAGTGCCACCGAGTTAATCTGTTCTAGGCATAAGTTTGGGTCTGTGTTGCTTAGTATATCTTCCCAGCTTATATCGGTTAGGACTTGGTTTACTTGGTCCCACTTTATGTTTTTGTTATTGAAGTTGAATTTGGTGAATGCTCCCTCGTGACTAGTCTCATTTTGTCGGTCTGGGGCTCCACGCATACATGTCTGAACCTCAATTATGTTGTGATCTGAGTATATTGTTTTTGATATGGTGACATTTCTTATCAGATCATCATTGTTAGTGAATATGAGGTCTAGTGTATTCTCCAGTCTAGTAGGCTCTATTATTTGCTGGTTTAAATTGAATTTTGTGCAGAGATTTAAAAGCTCGTGTGAGTGTGAGTTTTCATCAGAGCTGCCTCCTGGTGTTATTTCTGCAACAATATTATTTGCTATATTCCTCCATTTTAGGTGCCTTAAGTTGAAATCCCCCAGGAGCAAGATGTTGGGTGCAGGAGCTGGAAGATTTTCCAGACAGTGGTCAATTTTTACAGCTGTTCCTGGAATTGCTGGGAAGTTGCATCCGGAGGCTTGTAGACTACCACAATGACTAGGTTTTGGTTCTCGACCTTTACTGCTAAAACTTCCACTACGTCATTTGAGGCATTAAGCAGTTCTGTGCAAACAAGTGACTCTGCAATGTACAGGCCAACCCCCCCCTTTTGCCTGTTCACTCTGTCACATCTGTATAGGTTGTAACCTGGGATCCATATTTCGTTGTCCAAGTGATCCTTTATGTGGGTCTCAGTGAAAGCCGCGAACATTGCCTTTGCCTCTGCAAGCAGTCCACGGATGAAAGGTATTTTGTTGTTTGTTGCTGGCTTTAGACCCTGTATATTTGCAAAGAAGAATGTTATCGGACTGTTGGTATTGTTGGTACTGGGGGGGGATTTTTTTCCGGCATTAGTATCTGTATCTGTTGGTTTGGAGTGGAGGCCATCGACTGTGGTTCCACTCCAGGAATGACTGGATTTGGTGTACGATTTCTGCCATTTCCTGCCAGTTTTTTTTTCCTTCCTGGCACTAAAAAACCTCTCCCTCTTGAGTGGCTGTGGCTACCCAGGTTTTCCCATGGCCTGGATGTTTTGTATCTTTTTGTCCCCTTTAGATGGTATGCCTGGCAATTTAAGTTATAGCACAGTCTTTCCTGTACTGAAGAGGTACACATTTCAGGGTGAAAAAGCTTACAGGAAGGGAGTTTGCATTTTCCTGTTGTCATATGGACATGACATTTTCTAGGGTGGTCATAGTTGCATGTCCCATCTGTTTTTCCAGATTTCCCATGCCAGCAGATACCAAGTGCATAGTATGTGCACAGGCTTGGTTTCCGTTTGCCTTGGGTTTCTGTGACTGTATTCCCTGTTGGTGCATGTTTCCTGTCTTATTCCTATCCTCCCTAGCACCAACAATGGAGCTCCCACCAGTTGTTTTTGGTAATTTATCCTCACTATTGCTATTGGAGTCCTCTTGTTTGCTATTTCCTGCGGTATTTCTAGTTTGCAATATTGGTTTTATCTTATCTTTGACTACACTTGTTTCCCTACTATGGCTCCTGTCCTCTATGAGGTCATTTATATGTATTCCTTCCTGCGTATAATTCCCGACTACCTGGACAAAATCTCCAGCTTCACCATTACTGTCTCCCAGGACAGTATCTCCAGCTTCACCATTTCTGTCTCCCAGGACAGCACCTCCAGCTTCACCATTACTGTCTCCCAGGACAGCACTATCAGCCCCACATTTACTGACTACCAGGACATCACCTCCAGCCTTACAGTTTGTGACTACAGGATGTTATTGAAGCTAATCCTTATACAATCATCATCCGTCAGTGCACATGAGCTACAAGACATACACAGGTGCACATGAAGCAGAAATGCACATGTTACGTGCAGCTGAATGGCCATGCACGCACACGTTACATGTACATGAATGGCCAGTCATGTACATGTTACGTGCACATGAATGGCCAGGCACGCACATGTTACGTGCACATGAATGGCCAGGCACGCACATGTTACGTACACATGAATGGCCAGGCACGCACATGTTACGTACACATGAATGGTCAGGCACGCACATGTTACGTACACATGAATGGCCAGGCACGCACATGTTACATACACATAAATGGCCAGGCACGCACATGTTACGTACACATGAATGGCCAGGCACGCACATGTTACGTACACATGAATGGCCAGGCACGCACATGTTACGTACACATGAATGGCCAGGCACGCACATGTTACGTACACATGAATGGCCAGGCATGCACATGTTACGTACACATGAATGGCCAGGCACGCACATGTTACGTACACATGAATGGCCAGGTACGCACATGTTACGTACACATGAATGGCCAGGCACGCACATGTTACGTACACATGAATGGCCAGGCACGCACATGTTACGTACACATGAATAGCCAGGCACGCACATGTTACGTACACATGAATGGCCAGGCACGCACATGTTACGTACACATGAATAGCCAGGCACGCACATGTTACGTACACATGAATAGCCAGGCACGCACATGTTACGTACACATGAATGGCCAGGCACGCACATGTTACGTACACATGAATAGCCAGGCACGCACGTTACGTACACATGAATAGCCAGGCACGCACATGTTACGTACACACGAATGGCCAGGCACGCACATGTTACGTACACATGAATAGCCAGGCACGCACATGGCGACGTCTAGTTTCATTTCCATACGTTGTTAATTTCTGAATTTGGAAATGCTTTTCAGCTTTCATTTGCCCCACCGTGTTTATGTCTATAACGGGACTGTTTTGGTATTCTGGTAGAGCGGTGTTAATGATATACTTCTTCGGAGGCTTCTTTGTTTATTGGGTTACACAGGCTTGTGTGTTTGTGCCCATGGCCCGGGCAGGGTGTATGGTAGGCTGGTGGAGAGGAGCGTGCGTGTGTATGGCAGGGCGAGCATGGGCAAGGTGAGGAACAGCCACTTCCTCTCCTCTCCTCCCCCACCCACAAATACGTAGAGCTCACACTGGACGCAGAAATCACCACAAAACTCACCTCTGACTTGCTGAAACGGCTGTGCTGAGCTGAACAGCAACATACAAGTGACGCTGAACACGTGACTTGAGAAACAGCGTAGGGTCACTGGGACGCCATTACAGTTCTCGGAGAATTTCGGCAAATTTCGGCTGGATCCTGCTTGTACCTGTGTCTGGATGCTCAAACGTGCAGACACGACATCAGGATAACTCGTTGAGAGACGGATGCTTCTTGTGTAGGGTGATGAAGTGAAGATGACTTCATGTCTCTCTCTCTCTCTCTCTCTCTCTCTCTCTCTCTCTCTCTCTCTCTCTCTCTCTCTCTCTCTCTCTCTCTCTCTCTCTCTCTCTCTCGTCTCTCTCCATTACTTGTGAACTCTGTTAATACATCTCGATATCATGTAAACAGTAATCACATCTCCCAAACACCAGGTGAATTCTTTATACTTGCCTCTTCGTTTATGTCTTCATATTCAACACTAATCTGGTAATAAATATATACAGTTCCTCAAACTTTTAGGTCTGAGTAGATGCGGGCTCCACACTGCTGGCGCTTACTTGAGGACTGACCTGATGTACAATGACTAATACCTTGAGGGGTATCACATATAGGTTGCTGAAGACAAGCCCCTTTTTGTTTGTCTGCATTCTATATGCTAAGGATTGCATGCAGTTTATATGAGTGTTATTGATCTGGAGGGTCCCACCCTCGCAGCCCGTCCAGAGACAGACTCATTTGTTGATCGTTTTTTTCAACAAGACTGTTACTAGCATCCCCTTCCTCAAGCCAACATGGCCATCACAACCTAACTGAAGTTTTTCCTGGCTAGCAGGATAGCAGGGGCTGGCGTCCCCGCGATAAGCGGGTCTTGGCACACGACCACGACTGAGCGCAAAAAACAAAAATATCACTGAGAGAGATAACGACTCCAGCATCTGAGAGGAAATATTCTGTCAGCATAAAACCTAAAATATACAAATCCTATGTATTCTTTCATAGCAAACACGTATCGTCTTCTGCAGTTCTCTCTCTCGAGTAAGTTTTATTTGATTCTGGGTAGAAACCCATTCTACAACGTACCCTTAATTTGCAAATTGAACTCGTATTGCTTATACTGTTTCCAAGCAGTTAATGCAATTCAGATTTAACCTAAGTTCATATTTGACTGAGGTTCACATAGCTGAAGGCTACCTGAAAACGATTCCGGGCGTCACCGCCCCCACTGCCCGGTCCCACACAAGATCTGTTGATAAATTAGACACATGTGCAACTCTTGGATATCTTTATTGAGGAAACGTTTCGCCACACAGTGGCTTCATCAGTCCATACGTAGGAGAAACTTGAAGAACAGGAGGAGAATGAGGTAATCAGTCCCTCAACCTTGAGTCGATGTGTTCAGTCCATCAATCTTGAACAGAATACGGCATATCAGCGGAGAAGCAGCTTATAAACCGTATGGCAGGAGAGGTGCAGCAGTCATAGGTCGCGTCACATTTGTTCAATGTGTAAGTAGGTCGTGCCCAAGAATTAAGCAAGCGAAGAATTCCTAAGTATTAAGATCCCAAGAAGTTGCAGTGTCTGACAGATTTGTAGATGAATGGTTCAGAGAACCGACATGTTGATAAATTAGACACATGTGCAACTCTTGGATATCTTTATTGAGGAAACGTTTCGCCACACAGTGGCTTCATCAGTCCATACGTAGGAGAAACTTGAAGAACAGGAGGAGAATGAGGTAATTAGTCCCTCAACCTTGAGTCGATGTGTTCAGTCCATCAATCTTGATGAATGGTTCTCTGAACCATTCATCTACAAATCTGTCAGACACTGCAACTTCTTGGGATCTTAATACTTAGGAATTCTTCGCTTGCTTAATTCTTGGGCACGACCTACTTCCACATTGAACAAATGTGACGCGACCTATGACTGCTGCACCTCTCCTGCCATACGGTTTATAAGCTGCTTCTCCGCTCATCTGCCGTATTCTATTCAAGATTGATGGACTGAACACATCGACTCAAGGTTGAGGGACTGATTACCTCATTCTCCTCCTGTTCTTCAAGTTTCTCCTACGTATGGACTGATGAAGCCACTGTGTGGCGAAACGTTTCCTCAATAAAGATATCCAAGAGTTGCACATGTGTCTAATTTATCAACATGTCGGTTCTCTGAACCATTCATCTACACAAGACCTACTGGTTGATGTCCTGATCAACCATGCGGTTGGTGCTAGCTGCACACAGTCCAACACACCCAACTGATCAGGAACTAACTTATCCAGCTTCCTCTTGAAAACAATCAGGGACCTGTTGGTAATTCACCTAAGCTTATGAATTGTCTTTTCGAGTATTCAGTGTACCCCTGCTTTTCATTGGAGGCATTTTGCACCGTCTACCAAGCCTCTTGCTCGTGTTGGCAATTATTTCCTTGTGCAAATTTGGTACCAATTCATCCAGATTTTTCGAAGTGTAAATTTTAATTTATTTTATTTGCCTACGTTGCAGATAGTTCAAGGAACTTTGGACATTTCCAGTAATTCAGGTGCTTGACCGAGTTTGTAATGGCAACGACTACTACGTTCCCCATTTCTGTGATTCAACCTACCTTAAAAAAAGGCTGCTAGTGCGTAGCAATATTTCAAGTGACTTTAAGAGTATCATCGGTGGCTCGGCATCTCTTTGTTTTGAAGATTCTAGGTATTCGGCCATTAAATTGTGTACTTGATAGCTACATAAAAATTTTCCGACATTTTCCCTCCTAATTCCCTGTTCTAAGAGGCTTCAGATTGTTATATTTTGTTACATTTTTTTTCTTAGTCGAGTAACATAAATTTGTCTTCGTTAAACAGATTTTAACAGAGTATGAAATCCACTCTGTGTCAGAAGGAACGTCAGAGGGAAAACATAAATTGTTTTTGTGACCGTTAAGTAACTATGAAAATGAAGTATCCAGTTTTGATAAACAAAAATCTGAACGTTATATTGCTTTTTTTTATGTCCTACCAGGATATCTAGTTAATATCAGACTGCAGGTTTACTGTGTCTCAATACAAGCTACTCTCATATAAACTCAAGCATCCTCTGAAAGATGTTATATTGGATATGAGAATAAGTGAATTGTGGAGTATACCGTGTTTTGAAGAAGAGAACTCCAGTGTGTGGGTGTGTGTGTGTGTGTGTGTGTTCAAACGATTTAAGCCCACTACCATCATTCTCCCTATTAGAAGGGCACTCAAGTCACTCAGCGTTCTCAGTCACATCTTCAAAATTTTGAGTGTTGCGGGAATATTTATGCACTCATCAGTGACACAGACCCGGATACACTCGGGATTCAAACTGTTAAGTTCAAATATACACATTCACGATATATTTTACATATGTATGAATGTGCACATGAGAATTTACATGCGGGTTTAGGACGTCGTGGAGAGAGCACTACGTGCTGAGCATCGTGTGTCTGATGATGATGAGGAACACAGTAGTGGGTTAGAACCCTCTACAGCTAGAGTTCTTACTAGTACTGGAGAACTCTTCTTGTGCTCCCCCACACACACACACAAACACACACACATACACACACACACACATACAAACACACACATACACACACACACGGGAAGTTTGAGTGGTAGAGCTGGCCCTACGGTCACTGGTGGCTCGCTATCTAAACCCTGCTCCAGAGCGATTATCATACACACAACACCTAGCAGTAGTAGGAAGATAACATTTGTAGGAGCAAGGAATAGGCAGGAGGATTAAGTCGTGGCTAATGGGACTACAGCCCTGACAACAGTTTTGAGAGATAATGTTTTAGGACACAAAGACAGTACAATCTGAGAAGCAAGTATTGGGTACACATGTAGTAAAAGGTAGTACATAACTGGGTGAAAGAATGACTTGTTAACACACGCTAGTATTATAATTATTAGAACTACTCTCAGTGTTAATGGTATCTCATTAGTATTACGGATACACAGAAGTGAATTGTATTTCTGGGACATATAAACAACTGACGTGCTCACCACACACACACGCGCGCGCACACACATACACACTCGGGGCCAGGAGCTGGGTCTCGACCCCTGAAACCACAACTAGGTGAGTACACACAGCTGATCCTTGGAATTTGACCGCCTCCCCCACAGACCTTCACTCCCTCCTACCTTTTCCTCCCTCGCGTTTCTCTCTCTCATAGCCTTTTTCCCTCCCGTTCCCCCTACTCACTCTCTCTCTCTCTCTCTCTCTCTCCCTCTCTCTCTCTCTCTCCCTCTCTCCCTCTCCCTCTCTCTTTTTTTTTTTTTTTTTTTTACACAGAGTTTGACAAGGTTAAGGATCCCTAGCTTTATTGACAGCTATTTACAGGTTAAGGATTCCTAACTTTATTGGCAAGCTAAGAGCTGTTACCTACATCAGCTCATTTGAAAGCATTTTTATTGTTATGAGACATACAAGTAGGGAAAAGGATGAAGTTGGAGCCATCTGTGGGCCAGCATTTTCATTTGATCAACTGACATTATCTCGTTGACATCATTATGCTGTACGAATGTGTTTCATACTCGAGTCATCCTGGGTATGTATGATCTCAGATGGAGTGATGTTCTGGAGAAGGGTACAGCCAGAGTGAAGTTGCTGCTTTCTGCCCGTCTTGTGGCATAAAAGCTTGTTTCACGCTGTCCTCGAAGTGGATCCAAGTGTGGTATTTTGACAATATTGGCCTTGTACATAACAGTAAGGCCACCCACATCCCTCCTATGTTGAAGGCTCTGCTGAAATGACAGATCTATCCAGGATGGGTCCAGGCGAGAGATGAGACGTCTTGCTCTGTTCTCTACTCTGTCAAGCAGTCGCAGATGAGAGGGGGGGCAGGCAAACCAAGAAAGTGGAGCATACTCAAGGTGTGAGCGTACTTGTGCCTCGTACAGGATCTTGCAACCCCTACTGTCAAGCAGATGCGAGATACGGCGAAGTGCTGTAAGCTTCCTGGCTGCCTTGTTTGCAAGATTTACAACATGGTTCTTCATGGTTAGTTTGGAGTCAAATTTCACCCAAGGATATCAACTTCTTCTCCAGGTGCCAACATCGTCCCATTCATCCTTACTACTGCACCAGCATTACCATCATGGTGCCTAGAGACGATCATCATTTGCGTTTTCTCAGGTGCAAATGTTACTTGCCATCTATTTCCCCAAGCTGATATAGCTCTCAGCTGGTGATTGATGTAGCTTAGAGCAGCTGGCATTTCTTCTCTTGGATAAGTGAATGTCAGTGTACAGTCGTCTGCATATGCATGTGTTCTGGGATGAGATGAAGAAGGTCGTTGAAGTAGACATTCCATAACAGTGGACCCAGCACACTTCCTTGTGGAACGCTTGCCCCAATAGGATGCCTTGCTGATTCCGTTCCATTGAGGACTACACTTAGAGATCTACCATGAAGGTAATCACTGAGGAGACATAGCGTAGAGCCTGCAATTCCCAGTGCTTGAAGTTTTGCTAAGAGGCCCTGGTGCCACACCCGGTCGAAAGCGCCAGCAATGTCCAGTGCTACCACACAGCTGACTTTGGATTCATCCAGTGACTGGTGCCACTTAGTGGAGAGGTTTAACAACAGATCAGCAGCAGAGTAACCTTTCCTGAAGCCATATTGACGATCACAAAGTAGTGAGTGGTAGTCAAAAAAATCTGTCATTTGTCTTGAGATTATTGTCTCGAGGATCTTACCAGTGATTGACAGGAGTGACACTGGTCTGTAGTTGCTGATTTCTGCTCTGCTCTTCTTTTTGTGAACAGGTACTACATTTGCCTCTTTCCATGGAGAGGGCCATTTACACTGTACTAGGCAGTGCTGAAAGATGCGAGTTAGAGGTGCTGCTAGCTGGTCTGCACATCTTCTCAATAATCTTGGGCTCAACTTGTCTGGGCCCACAGCCTTTTCTTGGTCAAGTGATTTAAGAAGGAAATGCACCTCCTCCTGCCTTATTGTCACCACTGACAGTTTTGACACAGTTCTTGCAGCTAACCAAGGAGGATCCCTTGCTGGATCAGGAACTTGCATTTTGGTAGCAAAGTGTTCAGCAAAGAGGTCCGCCTTCTCTTGACTACTAGTAGAGGTGGTCCCATCCTGTCGATTAGGTGGAATAAGTTCATCAGGCAGATAACCTTGTCTGTCCTTGACCAGGGACCACCAGGTTTTGGAGCCTACCCTACCTGATGCTAACTTTCTTTTAGTGTCCACCTCCCATTTAGCAATGGCCCACTTTTGAACATCACCCATATGCCTACAGGCTTGCATGTGCAAGTTCCTGTTATAGGTGGTAGGATGTCTCTTATACCTTCGCCATGCTTTGTACTTAGCAGTAGCAGCCTCTCTACAACGAAAGCCAAACCAAGGCTGATCTGTAGGCTTTGTCACATATTGCCGGTGAGGAATGTGTTCTTGTTGTAGATTAAGGATGTGTCCAGTGAAGGCTTTCACTTGGTTGTCAACATCCCGCTGGAGAAGAGCATTCCAGTCGGTGGTGGCGAGCTCAGAGCAAAGGGCTGGCCAATTACCTCTTTCCCATAGCCAGGTTGTGCGTGTGGACTCCTCACCTCGTTCTGTTGGGATCTTAAGTGTGGTAAAAAACAGCCTTGTGGTTCAGACGATCCAACGTAGCCGAGGGGTTGACAAGTGACTATGCCTTCTGCCAGATCACTCACTACTGGGTCAAGGGAGGAGCCAGAGATATGAGTAGGGAAATCAACAAAGTTTCTCATGTCAAACACTGCAAGAAGGTCATCAAAGTCCCTCTGTATAAGGTGCTGGTTGAGGTCACCAACAATTATAATATGTTGACAGTTGTGTTGTAGCAGAAGGGAGTCATATTTTCCATTAGGAAGTTGATAGGGTCTGCATGTTGCCACTGAGGTCTGTACATTGCACATACTAGTACAGAGGTACTAGTGTTTATACAGAGCTTGAAGAACATCATTTCAAGATGTGTAGGGGTGGCAACATCTATGTGCTAGGCATGAACACTTTTAGAGAAGCACACAGCAACACCACCTCCTTGCCCTTGCCTGTCTCTTCTCATCCATGAGGTGTAACCAGCAATTCTTGCAAAATTTTCTGGAGTCCTGTCATCCAAAAATGTTTCAACAACAGCTATCATGTCGGGACGTCGAGAGTTCACAAAGCTATGTGTGAGCTCTCCAACATTAGTAATGAAACCTCTAATGTTGGCCGACAGGATGCTGATAGACTGGCTCCTCATGATGAAGTGATCAGCTTGAGGTGGTGGGTGTGTAGGGAATGTAAGGAATGCAAAGTTACTGGTAATGGGCGATTTCAACCACAGGGAGATCGACTGGGAAAACCTGGAGCCACATGGGGGTCCCGAAACATGGAGAGCCAAGATGATGGATGTGGTACTTGAAAACCTCATGCATCAACATGTCAGGGACACAACCAGAGAGAGAGGGGAGGATGAGCCAGCAAGACTGGATCTTGTGTTCACCCTGAGCAGTTCAGACATTGAGGACATCACTTACGAGAGGCCCCTTGGAGCTAGCGATCATGTGGTTCTGAGTTTTGACTATATAGTAGAGTTACAAGTGGAGAAGGTAACAGGAACTGAAGGGGACAGGCCAAACTATAAAAGGGGGGACTACACAGGTATGAGAAACTTCCTGCAGGAGGTTCAGTGGGACAGAGAAATGGTAGGAAAATCAGTAAACGAGATGATGGAATATGTGGCAACAAAGTGCAAGGAGGCAGAGGAAAGTTTTGTTCCCAAGGGAAACAGAGATAATAGGAAGACCAAAACGAGTCCTTGGTTTACCCGAAGGTGTAGGGAGGCAAAAACTAAGTGCAACAGAGAATGGAAAAGGTACAGGAGGCATAGGACCCAAGAAAACAAGGAGATTAGTAGAAGAGCCAGAAACGAGTATGCACACAGTTCCTCACAAGAGATTAGTGCAGAAGCTAGAGCATCAGGCGCATATAACAGGAAGGGCACTGCAATGGATCAGAGAATACCTGACAGGGAGGCAACAACGAGTCATGGTACTTAATGATGTATCACAGTGGGCACCTGTGACGAGCGGGGTCCCACAGGGGTCGGTCCTAGGACCAGTGCTATTTTTGGTATATGTGAACATGACGGAAGGGTTAGACTCAGAAGTGTCCCTGTTTGCAGATGATGTGAAGTTAATGAGGAGAATTAAATCTGATGAGGACCAGGCAGGACTTCAAAGAGACCTGGACAGACTGGACACCTGGTCCAGCAAATGGCTTCTCGAATTTAATCCTGCCAAATGCAAAGTCATGAAGATAGGGGAAGGGCACAGAAGACCACAGACAGAGTATAGGCTAGGTGGCCAAAGACTGCAAACCTCACTCAAGGAGAAAGATCTTGGGGTGAGTATAACACCGAGCATGTCTCCGGAAGCACACATCAATCAGATAACTGCTGCAGCATATGGGCGCCTGGCAAACCTGAGAACAGCATTCCGATACCTTAGTAAGGAATCATTCAAGACACTGTACACCGTGTATGTCAGGCCCATACTGAGGTATGCAGCACCTGTTTGGAAACCCGCACTTGATAAAGCACGTCAAGAAACTAGAAAAAAGTACAAAGGTTTGCGACAAGGTTAGTTCCAGAGCTAAGGGGAATGTCCTATGAAGAAAGATTAAGGGAAACGGCCTGACGACACTGGAGGACAGGAGGGTCAGGGGGAGACATGATAACGACATATAAAATACTGCGTGGAATAGACAAGGTGGACAAAGACAGGATGTTCCAGGGAGGGGACACAGAAACAAGAGGCCACAATTGGAAGTTGAAGACACAAATGAGTCAGAGAGATAGTAGGAAGTATTTCTTCAGTCATAGAGTTATGAGGAAGTGGAATAGCCTAGAAAACGACGTAGTGGAGGCAGGAACCATACACAGTTTTAAGACGAGGTTTGATAAAGCTCATGGAGCGGGGAGAGAGAGGGCCTAGTAGCAACCGGTGAAGAGGCGGGGCCAGGAGCTAGGACTTGACCCCTGCAACCACAAATAGGTGAGTACACACAGTTGGAATCCACACCTAGTCAAGCACGTCAAGAAATTAGAGAAAGTGCAAAGGTTTGCAACAAGACTAGTCCCAGAACTACGGGGATTGTCCTACGAAGAAAGGTTGAGGGAAATCGGCCTGACGACACTGGAGGCCAGGAGGGTCAGGGGAGACATGATAACGACATATAAAATACTGCGCGGAATAGACGAGGTGGACAAAGACGGGATGTTCCAGAGATGGGACACAGACACAAGAGGTCACAATTGGAAGTTGAAGACTCAGATGAATCAAAGGGAAGTTAGGAAGTATTTCTTCAGTCATAGAGTAGTCAAGCCGTGGAATAGCCTAGAAAGTGAAGTAGTGGAGGCGGGAACCATACATAGTTTTAAGGCGAGGTATGATAAAGCTCATGGAGCAGGGAGAGAGAGGACCTAGTAGCAATCAGTGAAGAGGCGGGGCCAGGAGCTATGAATCGACCCCTGCAACCACAAATAGGTGAGTACAAATAGGTGAGTACACAAAAACTTTGGGGGCCCCAGTCCCTGGACCCATTATGTACCTCTGTAATCTTTTGACTACCACCCACATACACACATTATATTTAAGAACGTACACCGATATTTACATTTTTTTTTATCAGAATAACGTATGATGCTAAATGAGTTCACTGCATTTTTGTCTTTTTATAGTAGTTAAACAAATAATATTTCAAGCCCCTAATGGCAACACTGTATCAAATAACGGCGCCTGAGATATTGGAACAATAAAATAGGGTTTTGCAATTTTCTTTGTTTCACAGAAGGTATTCTTGCCATCCTTCACAAAGTCACACAAACGTAGAAGCCCAGTATATACGTCACCTTCTTTTCGGTGTTCCGCATTTTCACTGGCATCAAATTTAGCCTTTGTTCATTATGTTCCGTGTGCCGGCGACTGTCATCGGTGGGTGGAACAATGGCTCAATTGAAAGCCAACGAAAACGTGGAAATACCGAAAATAGTTGTATATGCGGGTCCCTCCTGTACTGATCTCACGTTTTCTTCCACGCGAATGTTTGTTGTTTTAATTAATGTTCCCCTCAAGGGAGGTTCCTTGATGCTGGTGAGGGGCTCTTGATCTAGGGAATTGGATCTGTGCTCCAGTTCCCTGAATTAAGCCTGAATACCTTCCATTCCCCCTCATGTACGCTCTATAATCCTACGGGTTTAGCGCTCCCCCATTATTATAATTAATTAATATTTACCAGTATACACGGCCGGGCCCACACGAATGCGGGACACTTGACACGGAACAACCCATACCCACGTGTCCTCACGCTTGACATCTCTGTCCGAAGTACAAATATCCCCGAAAATAATTTATGACTATCAAGCGCTTATGGCTGATGTTCACCTGACTCGATTTCAGGTATGAATCACCTTCTGGCATGAGTGAAATACAGATATGACCGAAAATGGCATATAATAAGGTTCAGTTATTCCTGAAAAAAAAAACACATTATATGTGATATTTTTCATATCTGAGTCATATCTGAGGTTCATATATGACTTAGGTACATATTTGGCAAAATATTCCCTGAAACTGAAGCAAAGATAGGGACTGAAAATTTACATAGGACAAAATGATACACATGGCTAAAATTCACATAGTTGAAGTGCGCATATGGCTAAAGCTCACACATGACTTAATTAAGAACACACGTGAAAGAAGTGCAAACGATGTTCCCATATTCCTAACGTTAATATATGACTGTAGTTCACATATAAATGAAGTACACTATGATTGAAGTAAACATCTTACTGAAGAACACATGTGGACTGACATATACAAGACTGAGATAAACATATGCGAGGTGCGGGACATGACTCAAGTTCAGGGGTGACTGAAATACTCATATAGACTATAATTTCGATATGACTGAAGGTTACATGAGACTCAGCTTCATCTAGAGACGAGTCTATATGAGCAGTGATAATCCTAGCACATTCTCCCGATCAGACTCAGTCTTGCATTCAAACAAAACACATGAGCCTCAAACAGAAGTGGTGGGATATGGCAGCTTTTGTTGTCCCTGGCTCTTGCTGACTGCCTGTTGAGAGTTCCAGGGGTCAGTGCCTCCTTGGTCCGGTCTTAGCCCAAATACGGCCAAGCAGTATATGTATACAGTTTCCTTAATTAAGCCCAATTTGTATTATAGTTCCCCGAACCACTCCAGTATTGAATATGGGATGGGTTATGGGTCCCCTGATCCAATAATGTATTGTACATGGTCCTGCTCACCCAGCACCACAGTGTATAAGGTTCCTCTGCCACAGCACGATGTTATTTGTGCCTAATATTCTTGGAAAGTCTGGTGATTCCTCATCAAAATTCATAAAAATCCTGTATATTTGAAGACAAGGTCTTACTGCTTCTCAGGTTCAGCAAAAGTTTTGATTTTATTCGCTTTTAAATTAACTAATTATTTGTTGTTTCGACATTTTAATTATAAAGGACGGTGGAGTCTCCAGTTTAAAGTTCACAGGAAGTCAGTTTATAAAAGCCATCTCGGTCCTTTGTTCCCCACCTTTACAATGGAACTAAAAGAGACTTGTTATAGATTTTTTTCAGTGCACTAATTCTTTTTCGATACCATTTCCTCGGGAAGAAATGTCACAAAATTAACGACTCTTAGTTTAATCCCCAAAACATCTCGTGCCTCATTAGTAGTGTAAGAAAGATTTATGAAGTTTACTGACATGAAACCTGAGCTGGACAGCTGATACAGGTGGCACACAGCTGAAAAACTGTGAAGAAAAAGACATTTTGCAGAACAAGGTTTTATTGGGACAAAATTACTCTTAAAACAGACTTGCTAAAGACTCTATACATACCGAAAAGGTATTCAAATAAAACCTTGACCTTCTCTTGACCTTACGTGCGTTATACGATCCCCGATTTTTTGCATTTGGGATGGAATATACCCAGTACATGCAAAAAGGTTTAGCCCTTGCAACGATCAAAAACCCTTCATCAAGAGGGGAACCAATGTTAATAAACACACACCCCCCCCCCCCCCCCCCACCCCACACACAACACACCACACACACACACAAAACACAACACACCCCACACACCAACACAAAACCACAGCAGGGGTATGAAAAGCAAACGGTTCGGGAAAGGGGTGACCCAGGTAGCGCCCAAAGTAAAGGGGCCCGGGGGCCGGGGAGTAGGACTCAAACCCTGAAACCTCAGTAGGTGAGTGAAAATTAGGTGATTGCAAACACACACACACACACACACCCCACACACAAAACACACACACCCCAACACCCACACACCCCCAACACAACCACACAATATATATATATATATATATATATATATATATTTTAATATATTTTAATATTTTATATTTATATATATTTTTTATATTATTATGTGTGTGTGGGGGTTGTGTTTTGGTGTGTGTTTTGTGTGTGTGTGTGGTGTGTTTTGTGTGTGTGTTTTAAATGCCAAAATAGGTTAAAACATGGGGTTTTGGGCTTAAATACAACGCTTTCTTGCCGAAAAAAGGCAAAGAAAAAAAATTTGTTATGCAATAATGTCGCAAAAATCATTCTGAACCTAATATAAAATTTAATCGTGTTTGTTTATTATTAAATTATTGTAAAATATCTAAAATATATTTAGTTGGATTAGGCAAAATTTAAAAAATTTGCGCTTTTTTATAATAAGGTTAGGTAGTTTACTAAGGTTCTTTTATTTACAAATTATTATTTTTTACTTAGCATAAAGAAAAAAAAAAATTATTTTTTAAACGTATAAGAAAATTTTTTAGAAAGAACTTAATTTTAAAAGATTTTTTTGTAATATTTATATATATATATATATATATATATATAATATATATATATATTTTTAAATATATATATTATATATATATATATATATATATATAAAAATTTAATAGGAAAGTAGGTTGGTAGACAGAAACCACCCGGGGGAAGGGTACTCCCCGTCCTGCCAGTTGACTTTTGGAAAAAAAAAACCCTGAAAACTGTTTTGCATGATGGTAGGATTGTGGTTTCTTTTTCTGTCCCCATAAACACGCTAGATAACAGGGTTTATTTTGCTACTCCTACTTACAATTTTTGTCCATTCCAGACACGCACTTGCATAATATATATACATACATCTGGGTTTTTTTCCTTTTTCAAAATTTGGGCTCTTGTTCTTTTTTATTTCTTTTTTGGGTCCAGGGGGAAAAGGGGAAAAAAAAGGAATCTTTCCCCCCTTTTTAAAAACCATGGTGTCTTTATGAGGCGACCTAAAATGCCGGGAGCAAGGGGGCTATTAACCCCTTCCCCTGTTTACATTTATAAAAAGAGAAAAAGAAAAACTTTTTTAAAACTGGGATGCTTAAATGTGCGTGGATGTAGTGGGTTTGCAAGAAACATGATTGTGATGTTTATGAATGAAAAAAGTTGGATGTCCTGGCTCAAACGAAACAAAGCTGGGGGGGGTGGGGAGAGTTTCAGTGGGGGGAAATAAAGGGGAAATTAAAATCTTTAGTATCTGAGAGGGGGTTAGAGAAAAGGAAGGGGTTTTAGCAGAAAGGGTTAAAATGTTTCAGTTATGGAAGGAGAAAAAGAGAATATGATTTTGAAAATTCAAGAATAATGTGGATTAAAGAAAAGGTTTTGGATGCGAGAAGGGGGTTCATAATAAGGGGTGTATGCACCTGGAGAAGGAGGAATGCAGGGGAAGAGAGAGAGATTTTGGGAGTTTTTAATTTAAATGTATAGGAGCCTTTAAACCCAAGTGAGAGAGTAATTGTGGTAGGGGACCGGGAATGCTAAAGTAGGAGAAACTTTTAGAGGGGGTTTGTGGTGGGGTAAAGTTTGGGGGGGGGCCAGGTGTAAATGATAAGGGACCCCTTTTTTGATTGAACTTTGTATAAAAAGGGGTTTTAGTTTTAGGTAATCCCATATTTTAAAAAAAAGAGGATAAATAATTTAATACAAGATATGTTTGTAGGGCGAAAGACAGTATTTTGTTGGATTATGTTTGGGTTTAGATAAAACTGTTGGTAAAACTTCGGATGTACAGGTTTTTAGGGGGGGCCACGGGAATATCAGATACTTTCTGGGTTGTAGCTAAAATGAGAGTAAAAGGTGGGAGGGGTTTAAAAGGGAGAATAGAAGATCGGGGAAGAGAGAGGGGGAAGGTTTAAAATAAAAGAGGGGGCCCAATTTTGGGTTTAAGTTTATAAACAGCTATTGGAGGATGGGGGTTGGGCAAAAGAAAAGCATGGGAAAAGGGGGGTCGAAAGGTAGGGGGGTAGGTTTTTAAAAATTTTAGTGTTAGGTGTTCAGCAAAAGTTTGTGGTTACAGGAAAGTGGGTGCAGGGGGGGGAAGGGGAGCGATTGGGGGAAATGATGATGAAAAGGAGGTAAGGGGAAAAAGTTAGCATATGAGAATTTTTTACAAATTTAAAAAGTGTTTGAAGGGGGGAAGAGAAAATTTTGGGGAAAAAGAGAGAGGTTAAGAGAGGGGTTGAAAGCAATGTAAAAAGAGGAAAATGAGAGATTTGGGTGAGATGTTTTCAAAAAAATTTTTGTTGAAAATAAAAAAATTTTGGAGTGAGATTAACAAGTTAAAAAAAGCCTAGGGGAACAAATGGTTTTTTCATTTTAAAAATAGGAGGGAGAGTTATTAAATGGGGGGGGAGTTAGGGGGTTTTGGGGGAAGATGGAGGGAAATATTTTGGGGAATTTTTTTAAATTTTGGGATGAAGATGGGGGAAAAAAACGGGGAAATTTTTGGTTTTGGGGGAAAGGGGGGAATAAACACTTATGGAGTGAAAAAGAGCCAGTTGTGAGGGGGGGGGAAGTTCGTGGGCAGGGGGAAAAATAAAAGGGGGTTTAAGGCAGCCGGGATTAAATGGGAAAAAAAAGATAGAAATTTTAAAAAGCAGGGGGGGGAATATAGTTTTGGAGGGGTTTGGGGTTGCAATTTTTTTAAATTTAATGTATGGAAGAGGGTAAGGTACCAGGGTTGGCAAAAGAGATGCTTATTTCCCTTTTGGTATAAAGGAAAAAAGGGGAATAAAAGAGATTTGCAAAAATTATAGGGGGATAAGTTTTTTGGAGTGTCCCCGGGTTTAAAGTGTATGGAAAGGTTAAAATTGAAAAAAATTAAGAGTAAACGGAGAATAGGATAGCAGATGAAAAAAAGGAGGCTTTGGGGAAAGGTTAGGGGGTGTGGGGCCCAGGTGTTGAGGTGGTTGGGAATGTAGAGAGAAGGGAAAAGCAAAAACAGAATGACTTCAAGGGGTTATCGTTGTAGGGGAAAGGGAAGGGGGGGGTGGGGGCGGCCTGGGAAAAGGGGTTGGGGGGGAAAGGGGGAAAGGAGGTTTTGTGTGCGAGGGGCTTGGACTTCCCGAGGCATGATGAAACGTGTTTGATAGGAGTGAATGGAGGGCAAAAGGTTTTTAATACTTGACGTGGGTGTTGGAGTGTGAGCAAAGTTTAAATTTATGAAGGGATTTAGGGAAACCGGCAGGGGGGGTTTTAGCCTGGAGATGGGAAGTACCCGTGCCTGCACTTGAAAGGGGGGGTGTTAATGTTTTTCAAATTTAAAAACTGTTGTGGGAAAAACCCCTTCTGGAAGGGCAGTGATGAAATGAATGATGGTTGGGAAAATTTTTCTTTTTCGGGGCCCCCCCTACCCCTTGGGGGGAATCGGCCCCGTGTTTATAAAAAAAAAAAAAAATAATATAAAGTTTTATATATATAAAAATATATAAATATTTTATTAAAATATATATTTATATATATATATATTTATTTTTTATATATATATATATATATATATATAATATATTTATCACACTGGCCGAAATTTCCCCCCCCAAAGGGGGGTGGCCCGGGAAAAAAAAAAACTTTTTTCCCCTCATTCCCCCCATCACTGTCTTGCCGAAGGGGGCTTTACACTACAGTTTTTAAAAATGAACATTAACCCCCCCTCCCTTTAGAGGGGCAGGCCCCTGTATTCCCAAAAACCAGGACTCCCAAATCCCCGGGCCCGCCGGTTTCCCTGAACCCCCTTTATAAATGTTACTTTGCTCACACCCCCAAACAGCACGTCAAAGTATTTTAAAAACCCTTTGTTCCATTCACTCCTATCAAAACGCTCATTTCATACCTGTGGAAATCCCCAAACCCCCCCCCAAACAAAAACCCCCTTTACCCCCTTTCTCCCAACCTTTTTCCCAGGCCGACCCCTTTCCCGCCTTCCCTTCCCCCTACAGGGCTTACACTCTTGAAGTCTTCTGTTTCGCTCCCTTTCTTTAAATGTCCGAACCCTCAACAAAACCCCTTTCCCCAGCCCTCTGGACAACAGTTTTGGTAATCCCAAACCTTTCCCCCTAACTTCCACATACGAAATTTCTGCTTATTTCCCACCACACATTGCCCTCAGACATGGGCATCTCCCACTGCCTCCCCCCTTCTCCCCGCGCAACATTTATCACCCATGCTTCACACCCAAAATAAAAGGGGTTGGTAAAACTATACTCTCATCAATTTCCCCCCCTTTTTCCCCCAAGGACAAAGTTCTTTGTCTTTCCCCAGACTCCTAAGTGCACCACTCACACTTTTTCCCTCTTCAATTCTTGATTCACCCCTCTTTCATAGACCCATCCCCTGCCCCGTCCTCCCCAAAAATTGAATACATTCCCTCCTCCATACTCTTCCCTCCAATTTAAATTTAAAACTTTCATCACCCAACCTTTTTTTTAAACCTCATAACCTTACTCCCTTTTCCCGTATTTACCTTTTAAATTTTTTTCTTTTGCACACCCTACCCCAAAAATTTATCCCACAATCTCTGCAAATTCTCTTCAGAAAACTCCCAAGAAACACCCGTTTTCATCAGGGAAAGGGAGCTGTGACAAAATCCCCCTTTGTGTGTGATTCTTTATCTTTTAAAATCCAGCCTCTTGTCAAGCCCTCGCATTTACTTCTTTTCAACCCCATCTATAAATATATTAAAAAAAACCACGGTGACCCTTACACATCCCTTTTCTAAGGCCCACCCTTTTTCTGGGAAATAATTCCCCCTTTCCTTTCATACTCTAACTTGAGTCACATCCTCGTTTTAAAAAAATCTTTTATTTCTTTCGTAACCTACCCCCTACCCCCATACACTTGCAACATTTTGCCCCATTGCCCCCCCATCCCCCCTGTCATTTCGCCTTTTTTCCCAAAACCATAAAAGCCAAAAGAAACCCCTTTAGCCCTTTTCTAAAAACTGTTCAAATTATATGTTTCACTGTAAACAAACCCGGTCCCCACACCCCCTACCTTTCCTAAAAACCTTTCCCTTTTTCCTTGCTATTTCCCATTCTCGTCTTTTCTCTTAATTTTTTCAATTAAAAACTCTTAAACCCTCACTTTACCAGGTTTTACCAGCAGACTTTTCCCCCCTTTTAAATTTTTGGGCCCCTCTTTTTTCCCCCTTTTGCCTTTATACAAAAGGAAAATATGCATGCTCTTGCCAATCCCCAGGGGACCTTACCCCTTCCATCCTTTATTAAATTTTTTGCACCAACCACTCCCAAAAATATATCCCCACCTGGGTTTTAAAAATTTCTACTTTTTTCCCCCTTCCCAAACCCGGTGCCTTACCCCCTTTCATTTTTTCCTATTGCCTCACGAAAAATTCCCCCACACTCGCAACTGGCTCTTCCTCACTCCTAAAGATGTTTTTTCCTCCTTGCCCCCCATACACGAAATCAAGCTTCCCTATCTTCATCAACATTTAACAAATTTCCCCAAAATATTCCCTCCATCTTCCCCCAAAACCCTAAAATCCCATTTAAAAACTCTCCTTCCTTTTTTAACTGGACAAATCCATTTGTTCTCTAGGCTTCCTTAAATTGGGGTTTAAACTCATCCCAAAATTTTTTCTTTTTTTCAAAGAAATTTGTTGAAAAAAATCTACCCAAATCTTCATTTGCTCTCTTTTTACATTGCTTCCCACTCTCTTAACCTCTCTCTTTTTCCCATATACCCCTTCCCTCCTTGCCCTCACTTCTACTTTGTAAAAAAAAATTCTTATATGCTAAATTTTTCTCCCCTTTTACTCTCTTTACATCATCATTCCCAATCGCTCCTCTTTTCCCCCCCGCACCCACTTTTTCCCGTAACCCCAAACTTTCTGCTGGGAAAACTCCCAACATACATTTTTTTAAACCCACCCCATACCTCTTCGACCCCCTTTGCCTATGCTCTCCTTTTGCCCATCCCATCCTCCAAAAGCTGGGTTTTTATTTTTACCCCAACTGCCTCCTCTTTTAAACAACCCCCGGGCCGGGTTTTAACCCGCGGTTTATAGAGTCTCAAAAAAATCCAAACCCCCCGCGGGTTCAAACCCCCCGGGGGTATGGTTTATTTTTCAATCGTGTATTAGATTTTTTAAGTCCCTTTCCCCCTCTTTTAGTTTTTAAAACCCTTTACCTCTCTCTTCCCTGATTTGGGTTTTTTCCTTTTTATTCCATTTTACCTTTTTTCCTCGTGTAGCTACAAAATAGAAAGTGATCTGATTTTATCTGTGGCCCCCTAAAAAACATGTACATCCTGAATCTACTCAAAAGTCTTTTATTACCAACATAAACAACAAACTTTTGTTTTTCGCCTAAATCTATCTTGTATTTTCTTATTTATCCTCTTTTTCTTAAAATATGTATTACCTTAACTAAAAACCCCTTTCTATTTCAAAAATTTAATCAAAGGGCCCCTTATCATTTACACCGGGAACCCCCAAATTTCCTAAAAACACCCTCTCTAAAAAATTTTTTCCTAAATTTAGATTCAGGTCCCCCTTTCCACCAAATTTCTCCTCACTTGGTTCAAAGGCTCCTATACATTCACTTAACATCCCCCCAAAAAACTCTTTCTCCCCTGCCCTTCCCCTCTTCTCCAGGTGCTTTCACGCTTATTATGACCCCCTTTTTCGCTCCAACCTTTACTTTTTTAATTTCCCCATTTTTTAAAATTTTTCAATTTCACATTCATATTTTCTTTTCTCCTTCCCTAAATTATCATTTAACATTACTGCTACCCCTTCCTTTGCTTTAACTCTCTCAGATACTCCAGATTTAATCCCATTTATTTCCCCCCACTGAAACTCTCCTACCCCCTTCATCTTTGTCTCGCTTACAATATATATATTATATATATATATATATATATATATATATATATATATATATATATATATATATATATATATATATATATAATATACATACATATATATATATATATATATATATATATATATATATATATATATATATATATAATATATATATGTCGTGCCGAATATGTAAAACTGGTCAATTAGCAGGAACTCATTTAAAATTAAGGCCTTTCTGAAATTTTCTCTTATACGTTTAAAGA
Organism: Cherax quadricarinatus; assembly: GCF_026875155.1. Taxonomy (NCBI): domain Eukaryota; kingdom Metazoa; phylum Arthropoda; class Malacostraca; order Decapoda; family Parastacidae; genus Cherax; species Cherax quadricarinatus. The sequence goes on along the minus strand of NC_069399.1, from coordinate 127,508,206 downwards.
TATATTTTTTTTATTAATGTTAATGTAAAAAATTTTAATTTTGCACCAAAAGAATCTTAGAAAACTTACCTAACCTTATTATAATAAGAGCAATTTATTTTAGCCTAACCCAACTAAATATATTTTAGATTTGTCTACAGTAATTTAATACTAAACAAGCACAATGAAATATATTTTTTTTCGTTAGGTCAGAATGATTTTGGCGAAATTATTGCATACACAAATTTTCACTTGTCCTATACGGCAAGATGAGCGTTGCTATTTAAGCCAAGATCGCAAGTTCTGCCTATTCGGCACTATACATATAATATATATATATATATATATATATATATATATATATAATATAGTATAATATATACCAATACCTTGGCGTCCAGCTTGCGCTAGACGTTTGATCCAAGGCAGCCAGCTTTCAGGGAGAAGGCTTATAGCTTTTCATCTCATCCCCTGCATGCATCAGCCTTACTAGAGAATTTAACAATGCAAGGAATTCGCGAGAGCATGCGAAATATACACAAACACTGATCTCTGGCTGAAGGAGACTCGAACCTACGAACCTTGGAACAAGGTACGCAGTGCCTTACCATTCTCACCACACTGGTTCAGTGTGTATAAAGCAAGTCTGTGGTTGAGAGAAATGTATTTGAATCAAGCATCATAAAAAATGGTTTTGATTTTAACATGAATATTGGCTTAGGATTATACATATTAGATTCATTTATAATTAATAAAACTTGGGAAGAATTTACACTGTGTGTGCGACAAGTCCTTGACTATCTCACCCGCATCATCATAAGGGAACGGGTGAGGTGCTCGGAATTTCACTATTTTTTCACAATGGTTCTTTTGCATACCATTATGTATGTATGTAAGTACCTGTATATACGTATACCATGAGATGTCACTGGACGTTGGTCGTACACGACGGTCAGGCAAGAAAAAGGAGAGACGAAAAATCTTAATTTATAAATGCAAGTTGCATACTCCGAGAGCTGGACTATATACACTGTGAATTGTCAAGCGCTCGGACAGTTTAGTTTTTTAGAATTATGAGGATTAAAGGAATCTTGACATTAATATACTAGTGAAACTGGATCTGAATGACCTTTGTGCAGTGATAGAATTTGCAATAAATAATTTCATAGCTCCGTGACAGTCCCTTCAAGGGAGGGGAAGAGGCGCCTTAATGCCAGTGAAGGCCACGGATTTAACCAGATTCCTTCTATATCCCAGGCGCTGCGTAACCCTTACGAGTTTAGCTCTTCCCCATGACTACATGAATATAATCGAAGACGGATTACGCGGGTGAGCTACATGCATCTCGTAAGAGATGCATGTAGCACACCCGCTTAAATACAACATTCACGAGGTAGAAGTGAAGACTGGACCATATTTTCGGTGTGTCCAGGACACACCGAAACGTCATGTAATTCCCATTTCTAATTTATGACTTAGTTGACGATTGTTCTAGCCTGAGCATTGTTCCAGCCACAGTATTGTTTCAGCAGCGGTATTGTTCCAGCCACAGTATTGTTTCAGCAGCGGTATTGTTCCAACCACAGTATTCTTCCAGCCAAGATATTGCGACTTTTATTCTTTAACGGAAGTAACGCAGGTTGGAGGTGAATACTAACTCTTGTGTTATACGTAGAAGACTTGCCACTCTGGGTGTGTGGAGTCAGAAACTCACCTCTGTGGGTAGGTGTGGAGTCAGAAACTCACCACTGTGAGTGGGTGTGGAGTCAGAAACTCACCTCTGTGGGTAGGTGTGGAGTCAGAAACTCACCTCTGTGGGTAGGTGTGGAGTCAGAAACTCACCTCTGTGGGTAGGTGTGGAGTCAGAAACTCACCTCTGTGGGTAGGTGTGGAGTCAGAAACTCACCACTGTGAGTGGGTGTGGAGTCAGAAACTCACCACTGTGAGTGGGTGTGGTCAGAAACTCACCACTGTGAGTGGGTGTGGAGTTAGAAACTCACCACTGTGAGTGGGTGTGGAGTCAGAAACTCACCACTGTGAGTGTGGAGTTAGAAACTCACCACTGTGGGTGTGTGTAGAGTCAGAAACTCACCTCTGTTGGTGTGTGTAGAGTCAGAAACTCACCTCTGTGGGGGTGTGCAGTCAGAAACTCACCTCTATGGGTGTTTACCTGGAGTTTACCTGGAGAGAGTTCCGGGGGTCAACGCCCCCGCGGCCCGGTCTGTGACCAGGCCTCCTGGTGGATCAGAGCCTGATCAACCAGGCTGTTACTGCTGGCTGCACGCAAACCAACGTACGAGACACAGCCCGGCTGGTCAGGAACCGACTTTAGGTGCTTGTCCAGTGCCAGCTTGAAGACTGCCTGGGGTCTGTTGGTAATCCCCCTTATGTATGCTGGGAGGCAGTTGAACAGTCTCGGGCCCCTGACACTTATTGTATGGTCTCTTAACGTGCTAGTGACACCCCTGCTTTTTATTGGGGGGATGTTGCATCGTCTGCCAAGTCTTTTGCTTTCGTAGTGAGTGATTTTCGTGTGCAAGTTCGGTACTAGTCCCTCTAGGATTTTCCAGGTGTATAATACATGTATCTCTCCCGCCTGCATTCCAGGGAATACAGGTTTAGGAACCTCAAGCGCTCCCAGTAATTGAGGTGCTTTATCTCCGTTATGCGCGCCGTGAAGGTTCTCTGTACATTTTCTAGGTCAGCAATTTCACCTGCCTTGAAAGGTGCTGTTAGTGTGCAGCAATATTCCAGCCTAGATAGAACAAGTGACCTGAATAGTGTCATCATGGGCTTGGCCTCCCTAGTTTTGAAGGTTCTCATTATCCATCCTGTCATTTTTCTAGCAGATGCGATTGATACAATGTTATGGTCCTTGAAGGCGAGATCCTCCGACATGATCACTCCCAGGTCTTTGACGTTGGTGTTTCGCTCTATTTTGTGGCCAAGATTTGTTTTGTACTCTGATGAAGATTTAATTTCCTCGTGTTTACCATATCTGAGTAATTGAAATTTCTCATCCTTGAACTTCATATTGTTTTCTGCAGCCCACTGAAAGATTTGGTTGATGTCCGCCTGGAGCCTTGCAGTGTCTGCAATGGAAGACACTGTCATGCAGATTCGGGTGTCATCTGCAAAGGAAGACACGGTGCTGTGGCTGACATCCTTGTCTATGTCAGATATGAGGATGAGGAACAAGATGGGAGCGAGTACTGTGCCTTGTGGAACAGAGCTTTTCACCGTAGCTGCCTCGGACTTTACTCTGTTGACTACTACTCTCTGTGTTCTGTTAGTGAGGAAATTATAGATCCATCGACCGACTTTTCCTGTTATTCCTTTAGCACGCATTTTGTGCGCTACTACGCCATGGTCACACTTGTCGAAGGCTTTTGCAAAGTCTGTATATATTACATCTGCATTCTTTTTGTCTTCTAGTGCATCTAGGACCTTGTCGTAGTGATCCAAAAGTTGAGACAGACAGGAGCGACCTGTTCTAAACCCATGTTGCCCTGGGTTGTGTAACTGATGGGTTTCTAGATGGGTGGTGATCTTGCTTCTTAGGACCCTTTCAAAGATTTTTATGATATGGGATGTTAGTGCTTTCGGTCTGTAGTTCTTTGCTGTTGCTTTACTGCCCCCTTTGTGGAGTGGGGCTATGTCTGTTGTTTTTAGTAACTGTGGGACGACCCCCGTGTCCATGCTCCCTCTCCATAGGATGGATGGCTCGTGATAGGGGCTTCTTGCAGTTCTTGATGAATACGGAGTTCCATGAGTCTGGCCCTGGGGCAGAGTGCATGGGCATGTCATTTATCGCCTGTTCGAAGTCATTTGGCGTCAGGATAACATCGGATAGGCTTGTGTTAATCAAATTTTGTGGCTCTCTCATAAAAAATTCATTTTGATCTTCGACTCTCAGTCTGGTTAGCGGCTTGCTAAAAACTGAGTCATACTGCGACTTGAGTAGCTAACTCATTTCCTTGCTATCATCTGTGTAGGGGCCCAATACTGGACGTTGTTCTCGACTTTGATTTGGCATAGGAGAAGAAATACTTTGGGTTTCTTTCGATTTCATTGATGGCTTTTAGTTCTTCCCGCAATTCCTGACTCCTATAAGATTCCTTTAGCTTAAGTTCGATGCTTGCTATTTCTCTGACCAGTGTCTCCCTACGCATTTCAGATATATTGACCTCTTTTAGCCGCTCTGTTATTATTTTCCGTCGCCTGTAAAGGGAGCGCCTGTCTCTTCCTATTTTACATCTACTCCTTCTTTTTCTTAGAGGAATAAGCCTTGTGCACACATCGAGTGCCACCAAGTTAATCTGTTCTAGGCATAAGTTGGGGTCTGTGTTGCTTAGTAATCTTCCCAGTTTATATCGGTTAGGACTTTGGTTTACTTGGCCCCCACTTTATGTTTTTGTTATTGAAGTTGAATTTGGTGAATGCTCCCTCGTGACTAGTCTCATTATGCCCGGTCTGGGGCTCCACGCATACATGTCTGAACCTCATTATGTTGTGATCTGAGTATATTGTTTTTGATATGTGACATTTCTTATCAGATCATCATTGTTAGTGAAGATGAGGTCTAGTGTATTCTCCGGGTCTAGTAGGCTCTATTTTTTGCGGGTTTAAATTGAATTTTGTGCAGAGATTTAAAAGCTCGTGTGAGTGTGAGTTTTTCATCAGAGCTGCCTCCTTTTTGTTATTACTGCAACAATAATATTTGCTATATTCCCCATTTTAGGTGCCTTAAGTTTTTAATCCCCCAGGAGCAAGATGTTGGGTGCAGGAGCTGGAAGATTTTCCAGACAGTGGTCAATTTTTAACAGCTGTTCCTGGAATTGCTGGGACGTTGCATCCGGAGGCTTGTAGACTACCACAATGACTAGGTTTTGGTTCGCGACCTTTACTGCTAAAACTTCCACTACATCATTTGAGGTATTAAGCAGTTCTATGCAAACAAGTGACTCTGCAATGTGTGTGTCGAGTCAGAAACTCACCTCTGTGGGTGTGTGTGGAATCAGAAACTCACCTCTGTGGGTATGGAGTCAAAAACTCACCACTGTGGGTGTGTGTAGAGTCAGAAACTCACCTCTGTGGGTGTGTTTGGAGTCAGAAACTCACCTCTATGGGTGTGTGTGGAGTCAGAAACTCACCTCTGTGGGTAGCTGTGGAGTCAGAAACTCACCACTGTGGGTGTGTGCTGTCAGAAACTCACCTCTGTGGGTGTGTGTGGAGTCAGAAACTCACCTCTGTGGGTGGGTGTGGAATCAGAAACTCACCTCTGTGGGTGGGTATGGAGTCAAAAACTCACCACTGTGGGTGTGTGTAGTCAGAAACTCACCTCTGTGGGTGTGTTTGGAGTCAGAAAACTCACCTCTATGGGTGTGTGGAGTCAGAAACTCACCTCTGTGGGTGTGTGTGGAGTCAGAAACTCTCCTCTGTGGGTGTGTATTTAGTCAGAAACTCACCTCTGTGGGTGTGTGTGGAGTCAGAAACTCACCTCTGGGGGGGGGTGTGGAGTCAGAAACTCACCTCTGGGGGTGTGTGTAAAGTAAAAAACTCACTTCTGTGGGTGTGTGCTGTCAGAAACTCAAATCTGTGGGTGTGTTTGGAGTCAGAAACTCACCTCTATGGGTGTGTGTGGAGTCAGAAACTCACCTCTGTGGGTAGGTGTGGAGTCAGAAACTCACCACTGTGAGTGTGTGCTGTCAGAAACTCACCACTGTGGGTGTGTGCTGTCAGAAACTCACCTCTGTGGGTGTGTGTGGAGTCAGAAACTCACCTCTGTGGATGTGTGCTGTCAGAAACTCACATCTGTGGGTGTGTGTGGAGTCAGAAACTCACCTCTGTGGGTGTGTGTGGAATCAGAAACTCACCTCTGTGGGTGGGTATGGAGTCAAAAACTCACCACTGTGGGTGGGTGTAGAGTCAGAAACTCACCTCTGTGGGTGTGTTTGGAGTCAGAAACTCACCTCTATGGGTGTGTGTGGAGTCAGAAACTCACCTCTGTGGGTAGGTGTGGAGTCAGAAACTCACCACTGTGGGTGTGTGCTGTCAGAAACTCACCACTGTGGGTGTGTGCTGTCAGAAACTCACCTCTGTGGGTGTGTGTGGACTCAGAAACTCACCTCTGTGGGTGTGTGTGGAATCAGAAACTCACCTCTGTAGGTGGGTAAGGGAGCCCAAAAACTCACCACTGTGGGTGTGTTAGAGTCAGAAACTCACCTCTGTGGGGTGTTTGGAGTCAGAAACTCACATCTATGGGGGGTGTGGGGTCAAAAACTCACCTCTGTGGGTAGGTGTGAGTCAGAAACTCTCCTCTGTGGGTGTGTATTTAGTCAGAAACTCACCTCTGTGGGTGTGTGTGGAGTCAGAAACTCACCTCTGTGGGTGTGTGTAGAGTCAGAAACTCACCTCTGTGGGGGGATGTGGAGTCAGAAACTCACCTCTGTGGGTGGGTGTAGTCAGAAACTCACCTCTGTGGGGAGATGTGGAGTCAGAAACTCACCTCTGTGGGTGTGTGTGGAGTCAGAAACTCACCTCTTTTGGTGTGTGTAGAGTCAGAAACTCACCTCTGTGGGTGGGTGTGGAGTCAGAAACTCACCTCTGTGGGTTTGTGTGGAGTCAGAAACTCCCCTCTGTGGGTTGGTGTAGAGTCAGAAACTCACCTCTGTGGGGGTGTGGAGTCAGAAACTCACCTCTGTGGGTGGGTGTGGAGTCAGAAACTCACCTCTGTGGGTGTGTGTAGAGTCAGAAACTCATCTCTGTGGGTGTGTGTGTGGAGTCAGAAACTCACCTTTGTGGAGCCAGAAACTCGTATCTATAGACGGGTGGGGTGGAGGAGTAGAGCAAAAACCTCATCTATGTGGTGTGTGCAGTGGAGGAGCCGGAGACTCATCTTTATGGGTGTGTGTGGTGCAGCCAGAAACTCACCTCTGTGGGCGTGTCTGGTGAAGGAACCACAGACTCACCTCTGTAGGTATGCTTGGTGGAGGAGCCAGAAAGACTCACCATTATGGGCGGGCGAGTGGGGGAAGCTAGGGAATACCCTTGTTGGGGGGTTTGGTGTTAAAAAAACCAAAGACTCCTCTGGAGATCGGTGTGGTGAAGGGAATAAACTCATCTCTTGGTGTGTGTGTGGTGAAGGAGCCATATCTCATCTCTGTGGGTGGGTGTGCTGGATGATCATAGCGTCACCTCTGTGTGTGCAGTGTAGCCATAGATTCACGATCGGTGAGTGTATACTGGAGGAACCAAAGATTCACTTCTGTGAGCATGTGTGTGGTGGAGCCAAAGACTCACCTCTGTGAGCATGTGTGTGGTGGAGGAATAGGATACTCACATCTGTGAGCATGTGGGTGGTGGAGGAGACAAAGACTCACCTCTGTGAGCATGTGTGGGGTGGAGGGGCAGGAGACTAAACGTCTGTGAGCGCATGTAGTGGAGGAGCCATAATTCTGTGGGGTGGGTGTTGTAGAGGAGCCACAGACTCTCCTCTGTCGGTGGGTGTAGTGGATGAGCCAGTATCTCGTGACTGAGGTGTTTATGCGCATTTGTACAGTGACGTGTTGGTGTCCGATTCTCAGGTTTTACCCCTGTGAGGGAACTGTGTTCGCTTATGTGGAGTTCCCGACAGTATGTGGTGACTAATGCGCTCGTGCGCATTCGTGCGGGTGCAGTGAAGTATTAGTAACCAATTCTCTGTGTTTAATGCGACAGCTGCGACCCCTTTGAGGGTAACTGAGAACTCTATCCTGGGAATTGTGGCCCACAGCTGCGAGCCCCGTGTAGGCTGCTGTGTAGCTGCAGCTAGTAGCTGTGCTGCTGGTACATTCCCAATTAATGATGCTACTATGTCAGGCCCAGAAACACGGCCTAAACGAGTTTTCGAATGCGATAACAATGCCCTGAACGGCATGGGGCAGGAGGAGGCCCCTCCCAAGAAGGCAAAGGATCGCAGAAGCGCCAAGGGTGCCGCCTTAACTGCTGACTTGCAAGAGGCTAAGCAGGTGACGGCCGCTTCATTAGAAGACCTGAAAAGGCTGGGCCATCAGGGCTCAACCGTACCAGAGATTCACAGCTAACCGCCCCTGTGGAAACAGGGGATATGGAAGAGAGCCAGGGGACTGTGACCACCTCCCAGCAGATGGCACTGGGTACTTCCCAGGAACCCAGCCCAGAGGAGCCTGCCACCACCGAAGAGGGGAAATGGGTGACCCCACATGGGAGGAGAAGCGCCCAGTCCGCACGAGCTCAAGCAACCGGACCCTTCAACAAGTTCAAATTTCCCACGTACAAGGTGGCGAAGAACCTGGAAGAGACGACCGCCCTCAAATTCTGCTGCGAGTTCACCCTCTGGCACGAAGTCTTGGTCAACCCAAGGGACAAAGAGACCTACGACAAACTCCAGTGTATGTCTTTGACTGACACCAACATAGTGAAGCTGATTGTCATGAAAAAGGTGCACAAGGGTGTGCTCATGCATGTCCCTATCCCTCTCCCAGTGAACCGCAGTGCCCAATATCATCAGGGCAGGGCGGCTACTCCCAAGGTAAACAAGGCGCCGACCCGACAGGTGTTAAATGCACCAAAAAGGGACCTCTCCCACATCCTGGTCCTTGGACCATGGGGATGATCAAGACCCGGCCGTACACATCAGGCCCACTTCAGTGCTTCAAATGTCAGGGCTTTATTCACACTGCAGCCATCTGCTAGTATGTGAAGAAATATGGAGTGTGCAGCAAGGGACACGACTCCCAAAACTGCATCCCCAATCCTCAAGAACCAAAGCCCTGAAACCCCACAGCCGAACCCCCAAGTGTGCCAACTGTGGGAAGAGGCACCATGCCTGGAACCAGATCTCCCCTTTGAAAAGCACAGTGCTGGCAGCAGGGCAGACACAATGCAGTCCAATCCCAAGACCCCCCCCAGCAGCACCCAAATCAAGGGCACCAACAACTGCACCATGGAGCCCACGGCGGGCCCAAACAGCAGAGATTTCCCTCACTGAGCCCTCAACAAAGACATCAGGGGCACTCGCGGGCTCGTAACAGGGCAGCCAACAGCTGGGTCAAACGGGAAAAGGGTTTTCCCAAAAAGGCAGAACCACTGGGAGCAGTGGGCCCGGCCCGGGACGCTGCTCGGCAGACTCCTACCTCCAGGGCAGGCATGCTTGCGGGGTTCTCAGCCCCAATCTCTTCAATGTTCTGATTCATGAGCTGGTGTAACTGTTCTGCACAGACACCTGCCTGCTCAGCTATGCCGATGACTTGGTGTTTGACATCCCTGAAAGTACTGCCCGATGCAAAGCACTTAGTGGGACCTCAACTGCTGGCCACTACCTGCCACCACTTTGGGCCCCGAGGGTTCTGTAGGGAAGTCCTGTTGTGCCAAAGAACCAGCCAAAAAGTTTCAGATTCCTGGGGACAACCTGGAATGGGTCTACAGCTACCAGTACCTGGGCATATATATCGACAGCCGCCTCTTTTCCAGGAAGCAAGCAGCATATGTCAGAGAGTTGAGCTATGCAGAGAGTCAAGGCAATGTGTTTCCATTTGCCACGAGGTCCTGAGGATGTTCTGTGTGCAGGCCGTATGCTCCCTCATGAACTATGGGCAATTGTACTGGTGCATACCCGTCCCTCAAACATTCAGCTTCTCAGCATTGTGCAGAACACCACTGCACGGGTCATGCTGGGGGTGCCAAGGAGGACAGACAGTGACGATGAACTTCGAGACCCAGCTTCAGCCCCTCAAGGGCAGAAACGCGCTGTCGTGCCAGGAGGGTGGCAAAGTTCCTCTAGCTCCTTGGAAATGAAAAACTGATGAAGGACCTCCGGGTCCAACAGCGCCACGACCCAGCGGTGCACCTCGGCCACCTATGGATGTGGTCGATTGCAGAAGTGGCAAAGGAGCTCCTACCCATGCCGCTCCTTGAGGCCAAGAGGTTGTGACCAGCCTGTGGCAACCTACAGTGCCACATCTCGGAAAGCCAGAGATGGTGGTAGTCCACCTGGCACACCTCCCAGGTATCAAGCGCCAGTTTCCACAGCGCATCCTGCAGCTTTTTGCGGCGGCCAGCATTGCGAGAGGGGAGCACCCTGGGTGTGCAACGTACTACACCGACGGCTCAAGAGACCCAGAGGCGGGCTGCACAGGTGCCAGGGTTGTCCACAATGCCCTGACGGCCGAGTGGCGTCTCCCAGGCCATTGTACCATCCTCCAGGCAGAACTCCATACCATCCAGAGAGCCCTGCAACATGTGCTTACAGAACATCTGTGCCCCCCAGTCATCCATGTTGACTCCAGATTGGTGATCCAGACGATCACGCATGGGGAGCCGAGAGACATCCACCTGATCATGGCCATCCGGAGTGACCTGAAGACGCTCACGGCCCGGGGACGAAGAGCCATGCTAACTGGATTCCGAGCCACATCAGCATCCCTGGAAATGATGCGGCTGACGGGGCCGCCAAGCAACAGCAAGCAGACGGACCTGTGGGCCACCAGGGTGGCCAAGCGCCCGCTGCCGAACCCAGGCAAATCTTGGAGACAGAAATGGTGAACATGTGGAAGCTCGACAGAAAGCTGTGAGTGAGCGTCCACCACCTGCACCTCGGGTACCCCACTGTCAAACGGCTTATCAAGCTAGTGAGAGAAGAGCTCTGCAACCAGTGCGACCAGATGGCCACAAGGACCCTCCTGCACTACTTGCTGGCTGCCCTGTAATGACATCCATTTGCCGCAACACCTCCCGATGGCCCCAGTGGGACACACCTGGGAGAACGAGGCGGCACATCTGGAGTACCTGGCCATCCGTGACTTGGAGACTACTCCCAGTCATCGTGGCCCACCTGCCTCCCCACTGAAGATATTGCAAGATCTCCTGACAGGGACCCGCCGCTCTCTCACTCCCTTCTTTACACCCTTAACACTTCCTTCCCCTTCACTGCACCCTCTTCTTCCATCAGCTTAAAAAAAAAATCAAGGGGAGCCTGTTTCTTCTCTTTGTAGAATGAGGGACAGCATGTTCCAGGGCAACAAGATGCTAACCTGCAGTACCAGTGACTCAGCTCTACCCACGCTGAGATGTACTCCGCGAATGCCCCGATGACCACCTCAAGCAGTAGGGACCCGCAAGCGTCTGAAGCCCAAGAGGACTCCTGCTTATCTAGGTAAGCAGGAGTCCTCTTGGGTTCTTCACACAAGCAAGAAGCAGAAGACGACGAACGACCCTCTCCACCTCGGGAAGCCAATGCAAGACTGAGAATATCAATGATATCCTCTAATTTGAGAAGCCACTGTAAGACGTCCATACATGACTGAAGAAAGAGAACGACGCCCCGCACCCGGGAACCAAAGTCGGGTCATCTTCTGGAGAAAACCTACAAGAAAAAGAAGAGCCATAGACTCACTTCTGTGTACTCACCTATTTGTGCTCACCTAAATTTTTGGTTGCAGGGGTTTGATTCATAGCTCCTGGGCCCTGCCTCTTCACTGATTGCTACTAGGTCTTCTCTCTCCCTGCTTCATGAGCTTTTTCAAACCTCGTCTTAAAACTATTATGGTTCCTGCCTCCACTACGCCACTTTCTAGGCTATTTCCACTTCCTGACAACTCCTATGACTGAAGAAATACTTCCTAACATCCCTTTGATTCATAGGAGTCTTCACTTCCAATTGTGACCCCTTGTTTTTAGTGTCCCATCTCTGGAACATCCTGTCTTTGTCCACCTTGTCAGATCCTCACAGTATTTTACATGTCGTTATCATGTCTCCCCTGACCCCTCCTTTTTCCCCCAGCGTCGTCAAACCGATTTTCCCCTTAACTTTCTTCGAAGGACAATCCCCTTAGCTCTGGGACTAGTCTTGTTGTGTATGTGGAGGGGCCTTTGACTCACCTCTGTGGGTGTGTGTGGTTGAGGAGTAGAGCCAGAAGACGTTGCAGGTAAGCAGGAGGGCGGACACTAGGACCAGGACAATGGGCGCTGGTGTCGTGCTCATTCCTCACAACCAAATCTGAGAAAAGAAAAAAAGTGTCTTCGTTATTATTATTATCATTCATATGCCAAAGAATGTTCTATATTTGTGTAGGAAAATTCAGCGCTTTATGGCAAAGAGTCTTGTTTTTCCTGTACTGATATTTAAGAAAAAGATTGAGAGTAAGGTAAGAATGAGAGTGAAATTTGGTGCACTTATTTTTATTTAAGCTTTTATTTGATCCTGTGTCAAAAAGAGTGTTTGAAAAATTACGGAACGAATCAAAGAGGGTCTCTCAGGTTTTCCATATAACGTGAAAATCTTAGCATGAGGAAAAAAAATTTGATTTTCCTAGCATCAGCGATCGAGTCTCTGAAAGAAGTGCCTCATGGCACTCATGAGCACTTCAAATGGATCACAAAAAAATGGAGCTAGCCTCTGAATTAATCAAATAAACGATCAGTGTCAAGTAAGGCAATAGCGACACTTCTCTGCAAACCCAAAACTTTGCAACTCTCCCCCAAAGTACTACAGATCACAACCCCCAGCTTCGTCTTTTAAGCCTTACGTTACTTACATGCTTTTGTTACTCATCATTTTTCTTGCCCAAATTATGCACGTTAATAGCTCCATTCACGTCCACCAGTATGCTTGTGCAGCTAGTAGTTTAGTAGTTGTCAGTGCCCATGGCTCCTTTACAGAAATTATAGCACGCCTGACTCAAAAATCGTAATGACACGATTTCAAACAAACCATAAACCCCCCGGGCCCGGGGTTGAACCCGCGGTCATAGAGTCTCAAAACTTCAGCCCGTCGCGTTAGCCACTAGACTAGCTAGCCACAATAAGATTTATCCAACTAGGTATATTTCTACACCATAGGAAGGTTAGCACAGGCACCACTGTGACCACAAATGCAAGTTTTTACAGACGAATCTCCAGCTAGCGTGGCCGTGACGAACTCTAGCTCAAGTCCCTTCACTGCCGTCAACATGACTCAAGAAATCGTAATGACAAAGATTGCAAACAAGCCATACCCGGCCGGGATTGAAAACCCCCGCATAGAGTCTCAAAACTCCAGCCCGTCGCGTTTGCCCACTAGACCAGCTAGCCACATAAGATTCATCCAACAAAGGGATATTTCTAACCCCCATAGGAAGGTTAGCACAGGCACCACTGTGACCACAAATGCAGTGAAGGGACCCTTTAGCTAGAGTTCGTCACGGCCACGAAGCTGGAGATTCGTCTGTAAAAACTTGCATTTGTGGTCACAGTGGTGCCTGTGCTAACCTCCTATGGTGTAGAAATATACCTAGTTGGATGAATCTTATTGTGGCTAGTGGTCTAGTGGCTAACACGACGGGCTGGAGTTTTGAGACTCTATGAACCGCGGGTTCAAACCCGGCCGGGGGTTAGGTTTATTGCACGCATCAACACTTGGGCTTCCACTTCTCAAACAATATGGTTCGTTGGCCCTTTTGCGCTCAGATGTTTTTATGTATCTTAAACTGACCTCCGTGTCATTCATAAATTATCTTAGCTCCAAGAGGCACAAATTTATATGCAGATGGCAGAAGTTAGACACAGGTACGGTAAAATTACACTTACGCAGGTAAGTGTACACAGAATAAACCTTGTCTCCATAAAACTTTGGCTCCTCCCTTTCAATTAGTTAATAGTTGCTTTATTGAGGTTAAGGTCTATCCATTACTATAATGTCATTTAGGCTGCATGTAACCACTTCACCACAAGTCAAGCATATTATAATTCCTAAAATAGGATTAAAATGAGAGACATACAGGTCAGTTATGCGAGTACACACAAAAAAGGAGAGAGAAGTCCAAGTGTCTACTGTCAATTGTCTTTATCAACTGGTAACTAATTAACTTCTTGGTGTGTATAACCCCAGCACACGTAATGCAGAGCAAAGTATAAATTTCGTCAGGAGAAACTGTGTCAGGAGTGGCCAGACTTTAGTTAGGTTAGGTTAGGTAAGGTTCGTCAGGAAACAGGACAAATGTTTCCTGACGCGGGTCTTAGTCAGATGATGACCCGCCTTTGGAGCTTTTGGTCATCTGACCGAGGCCTTCCGCTGGCTTACCGGTCCACCCCTTTAAAAATTATGGTCATTTACAACCATTGTTATTCAGACTTTAGTGAAACAGGATCTGCTTTTTTCAAAGTTCTCACTCTCCTAGTCACTATAAATGTACACATACATACACACACACGCACACACACACACACACACACACACACACACACACACACACACACACACACGCACACACACACACCCACACACACACACACACACACACACACACACACACACACACTGAGGCGCACATCAATCAGATAACTGCTGCAGCATACGGCCGTCTGGCAAACCTGCGGATAGCGTTCCGATACCTCAGTAAGGAATCGTTCAAGAGTCTGTATACCATTTACGTCAGGCCCATACTGGAGTATGCAGCACCAGTTTGGAATCCACACCTGGTAAAAGCAAGTCAAAATTTTAGGAAAGTGAAAAAAGGTTTTTTGCAGCAAGATACCCCCAGGGTAAGGGGATTGTCTTTTAAAGAAAGCTTGAGGGAAATCGGCCTAAAGAAAAGGAGGACAGGAGGGTCTAGAGACATGATAAGGGATTTATAAAATACTGCAGGGGAAAATAGACAAGGTGGAAAAAAGAGGGGGGAGGGTTCCAGAGGGGGGAACAAAGAAACAAGAGGTCATTTTTGGGAATTTTGAAGACTCGATGAAAAAAAAAAGGGATGTTGGGGGAAGTATTTCTTCAGTTTTATTTTAGTCGGGGCCTTTGGAATACCCTAGAAAGTACGTAGTGGAGGGGGGGGAACCCATACATAGTTTTAAGGCGAGGTATGATAAAGTCATGGAGCAGGGGAGAGAAGAGCTATTTGCAATCGGGCGAAGAGGCGGGGCCAGGAGCTATGACTCGGCCCCTGAAACCCACAAAATGGGGTAGTACACACCATGCACACACACACACCCCCACACAAAACACACACACACACTTTTATGTGGTGTGTCTTTAAGTGGAATTTCGCAAGGGGATCAAGCAATTCTTCTGTGCAAAAGGAAAGGGATTTAGGGGTGCGAAAGGGGAACACCGGCAGCTTTACCTGCCTTTCTGCCCTCGTGTAGGCTTCCAGGGGACTAGTCAAGGGGTCCCCAAATGTTTGAGGGTTTGGTAGGGGGTTCAAAACCCCAGGTTCATTAAAGCAGCCATGCAGGGGGACATCCTTGCGGACCCCCAATAACCTTTCCTCCCAAAAGCCCCAAACAGCTTAAAGGGGGAAACCCGTTTCAGGGAAAAAAAATTTCCCTTAAACCCACTTTTGCTAAACCCAATGCTTCGGGAAAAGGGGACAAAGCTCGTTCCTGGGGGTTTAAAGGGACACTTTACGAGATTTCCTTTTGCTTTTCCCCAAATTCCTCCCTGGGCACTCGACTCGCCCCACGGCCATTCGGATTACTGTTGTTCTACCCCTACCCACCCCCATACTCACCAAACTTGGTGTATTTAGGCCCAGGCCTGGGTTTTGACCCAATTCTTTATTTCAAAAGGGGAAAGGGGTACATAGCGTGAGGTCAACGACATCTAAAGAGAAGTCTCCCCAAACCCCCATTGCCCAGCTCAACAAAAACCCCAAAATATTTGAGGTCTGACAAAAGCCCAAAACCCATCCAAAGGGAAAGGTCCCCAATGCTCCCCGGGTAGGATGATAAGAAGATTGCCTGGGAGTACATCTGGGGCTCCCACGTTGGTGGACCCTATTGCCATACTTGAAGCTAAAAGGGGTGGAGCCCCCCAATTACAGGAAGCCCCAGAAGATCCAAAAAATATAAAAGACCCCCCCCCTTGCTATAACTTCATCCCAAAAATCGGAGCCCTTGGAGCATGGGGCAAGTGTGCTCTAAATTTCTTCAGGGGAGCTGGGTAAAAAATCATCAAAAAAACCCAAGGACCCCAGAGTGGCCCCGCTTCCTCTTTCAGAAAACTCAATTTTTACGTTTTCGAGGGAAAATCCCTTTTGCAGCAATCTGAGCATGCACCCCCACTGCCGGGGGGCTGGGTGAAGTACACCCTTTCCCCCACTTAGGGGACTTACTGTTTACCGAAGACTAAAGATTTACGACAGGCTCTCTGACCAGTATGCATCCCTATTTTAATGTATATTAGGGCTGATTTCCTCTGTTCATTTTTTAAACAATATAAAGTACATACTGTATAAACTTTTAAAAAAACCTATACCGAAAATGTTTAAATGGTGCAAAGGTGCTTTTAACAAAAACGTTGACAAAATCCACTCCAATTAAAATACCCCCCCTCACTTAGGGGACGAATTCTTTTTTGACGGGGTTTTGGGGGAAACGGAATCCATTGTAAAAGTAAAGAAGAGGCTTTATTCGAGGTGTGGTTTTGTATGTTATTTATGTTGTTTAAAATCCCTTTTGTTTTTGGGGGTTGATGTACTTTGTCTTTTAAATAAAGTCCTCAGGGGAAATAAAATTATAGGGGGCGGTAAAAAAAAAAATATTTAAAATGATTCGGGGAAAAGAATCTGGGTTTCCCCTTTGAAAAAATGTTTATTCTTCTCTCGAGGTGAGGGCCCCGCAGTATAAGAAAAATAAATAAATAAATAAATAAATAAATAAATAAAAAATAATATATATATTTTTTTTATTTTTTTATCCCCACCTGGCCGTTTCCCCCCAAAGGGCCCAGGGTGGCCCGAAAAAGAAAAACTTTCCCATCTTTCACTCCACATGTCTTGCCAAAAGGGGTTTTCCCTTTTACATTTTTTAAACTGAAACCCATTAACACCCCCCCCTTCAGGTGCAGGCACTGTACTTCCCATCCCCGGATTTATATATATATTTATTTAAAGAGAAAAAGAGAAGAAGAAAAACTTTAAAAAACGGGGTTTGCAAAAAGTGCGTGGATGAATTTGCGGGGCAAGAAAAGATGATTGCTGATGTTATGAAGGGAAAAAGAAGTTGGATGCCCTGGCCCAAAGCGAAACAAAGCTGAAGGGGGGGTGGGGAGAGTTTCAGGGGGGGGGAAAAAAAAAGGGGGATTAAATCTGGAGTTTTGGGAAGAGGTTTGAGCCAAAAGGGGAAAAATGGCAGAATGTTAAATGATAAGGTTATGGAAGGAGAAAAAAGAATTGAATGGTAAATTCAAGAATTATGTGGATTAAAGTAAAGGTTGGATGCGAAAAAGTGGGCATAATAAGCCCGGGGGGGGGATGCCCTGGAGAAAAAAAGGGGGGAATGCGAGGAGGGAAAAGAGATTTTGGGGGATGTTAAGTGAAAGTATAGGAGCCTTTGAACCCAAATGAGAGAGTAATTGTGGTAGGGGATTGAATGCTAAAGTGGGGGGAAAATTTTAGAGAGGGTGTGGTTTGGTAAGTTTGGGGGCCAGGTTTAAATGATAATGGGGGAAACCCTTTTATTGGGAAATTTGTTTTAGAAAGGGGTTTAGTTATAGGTAATTTCATATTTTTAAAAAAAAGAGGAAAAAATAAGTATAAAACCCCCTATGATGTAGGGCGAAATGACAGTGTTTTTTGGTTTTTGTTTGGTAGATAAAAAGGGGCGTTGAGTAGGATTCGGATGTACATGTTTTAAAAGAGGGGCCCCCAGATATATCAGATCACTTTCTAGTTTTTAGTACATGGGGGTAAAAGGTAGATGGGATACAAGGGAAAAGAAGCTCAGGGAAGAGAGAGGTGGGAAAGGGTTTTTAAACTAAAAGGGGGGGGGGTTAGGGTAAGATTTAAACAGCTATTGGAGGATAAAATGGGCAATGGGGAGCATGGCAATGGGGTCGAAGAGGGATGGGGTGGTTTTAAAAAAAGTAGTGTTAGAGTGTTCAAACAGAAGTTTGTGGTTACAGGGGAAAGTGGGTTTCAGGAGGGAAGAGGAAACGATTGGGGAATGATGATGAAAAAAAGGGGTAGTAAGGGAGAAAAAGTTAAACATATGAAGGGAAATTTTTTACAAAGTAAATTTATGCAAGGAGGGGAAAGAGGGATTGGAGAAAAAGAGAGAAGTTTAAAAGAGTGGGTGGAAAACAAAGTAAAAAGAGAGGGAAATGGGGGAGAGTGGGTGAGATGTTAAAAAACAAAAATTTTTTTTGAAAATAAAAAAAAAAAGTTTTTTGGAAAATGAGATTAAAAAGTTTAAAAAAGGGCCCAGAGAACAAATGGATTTGTCAAATTTTAAAAATTTGGAAGAGGAGAGTTTTAAATTTGGGGAGTTAGAGGGTTTTTGGGAAAATGGGAAAGGAAAATTTTGAGGAATTGTTAAAAGTTGATGAAGAAGGGAAGTTTGATTTCGTGTATAAAAGGGAAGGGGGGAATAACATTTTGTAGGAGTGAGGAAAAAGCCAGTTGTGAGTGTGGGGGGAAATTTTGTGAGGCAGTAGGTTAAAAAAGAAAAGGGGGGTAAGGCAGCCCGGGGGGGATGGGATTTAAAAATTTGAAATGTTTTTAAAAGGGAGGTGGGGTATAGTTTTGGAGTGGTTTGGTTTCAAAATTTTTTAATAAAGTATGGGGAAAAGGGTAAGGTTTCCCAGGGATTGGAGAGAGCATGCATAGGTTTCCTTTTTATAAAAGGCCCAAAAGGGGATTAAAAAAGAGTGCAAAAAAATTTTAGGGGGAAAAAGTTTGTTGAGTTTTACCTGGTAAAAGTGTTTTTGGTTGGTTTTTAATTGAAAGAATTTTAAAAGTAAGGCGGAGAATAGGATAGCGGAAAGAAAAAAGGGGCTTTAGGAAAGGTGGGGGGGTGTGGCCCGGTGTTTTCAGTGAAACATATAAGGGAAAAGTATTTAGGTTTAAAGGCCCAAAAAGGTTTTTTGTGGATTTATGGTTTGGGGAAAAGGCTATGACAGGGTGGATGGGGGGGCAATGGGCAGTTTGCAAGTGTATGGTGTAGGGGTGGTTACTAAAAGCAGTAAAGATTTTTTACGGGGGGTAGTGAGGTAAAGTTAGAGTATGTAGGAAAGGGGGGAATTTTTTCCCCAGTAAAAGTGGGCCCTTAGAAAAGGGAAATTTGTGATGTCACCGGGTTTTTTAAATATTTTTATAGAGGGGTTTTGTAAGAAAGAAATCGGGGGTTTTGGGGCAAGGGGTGGAGTTAAAAGATAAAGAATCACCCCAAAAAAGGGGGATTTGTCACAGCTCTCTTTTGCGATGACACTGTGCCTTGGGAGATTCTAAAGAAAAGTTGCAGAGATTGGGGGATAAATTTGGGGTAGGGTGTGAAAAAGAAGAAAATTAAAGGTGAATACAGGAAAGAGTAAGGTTATGAGGATAACAAAAAGATTAGGTGATGAAAGATTGAATATCAGATTGGGGGGAGAGAGTATGGAGGAGGTGACGTATTCAATATTTAGGAGTGGACGTGTCAGCGGATGGGTCTATGAAAGATGAGGTGAATCATGAATTGATGAGGGAAAAAGAGTGAGTGGTGCACTTAGGAATCTGTGGAGACAAAGAACTTTGTCCTTGGAGGCAAAGAGGGGAATGTATGAGAGTATAGTTTTACCAACGCTCTTATATGGGTGTGAAGCGTGGGTGATGAATGTTGCAGCGAGGAGAAGGCTGGAGGCAGTGGAGATGTCATGTCTGAGGGCAAGTGTGGTGTGAATATAATGCAGAGAATTCGTAGTTTGGAAGTTAGGAGGAGGTGCGGGATACCAAAACTGTTGTCCAGAGGCTGAGGAAGGGTTGTTGAGGTGGTTCGGGACATGTAGAGAGAATGGAGCGAAACAGAATGACTTCAAGAGTGTATCAGTCTGTAGTGGAAGGAAGGCGGGGTAGGGTCGGCCTAGGAAGGGTTGGAGGGAGGGGGTAAAGGAGGTTTTGTGTGCGAGGGGCTTGGACTTCCAGCAGGCATGCGTGAGCGTGTTTGATAGAGGTGAATGGAGACAAATGGTTTTTAATACTTGACGTGCTGTTGGAGTGTGAGCAAAGTAACATTTATGAAGGGATTCAGGGAAACCGGCAGGCCGGACTTGAGTCCTGGAGATGGGAAGTACAGTGCCTGCACTCTGAAGGAGGGGTGTTAATGTTGCAGTTTAAAAACTGTAGTGTAAAGCACCCTTCTGGCAAGACAGTGATGGAGTGAATGATGGTGAAAGTTTTCTTTTCGGGCCACCCTGCCTTGGTGGGAATCGGCCGGTGTGATAATAAAAAAAAAAATAATATATATATATATATATATATTATATATATATATATATATATATATATATATAATGTCATGCCGAATAGGTAAAACTTGCAATTTTGGCTTAAATAGCAATGCTCTTCTTGCCGGATAAGGGAAGCGAAAATTTGTGTATGCATTTAATTTCACAAAAATCATTCTGAACCTAACGAAAAAAAATGTATTTCATTGTGTTTGTTTATTATAAAATTATTTTAAACTTATCTAAAATATTTTAGTTGGTTTAAGTTAAATTAAATTGGCTTTTTTAAAATAAGGAATGTAAGTTTTCTAAGGTTTTTTGGACAAAAATTATTAATTTTCCATTAACATAAATGAAAAAATATATTTTTAATTAAAGTATAAGGAAAATTTTAGAAAGGACTTATTTTAAAAATGGTTCTTGTTAATTGCCATTTTTACTTTTCGGCACGAATATATATTCTTATCCCTCACAGTGTTGGGGGAAGGAAGGAGCGGGCTCCCCGGGAGGAGTACAGATCAGCAAGTAAGGGACATAAGCCAAAGTTCAATTTGCCCCCGTGGGATCAGAGACCTTGGGATCTGGGGAAAAAAAAAACCCATTTTTCCCTTTTAAAGAATTGGGTTCCGACTCTCGACACCCCCCAGGGCCCAAGGGCAGCCCTTTCATGTTCTAGCACCTCAGTGTGGCCCCCGAGGGGAAAATGCTTGCCTATACTTGGTCACGTCCGGTTCGGAGGAGCTGGAGGAAATTCATGAAAAAATTTAATCATTTTACCATTTATTCATGTTTGTTTTTTTGAAAATGTATTCTGTTATTAATAAGTTTCCATGAATAAAAAATTTTGAGGGTGGTGGGAAAAGAAAAATATTCAAACAGCTCCGGGGAAAACCTTTGGTTTTCCTGAGGTACGTTTATTGTTTCTTGAGGATGAGGGTCCGAGCCCAGCTTGAGGTGGTACTTAATAATATATATAATGACATTCGTCAAAAACCAAAAGTAAGTGAGGCGTGCGTGTCATTTCCAACATGGCGCTGCAGAGCTACGGGCATCAAAAATTTTTGCGTTGGTTGACCCGTGGGGCTGCACGGGGAGCACGATGGACTTGTTATACGGCGATTACCCTGTACCTCGGATCGAAATGAGAGATTTGTGGTGTAGCACTTAAGGGACGAAGGATTTCGTTAAAATGACGTCAGAAATGTTTTGAAGGGGGTGGTAAGTTCAAGAGCCCCATTATAGCCGTAAATTCAGCTTTTTTTTTCAGTAGTTAATGTTTTATCGACATACACTGGGTTAAAATAAGGAATGTCCCTTTTTGAGGCGAATGAATTGTTTAAAAAGTGTATAGTAATTTGGTACGGTTCATATGGCCCTGCAGGTCGGTGGGCCGTGGCCTTATGTGGAATTTTGGGGGGAACATATTAGTAAAAATGCCTTACGCACCCATACCGTCCTATATTAGTTGCAAGCATTCGAACTAAGTATATGTAACTATGCGGGGAAGCGACGGTCGGCTGTGTGGTCGTTGACACTAGCGGCCGTTGGTAAGCGTGTGGAAATCTCCAAATTCGAACGCAACAACGGAAGGGGTTTTCGAGGAAGTGGAGGGCGAGAACAGTTTTTATGCTCCCCCGTCTCGAAAACGGACATCTTGGAGTGAAGAGGTAAAAAGCGCGGAAATGTTTTGGGAGGATGCAAAACAGCGAGAAGAATCCCCATCACTGGTAAAAATAAAGTATTTGAAGAGACTCGGCCCACATGGGGGACGGGGATGTAGCGGCTCTTTGTAAAGGCACTGGTTTATTGTTAAGAGTCGATCGTTCAACCGGTGGAGGAACAGGTGAAAATTTTGGGATCGGTTGAATCATGGTGGGCGAGGGAAATGAAAGATTGAGTTGGGGTGTCGCTGGTATGATGGTAAATATAGCAGAAGTGGGGTGCATCATGATAGTACTAAAAAAAATCCCAATGCAGGGGGGGGTGGACGCGAAAGCAAACTGGACCCCACCAGACTGACGACGTTCTTACTCCTCCCCCAAACCCCAGGGAAAAAGTTTGGGGGATGTACAGAGGAAAGGGAACAGTGCACCCACGAAACAATTTTATCAAGGTGATTCCAAAAAAGGGGAGAGGGATGAGGTGTAAAATTTTTTAAGTAAAAAAGTCTTACCTAAAACCCCAAAGGAAAACCCCATTAATTGATTTAAGATTTTGAAAATAAATATTAACGGTTTGAGTTCTGAGGGGAAAGGAAAGTGGTTTAATAAATTTTTGGTGGTCTGATGTGGATGTGGTATTTATCCAAGAACACAATTACAAAATTGGATAGATTAGAATTAGTTGGTTAGAGTGTATATGGAATATGCGAGAGGTTAAAAGGGAGGCGTCGCCATTCTGGTAAGGAAAATAGCCCTTTTGTGTAGCCATAGTGAAAGGGGGGGGGGGGGAGTGATTGGGTGGTGGTTTATGGGGTAGGACATATTAGTTTTGTAGGGGGTTTTGGGGCCGGCCGAGGGAGATGTCGTTTTTAAAAATCATTTGTCAAGATTTTAGTATTTCTCTAGTTTACCAAAGGAGCGTAATAGGGGGAGACGGGAATTGTGTAAACGACGAAAAGATTGGAGCCTGAGGAGGGGGTTGTTGTTGGGGTTCTGGGAGATTTTTTTGACGAGTGTGGGTTTAATGGATGTGTGTGGGGGGGGGGTGGCAATGTGGGATATTTCATTAAACGAGATTAGCGGGGGAAATTAGATAGAATGTCGGTCTAGTGCGGTTACGTGCGGAGAGTGAGTGTGATAAATGGGGTTTTTTTCGGACTAGGGGTTGAAATGGGTGATATTGAGGGGGGCTAGCGGGGCCCGTCATTTGGAAATTTAAATGTAAAGTATTGAAGAGAGGGAAATCGTTTGTCTTTTGGGCATATGGGGGAAAACGCCTTGGGTTGAAGCACGGGGAGAGTGGCTTTTGGTTTTAATTGGTGGGAAATGTAGCCAAAAACAAATTTAAGGAATTTTATATTGTCAGGGAGTGAGTTTAAAATTCATTTTACAGTAGGGTTTTCCAACGATATTTAGGGGGGGCATTTGCCGATGCATGTAAAAAGGAATGTAATTATCCTTTACAAAAATTGAACAAAATTAGGAGAAACTAGAAATTTACAAAATGAAGGTTTGATGGGGAAGGCTTAAGGGGGGATCGAAGAGGTTTTGTGGGGAGATCGGCCGTCGGCGTGTGTGTTGAGGAATCAAACAGACGTCGCAAAGCAATGGATTAATGGGGTTGAATTCAAGGTAGGTATGGGGGTATAGAGTAAATCAGGGTTGAGACGAGGGGGAGGGATGAGTGGGTTTATTGATGCTTGGGTTAAATTTGAAAACGCAAAGTGTTGGAATAAGTGAAATTGCTTGCAGTCAATGGGTAGGTTTGTGCAGTGTGAGTGGAGGAAAACATGATGTTTGATTTTGGGGAGGGGATAACGGAGTGTGAGCTTGGGGGCTTTATTGGGGCGAAATTTGGGTAAGGCGCCGGGGAATGATGGGTTGCCCACGACTTTTATATTCAAAATTGGAACTTTTTTAAAGGGGTTTTTGGTACGTTTATTCAATATCATGAAGCGGGATGGGGTTTTGGGGAACAAAAAAGGTTTGGGCTGTGGTCGCCCTTTTGTTCCTAAAGGCGAGCCATTAACGGTTAAAAGATATCGTGCAATCTGTTATTATGTGGGGGACTATAAAATTTTTGGAAGGATTTTGGGCCCAACAGAATAAAAAAAGTCCTGGGCAAAGTGATTGACAAGGGACAATATGGGGTGCGGGCAGGTTATGTATGGGTCCGGATTTTTTGAAATTTTATTTAAGAAAGAGTAAAATTTTGGGAGGGGGGGGGGTATTGGTTGATTGGGAGGCGGCATAGTATGTGGAACGAGAGACGTTATGGAAAATAATGAGATGGGAGGGGTTTGGGGCGGAAATTAGAAAGGGCCCAAAATTAATGTTCAAGAGGATCTTTGGTGTGCAGGTGAATGGGAGGTTGGGGACGGATTTTAGATGGGAGGGGTTTGCGTCAAGGTTGTCCCCCTTTTACAAATTTTTTTTGCTTGTTTTCAAGATCCCTTTTTTAGGGGGGATAAGGGTTTTATTGGAAGTAAATGGGTGGGTAAAATGTAAGGGTGGGGGAGGGGGCATTGTTGGTTGTCGACGACACGACGATTTTGGTGAGAGAAAACATGGATTTGATTCGGGTAGAAATTATGAAAGTTTTTGAAAAGGCTATGGGATGACGTCAACATGGGGAAAACAAAGTATATGAATCTTGGAAAAAAAGGGGGGTGGGAAAGGATGGTAGCTGGAAAAAGGGGGGAAAGGGGGGGGGCCAAATAAAGATTGGGATCGTTTATGTAAATGATTCAAGGGCAGCAAACAAATAAATTCCCCTGCGTATCGTTGTAGTGTTTTGAAGCGTCTTAGTGGGTTAAAACTGCTAATTTTAAATTTGCAAAAAAGGGTGATAAAAACGAATGTGCTTTATATGTAAAAATATGGCATGTTACGGTAAAATTTCCGTTCTTCGTTGTGAATTAAAAGGTTTTTCAAAAAAGTGTTTTTTTGATTCATTTGGGGAACGGGAGCGAATGGTTAAAATAGAGCGGTTGTCACCTCCGGTTGGCCGTGGGGGCTGGGTTTTTAATGTCGAAAGAGGATAAAAAAGTATGTATTTAAAACATGTTATAAAACGGGAGGGGGGGGGGAAGAAGACGGTCTTCAGGGATAATCGGATATGCGACGGTGGTGGGGGGGTGGGGAGTTCGATAGGTGGGCAATGTTCGGGGTTTTTTAAAAGTGAGGGATCATCACAAATTAAATTTGGGAAAATTTTATAGGGCAGAGGGAAGGGTTGGGGAGCGGCCGTAGAAAGGGGTTTATCATGTTTGATTGGATATATTTGGGGGCGTTTAAATAAAAATTTCTTTTTAAAACCTAAAATGAGAAGTTTTGTATGATTTTTACATGGAATTTTGCCGTCGGGAAAAGTTTTATTTTATAAGAGATTACGAGGGATGGGGAATGCAAGGATTGTGGAGGGTTTGGGACTATTTATCATACGGTATATTTTTGCGATTGTATTGAACTTATGGGTTTGGGGGGTAAGGTTTTAAGGTTAGTGGGGGGAGGGGGTTTGCGGTCTTGAGGGTTTTTAAATTTGATTAAAAAGGGGTGAATAAAGGGTTGGGAATGCGATTGGGTATTCATTAGGATTATATATACAGATGGGGCTAGGGGGAGGGCGGCGTGCGTGCAGAATTAATGCATTGGCAGCAACTTTTTTGAAAACAGTGTAGAAATAAAAAGGGTGTATGGAGGGAGATGGGAGAGAGATTTTAGTGGGGTTAGAAATTTCACATTAAGGGATTTATGGGGTTTGCAAAATGGGGGAAGGGGTTTCGCGGGTATTTTCCTAGATGGGTTGAGCATGGAGAGCTGTTTATATGGTGTATAATTTAGTTTGATATCTAGAGGCAATAGGGTTATTACCCCGGGGTTTTTAGCAACTACCAAATTATATTTAGAAAGGTGTAGCAATACGATTGCATATTTTTTATGTATAAATCATTTCAAGGGCTTTATGATGAAAATTTTCAATGTGCTCAAATTTTTATGGGTTTTCTTTACTGTTTTTGATTCAATTGTAGTGGTTTAAAAAATGTTTCCTAGCTAAAAAAACTGGGGTTTTAATTTATGTTATATTTTTGCTGGGGTTTTTAGTGTGCTTTTCGTAATATTATACAAGTAATAGTTTGCATTTTTTTTTCTCTTTTTTTTTTGCTGAGATGTAAAATATCACTCGTAGTTTTGTTTTTTTTATTTGGATGTTTTTATTTGTGACTTTTAGTTTATCCGTTTCCTTCTTTGAATAATAAATACCATGTATGTTAAGACTTCCCTGTAATCGCCAATATTAAAGTTTTGGTATCGTGGTGCTCTGTTAAGCACCCAGATCTTAGAATTTGTCTTGCATACGTGTGAGTTTAAGGCAGTAACCCACCTAGTATGTGCCCCGACTTGTCTCATGTGTGTAATGTGTGTGCTTTTTGTTGTCATTTTGGGGTTTTTTTGTTTGTTTTTTTATTCTGTTTTTTTGTACAATCTTCATAATTTCCCCTGTTTGTTTTTTGGTAATTTATGTAAACTTGTTAGGATGTTCTTTTAAAAAATAAAAAAAATTCACTGTAATGTTAGTGTTGTGTGGAGTGTAATTATCACTGTAAAAATCGGTGGTTGGTTTTTTGAGTGTATATTCACTGTAATATACGGTGTGTTGTGTGTGGTGTATCCAATTAACATACGGTTGGTGTGTGTGGTGTGTTTACCACTGTACGTATGGTGTCGTTTTTAGGTCTCGGGGTTTAAATGAGATTCTAGTGCCGTAATCTGTTGTCGTGTATCTTTTTAATATATTTCTTATTTGTTTTTAAAAAAATATAAATATTATATATTTTTATATATATTATATATATATATATTATTTTTATATATATATATTTAAAATATTTTTATATATATTTTTATATTATATATTTTTACGCACCCCTACTTCACTCCATTTTATACAAAAAATAAAAGGCCTGGTTAAAATAAATTCTGTAATAATATATCTGAACCACTTTTTTACTGCTAGTTAAAACAGGTTTGACTATATTTATTATCTGGTACAGTAAAGAATCATCAAAAATACTTCTTGTATTTATTGTTTTTTATTATTTTTCCCCCTGATTATTATAATATTATATTATATTTTTTATTGGTTGGTATTCAATGTGTAAACCCTACACTGTAAAAAGTGTGACCAATTTGGTGGTTTTAGATTGACGCCCCGCGTCGCCTTCTGGGCCCAGTGAATATACATGAAGTAGTTGAGTGAGTGTCAGCTCCTAGTCTGACTCGGTAGGGTCTTCAAACCCCCAAATCCTGCTTAAACTAAAACTTTTCCAAGTCTTGCCTTTGCCATTAGCTGGGAATTCATTACTTTGAAAAATAACTATTTCGTTACCCTAGACCCCTTTCTAAAAAAAGTAGTTATTAATTGAAAAATTTTTGTATATTCTGTTATTGAGAATTTGGAGTAAGATTGGGTTTTTGCTGTATAGTGTTTTTATTTTTAAATTCTTGTGGTTATTTTAAAATTTACTAACCAAATCCCCAAAGAAACTAAATGATTGGGAATAAAAAAAAAACTAACAAAAAAAAAGGAGTTTTTTTTGCCCTATTTTCGGGGAAAGATTAAGGCGAACAATATTTTATAATTATTTTTATAATTTTTATATATATTATTATTTTATATTTATATTAACCACTTGTACATAATACCCGGGAGTAAAAAATTTTTATGACCGGGGAAAAAAAAAACGAAATATTTAAAAAAAAATAATATAGTTTTCAAATCTTGCTAGAATCTATGGAAAACGTAACTGGCATAATTGAACCCACGGAGGTCAAATGAAAAAATATATAATTTATTTCTAATAAAGAAGATAACGGTGATAACCAAAAAGATAAAGGTGATGACTAGAGGGTCCAGGAAAAAAATAGTGATGAACAGGTGAACCAGGAAAACATCAGTGATGACGTGCTGAGCAAGGATGGTAACAGTGTTGACCAGAATGGTCATGAGGATAATGGTGATGATTAGGAAGATAAGAATGATAATGGTGATGACCTGCAGGTCTAAGAAGATAATGGTTAATTACTAGAAAGTCCAAGACGGAAATGATGCCTGTGGCTTGGTTGGTAGCATCCTCAGCTCACACACTGTGGGTCCGGGATCGATCCCGAGTGAACCTTTGGGCGTATTTCCTTACACCTACTAACCCTGTTCACCTAGTAGGCGACTGTTTTGGGTAGCATCCTGGGGGACATGATTAACCTAAGTTGGCTGAAATACTCTGCATAACCAGGAGCTTTCTATATATTATCCCAATGATGTCAGCTAGTCTGTAATAATTGTATCACGTACTCGTAAAACTAAAGATTATTATTATTATTACCATTATTATTTTTTCTCTCAGGATAGCCTATCCCAGGAGAGGTGGAATTAGGATGAGGGATGGGGTGGCTGCAGAGGAATAGGTATGGGGTGGGTGGATAGGAGGAATGAGTGTGGGATACTACCGTATTCTATATGATAGTTACACAGAGGGAACAAAAGCTAAGCATGTTTTAATGTGGAAGATGAGTATGAAGGGTGGGGTGAGAAGTGAGGAGGGTACGAGAGTGGGAGGTGAGGTGAAATGGGAGAGACAGGCTTACAAAATTAATCACTGTGCCATCTCCGACAATCCTACTGGATGAAAGAGCAGTATTACATGTCGTTAAACTGATGGACGAATATGTCAGTACCCGTGCCCCCACAACCACCCTTATACCACCTTGTACCACCTTGTACCCTTATAACACCACCACCCTTGTATATACCCTGTTGGGGTTTGTATTTTGCGTTGGGCCGCATTTATATTTCACATCACCAGTGCTGCCATCTTGAGGACATTAGGCCTAGCCTCAGGCTGAGAGATGCTGCCCCACTCTCTTCTGCGCTACCTCAACATAAGAGTAGGAAGTTCCACTCCTCTTTCCCGCAGCAGGGGCCCAGCAGCTGGGCCCCAGGGCAAGCTTAAAACATGGCCTGTAATCAAGAACCCAATAAAGCAAAGTCGTTACCGCCGAAGAGTATCATTCATACCGTTAAGATCTTATAAATAACCAAATTACATTTATATTGGTGCTTGCTGTGGGTGCAGCTGTGGTGGTTGCCTGGAGAGAGGAAGAGAAAAAGAGGAAGATGTCGTCACTCCTTCGTCGACTCATACAAGCAGTATCCGTCTCCTGATGTGTCTGCAACTCCAGATGTCCAGACACAGTTTCGATAGCGTGCAGTGATGCCTACGAGGGTCAACGTTGATGCTGACACGATGCTTTAGCACGCCCCCCTTTCCTTTTTTTCTTCCCTGTAGGAATATTTTTTTTTGTCCATGTCCATGAATATATGTTTTATTTTGAGTGTGTCCTGTTCCTGCGAGAGAGAGAGAGACCATCTTTTTTTTAGTCACTTGACACAGTCGAGGGCAACCATGGGTAGGTGTCCGAGCGATGTATACCCTGTTAGGGTTTATATTTATATTTCGTGTCGGGCCACATTTATATTTCACGTCACCAGTGCTGCCATCTTGAGGACATTAGGCCTGGCCTCAGGCTGTGAGATGCTGCCCCACTCTCACTCTGCGCTACCTCAACCTACGAGTAGGAAGTCCCACTCCTCTCTCCCGCAGCAGGGGCCCAGCAGCTGGGCCCCAGGGAAGCTTAACACAATGCTTGTAATCAAGAACCCAACCAAGCAGTCTTTGCCTTCGAAAAGTATCATTCACACCGTTAAGACCTAATAACCAAATTAGGTCTATATGTACTACTACCACTATTGTACCACCACTACCCTCGTACCACCACCACCCTATTACCACCACTACCCTCGTACCACCACCACCCTATTACCACCACTACCCTTGTACCACCACAAACCCTCGTACCACCACCACCATCCTATTACCACCACTACCCTTGTACCACCACCACCCTATTACCACCACTACCCTTGTACCACCACCACCCTATTACCACCACAACCCTTGTACCACCACCACCCTATTACCACAACTACCCTCGTACCACCACCACCCTATTACCACCAAAACCCTCATTCCACCACCACCACCCTATTACCACCACTACCCTTGTACCACCATCACCCTATTACCACCACTACCCTTGTACCACCACCACCCTATTACCACCACTACCCTTGTACCACCATCACCCTTTTAACCACCACTACTCTTGTACCACCATCACCCTTTTACCACCACTACTCTTGTACCAACCATCACCTATTACCACCACTACCCTTGTACCACCACCACCCTATTACCACCACTACTCTTGTACCACCACCACCCTATTACCACCACAACCCTCGTACCACCACCAACACCACTCTTTTACCACCACTACCCTCGTACCACCACCACCTATTACCACCACTACCCTTGTACCACCACTACCCTATTGCCACCACAACCCTCGTACCACCACCACCACCCTATTACCACCACTACTCTTGTACCATCACCCTATTACCACCATACCCTTGTACCACCACCACCCTATTACCACCACTACCCTTGTACCACCACCACCCTATTACCACCACTATCCTTGTACCACCACCACCCTATTACCACCACAACCCTCGTACCACCACCACCACCCCATTGCCACCACTACCCTTGTACCACCATCACCCTATTACCACCACTACCCTTGTACTGCCATCACCCTATTACCACCACTACTCTTGTACCACCACCACCCTATTACCACCACTACCCTTGTACCACCACCACCCTATTACCACCACTTCCCTTGTACCACCATCGCCCTTTTACCACCACTACCCTTGTACCACCACCACCCTATTACCATCACTACCCTTGTACCACCATCACCCTTTTACCACCACTACCCTTGTACCACCACTACCCTTCTACCGCCCCATCCTTGTACCACCACTACCCTTGTACCACCACCACCCTTGTACCACCACAAACCCTTCTACCGCCACCATCCTTGTACCACCACCACCCATCCTTGTACCACCACCACCCCATCCTTGTACCACCACCACCCCTTTTACCACCACTACCCTTGTACCACCACCACCTCCACCCTTGTACCACCATCACCCTTGTACCACCATCACCCTTGTACCACCACCACCCTTGTACCACCACCACTCTTTTTCCACCACTACCCTTGTGCCACCACCACCACCATTTTACCACTACTACCCTTTTACCACCACCACCACCACCACTACCCTTGTACCACCACTACCCTTGTACCACCACTACCCTTGTACCACCACCACCCCATCCTTGTACCACCACCACCGTTGTACCACCACCATCTTGGTCCCCCGCCACCCTTATACACCACCTATGGGAATTTATGAATTCCCATGTTTAAATATTCTAGAGATAGTGTCATAACCGTCACGCCCTGTCTTGAGATGGCTTCATTACCCCTGGGTTTGTGTGGTCATTATTCTCTCACTGACATGGAAGGTAGGGAAGGGATGTGGGCTAACGACTCCCCCTCACTTACTTCAGCGCCATAATGTGATATAGAGCTATGTTTACATCGGCCAGGTATAGACATGGTCTCAGAACTCTAACCATTTCTACAAATATCATAGTGACTGATGTCCGACGTACTTGAGAGCGCTTGATTAGCTTTCTCTGGAGCACCATTACACCAAGCATAGCAGGCACTTGTAGGTGGAGTCTCGTGTTATGACCTAGAGAGGACACAACAATGGTTCCTCACATTTCTTTGGCCCAAGAGCCAGATTAATCAAGTATTGCTCTCTGAGCATATCATAAGAATATGCTGCGTCCTTTAATTATCATGTGCTCTGATGTCTCTCTGCGTCAATTAAATTAAGTACTGAGACTTATTTAAGCATAAGTGGATTCTCTCTGGACTTAAGCCAGAGTCCACACTCAGAGAAATGGACTCTGATCTCGTGGGTATTGCCGGTGTGTATGTAAAACTATGCGAATGTCAACTGAAATGATGCCATGACATTAGATATAAACGCGCATCATTCACCAGGATATAATTAACTGGATGTCCCGTACTGATCTCACCACACATCCAAGACCACAAACCTCGAGGACAAAAGTAATACGCCTGAAGAGTCATATCCTTATCATCATCATAAAGTAGATTTGCAATGCATAATCTTGTGCAAGACAGGTATAGACTTGCCATACAGTTGGAATAAGATAAGTAGGAGTCAGTCCCAGAGCTGGTCAAGTGTCATTCCACTGTGTAGTGTTTCTACCCTCATAGCAGTACAAACTTCACTGAGTAACCGATTACGCTGGAACATTCTGCCTGGTAATGAACCAGGCAGAATGTCATCAAAGAAATCAGAATGGTAAGTGAACTGGGTTCAGTGTACTTGTTTTGACAACCACCTGTGGAAGAAATGTTTTATAACCTTGACAGAGTCTGTGGGGAGGCTGGCAGACTCTTGGTGATTAAGTTAGCTTTAATTAACAGAGTCAGTCGAGTATATATACACAAAATCCTCCACACCACCACCCTTGTTTCCCACCACCCTTGTTTCCCACCACCCTTGTTTCCCACCACCCTTGTTTCCCACCACCCTTGTTTCCCACCACCCTTGTTTCCCACCACCCTTGTCTTTCATCACTCATGTCTCTCACCACCCTTGTCTTTCATCACTCATGTCTCTCACCACCCTTGTCTTTCATCACTCATGTCTCTCACCACCCTTGTCTTTCATCACTCATGTCTCTCACCACCCTTGTCTTTCATCACTCATGTCTCTCACCACCCTTGTCTTTCATCACTCATGTCTCTCACCACCCTTGTCTTTCATCACTCATGTCTCTCACCACCCTTGTCTTTTATCACTCATGTCTCTCACCACCCTTGTCTTTCATCACTCATGTCTCTCACCACCCTTGTCTTTCATCACTCATGTCTCTCACCACCCTTGTCTTTCATCACTCATGTCTCTCACCACCCTTGTCTTTCATCACTCACCCCTTGTCCTTCACTACCCTTGTATCTCACTACCCTGGTCCACTTTCACCATGGTATCGTCTTAATAACGGGAATAGACTAAATTGGGTCGATAATTTTAACTAAAACTGTCAACAAAGTTCTATTTACTTGCACGACTACTAGAACAATTTATCAAGTTGTCGTCAGTAACATGTCAGCTAAAATCTACAAATTTTTTGAAAGGTTTTCAGCTAAACACTGAGAGAACAAGTCCATGAATAATAAGTTCAAATAATGACAAAAAGTTGGTTGCTTGTGCTACTTACATCAACAAAATACTTGATAATGATGTTCCAGTTAAAATTAATGACCATACATTCTGATGTAAGTAGCACAGTCAAGGCTGTAGAAGTCTTGACCCAAGGTACAATGAACATATGAGGAAACTGTCTACTTTCCTCCTGAAGATTTCACCTGTTCTAGAAGCGTTCCTAATATCTTCTGACAAGATGTTAAAAAGTTTGCGATCATGTATGTTGATACAATGTTCTCTTATTGTGTCCACGGTGCCCCTGCCTTTGACTGGGCTTATTCTACACATTCTCTTATATCTGTCACCTTAAAGTGTAGTTTTTGCAGTGTGCAGATTTGGGACCAGGCCGTCAAGTACTCCCCATATATGTATTATCACATATCTCTCCTCCACTCCATGAATACATATTTAGGACTCTAAGATGTTCCCAGTAATTTAAATGATTTTTAGGCCATATGCAGACCATAAATGACCTTTGAAGGTGTTTCAGCTCTAATATCTCTCCTTCCCTGAATGGAGCCATCAACACTGAACAGTACACCAAGCAAGAGAGCACAAGCTATTTGAAAAGTGTCACCACTGGCATTGGTTCCCTCCTTTTGAAAGTCCTCATTATCCACAGTGTCATTTTTTTGGCCATCGCGACATTTGCCTGACATTATTACACCCAGATCTTTCCTTTCTATTTGGTGCCCCTTTTGCTATTTATATAGTGTCTATTTTGAGTTCTTCATTCATTCAAGTAGTTAGAACTTTGCACCATTGAAAGTCGTGTTATTTTCCACTGCTCACTGAAAGACTTTGCCTATATCTTCTTATAGTTTTTTCGTGTCTTCTACATATTTTGGAATCAGATTTTAAAGGATGATATGAAATTATAGCGAGTGGCTTTTATCTATGCCTGCTATAAGGATAAGAAACAGTATAGGTGCCAGAACCGTGCCTTGGTGTACCGAGCTGTTTATGCTGGATATTGCTCTGTTTACTGCTACTTTATATGCTTTCTCTGTCAGGAAGTTAAATATCCATTTGTCGACTTTCCCAGTTATACCTATTACCCTCATTTTGTGTGCAGTCACCCTATGATCGCATTTGAAGATTGAGACACTTATGCAACATATGGGAATCTTTATTGAGGAAACGTTTCGCCACACTGTGACTTCATCAGTCCAATACAAAGCAGAAAGGTGTAAGAAGAGGAGGAGTTTCAGGTAATGAGTCCCTCAGCCTGGAGTCGATGTGTTCAGTCCATCAATCTTATAGAATGTACAGCATAGGGCCGTAGACGTGGCTTATATACTGTAGTCAGGTGAGGCGAAACAGGAGGAGGCGGAGTCATAGTGGAACCATCCACTAAGTCGAAGTAGGTCTTCGTCCAAAGATTGGACAAATTATGAAGAATTCTTTGTGTCAAGATCCCATGATGCTGCAGTGTCTGACAGTTGTGATGAATGGTTTTGAAAACCAACAAGTTGAAGATTGAGACACTTATGCAACATATGGGAATCTTTATTGAGGAAACGTTTCGCCACACAGTGGCTTCATCAGTCCTATACAAAGCATTTGTCAAATGCCTTGGCGAAATCTGTGTTGTTCCACAAAATTTATAGTTTGGCACCTCATTATCCCTTTGAAGATTTTTACAATGTTCTATCTCAGGGCTACTTGCATAGTTTTTTTTTTTTTTGGGGGGGGGGGGGCTAGCGTTCTACTGCATCCTTTATGCAAAAGAACTATGTCTGCATTATATAAGATCTCTGGGGATTTCACCTACATCCAAGCTCTTTCTGAGTGCTCGTGCTAGTGGTATTTTTCCATGAATATGGTCTAGGTTATGCATGAGTGGGCACGTTTTGTATTTCCTTTTCGAATTCTTCAGGACTATTGCTTCTGTTATTAATATGATCTGTGTGATCTTCAGGGGTATTGAATTTTTTTTATGCAATTTCCACACTGCTTTCATTTAGTGGACTGCTGAACACTGATTCATATTGATCTTATAGAATTTCATTCACTTCCTTTTCATCGTCAGTGTTTTATAAACTGATTTCTGCATGTATAGAAATATTAGGGGTTTCTTGCAATATCCTAGTCAGCTTGTTGTTCCTTTTGTACTTCTGTCTGAAAAGTCTTTTTTTTTCCTTATCTCTGTACTTTCCATTCATAGATTTTTCTTCGTTGTGATATATTCACTTTTTAAGCAATTCAGTAAAAACGTTTACCTGCAGTAAAAACCGCCTGACCAGGAAGTGTGGAGGAATTTACCTCCATAAAATATGACCCTCGAACTTCAGCCAAGAGTAGAGATGGCAACCTCCAGGATGGTGTTTTGAAGTGTAAACAACAAACAAGCTTTATTTCTTTCTGCAGTCTAACGAAATGTAGTTTACAATAATAAAATATAGTTAAGCACAAAAGAATGCATGCAGTGCATTTCAGGCAGCTTAATCCTAATATTTACTTAAGAACTGGACAGGTTTTTTGTTTTAATGTTCAGAAGTGAGGTAGCTAAGGGAACAATAATACAATTTTAAGTATGCATAAATACAAAGAAGAGAGGTAGCAAATTAAAAATAGTACAACTTAAAGTATGCATTACTTCTTTAAACTGGTTCAGTGAGTTTAAGTTAATTGGGATTTCTTAAGCAGTTTCAAACTGGCTCTATGTCATCAGGTCATGGAGCGATTATAAGAGATGGTGAAGAAACAGTTAGTTATATAGGTTATCGTAGAATTATAATGGAACTGGTTGAGTAATTAATTTTCTAGGAGAGTTAGGGGAGGACTGGAAGAACGGGGATAGAGCTGCATAACGTGATTTTGTTTGGTAGAGCATACTGTAGCCAGTTGGCTTATGCACTGGCCTGGAGTTATACGACTCACTTGCCATGGGTTCTAACCCTATCCGTACTGTGAAATATTGGTTTAATTACGTTAGGGAGATGACTTTTAAGCATAGCACTAAACTGATTGGTTGACAGGAGACCTTTCGTTGGTTCAGGCAATAAAGTCCAGATCTTAGGGCTTTGTATGTACATTGCGTTTTTGCACAGAGTGAGGCAAGCACGGGGGATGCCGAAGAGTTATTACAAATGACTCAAAAGTCTTTTAAAATGCATAATTATGGCTAAGTTTAGTGATGACACCCTGTAGTCAGGGATGCTAATGCAGCATGTTGGTACACTTGCAAAAAAATGCTGCCAGGTTAGCGATTGCATTACCCAAAGCATCCAGAGATGCCCCGGCAATCAAGAGATTAAATGATTGTCTATGACGTGGGAAATCGAACAAGAAACTGTGAGTGTATGTGATCTGGTAATCTGGCGAACCTTCTAGTGTAGTGCGGTGTTCTGAGCTGACAATGAACACAATGATCAGGAGATTCAAGTGAATAACTTATGAGCAACGGACGTCATATTCAGAGACAGCCGTGTCCGTCTCTATACATACACAAGTACGCACATACCTTGTCGACCGATATAAAAAACAGCTACAATTCGTGTAAAAATACACAGATCCCGCAGTTAGGAGAAAAACTTATGACGACGTTTAGGTCTGACTTGGACCATTAACTAGTCACACACAGAAGCTCGAAAGTAACTAGTTAATGGACCTTTAACTAGTTTTTGAAAGGAGCTGCAATATCCTGTTATGTCGAATTACACATACCAGGATCATCACCTAATGAAAGCGTTAGGGAAGGATTTACCAGGCAAGCACAGGTAAGCTAGAGCTTAGCCAATAAAACGTGGAATAACCTGATATATGGACTAATCAGCTGGGGAAAATCTCTAACTCCATGAACAAGTGTTCCTAACAGCCACAAGGACCACAGTT
The DNA here is from genome assembly GCF_026875155.1 of Cherax quadricarinatus. Lineage (NCBI taxonomy): Eukaryota > Metazoa > Arthropoda > Malacostraca > Decapoda > Parastacidae > Cherax > Cherax quadricarinatus. Next base: position 127,471,236 of record NC_069399.1, on the reverse strand, counting down.
AACAATCGTGTCAGAAGCGGTTGATCATTTGGTTAATGGGATTTAATTAAAGCCTGTCGACAGCACGAGGATCATTAAGGATACGCTGAACAGATACTTAAATCCCTAACACAAGGATTAAAGTAAACTTTGAGGATATAGTACACAGGCAGACATGCACCTCATGGTGCATATATCCTGCATACGAAGGCGGGCATAGGCAGAGGCTGTTATGACCCGGAATGCAACTCTAAGGTGCAGAAGGTGTTCTTTGTTCCTAATAAAGTGGGAAGAGAACAAAATCCTTACATTTGCATTATTTAAAGATATATTTTAATTTGTTCGATACATTAGTATTATTAGTTTTATATGTAAGCATACTTACACCGGATAGAATTTCCCCTAGTTTTCGCAAGAGCCAATAAACCATTGTCTTCCCGTATTGCCTATCACCCTTGATTATTATCATTATTATTGTTTTCGATGTTGTTTTTGCTGCCGCTGTTGCTGCTGTTATAATAATAATAATAATAATAATAATAATAATAATAATAATAATAATAATAATGATAATTATAATATTTAATTATTATTATTACTATTATTATTATTATAACTTAAAGGTACTAGCAAGAAGAGGACTGTCAATAAATAACGATATATGGGAATGAGGAGGGCAGCTCCTAGCTCAGTGGTAGAGCGTGCAGCTCACACTCTAAGGCACCCGGGTTCAACCTAGAGGTAGACTAAGCATCCGCTGCCCATGTTCGCCTAGCAGTAAATAAGTACCTGGTAATTACTTTAACTTTGGTGGTCGCGTCCTGGGGGGTTAAGATTACAGGACCCCGATGAGAAAATAAGCCATACTTGCCATGCTGGGTTATTTGCCAACCTGGGTTACTAATCCAAAGAAAAATCTTTAAGAGGAAGTAAGGCGGTGAGAGGACGAGGCACGGAATAAATATAAGAACAAAGTCAACGAAGCAGGGAGGAGAATGTATGATAATGGAGAAGAGGAGAAGGAAGCGAGAAGTTTTAACTTCGAGAAACTGTGAAGGAAGCTTGAAGCGTGAGACCCGGAAGGTGGGTTTGGGTGGGTGGGTGGGTGGGTAGGGTGGGTGTGTGGGAGGGAGGGAGTGTGGGAGGGAGGGAGGGGAGGGAGGGAGGGAGGGGGGAGGGAGTGGGAGTGGGAGTGGGAGTGGGAGTGGGATTGGGATTGGGGGGGGGAGGGGGAGAGGAGAGGTGAGAGAGAGAAGAAGTGAGAGAGGAGAGAGAAACAGAGAGAGAGAGAGAGAGACAGAGAGAAGAGTCTTAACATTGCTTTGGATATCTCAAGAGAGAAAAAGAATGAGAGGAGAGAACCAGAGAGAGGAAGAAATGGAGAGAGAGAGAGAGAAGAGAGAGAGGAGAGAGAGGAGAGAGAGAGAGAGAGAGAGAGGAGAGAGAGAGAGAGAGAGAGAGTATGGAGGAGAGGGCTGGGTAATGACTTACTCCAAGGCGATATTAACTACCAAACATTTACCTTCATCGATCACCTAGACATGTTAAACAGCAATACATTCATCATGGATATTTTTATGTCCAGAATCATCGTTACCAGCGACCCGGCTCTGGCACTCCCACCTTTCTCGTGGTTTCTTACCTGACTACCAGTACTGAACAACCAGAATACGGCTCTTGGTCCACAAGACGGGCAGCCAGCAGTAACGTCACTACAGCTGTACTTTCCCAGGGAAGAACTTCCATCAACGATCTTTCATTCTTCGTTCGACACAGATATGGAATGTGTTCTCAGAAATAAAATGTTTGAGATATCAAAGCTTAGACACACAGATAAGCTTTAGTAATAAATATATTAAATGCCTAAAAGCTCACACTTAAATGTCACTGCTGGCGCCAGGCTTTGAAATAAGCTAAGTTGTGATTACAGTTTTCAACTTGGAAAACCATTGTAGGAACTCTTGTTTAATAGTAATAAATCCTGATGCTTGTGTACTCTGGTCTCAGTGGCTCGTACCTTCTACTAAAGCTGTGAAAGGTTTTTGGCTGCACCGCTTCTTCATATAGCTTGTTCCACGTCTCCGTAAATCATTCTAAACCTAATATGCACCAAACTGTGTATATTTACAATTACATGTAGACCAAGGCTAAACAACTTTACACTTCTCATAGAATGTTACAATTTTAATCAAGGTTATGTGAGTGAACACGATATTGTGTATATGGACTTCAGTAAGGCTTTCGATAGAGTTCCAAATCAGAGGCTATCGAGGAAGCTTAAGGCACACGGAATAGGAGGAGAAATTTTTTCCTGGGTAGAGGTATGGCTGACAAATAGGCAGCAGAGAGTTTGCTTAAATGGGGACAAATCAGAATGGGGGCACGTCACAAGCGGTGTTCCTCAGGGGTCAGTGTTGGGCACGTTGTTGTTCACAATTTACATAAACGACATAGATGAGGGAATAAATAGCGACATAAACAAATTTGCTGATGACACCAAAATAGGCCGTCCAGTTCATTCTAATGAGAACACTAGAGCACTCCAGGATGATTTGAATAGACTGATACAATGGTCAGAGAAGTGGCAGATGCAGTTTAATATAGACAAATGCAAAGTTCTAAATGTTGGACAGGAAAATAACCATGCGACATATAAACTAAATAATGTAGATCTTAACACTACTGATTGCGAAAAAGATTTAGGAGTTCTGGTTAGCAGTAATCTAAAACCAAGACAACAGTGCATTAGTGTTCGCAATAAAGTTAACAGAATTCTTGGCTTCATATCTAGAAGTATAAATAATAGAAGTCTTCAGGTTGTTCTTCTGCTCTATATATCATTGGTTAGGCCTCATTTAGACTATGCTGCTCAGTTCTGGTCACTGTATTACAGAATGGATATATAATTGCTCTGGAAAACGTTACAGAGAGGATGACAAAGATGTCCCATGTATCAGAAATCTTCCCTATGAGGATAGACTGAGGCCCTGAATCTGCACTCTCTCGAAAGGCGCAGAATTAGGGGGGATATGATCGAGGTGTATAAATGGAAAACAGGAATAAATAAATGGCGATGTAAATGCGTGCTGAAATTTCCAGCCAAGACAGGACTCGCAGCAATGATTTCAAGTTGGAAAAATTCAGATTCAGGAAGGATACATAAGAATATAAGAACATAAGAATGGAGGAACACTGCAGCAGGCCTGTTGGCCCATACTAGGCAGGTCCTTTACAATTCATCCCACTAACAACATTTGACCATACCCAATTTTCAATGCCACCCAAGAAACAAGCTCCGATGTGCAAGTCCCACTCAAATCCAACCCCTCCCACTCATGTACTTATCCAACCTAAATTTGAAACTACCCAAAGTCCTAGCCTCAATAACCCAACTAGGTAGACTGTTCCACTCATCAACTACCCTATTTCCAAACCAATACTTTCCTATGTCCTTTCTAAATCTAAACTTATCTAATTAAATCCATTACTGCGGTTCTCTCTTGGAGAGATATCCTCAAGACCTTGTTAATATCCCCTTTTTAATACCTATCTTCCAACTTATACACTTCGATCAGGTCTCCCCTCATTCTTCGTCTAACAAGTGAATGATAACTTAAGAGTCTTCAATCTTTTTCTAAGGAAGATTTCTAATGCTATGTATTAATTTAGTCATCCTACGCTGAATGTTTTCTAACGAATTTATGTCCATTCTGTAATATGGAGACCAGAATTGAGCTGCATAATCTAGGTGAGGCCTTACTAATGATGTAAAAGCTGCAGTATGACCTCTGGACTTCTGTTGCTTACACTTCTTGATATAAATCCCAGTAATCTATTTGCCTTATTACGTACACTTAGGCATTGCTGTCTTGGTTTAAGGTTGCCCACTTACCATAACCCCCAATCCTTTTCGCAATCTGTATGGCTAAGTTCTACATTATTTAACTTATAAGTGCTAGGGTTATGGGCACTCCGAACTTCAGAACCTTGCATTTATCTACACTGACTGCATCTGCCACTTTTCTGACCAAGAGTAGAGTTTGTCTAAATCCTCCTGAAGTTCCCTAACATCTACGTTTGAATCAATTATCCTACCTATCTTTGTGTCATCGGCGAATTTGCTCATATCACTAGTAATTCCTTCATCAAGATCATTGATATATATTATAAACAACAACGGGCCCAAGACTGATCCCTGTGGAAACGCCACTTGTTACTGATCCCCACTCGGATTTAACCCCATTTATGGACACTCTCTGCTTCCTGTCTGTGAGACATGATTCGATCCACGAGAGCACTCTTCCCCCAATGCCATGAGCTGCTACTTTCTTCAACAGTCTTTGGTGCGGAACTCTATCAAATGCCTTACTAAAATCTAAGTAAATAATATCAGATTCTTTATCGTGGTCAACAGCCTCAAAAGCTTTACTGAAGAAAGTTAATAAATTAGTTAGACAAGACCAGCCTCTTGTGAATCCATGCTGAGTATCATTAATCAAGCTATGCTTATCGAGATGTCTTCTTATAATTTGAGCTATAATTGACTCTAGTAATTTGCCTACAATTGAGGTCAGGCTTACTGGGCGGTAATTTGACGGTAACGACTTGTCCCCTGTTTTAAAAAATAGGAATTACATTAGCCATCTTCCACATATCAGACACTACACCTGTTTGAAGAGATAAATTAAAAATATTAGTTAATGGTTCACAGACTTCCATTTTGCATTCCTTTAGAACCCTTGAAAAGAAACCTCATCAGGACCCGGTGACTTATTTTGCTTCAGTTGGTCTATCTGCTTCACAACCATTTCACTAGTGACTGTGATGTTACATAATTTATCTTCTTCTGGCCCACTATAAAAATTAATTACCGGAATATTATTAGTGTCTTCCTGTGTAAAAACCGAGAGAAAATAATTATTTAAAATCGAGCACATTTCATTCTCTTTGTCAGTAAGATGCCCATAGTTATTTTTAAGGGGACCTATCTTATCTCTGACTTTTGTTCATATACCTGGAAAAAACTTTTTGGGTTAGTTTTAGAATCCCTAGCAACTTTAATTTCATAGTCCCTTTTAGCTTTTCTTATCCCCTTTTTAATGTCCCTCTTAATGTCAATATACTGATTCATAAGATGGCCCTCGCCTCTTTTGATACGCCTATAAATTCCTTTCTTATGCCCTAGTAGATATTTCAGCCTATTATTCATCCATTTTGGGTCATTTCTATTTGATCTAATTTCTTTATAAGGGATAAACGTTCTTTGAGCAGCATGTATTGTGTTCAGAAAACTGTCATATTGATAGCTCTCTTCGTTACCCCAGTCAACAGATGATAAGTGTTCTCTAAGCCCATCGTAATCTGCTAAGCGAAAATCTGGGACTGTTACTGAGTTATCCCTACTATCATACTTCCATTCAATTCTAAATGTAATTGATTTGTGGTCGCTAGCACCCAGTTCCTCTGAAACTTCTAATTATTAACAAGGGATTCATTGTTTGCCAGAACTAAGTCAAGCAGATTATTACCCCTTGTAGGTTCTGTCACAAACTGCTTCAAAAAAAATCCTGAACTACTTCTAAGAAGTCGTATGATTCTAAATTCCCAGTCAAGAAATTCCAATCAATATGACTAAAGTTAAAGTCTCCTAGAATTACTACATTATCGTGCCTTGTGGCCCTAACAATTTCCTCCCATAGTAGTCTCCCCTGGTCCCTACCTAAATTTGGGGGACGGTATATCACACCTAAAGTTAATTTTTCATACCCCTCTGAAAATTCTATCCAAACAGACTCTGTATGTGTTACTTCAGACTTAATACCCGTTTTTATGCAAAGTTCAAGCGATCTCGGACATACAATGCCACCTCACCCCCCTTCCCGATACTTCTGTCTACTTGGAACAATTTAAAACCCTGAATGTGACATTCTGCAGGCATGTCCCGACTTTTTGAATTAAACCACGTCTCAGTAATGGCAAATACATCTATGTTACCTGCACTAGCAACTAGTCTCAACTCGTCCATCTTATTCCTAACACTGCGACTATTTGTGTAATAAATACTTAAAGACCCTCCTCTCTCTTTACCCTTCCTGCTCCTTTCTGTTATTCCACTAAACCTATTACTGTCCTTGTCAATTAGTGCCACTGGCTTTCCAATATCCACCTCATTTTGCCTATTACTAGTTCTCCTAGTACTCATATTACTACCCTGAGACTTCACAGTTTTCCCGCAAAAACCCATACACTAACTATTCCTAGTTTAAAAACCTAACAGCTCCCTCCACTGCGTTGGCCAGTGCTCCCACCCCACACCTAGATAAGTGAACCCCATCCCTGGCATACATGTCATTTGTGCCATAGAAGAGGTCCCAGTTGTCAATGAATGTTACTGCATTTTCCTTACAGTATTTGTCCAGCCAGCAATTGACACCAATTGCTCTGGACAACCATTCATTTCCAACTCCTCTCCTTGGCAAAATGCCACATATGACAGGTTTCCCACCCTTCCTCCTAATTATCTCTATTGCTGACCTATACCTGCTAATCAGGTCCTCACTCCTACGTCTGCCAACATCGCTGCCTCCAGCACTGAGACAGATAATAGGATTGCTCCCATTACCTCTCATGATGTCATCCAGATGGCTAACAATATCCTTCATCCCAGCCCCAGGAAAACACACTCTCTGCCTCCTACTCCTGTCCTTCAAGCAGAATGCCCTATCCATGTACCTAATCTGGCTATCCCCAACAACAACAATGTTTTTACCTTCCTTGGCGTCGTCCGTCGTGATGCTCCGAGTAGTCGACTCACATTCGCCAGGTAGCTAGAAAAATGACAGGATGGATAATGAGAACCTTCAAAACTAGGGAGGCCAAGCCCATGATAACACTCTTCAGGTCACTTGTTCTATCTAGGCTGGAATATTGCTGCACACTAACAGCACCTTTCAAGGCAGGTGAAATTGCCGACCTAGAAAATGTACAGAGAACTTTCACGGCGCGCATAACGGAGATAAAACACCTCAATTACTGGGAGCGCTTGAGGTTCCTAAACCTGTATTCCCTGGAACGCAGGAGGGAGAGATACATGATTATATACACCTGGAAAATCCTAGAGGGACTAGTACCGAACTTGCACACGAAAATCACTCACTACGAAAGCAAAAGACTTGGCAGACGATGCACCATCCCCCCAATGAAAAGCAGGGTGTCATTAGCACGTTAAGAGACCATACAATAAGTGTCAGGGGCCCGAGACTGTTCAACTGCCTCCCAGCACACATAAGGGGGATTACCAACAGACCCCTGGCAGTCTTCAAGCTGGCACTGGACAAGCACCTAAAGTCAGTTCCTGATCAGCCGGGCTGTGGCTCGTACGTTGGTTTGCGTGCAGCCAGCAGCAACAGACTGGTTGATCAGGCTCTGATCCACCAGGAGCCTGGTCACAGACCGAGCCGCGGGGGCGTTGACCCCCGGAACTCTCTCCAGGTAAACTCCAGGTAAACACCACTTGTAGAATTCGTCAAGACGTTCTCGATGGTCTTCGTTGGGGTTTCTAGGGATGTCTCACTCATGTCTGCCAATGCTTCTTTGGTGCTCGTTGTGGCATTCCCAGTAGAACACTTACATTCGTCTGGTAGCACCGAGAATGGGTTGGAAGTTTCCACGGTAGTCTTCTGGTTTCTCGTTGTTTCTGCCTCTCCAACCGTTTTCTTGATCTTCAGCTTGGTTCCATGTTGCCCGGCCACTGATTAAGCTCCCCTCTTAACCTGGGGACTCACAACAGGAGGATTACTACGAATCCTCTTGTTCTCCTCCGTTAATCGCCGTATCTCCATCTTAGCAACTCTGAGCTCTTCTCTCAGCTGCTGGTAAAGTTGCTCAAGAGAGGGCATCCTGGTTCAGATTCACAGAGAGCACACAAACAGGTCTTCACAGAGCTAAGTACACGTCACCACTTCTGAGCTAAGTACACGTCACCACTTCTGAAAGCACTGGTTTGGTAATAGAGATGTTAATGAGTGGAACAAACTCCCGAGTACAGTTATTGAGGCTAAAATGTTGTGTAGTTTTAAAAATAGGTTAGATAAATACATGAGTGAGTGTGGGTGGGTGTGAGTTAGACCTGACTAGCTTGCGCTACTAGGTCTGATGCCGTGCTCCTTTCTTAAGTGGAAGTGACCTGACTAGGTGGGTCATTGGGCTAATCCGGGGGGACACATGGACCTGCTTCGCGTGGGTCAGTGGGCCTGCTGCGGTGTTCCTTCTTTTTTATGTTCTTATGAGTGGGTGTGAGTGGGTGGGTGTGAAATGGACCTGACTAGCTAGTAGGTCGGACGCAGTGCTAATCCCTTTACTTGCAGTGTTCCTTATTTCTTATGATTTTATGTTCTTATGAGGGCAAATATTATATTAGTGGGATGGATCTGTGAAGGACCTGCCTAGTATGGGCCAACAGGCCTGTTGCAGTGTTCCTCCTTTCTTATGTTCTTAACAGCTTTCTCTCCCATGACTCACAAAATCGCAGTGACACGATTGCAAACAAACCATACCACGGGCGGGGCTAGAACTCGCGATCAGAGTCTCAAAACTCCAGACCATCGCGTTAGCCACTGGACCAGCTAGCCACAATAAGATTCGTCCAACTAGGTATATTTCTACACCATAGGAAAGTTAGCATAGGCACCACTGTGACCACAAATGCCTATGCTAAACTTCCTATGGTGTAGAAATATACCTAGTTGGACGAATCTTACTGTGGCTAGCGACGGTCTGGAGTTTCGACACTCTGATCGCGAGTTCTATCCCCGCCCGTGGTATGGTTTCCTCTCCCATCCCCACGTTGATGTGACTGTTACTACTACTACTGCTACTTCCACTCTCCACTACTTCCACCTCGCTGATACAACTACACGAGTTTCCTTTCTCATGTCTGTGTACACACAGGACCAGGGTTGGCCCTGAAATGAAATGAGCACCATCCAGGACACCAGAATGAAGACAGCAGCGACACATCACTGACTGTGGCTCACTACTACACCACACCAGCACAAGAAGACACAAGCAACACATCATTGCTATAATTCACTGCTACACCTCACCAGGACAATAACTGCCATCTTGGGGTACGCAAAACCAGTATGGAATCCCTAGCGCACTCAGCTACACACTGAGGTCCGGAGATCGAATCTCCTCCGGTATGGCTGGAAAATATTAGGGACGTGTTTCCATAAGACACCTGCTGTCCCTGTTCACCCATCAGTGTAAAATGGGTACCTGGGTATTAGTCGACTAGTGTGGGTCGCATCCTGGGACAAAAACTGACCTAATTTGAACGAAATGCTCAGCATAACAAGGGGCTTTCTTCACAGTAGTATGTCACTGATGTCAGCTAAGCCTGACATCAATGACATATGAGCAACGAAAAGAACCTAAAGGAATTGAATCTAACGACCCTGGAGGACAGAAGGACCAGGACAGATATGATACTAACATGCCAAATACTCAGAAGAATTGACAGGACAGACAAGAACAGACTGCTTCAGAGGCCAGAAGCAGGTACTCAAGGGCACAGCTGGAAGTTAAAGACACAGGTGAATCACAGGTATGTCAGAAAGTATTTCTTCCGTCTCAGAGAGCGAAATGATCTCGACGAAGAAATGATGGACTCCATACGTAGTTTTAAGAAAAGGTACGATAGGGCCCACAAGGCTAGGAGAGAGTGAATCTGGCAGACAAGTTGAATTGCGGGGGCAGGAGGTGAGACTCGACCTATGCAACCAAATATAGGTGACTACACACGCGCGCGCGCACACACATACACACACACACACACGAACACACACACACACACACACACAGGGAAGCGATGTAGTGGAGGCAGGATCCATACATAGCTTTAAGCAGAGGTATGATAAAGCTCACGGCTCGGGGAGAGTGACCTAGTAGCGATCAGTGAAGGGGCGGGGCCAGGAGCTCGGACTCGACCCCCGCAACCTCAACTAGGTGAGTACAACTAGGTGAGTACACACACACACACACACACACACACACACACACACACACGCACACAGGGATGTTAGGAAGTATTTCTTCAGTCACAGAGTAGTTTAAAGTGGAATAATTTGGGAAGCGATGTAGTGGAGGCAGGATCCATACATAGCTTTAAGGAGAGGTATGATAAAGCTCAGGGAGCAGGAAGAGTGACCCAGTAGCGGCCAGTGAAGAGGCGGGGCCAGAAGATGTGACTCGGCCCATGCAACCACAACTAGGTAAGTACAGCTAGGTGAGTACACACACTGTACACCGCGTACGTCAGGCCCATACTGGAGTATGCAGCACCAGTTTGAAACCCACACCTGGTCAAGCACGTCAAGAAATTAGAGAAAGTGCAAAGGTTTGCAACAAGGCTAGTTCCAGAACTAAGGGGAATGTCCTACGAAGAAAGGTTAAGGGAAATCAGCCTGACGACACTGGAAGAAAGGAGGGTTAGGGGAGACATGATAACGTCATACAAAATACTGCGTGGAATAGATAAGGTGGACAGAGACAGGATGTTCCAGAGAGGGGATATAGAAACAAAGGGTCACAATTGGAAGTTGAAGACTCAGATGAGTCAAAGAGATGTTAGGAAGTATTTCTTCAGTCATAGAGTTTTCAGGAAGTGGAATAGTCTAGCAAGTGATGTTTTGGAGGCAGGAACGATACACAGCTTTAAAACGAGGTAGGATAAAGCTCATGGAGCAGGGAGAGAGAGGACCTAGTAGCGATCAGGGAAGAGGCTGGGCCAGGAGCTGAGTCTCGACCCCTGGAACCACAATTAGGTGAGCGCACACACACACACACACACACACACACACACACACACACACACACACACACACACACACACAGGCAGGCGCACGTGCGCGCTCTTTAAAAAGGGAGATATTGGACCTAGGGACAACCAGCGAAGAGGCGGGCCCAGGAGCTGTGAATCTACCCCTGCAACCACAAAAAGGTGAACACACACACACACACACACACACACACACACACACACACACACATACAAACACACGTGGAGGATTCAATCGGAGGAGGACCTGGCAGGACTACAAATGGATCTGGACAGGCTACAGGCCTGATCCAGAAACTGGCTCCTGGAGTTCAACCCCACCAAGTGCGAAGTCATGAAGACTGGAGAAGGGAAAAGAAGACCGCAGACAGAGTAGTCTAGGGGGCAAAGGACTACAAACCTCACTCAAGGAAAAGGATCTTGGAGTGAGTATAATACCGAGCACATCTCCTGAGGCACAAATCAACCAAATTACTGCTGCAGCATATGGGCACCTAGCAAACCTCAGAACAGCATTCCGACATCACAGTAAGAAATCGTTCAGGACTCTGTAAACCGTGTACTTCAGGCCAATATTGGAGTATGCAACACCAGTTTGGAACCCACACCTGCCCAAGGACGTCAGGAAATTAAAGAAAGTGCAAAGGTTTGCAACGGACTAGTCCCGGAGCTAAGGGGCATGTCCTACGAGGAGAGGTTAAAGGAAATTGACCTGACGACATTGGAGGACAGGGAGGAATATGATAACGACATATAAAATACTGAGAAGAATTAACAAGGTTTACCTGGAGTATACCTGGAGAGCGTTTCGGGGGTCAAAGCCCCCGCGGCCCGGTCTGAGACCAGGCCTCATGGTGGATCATGGTCTGATCAACCAGGCTGTTACTGCTGGCCGCACGCAAGCTGACGTATGAACCACAGCCCGCTTGGTCAGGTACTGACTGTAGGTGCCTGTCCAGTGCCTTCTTGAAGACAGCCAGGGGTCTATTGGTAATCCCCCTTATGTATGCTGGGAGGCAATTGAACAGTCTTGGGCCCCGGACACTTACTGTGTTGTCTCTCAGTGTACTCGTGGCGCCCCTGCTTTTCATCGAGGGAATGTTGCATCTCCTGCCGAGTCTTTTGCTTCCACATGGAGTGATTTTCGTGTGCAGGTTTGGTACCAATCCCTCCAGGACCTTCCAAGTGTATATTATTATATATCTCTCTCGCCTGCGTTAGAGGGAATATAGATCAAGGACCTTCAATAGTTCCCAGTAGTTTAGGCGCCTTATCGTACTTATGTGTGCCGTGAAAGTTATTTGTGCACTCTTCAGGTCTGCAATGTCGCCAGCCTTGAAGGTGGCCGTTAGTGTACAGCAGTATTCCAGCCTAGAGAGCACAAGCGATTTGAAGAGAATCATCATGGGCTTGGTGGACAGAGACAGGAGATTCCAGAGATAGGATACAGCAACAAGGGGTCACAACTGGAAGTTGAAGACTCAGATAAGTCACAGGGATGTTAGGAAATATTTCTTCAGTCACAGAGTTGTCAGGAAGTGGAACAATATGGAGAGTGATGTGGTGAAGGCAGGATCCATACATAGCTTCAAGAAGAGGTATGATAAAGCTCATGGAGTAGGGAATGACCTAGGAGCTGTGAATCGACCCTTGCAATCATAATTAGGTGAGTACACAAGCAAGCACACACACACACACACACACACACACACACACACACACACACACACACACACACACACACACACACACACACACACACACAACTAACACACACTGACAAAAGACTGCCACCGAAATACGAAATAAATAAAACTATAAGAAATTCCTCTGCCATATTGTGCATTTTTAAAAGTCTTCGAATGTACTGATGCGGAAATGCTGAAAATCCTGTTCACAAGAAATGATGGATCAACAGTGGAGTACGAGGCGGTGAGAGCGCTCAATAAAAGTGTAAAAGTAATAACATGATAGTTTAAATATCGAAAAAGGTACGCATACATACCAGAGACCAGCGAAGAGGCGGGGCCAGGAGTTGTTAATCGACCCCTGCAACCACAAATAGGTGAGTACACACACACACACACTAATCGACGTGTGCCTAGGACAAAATGGTAACTAACACACACACATCCCTTCAGAACCGCCCGTAACATCCCATCAACAACTACAAACCCACAATAACCAAACACAATAACAGGAAATAAACCACACTCCATACCTACATTCTCCACCCCCCATCACTAATACCAACACAACACCAGCCTGCCATAATATCTAACCCTGTCTTCCACACCCTCGGCCAGTAAAATCCCTTCCCACCCCCCTGAATACAGTTCTGGAAAGGAAGCTGAAGGTATGATATACCAACCCAGATGGAATAACATATAAGATTGACAAGTGGCAGGAAAGAATCAATGACGCATCCCCGGACATCATAACACTGACAGAGACAACGCTCATGGGGGTGATAACAGATGTAATCTTCACATTTGGATATCAGATCCAGGGAGAAGATAGGGAAAACAGAGGATGGGAAAAGGAAGTTGTAATGCTCATAAAAGACCAATGTAGTTTTGAGGAGATGGGAGGATTAGTAAGAGGTTAAGTGGAACTCTTCTAACTGCGGGTCCAAAAGTGATAACAGAGTTAAACCACCGAACAGCAGGAGACCAAAACAAGAATACTGTGAGAGCAACAGATCAATGGTGGCCACATTAGCCGACGTGACCAGAAGGGCTCACATAAGCAGGGTAAAGTTACTGATCATGGAGAATTTCGATCACAAGTAGACAGACTAGGAAAATCTGGAGCCACATGGGGGATTGGAGATATGGAGAGCCAAGATGCTGGAGGTGGTGGTGGAATGCCTCATGTGCCAACATCTTAGAAGAGGATGAACCAGTAAGGATGGAGCTTGTATTCGCCTTGAACAGTTCAGTCATAGGGGAAATTACACATGAAACGCCCATCGGCGCTAGCGATCATGTGGTACTGAGTTTTGAATATATAGCAGAATTAACAATAAAGAGTGAAGCAGCACGAGAAGGACGGGAGAAACCAAACTTCAAAAAACGGGACTACACATGTATGAGGCAATTCCTGCATGAGGTACAGTGGGTAAGAGTGCTAGAGGGGAAGACAGTAAACGAAATGATGGAACACTTGACCGCAGAGTGCATGGAGGCAGAAGAGAAGTTTGTGCAAAGGTGCAACAGAAATAATGGAAGACCAGAGTGAGCCCATGGTTTACCCGGAGGTGTGGAGAGGCCAAAGCCAGGGATGTTAGAGCATGGAAAAAGCGCAACAGGCAAAGGATTCGGGAAAACAGGGAGTTGAGCCGAAGAGCCAGAAATGAACATTAATGAACAAGGAGAGGCCCAGCGGCAATACGAGAATGACATATCATCAAAAGCCAAATCTAACACAAAGTTGTTATACAGCCACATCAAGAGGAAAACAGCAGTCAAAGACCAGGTGATCAGGCTGATGAAGGAAGGAAGGGAGCTCACAGGGAGTGACCAGGAAGTACATGAGGAGTTCAGCTCAAGATTCAGAGAGGTATTCACAGTGGAGACAGAGAGGCTTCCAGTAAACCGAAGGAGTAAGGTGCACCAACACGTGCTGGACACACTGCACACAACTGAGAAGGAGAAGAAACTGCTAGGTGAGCTAGATACCTCGAAAACAGTGGACCCTGATAACATCTCTCTGTGGGTCCTGAGAGAGGGAGCAGATTCACTGTGTGTGCCACTAACAATAATCTTCAGCAAATCTATTGAAATAGAGCAACTGCCTGAGGTGTGGAAGACGGCGAACGTATTCCCAGTTTTTAAAGAGACGGACAGGCAGCACTAAACTACAGACCTGTGTCACTAGCCATGTACAGTTGTAAAGTTATGGAGAAGATTATCAGGAGAAGAGTGGTGAAGCACCTAGAAAGGAAAGGGCTCATAAATGACAACAAGCACGGCTTCAGGCAAGGAAAATCCTGAATCACAAACCTTCTAGGAGCTCTACGATAATGTATCAGAAGATAGGAGAGAGAGAGGGATGGGTAGACTGCATCTTCTTAAACTGTAGGAAGGCTTTCGATACAGTACCACACAAGAGACTGGCTGAAAAGCTAGAGGAGCAGGCAGGAATAGCAGGGAAAGTACTGCAGTGGGTCAGGGAATACCTGTCAGGAAGGAAACAACGCGTGTTGGTACGTGACGAGGTATCAGAATGGGTAAATGCATCGAATGGGGTTCCACAGGGGTCAGTCCTAGGTCCGGTGTTGTTTCTAATATGTGAATAACATGACAGAAGGGATAGACTCAGAGGTGTCCCTGTTCGCAGATGATGTGAACCTAATGAGAAGAATATAGGTGGGTTAGGATCAGGTAAGCCCACAAGAAAATCAGGACAGGCTGCAAGGCTGGTACGAGATTTATCCAAGCAAGTGCAAAGTCATTAAGTTTGAATGAAGAACAAAGAATACCGCAAGAGTACAGTTCAGAAGGTCAAAGATTGAAAACTCACATATGGGGGCACATAAGCGCCTAGCAAACCAAAGAATAGCGTTTCAACATCAAAGTAAGGAGTCACTGAAGACACTGCACACTTTACGTCAGGCCCATATTGGAGTACGAAGCACCAGTATGGAACCCACACCTGGTCAAGCACGTCAAGAAATTAGAGAAAGTGCAAAGGTTGGCAACGAGACTAGTCCCGGAGCCAAAGGGTATGATGCCCTACAAGGAGAGATTAAGAGAAAGCAACCTGACGACACTGAAGGACAGGAGGGATAGGAGGGAAACATGATAACGACATATGAGATACTGAGAGGATTTGACAAGATGGAAAGCGACAGAATGTTTCAAAATGTGACACAGCAACAAGGGGTCATAGTTGGAAGTTGAAAACTCTGATGAGTCACAGGGATGTTAGGAAGTATTTCTGCAGTAACAGAGTTGCCAGGAAGTGGAACAATCTGGAGAGTGATGTAGTGGAGGCAGGATCCATACATAACTTTAAGAAGAGGTTCGAAGAAGTTCATGGAGGAGGGAGAGAACAGACCTAGTAGCGACCAGCGAAGAGGCGGGGCCAGGAATTATGAATCGATCCCCTGCAACCACAACTAGACGAGTACACACACACACACACACACACACACACACACACACACACACACACACACACACACACACACACACACACACACACACACACACCATTAAAAACATTTTAAGTTTCACTCTGTGAGGATGTCTAAGGATCAGGTCAGTAGTGACTTTCATCTTGCTTAATTTATTTTCATCCTGTTCTATATAATTAAGAATATTGAGGATTTCATTTCACTGTTCTTGTGTAAAAAAAAAAACAGAAAGGAAATAAGTGTTAAAAATTATTCACATTTCTGTGTCATTAAGAGTAAGCCGACCTGAGGTACCTTTAAGCGGGTGTTTTATGCCTAATCTTACGCCTATATACCTGAAACAAACTCTTCGGGCTGGACTTTAAGCGCCTCGTAACCTTAATTAGGTAATCTTGTAATTTTTTTTATTCCCTTTATTGACTTCTCTCTTATAGTGAATATATTGCTTCATAAGATGGATGATTTACTCTACTGTTCATTAATTTATGGTCATTTAGCTATGATGTAATTTCTCTGTTAGGAATATATGCAACGTGAGTGTCTTGTATGCCTGGAGTATACCAGGAGAGGGTTTCGGGGGTCAACACCCCTGCGGCCCGGTCTGTGACCAGGCCTCCTGGTGGATCAGAGTCTGATCAACCAGGCTGTTACTGTTGGCTGCACGGAAACCGTCGTACGAACCACAGCCCGGCTGATCAGGTACTAACTTTAGGTGTTTGTCCAGCGCCTTCTTGAAGATAGCCAGGGATCTATTGGTAATCCCTCTTATATATGCTGGGAGACAGCTGAACAGTCTTGGGTCCCTGACACTTATTGTGTTGTCTTTTAGTGTACTCGTGGAGCCCCTGCTTTTCATTGGGGGGATGTTGCATCTCCTACCCAGTCTTTTGCTTTCATAGGGAGTGATTTTCGTGTGAAAATTTGGGACTAGTTCTTATAGGATTTTCCACGTCTATATTATCATGTATCTTTCTCGCCTGCGTTCCAGGGAATACAAATCAAGTGACTTCAACTATTCCCAGTAATCTAGGGGCTTTATACATGTTGTGAAAGTTCTCTGTACATTCTCCAGGTTTGCGATTTCGCCTGTCTTGCAAGGGGCCATTAGTGTGCAGCAATATTCCAGCCTAGAGAGAACAAGCGATTTGAGGAGAATCATCATAGGCTTGGCATCCCTAGTTTTGAAATTCTAATTATCCATCCTATCATTTTCCCAGCAGATGTGGTAGATACAGTGTTGTGATCTTTGAAAGTGAGATCGTCTAACATTATTACTCCCAGGTCCTTAACTTTAGTTTCTCTCTCTACTGTGTGGATGGAATTTATTTTATACTTCGATACAGTTTTAATTTCCTCGAGTTATCCATATCGGAGTAAATGAAATTTCTCTTCACTGGTTGATGTCCTTGGAGACTTGCAGTGTCTTCGATGAACACACTGTCATGCTAATTCGGGTGTCATCCGCAAAGGAAAACACGGTGCTGTGGCTTACATCGCTGTCTATGTCAGTTATGAGGATGAGGAAAAGGATGAGGAGCGAGTACTGTGCCTTGTGGAACAGAGTTTACGAAAACGTTATGTTGATATCCACCACCACCGTCTATCCTGCCTCCCTCAGGATAATCCCTAGTCGGGTACAGACACTCTACACTACTGAAATAATCCATCAGGCCTATGTAAGTGGCGGTGGGAAAATTATGGACTTATACTCTGTTAACCTTATTAATTCCATGAAAACATTGGTATCCGGTGGCTCGGTTGGTAACGCACTCGGTTCACACACACTGAGTGTCCGGGGTTCGATCCCTGGTACGAGTGGAAACACTGGGCATGTTTCCTTACACTTGTTGCCCTGTCACTTAACAGTAAGTAGGTACCTGGGTGTTACCCGACTGGTGTAGGTCGCATCTTGGGGGTGGGACTTTGAAATGAGCTGAGGTAAGATAGCAACTCTTAACCTGTAAAGTTGATTTGTGTAAAAAAAAAATGAACTTAAAGTTAAGAACCAAGTTCAGCATTTAAAAAAATATTTCCAGAAATTCGCTACACTCTAAATTTCCAGTCAATCTATCTAAAGTTAAATCTTCCATTAAAACGTTTTCATATCTAGATGTCTTAGCAATTTAACCTACCAGAAGTTTCCGTAGTCGCTATCTAGGTTTGGAGGTTAGTAGATTACATCTAGCAATGCTTCTCATGCCCTTGTGTAAGTACAGTGAAACAGATTCTGTCTTTCTCTTCCTCCTTCTCTATGTCGTTTCTGACATAATAGTTTAAATTTTATCTAATAATTAATAATAATAATACTAATAATAATAATACTAATAATAATAATAATAATCTTTATTTCTACAAGTATATGATACAACATATACAGACATACCTGATATCAGTGACATTTTATATAGAAAGTCGCTGGTTATACTGAGCATTTCGGGCAATTAGGTTAATTTTGTCCCCAGGATGTGACCCACACCAGTTGACTAACACCCAGGTACCTACTTACTGTTAGGTGAACAGGTACAGCAAGTGTCTTCAGGAAACACTCCCCAATGTTTCACCCGTACCGGGGATCGAACCACGGATCTCAGTGTGTGAGCTGAGTACGCTACCCACCGAACTACGAGACTCACAACTCCGCCCCCTCTCCTGTTGACTCTATCAGTGTGGAATTATTTATACCCTTTTACGCGGCATTCAGCAGACATGTTCTTGTTTTTCAGGTTGAACCAAGTTTCGATTATTACAATAATATCTGTTTTTTTTTCCACATTCAATTACTTTTAGTTCGTCTATCTTATTTCTTGCGCTCATATTTGTATGGTAGATGCTAAGGAAGTTTCTGCCTTGCTGCTCTCCTCTGTTTCTCTTTGTAGACATATTACTTTGTTTTTTGCCAGTAACTGATTATAGTGTGAGTAGTTGTAACAAGTGGAACAATGTGCAGAGTGATGTAATGGAGGCAGGATCCCTGCATAGCTTTAAGAAGAGGTACGATAAGGCTCTTGGAGTAGAGATAGAATGGACCTAGTAACGACCAGCGAACAGGTGGGGCCAGGAACTACGAATCGACCCCTGCACCACAAATAGGTGAGTACACTCGTGTGTGTGTGTGTGTGTGTGTGTGTACTCACCTAGTTGTACTCACCTAGTTGAGGTTGCGGGGGTCGAGTCCGAGCTCCTGGCCCCCCCTCTTCACTGATCGCACTAGGTCACTCTCCCCGAGCCGTGAGCTTTATCGTACCTCTGCTTAAAGCTATGTATGGATCCTGCCTCCACTACATCGCTTCCCAAACTATTCCACTTACTGACTACTCTGTGCTGAAGAAATACTTCCCAACATCCCTGTGATTCATCCCGTGTCTTTAGTTTCCAACTGTGTCCCCTTGTTTCTGTGTCCCAATCTCTGGAACATCCTGTTTTTTTCCCCTTGTCAATTCCTCTCAGTATTTTGTATGTCGTTATCATGTCCCCCCTATCTCTCCTGTCCTCCAGTGTCGTCAGGTTGATTTCCTTAACCCTCCTCGTAGGACATACCTCTTAGCTCTGGGACTAGTCTTGTTGCAAACCTTTGCACTTTCTCTAGTTTCTTTACGTTGGGTTGGCTAGGTGTGGGTTCCAAACTGGTGCCGCATACTCCCAATATGGGCCTAACGTATACGGTGTACAGGGTCCTGAACGATTCCTTATTAAGATGTCGGAATGCTGTTCTGAGGTTTGCTAGGCGCCCATATGCTGCAGCAGTTATTTGGTTGATGTGCGCTTCAGGAGATGTGCCTGGTGTTATACTCACCCCAAGATCTTTTTCCTTGAGTGAGGTTTGTAGTCTCTGACCCCCTAGACTGTACTCCGTCTGCGGCCTTCTTTGCCCTTCCCCAATCTTCATGACTTTGCACTTGGTGGGATTGAACTCCAGGAGCCAATTGCTGGACCAGTTCTGCAGCCTGTGTGTGTGTGTGTGTGTGTGTGTGTGTGTGTGTGTGTGTGTGTGTGTGTGTGTGTGTGTGTGTATGTGTGTGCTCGTGCCAGGCGACCATCTGAGATAGAACCCACCCCCACACCGGCTTAACTATCTCATGACAGCGGGCGTGTGGATGGCTCGGGTTACACCAGTGTTAGTTTGTCCACCACGCCCTCATAACACACGAATACTCGTGTAAACATGGACACACACTTATGGACACGGACATACAAAGACACACGGACACAAGTTGCAAGGACAATGAGAAAGAGAAGTGAGGGTAGAGTTTCGAGCACCCAGCGTTTCCCAAGGTTCGCCGAGAAGGATCCCAGAGAGAGGCGAGATGTATGGTTAAGTCCCCCTATACCTGCTGCCTCAGCTCATCTAGCAGTTGATTAGATGCCTGGGAGTTAATCCACTGTTTTGAGTCACGATCTGAGGAAGAGGACCGAAAGATATAACCCACAATGCTTCGCTTACTTGGGTTAATGTGGGTAATTTAATAACCGTTTCCGGTTAATAATACAAAGCAAGTTTTAATCTACAATATATCCTACGAAACTTAATTATCACATCTTAAGTTGTGATAATTAGCTTTTATTGCCACTGTGTAATTATCGTACATTATAGAGCAGGAGCACATTGTCGATGCATCCAATTTTGTTATTTTTTTTTTCCGAGGTGGAAAGCGAGCCAGTGGAAGGCTTCGGTTAAATGACCAAAAACACCTTTTGACCAATTCATGAGAAAAAAAATCTGTTTCTTCTTACAAATAATGTACCACCACCTCATTTACCCTCCCCGCCCCAATCTGCTGTACCATCTGTAGAGCAGCTGGCAACAGCCTCCCTCCCACCTCCTGCCCGGTCAGTTTCCTATCCTAGTAATGGAATACCTTGCTAGGGATATCACCGCGCTAAAATCGTGGAATTTTTTTAAAAGTGATTTTCACGCACCAGTCTGGAGGATAGAAAGCATGTATGAGTATATATAGTATTTGGGTGTGTACATCCACTGTGTAATTGTCTGGGACGGCTATTCTGATTATCACATTAAACATTATTGATCTTACGGGCTAAACGTCTAAGCTGATTTCAAATTCAAGCGCTGTTTAATGTATAATACCACCAACCAAAATAGAATTTATAGCAGTCGGCTGACACCCACATACCTACGGTTACTACTGTTTATACCTGTATTTACTGTTAGGTAAATAGGGACAGCTGATGTTAGGAGGCTTTCCCAAAGACTCGACTCACTCTTGGTTAATCTCTGGTATTTCAGGTGTGAACCGAGAGCTCTTCCGCTGAGAGGTAGTACATCCCGAGTAACACTTTCTTAGTTCATACTGAGAAAGTGATTTTTGGATGTACTTACGATCCTGTTGGTGTGTAGTTTTTCCTTATCGTGTTTTGCTGCACTTGCTTATTTGATAATTAGCCTCTTCAGTCTCCCTTGTTTGTGCTTCGGAATATTTTTAATGCCATGGTCATGTCCATGCTTGTTTATAAGGCTTCTAGTAAGAGGGGACCTGACTCATATTCCTTCCTCTTAGAACCCCTCAGCTCAAACCGCAGGTCTGCCAGTTCAGCATGTGCTGCTGCTGATAGTGCTATGTTTATGTGTGCTGAAAGGGAGGAGTTTGGAGTAATAGTTATCCCAGATGTTTTACCTGCTCTGAATCCCATAGTATCCTTTATCATTTCCCAGCTGGCACTCCTCCGAATATCTCCCCTCCCCCTCCACTTCCCTTCATAGCCGGCATTTTGTTTCCATTCTGCTTTCTACGTCTTACATTTTTATTAGTTGCTTTATATTGGTGTTAAATTTTAGCAGCCACTCGTTCGTATATTGCGTCCATGTCCTCTTGCAGCCATTTGCCGCCCTTGGGTAGCAATACTTATATTATTTTGGTATCATCAAACACGGAACACACTACCTGTCTGTGGACGGATTTCTTTTAGTTTTACTTTCTCATCCAAATACACCATCCTTTATTATCGCTATTAGCTTCCTATACAAAATCTACCTCATTAGAAGACCGTTAAAATACAACATAGGGCACAATACCTATCTTTGTACAACTCACCACTAGATTCACTCTCCCTGAGTGTGTTTGTAATCTGTCAACTATCGTGATACTTCACCCTTTATTGTAACTGTTTCTTCTATCGTACATTTTTTTAATCCATGCTAGTAACATGTCTGTTACCACTCCTTAAATCTCTAAATTCGTAACTAGTTTTCTATTTGTTACTAACCACTCCAAGGTTTTCATACAATCTAAGGCACGGATGAATAATGTACATGAATTCGACGCTCTATAGAATAATTTATTTTACACTTGGCGTAAAAGGAAAGAGCTGTCAATAGAAAATGAAATGGTAAAAAATAATTAATTCGGAAAATGTATACGAGGAAACACCAGAGAAACCAAATGGCAGTTTTTAAATTATGTTTACAATTCTTGAGACATTCACAACTTAGTGAAAACTCAAGATAAATGGCTTTTGTAAAAAGCAGCCAGAGTCTTCACGTTCAACAGATACCATGTACCTAATCACCTGATACCAGGGAAGGTTGGTAGGGAGTGTTTTCCAGTTCTCTTCATCCTTGTGCTAATGTCACAAGCATGCTAAGATCCCCCTCTCGAAAAATATGTATTAAGGCTTCCCTCCCAACAATTATATTATGACCTCTCGACAAATATAATAAAAACACTCCCCCTAACAACTATACTAATTAACCCCCTACCAAAATAAATTTAATAAGATCTCGTTGACTAATAAACTAAAAAAATAGAGTCCATTAGATAAAAGTATCAACACAACACACTCTTATTGATCCCAACACATTAACACTACCACTTATACTTTGGAGCACCATCAACACTACCACTTATACCTTGGAGCACCATCAACACTACCACTTATACCTTGGAGCACCATCAACACTACCACTTATACCTTGGAGCACCATCAACACTACCACTTATACCTTGGAGCACCATCAACATTATCACTTATACCTTGGAGCACCATCAACACTACCACTTATACCGTGGAGCACCATCAACACTACCACTTATACCTTGGCGCACCATCAACACTACCGCTTATGAACATCAAAATGGTATACAATACCGACAGGTTGTTAGGTAAGACACATATGCAACAGTTAGACAACTTTATTCCGAAACGTTTCGCCTACACAGTAGGCTTCTTCAGTCGAATACAGAAAGTAGGCAGGAACAGTAGAGATGTGAAGACGATGTAATCAGTCCATCACCCTTAAAGTCGTAGAATTTGAGGTTGTCAGTCCCTCGGCCTGGAGAAGTTCAGTTCCATACTCAGGAACTATCTGAAGATCAAGCGACAGTGCGGAGACTTAAATACTGTCGGAAGGAGAGGTGCAGGGTAGTAGTAGTAGTAGTAGTAGTAGTAGTAGTAGTGAGAGGCAACTGAGAGGTCATGTCCCTCTCAGATCCAACCCTTCTCACTTGAAAAGCTTCGTCCAAGGTGTTTTCAGTTCCAAGATGCCACGTGTTGCAGTGTCTGACAAGATGAACATCAAAATTGTATACAATACCGACAGGTTGTTAGGTAAGACACATATGCAACAGTTAGACAACTTTATTCCGAAACGTTTCGCCTACCAGTAGGCTTCTTCAGTCGAATACAGAAAGTAGGCAGGAACAGTAAGAGATGTGAAGACGATGTAATCAGTCCATCACCCTTAAAGTCGTAGAATTTGAGGTTGTCAGTCCTCGGCCTGGAGAAGTTCATTCCATAGTCAGAACCTATTCTGAAGATCAAGCGACAGTGCGGAGACTTAAATACTGTCAGAAGGAGAGGTGCAGGTAGTAGTAGTATATAGTAGTAGTAAGTAGTACAGTAGTAGTAGTAGTGAGAGGCAACTGAGAGGTCATGTCCCTCTCAGATCCAACCCTTCTCACTTGAAAGCTTGTCCCAAGGTGTTTTTCGTACCAAGATGCCACGTGTTGCAGTGTCTGACAAGATGAACATCAAAATGGTATACAATACCGACAGGTTGTTAGGTAAGACACATATGCAACAGTTAGACAACTTTATTCCGAAACGTTCGCCTACACAGTAGGCTTCTTCAGTCGAATACAGAAAGTAGCAGGAACAGTAGAGATGTGAAGACGATGTAATCAGTCCATCACCCTTAAAGTCGTAGAATTTGAGGTTGTCATCCCTCGGCCTGGAGAAGTTCAGTTCCATAGTCAGGAACTATCTGAAGATCAAGCGACAGTGCGGGACTTAAATACTGTCGGAAGGAGAGGTGCAGGTGTAGTAGTATGTAGTAGTTAGTAGATAGTAGTTATGAGAGGCAACTGAGAGGTCATGTCCCTCTCAGATCCAACCCTTCTCACTTGAAAAGCTTGTCCAAGGTGTTTTCTGTACCAAGATGCCACGTGTTGCAGTGTCTGACAAGATGAACATCAAAATGGTATACAATACCGACAGGTTGTTAGGTAAGACACATATGCAACAGTTAGACAACTTTATTCCGAACTTCTCCAGGCCGAGGGACTGACAACCTCAAATTCTACGACTTTAAGGGTGATGGACTGATTACATCGTCTTCACATCTCTACTGTTCCTGCCTACTTTCTGTATTCGACTGAAGAAGCCTACTGTGTAGGCGAAACGTTTCGGAATAAAGTTGTCTAACTGTTGCATATGTGTCTTACCTAACAACCTGTCGGTATTGTATACCATTTTTGATGTTCATCTTGTCAGACACTGCAACACGTGGCATCTTGGTACAGAAAACACCTTGGACAAGCTTTTCAAGTGAGAAGGGTTGGATCTGAGAGGGACATGACCTCTCAGTTGCCTTCCTCTACACTACTACTACTACTACTACTACTACTCTGCACCTCTCCTTCCGACAGTATTTAAGTCTCCGCACTGTCGCTTGATCTTCAGATAGTTCCTGAGTATGGAACTGAACTTCTCCAGGCCGAGGGACTGACAACCTCAAATTCTACGACTTTAAGGGTGATGGACTGATTACATCGTCTTCACATCTCTACTGTTCCTGCCTACTTTCTGTATTCGACTGAAGAAGCCTACTGTGTAGGCGAAACGTTTCGGAATAAAGTTGTCTAACTGTTGCATATGTGTCTTACCTAACAACCTGTCGGTATTGTATACCATTTTGATGTTCATCTTGTCAGACACTGCAACACGTGGCATCTTGGTACAGAAAACACCTTGGACAAGCTTTTCAAGTGAGAAGGGTTGGATCTGAGAGGGACATGACCTCTCAGTTGCCTCTCACTACTACTACTACTACTACTACTACTACTACTACTACCCTGCACCTCTCCTTCCGACAGTATTTAAGTCTCCGCACTGTCGCTTGATCTTCAGATAGTTCCTGACTATGGAACTGAACTTCTCCAGGCCGAGGGACTGACAACCTCAAATTCTACGACTTTAAGGGTGATGGACTGATTACATCGTCTTCACATCTCTACTGTTCCTGCCTACTTTCTGTATTCGACTGAAGAAGCCTACTGTGTAGGCAAAACGTTTCGGAATAAAGTTGTCTAACTGTTGCATATGTGTCTTACCTAACTACCGCTTATACCTTGGAGCACCATCAACACTACCACTTATACCTTGGAGCACCATCAACACAACCACTTATACCTTGGAGCACCATCAACACTACCACTTATACCTTGGAGCACCATCAACACTACCACTTATACCTTGGAGCACCATCAACACTACCACTTAAACTTTGGAGCACCATCAACACTACCACTTATACCTTGGAGCACCATCAACACTACCACTTATACCTTGGAGCACCATCAACACTACCACTTATACCTTGGAGCACCATCAACACTATCACTTATACCTTGGAGCACCATCAACACTACCACTTATACCTTGAAGCACCATCAACACTACTACCACTGCTACCTTTTATCACCACCACAACCACACGTATTACCTTTTTAGATCCACCACCACCACCACCTCCACCAACATCACCACCACCACTACCACCTCCAGGACCACTACCACCACCACTACCACCACTACCATCACCACCTCTACCACCATCACCATCACCTCCACAGCCTCCACCACCACTACCACCAAAACCCCCACGACCACTACCACCTTCACCAACACTACCACCACCACCATCACCACCTTCACCACCACTACCACCTCCACCACCACCACTACCACCACCATCACCACCACTACCACCACCACTACCATCACCACCATCACCACCACCACCACCACCACCACCACCACCACCACCACCACCACCATCACCACCACATGTGCACTAGGGAAATGGAGAGAGCAACAATGGCCTCTCCTTCGCCATCACTCCTGGTTACATGTAGACACAGCAGCAGGAGGTAATGGCTGCGAGGCAGCTGCAGGAAAGCTCACTCTCGTACACCAGCACGTAAACCATGCCATAAACCACGCCGTAAGCCACCACCCAGAACGACGACATAAACGACTAAGCAGACGACGACTTGCGTAAACAGGGCAAACGATTATGACGTAACCGACGGAGCAGACGACGCTGTGAACGACGAGGCAGACGACGTCTTACATAAACAGCAAGTCAAATGACAAAGACATAGGCGGCGACGAACGCTTAATAACGAAAGCAGACGACGACGAAACTGTAAACGTCGAGTAATACAACAGTTTTATTATCAACAACTGCAAGGAAAATGACGGCCTGAATAAACAGAAGCAGGAGCTGTAAACAAATAATGATACTCTTCAAGATACTTATACACTTTATACTGGAATACTGATACATACCAACAACCTTTACATGGCAGGTGTAATTTGCAGACTTGAAGAATGTGCAGAGAACTTTCAGGGCTTGCATCATTTCAGTCAAGCACCTTAATTATTGGAAATGTTTAAATTACCTCACATTGTACCCCGAAACATTGACGAGTAAGCTACATAATAATTTACACTTGGGAACAACTAGAGAAACCGGTTCCAGGACTGTGTACTGAAATTAGTTCTAACAAAACCGGCAAAGTAGAATGTGCATCACATTTCAAATTATATTCAATAAATTTATGAAAGGGAAACATGCGTAATGTGAAACTTTTCGCCTACACAGTAGGCTTTTTCAGTCGAATTTGAGTCGTATTTGACGTAATTAACTGTTGTTAAACTCCCATATTTAATATAATTCGTAGAATTAGTATTATTTAGGGTATTATCATTATTTTATATCCATAAAATGATTTATATCATATTCACTCTGTCATATTTCTATTATATTTCTACAGAATAAACTAGTAATATTACGTCGTGGTGGGATGTCATGTGATGTCCTACTTTATATGTGAGTTATGTTATGTGCTAGATGATCATGTGACCCAGATATGTGACACAGGAAACCTTCAAGGACATCAGAGCAGTTTACTGACCCTTTCTCACTATGAATTCAAATTCTTAGGTCATCCGGCCTTCAACATTTCACTTAGAGTCGATATTGTTTTCGTGGTTTGATAGGAGAGTCTTGACATCTGACCAGCATACTTGACGTATTTCATTCACTTCCGACGAATTTTGTATATAAATGAATGCCACTGGATACTCGCTCTCATTCCTAACTTATCTTTGGTGGTATTAGGAAATTGTGTTGTGCTGTCCTCTAGTGGATAATTGTTGGTGGATAGCTACTACTGTGTCCCACTGTGGCAGTTATGTTTCAGTGTGCGAGAATCAATGAAGCGTAATCTTGGTGCTTCTGGGTATATCATGATGGTCTGGAATACTAATATCATTTAAACTTGTGGTACCCCATACTGTATAAGATAATCATTCTGCTTATGTATAATTTTAATAGAAGTAAAATACCTTGATAATGTGATTTGTCACATTATCAGGGGACAGTTCCTTGATAATGTGAAAAATCACGAAAGCGCTTGGAAACTTCCCTATTTTTTCACAGTGGTTATTTTGCATATTTTGATATCAGCTGTTGACTGTGATCTTATTGCATGGGGGAAGTGGAATAGAATTCTTCCTCCATAAGCCATTCGCGTCGACTAAAATGCCGGGAGCAAGGGGCTAGTAACCTCTTCTCCTGAATACATTACTAAATTTAAAGAGAGAAACTTTCGTTTTTCTTTTTAGGTCACCCTGCCTCAGTGGGATATGGCCGGTTTATTGAAAAAAAACATATAATATATATATATATATAATATATATATTTTATATATATATATATATATATATATATATATATATATATATATATAATATATTTCACGTCACCAGTGCTGCCATCTTGAGGACATTAGGCCTAGCCTCAGGCTGAGAGATAAGAACATAAGAAAGAAGGAACACTGCAACAGGCCTACTGACCCAAGCGGAGCAGGTCCATGTTTCCCCCCCGGATTAGACCAATGACCCACACCCCGGATTATCCCAATGGCCCACCCAGCCTGGTCATCTCCACTCAAGGATGGAGCACTGCACCAGACCCAGCAGCACATGCTAGTCAGGTCAACTCACACCCACCCACACCCAATCATGTATTTATCTAACCTATTTTTAAAACTGCACAACGTTTTAGCCTCAATAACTGTAGTCGGGAGTTTGTTCCACTCATCCACAACTCTATTACCAAACCAGTGCTTTCCTATATCATTCCTGAATCTGAATTTTTCCAACTTGAAACCATTGCTGCGAGTCCTGTCTTGGCTGGAAATTTTCATCACGCTATTTGCATCCCCTTTATTTATTCCTGTTTTCCATTTATACACCTCGATCATATCCCCCCTAATTCTACGCCTTTCGAGAGAGTGCAGATTCAGGGCCCTCAGTCTATCCTCATAGGGAAGATTTCTGATACATGGGATCATCTTTGTCATCCTCCTTTGTACGTTTTCCAGAGCATTTATATCCATTCTGTAATACGGTGACCAGAACTGAGCAGCATAGTCTAAATGGGGCCTAACCAAGGATATATAGAGTTGAAGAACGACCTGAGGACTTCTATTATTTATACTTCTAGATATGAAGCCAAGAATTCTGTTAGCTTTACTGCGAACACTAATGCACTGTTGTCTTGGTTTTAGGTTGCTGCTAACCAGAACTCCTAAATCCTTTTCGCAATCAGTAGTATATATAGGTGTGTGTGTGTGTGTGTGTGGTGTGTGTGTGTGTGTGTGTGTGTGTGTGTGTGTGTGTGTGTGTGTGTGTGTGTGTGTGTGTGTACTCACATAATTGTGGTTGCAGGGGTCGAGTCATGGCTCCTGGCCCCGCCTCTTCACTAGTCACCACTACGGCCACTCTCTCCCTGCTCCATCAGCTTCACCATGCCTCTTCTTAAAGCTATGTATGATACCTGCCTCCACTACCTCTGCCTCACTTTTCAGACTATTCAACTTCCTGACAACTTTATGACTGAAGAAATTCAGAAATACTTCCTAACATCCCTGTGACTCATCTGAGTTTTCAACTTCCAATTATGGCCCCTCGTTGCTGTGTCCTTTCTCTGAAACATCCTGTCTCTGTCCACCTTGTCGATTCCTCTCAGTATTTTATATGTTGTCATGTGGCGCTGTCTCTTACGTCCTCTAGTATCGACAGGTCGAGTTCCCTTAACCTCTTCTCGGAGGACATGCCCCTTAGCTCCGTGGCTAGCCTCATTGCAAACCTTTGCATTTTCTCTAGTTTGCTGACGTGCTAGCCCAGGTGTGGGTTCCAAACTGGAGTAGCATATTCCAATATGCGCCTGACGTACACGGTGTACAGGGTCCGGAACGACACCTTACTGAGATGCCGGAATGCTAATTTAGGTTCGCTAGTCGCCAATATGCTGCAGCAGTTATTTGGTTGATGTGAGCCTCAGGAGATGTGCTCGGCATTATACACACTCCAAGATCCTTTTCCTTAAGTGATGTTTGCAGTCTTTGGCCCCCTAGACCGTACTCTGTCTGCAGTCTTCTTCTCTGATCTTCAAGACTTCACTTTGTGGGTTGAACTCCACGAGCCAGTTGCTGGACCAGGCCTGCAGCCTGTCCAGATTCCTCTGCAGTCCTGCCTGGTCCTCCTCCGATTGAATTCTCCTCATTAGCTTCACGTCGTCTGCAAAAAGAGACACATGTCGTTCACATACACCAGAAACAGCACCGGTCCTAGGACAAACCCCTGTGGAACCCCGCTCGTCACAGGAGCCCACTCTGACACCTCATCACGTACCATGACTCGCTGATGCCTTCCCTTCAGGTATTCTCTGATCCACTGCAGTGCCTTCCCTGTTATACCTGCCTGATCCTCCAACTTTTGCATTAATATCTTGTGCAGAACTGTGTCAAAATCGTTCTTACAGTCCAAGAAAACGCAATCTACCCATCTCACTCTATCTCTCTCTCTCTCTCTTGTCTTGCTGCTGCCACTCTGTCATAGAACTCCAGTAGGATTTCCCGTCCCTGAAACCATGCTGACTGTCGTTGATAAGCCCATTCCTTTCTAGGTGCTCTACCACTCTTTTCCTGATAATCTTCTCCATGACTCTGCATACTGTATATGTTAGTGACACTGATCTGTAGTTTAATGCTTTGTGTCTGTCTCCTTTTTTTAAAAAATTGGGACTACATTTGTTGTCTCCCATACCTCAGGAAGTCGCCCTGTTTCGATATATGTGTTGAAGATTGTTGTTAGGGGCACACATAGTGCCTCTGCTCCCTCTCTCAGGACTCATGGGAGATGTTATCCGGCCCCATCGCCTTTGAGGTATCTAGCTCGCTTAGCAGCCTCTTCACTTTTCCTCGGATGTATGAATTGTGTCCAACACTTGATGGTGTACACCACCTCTCCGTCTTTCTGGAGCCCCTTCTGTCTCCTCTGTGAACACTTCTTTGAATCTCATGTTGAGCTCCTCACATACTTCGTGGTCATTTCTTGTGATCTCCCCTACTTCCTTCCTCAGCCTGATTACCTGGCCCTTGACTGATGTTTTCCTCATGATGTTGCTATACACCAGCTTTGGGTCATATTTGGCTTTTGTTGCTATGCCATTTTCGTATTGTCATTGGGCCTCCCTTTTAGCCTGTGAACAACAAAGTTTCATTTAGACTCCATGACGAGGCCTCAATAAGGAATTTCACAGCAGACCTAGAGACTGTTGACTGGCCTACAGAATTCTCCAATGCCAATGGTATTGACGATTGGACAGACATTTTTCTTAACAAAATACTTAGACTATACAACAAACATTGTCCTATAAAAACGAAACAGATCACGAATAAACAGCTTGGTTGCCCATGGCTAACCAGCAGCATTCTGATTTCCATTGATAAGAAACACCAATATGAAAAGCAATATAGACAGGGCTTAATACACAAAGATATTCTTAAACAATATTCAACAGTTCTCACCAAATTAATAAAGAAAGCCAAACAACTGTACTACTCCAGGAGATTCACTGACACAAGAGGAGATATAAAAAAGACCTGGAAAACACTTTCCCAGATTCTGGGGACCCACAAACTGAAAAAAAACAAGAATATTGTTCTAACTAAACCTCAAGAAACACCACTGCATCCCACTGATACAACTAACAAGATAAACGACTTCTTCTCAAACATAGGATCTAATCTCACCAGTAAAATCCCATGTACCAATGCCCATGCCGGGGATTACCTAGATGGGAATTTCCCAAATTTCTTCTATCTTGTACCAACTGAGCCTACGGAAGTCACCGCGATCATAAAGTCGCTTAAAAATAACTCGGGGAATCTGTCTCACGTCCTACCATTATTGTACAAGCGAGCGGCCCATGTCCTTTTGTATGCTATTACATTACTTTTTAACAAGTCACTAGAAACTAGCACTTTCCCGACACTACTCAAAACAGCAAGGGTTACACCAATACATAAAGGTGGTGACCCTACAGATGTAAACAACTATAGGCCAATATCAAACATACCATTGCTATCCAAAATCTTCGAGAAACTCGTGCACAGGAAACTATATTCATTTATAACGTCACAAAACATACTCAACCCCTGCCAATTTGAATTCAGGAAAAATAAAAGCACTAATGATGCAATTATAAGAATGCTAGGCCTGCTTTACACAGCATTGGAAAATAAGGAATATCTGCTAGGAATTTTTATTGACCTAAGAAAAGCTTTTGACACAGTAGACCACTACATCCTACTCCACAAACTTGACCACTATGGTACAAGAGGCCATGCACTTGCATATTTTAAATCCTACCTTTCTAATAGGTATCAGTATGTCACCCCTGCCCTTCCTCATTTACATCAATGATCTTCCAAACATATCCCAACACCTGAAACCCATTCTCTTTCCTGACGACACGACTTATGTCATCTCCCACCCTAATCTTGCCACCCTCAACACCATTGTTAACGAGGAGCTGCTCAAAATATCGACTTGGATGACAGCCAATAAACTTACACTTAACACTGGCAAAACCTACTATATTATGTTTGGTAGCAGAGCAGGTGTTGCTCAACTTAACATTAAGACCGACAACACTCTAATTGCCAGACATAATGAGGGCAAATTCCTTGGCCTATACCTCGACAACAACCTAAATTTCAGCACCCATATCCAACACATAACAAAAAAAGTATCCAAAACGATACTACGTACAGCAAACTGCCCTTCTCACACTATACCATTCACTTATATATCCATACCTCACCTATGCTATCTGTGCTTGGGGTTCAACTGCAGCAACACACCTAAAGCCAATAATAACCCAACAAAAAGCCGCAGTAAGAATTATCACTAAATCCCATCCCTGGCAACACACCCCCCACTCTTCATAGATCTAAACTTACTCCCTGTTCAGAACATCCACACTTACTACTGTGCAATCTATATCTACAGGACCTTAAATTCCAATATTAACCTTGACCTAAAATGCTTTCTTGATAGTTGTGACAGGATCCACAGGCATAACACCAGACACAAACATCTCTATGGCATTCCCCGTGTTCGACTAAACCTTTACAAAAATTCAATGTATTTCAAAGGACTTAAAATCTGGAACACCCTACCTGAAAACTCTAGAACTGCAGACACATTCATCACTTTCAAAACTACAGTTAGAAAACACCTTATCTCCCTGATCCACCC
Source organism: Cherax quadricarinatus (assembly GCF_026875155.1). NCBI lineage: Eukaryota > Metazoa > Arthropoda > Malacostraca > Decapoda > Parastacidae > Cherax > Cherax quadricarinatus. The sequence continues at coordinate 127,438,144 of NC_069399.1, read as the reverse complement.
CGACAACTAGCTACATGATAACCACCTGGTGGTTCACAATTACACTCACTCACCCAATGACTATAAACCCAGAAATACTAATCTTAATCTTAAAATAATAAATCCTAACTAGTCATAAGTTTGCCTATGATACTCCAATACAGACACTTTGTATTGTGCCAAAACAAAAGCATTCACATTGCTAAACTCACAAATTATGATGTAGTCACTTAGCCTTAATACCATAATCTGTAAGGATTTAATGTTAAGAATTAATCTAAGTCTGCTCGAAATGCCTAGCCATGCTAGGTGTCCTAGTGGCCCCCTCTGTAATTAGTATTTTATAACATGTAAACCACGCAATACCCAAAACCTGTAAACTCTACATTGTAACCCTTACAGAGAATAAACTTGAATTGAATTGAATTTCTGGCTCTACGACTGCTTTCCTTATTCTCCTGGGTCCTTTGCCTTCTATACTTCTTCCATTCTCCAGCACACTTGGTTTTGGCCTCTATACATCTTTGGGTGAACCAAGCGCTCATCCTAGCTTTCTCATTATTTGTACCCTTGGGTACAAACCTCTCCTCAGCTTCCTTGCATATTGCTGTCACATATTCCATCATCTCGTTTACTGACTTCCTTGCCTGTTCTCTGCCCCAATGAACCCCGTGCAGGACATTCTTCATGTGTGTGTGTGTGTGTGTGTGTGTGTGTGTACTCACCTAATTGTGGTTGCAGGGGTGGATTCATAGCTCCTGGCCCCGCCTCTTCGCTGGTTGCCACTTGGTCCACTCTCTCTACCCGCTCCCTGAGCATTATCATACCTCTTCTTAAAGCTATGCATGGACCCTCCCTCCGCTACACCACTCTCTAGACCAGGGGTTCCCAACCAGGGGTGCTCGCACCCCCTGGGGGTGCGAGACATCATTCCAGAAGGTGCGAGAAGCGTCCGTCTTAATAACAGGAAATTGATTCATTTATTACTTATTATTATCTTTATTTTCATCTCTTTATTTCAGATTATCATCATAACCCTTCACCATGTCGAAGAAAAGGAAATGGAATGATGACTACGTTCGTTTTGGTTTCACTTGCACCGGAAAGACTGAGGATCTGCAAAAGCCTCAGTGCATAATCAGTGGAATTGTTTTCTCCAACGCTAATATGAAGCCATCCAAATTGTTGGATGTGTGTGTACTGATGGCGCTCCTGGTATGCTGGGAAATAAATCTGGGTTTTTTTGCACTGATGAAACAGGAGATTCCATACTTGCAAGGTACTCACTGTTTCCTTCATCGTCATGCTTTGGCATCAAACACTTTGCCTCCAAAATTGAAGAAAGTCCTTGATACTTCAGTAAAGACCATCAACTGGATTAGGGGTCGTGCTCAAAATCACCGCCTTTTTAAGTCACTGTGTGAAGATCTTGGACTACTCCACTTCCTAACAACTATGTGACTGAAGAAATATTTCCTAACATCCCTGAGACTTATGCGAGTCTTCAACTTCCAATTTTGGCCCCTTGTAGCTGTGTCCCATCTCTGGAACAGCCTGTCTCTGTCCACCTTGTCCATTCATCTCAGTATTTTGTATGTCGTTATCATATCCCCCTATCCCTCTTTTCCTCCAGTGTCGTCAGATCGATTTCCCTTACCCTCTTCTCGTAGGATATGCCCCTTATCTCCGGGACTAGTCATGTTGCAAACCTTTGTACTTTCTATAGGTTCCTTACCTGCTTGGCTGGTGATACTCCAATATAGGCCTAACGTAAACGGTGTACAGGGTCCTGAACGTGTGTGTACTCACCTAATTCACCTAATAGTGGTTGCAGGGGTCGAGATTCAGCTCCTGGCCCCGCCTCTTCACTGAACGCTGTGTGTGTGTGTGAGTATTCACCTATTTGTACTCACCTATTTGGGGTTTCAGGGGTCGAGTCTTAGCTCCTGGCCCCGCCTCTTCACCGGTTGCTACTGGGTCCTCTCTCTCCCTGTTCCATGAGATTTATCAAGCCTCGTCTTAAAACTATGTATGGTTCCCGCCTCCACTACGTCACTTTCTAGGCTATTCCACTGCTTGACAACTCTATGACTGAAGAAATACTTCCTAACATCCCTTTGACTCATCTGAGTCTTCCACTACCAATTGTGACCTCTTGTTTCTGTGTCCCCTCCCTGGAGTATCCTGTCTTTGTCCACCTAGTCTATTCCACGCAGTATTTTATATGCCGTTATCATGTCTCCCCTGACCCTCCTGTCCTCCAGTGTCGTCAGGCCGATTTCCCTTAACCTTTCTTCATAGGACATTCCCCTTAGCCCTGGAACTAACCTAGTCGCAAACCTTTGTACTTTCTCAATTTTCTTGACGTGCTTGATCAAGTGCGGGTTCCAAATAGGTGCTGTATATTCCAGTATGGGCCTGACGTACATGGTGTACAGTGTCTTGAACGATTCCTTACTAAGGTAATGGAACGCTGTTTTCAGGTTTGCCAGGCGCCCACATGCTGCAGCAGCTATCTGGTTGGTGTGTGTGCTTCCGGAGACATGCTCGGTGTTATACTCACCCCAAGATCTTTCTCCTTGAGCGAGGTTTGCAGTCTTTGGCCGCCTAGCCTATACTCTGTCTGCGGTCTTCTGTGCCCTTCCCCAATCTTCATGACTTTGCATTTGGCGGGGTTAAATTCGAGAAGCCAGTTGCTGGACCATGTGTCCAGTCTGTCCAGGTCTCTTTGAAGTCCAGCCTGATCCTCATCTGATTTAATTCTCCTCATTAACTTCACATCATCTGCGAACAGGGACACTTCTGAGTCTAACCCTTCCATCATGTCGTTCACATATACCAAATATAGCACTGGTCCTAGGACCGACCCCTGTGGGACCCCGCTCGTCACAGGTGCCCACTGCGATACCTCATCACGTACCATGACTCGTTGCCTCCCTGTCAGGTAGTCTCTGATCCATTGCAGTGCCCTTCCTGTTATATGCGCCTGATCCTCCAGCTTCTGCACTAATCTCTTGTGAGGAACTGTGTCAAAGGCCTTCTTGCAGTCCAAGAAGATGCAATCAACTCACCCCTCTCTCTCGTGTCTTACTTCTGTTACTTTATCATAAAACTCCAGAAGGTTTGTGACACAGGATTTGCTTTCCATGAATCCGTGCTGGTTGGCGTTTATACTCTGTTCCGTTCCGGGTGCTCCACCACTCTCCTCCTGATAATCTTCGCCATAACTGTGTGTGTGTGTGTGTGTGTGTGTGTGTGTGCACGCGCGCGCAACACAACCACAGGGTTAGTTGAGTGATAGCTGTAGGCCCTTTGTTTTGCAGCCAACACTTTTTCAAGTGCTTGCAACGTTACAGGAATAGAGAGTCCGGGCATTTGCAACCAGGGGAGCATATGCTGCAGCATGAAAGGCAGAGGGGGACGACAGGTGGCACCTGAAAGTCTTTTAAGAACAAGTAGGAACAGACAGCCCAGTCCATAAACATTGATTATGTAGTAATGACCAGGAGAATATATCCCTAGTGATAAATCATTTATTATGAAAATGCCTTCAGATCCTAAATTTTGATTTATGTTTGTGGCAATATGTTTTGAGAATTTTCCTAACGAATTAATCACCTAAATTAAATGTACTTAAGAAGAGATTAGTAGTTATTGTCTTCATACGAAAATATTTCGTTCTAGTCAATATGAATATATTTTTTCTGTAGTTTATTGTGGAAAACTTAAACATTGTTATGGTAACTTCCATAGCTATTGACATTTCTCCAATGTATGCTGTGCAATTACCCACGAAATATTTAACTATACAGATCTCCTGGTCATTAATCAGTTTGTACTAAGCAAACTAACAAAAAAAAAATAGATATTGCTTCGTAAATGTTAGCTATCCAGAAAATGGGAATTAAAGAGAATGGATGGTGGGTAGACTCATATAAAACCGAGAGGGAGTTCCTAACTCACAAGGGCCCCAACAAAGGCACATCCACTTTTATCTACCATGTCTCTATAAACTATATATATATATATATATATATATATATATATATATATATATATATATATATATATATATATATATATATATATATATATATTATTGAAACCACGAACAAGTGGTATTTAATCAATAACAACAAAACGACTAACTGGGGGATTGGCTAGTCCTAGGGTTGTTATTGATTAAATACCACTTGTTCGTGGTTACAATACTATATATACTGCTTGTGGAGACTAGTGCACCAAACGGGGAGTAGAATGAAATTAGATCTGAGGCACCCACACCAGCGTATGTCCTCGGATCACGGTACAACACCTAGTTCTGCTGCGTGCGTGATTCTTGTAGGATTGTATGGTCCACTGGGGTAGATCATCGTGAGTTTTCATTCACCATATATATATATATATAATATATATATATATATATATATATATATATATATATATATATATATATATATATATATTAACACTGATCTCTGGCTGAAGGAGACTCGAACCTACGAACCTTAGAACAAGGTACGCAGTGCTATACCAAACTCACCACACTGGACCAATACCTTGGAGTCCAGCTTGCGCTAGACTAGTCTAGCACAAGCTGGACTACAAGGTATTGGTAGAGTGTGGTGAGTTTGATACAGCACTGCGTACCTTGTTCTAAGGTTCGTAGGTTCGAATCTCCTTCAGCCAGAGATTAGTGTTTATGTATATTTCGCCTGCTCTCGCGAATTCCTTGCATATATATATATATATATATATATATATATATATATTATATATATATATATATATATATATATATAATGTCGTGCCGAATAGGTAAAACTTGCTATTTTGGCTTAAATAACAACGCTCTTTTGCCGAATAAGGCAAGCGAAAATTTACGTATAAAATAATTTCGCAAAAAATCATTCTAAACGTAACGAAAAAAATTTTCATTGTGTTTGTTTATTATTAAATTATTGTAAGCTTATCTAAAGTATTTTTAGATGGATTAGGCTAAATTAAATTGTGGTTGTTATAATAAGGTTAGGTAAGTTTTCTATGGTTCTTTTAGTACAAAATTATCAATTTTAACATTAACATATATGAAAAAATATACCTTTAAACGTATAAGAGAAAATTTTAGAAAGGACTTAACTTTAAATGAGTACATATATATATATATATATATATATATTTTATATATATATATATATATATATATATATATATATATATATATATATAACCTGGAGTTTGCCTGGAGAGAATTCCGGGGGTCAACGTCCCCGCGGCCCGGTCTGTGACCAGGCCTCCTGGTGGATCAGAGCCTGATCAACCAGGCTGTTACTTCTGGCTGCACGCAAACCAACGTACGAGCCACAGCCCGGCTGGTCAGGAACCGACTTTAGGTGCTTGTCCAGTGCCAGCTTGAAGACTGCCAGGGGTTCTTTTGGTAATCCCCCTTATGTATGCTGGGAGGCAGTTGAACAGTCTCGGGCCCCTGGCACTTATTGTATGGTCTCTTAACGTGCTAGTGACACCCCTGCTTTTCATTGGGGGGATGTTGCATCGTCTGCCAAGTCTTTTGCTTTCGTAGTGAGTGATTTTCGTGTGCAAGTTCGGTACTAGTCCCTCTAGGATTTTCCAGGTGTATATAATCGTGTATCTCTCCCGCCTGCGTTCCAGGGAATACAGGTTTAGGAACCTCAAGCGCTCCCAGTAATTGAAGTGTTTTATCTCCGTTATGCGCGCCGTGAAGGTTCTCTGTACATTTTCTAGGTCAGCAATTTCACCTGCCTTGAAAGGTGCTGTCAGTGTGCAGCCTAGATAGAACAAGTGACCTGAATAGTGTCATTATGGGTTGGCCTTCCTAGTTTTGAAGGTTCTCATTATCCATCCTGTCATTTTTCTAGCAGATGCGATTGATACAATGTTATAGTCCTTGAAGGTGAGATCCTCCGACATGATCACTCCCAGGTCTTTGACGTTGGTGTTTCGCTCTATTTTGTGGCCAGAATTTGTTTTGTACTCTGATGAAGATTTAATTTCCTCGTGTTTACCATATCTGAGTAATTGAAATTTCTCATCGTTGAACTTCATATTGTTTTCTGCAGCCCACTAAAAAAGATTTGGTTGATGTCCGCCTGGAGCCTTGCAGTGTCTGCAATGGAAGACACTGTCATGCAGATTCGGGTGTCATCTGCAAAGGAAGACACGGTGCTGTGGCTGACATCCTTGTCTATGTCAGATATGAGGATGAGGAACAAGATGGGAGCGAGTACTGTGCCTTGTGGAACAGAGCTTTTCACCGTAGCTGCCTCGGACTTTACTCTGTTGACGACTACTCTCTGTGTTCTGTTAGTGAGGAAATTATAGATCCATCGACCGACTTTTCCTGTTATTCCTTTAGCACGCATTTTGTGCGCTATTATGCCATGGTCATACTTGTCGAAGGCTTTTGCAAAGTCTGTATATATTACATCTGCATTCTTTTTGTCTTCTAGTGCATCTAGGACCTTGTCGTAGTGATCCAATAGTTGAGACAGACAGGAGCGACCTGTTCTAAACCCATGTTGCCCTGGGTTGTGTAACTGATGGGTTTCTAGATGGGTGGTGATCTTGCTTCTTAGGACCCTTTCAAAGATTTTTATGATATGGGATGTTAGTGCTATCGGTCTGTAGTTCTTTGCTGTTGCTTTACTGCCCCCTTTGTGGAGTGGGGCTATGTCTGTTGTTTTTAGTAACTGTGGGACGACCCCCGTGTCCATGCTCCCTCTCCATAGGATGGTAAAGGCTCGTGATAGGGGCTTCTTGCAGTTCTTGATAAACACGGAGTTCCATGAGTCTGGCCCTGGGGCAGAGTGCATGGGCATGTCATTTATCGCCTGTTCGAAGTCATTTGGCGTCAGGATAACATCGGATAGGCTTGTGTTAACCAAATTCTGTGGCTCTCTCATAAAAAATTCATTTGGATCTTCGACTCAGTCTGGTTAGCGGCTTGCTAAAAACTGAGTCATATTGGGACTTGAGTAGCTCACTCATTTCCTTGCTGTCATCAGTGTAGGACCCATCTTGTTTAAGTAGGGGCCCAATACTGGACGTTGTTCTCGACTTTGATTTGGCATAGGAGAAGAAATACTTTGGGGTTTCTTTCGATTTCTTTTATGGCTTTTATATATATATATATATATATATATATATATATATATATATATATATATATATATATATATATATATATATATATATATTTAACAAGTCGGCCGTCTTCCACCGAGGCAGGGTGACCCAAAAAGAAAGAAAATCCCCCCAAAAAATACTTTCATCATCATTCAACACTTTCACCTCACTCACACATAATCACTGTTTTTGCAGAGGCGCCCAGATACAACAGTTTAGAAGCATATATAAAGATATGTAACATATCCCTCCAAACTGCCAATATCCCTAACCCCTCCTTTAAAGTGTAGGCATTGTACTCCCCATTTCGAATACTAAGGTCCGGCTATATAAAAATAACCGGTTTCCCTGAATCCCTTCTCTAAATATTACGTTGCTCACACTCCAACAGCTCGTCGGGTCCCAAAAACCATTCGTTTCCATTCACTCCTATGTAACACGCTCATGCACGCTTGCTGGAAGTCCAAGACCCTCGCCCACAAAACCTCCTTTACCTCTCCCTCCAACCTTTTCCTTCCCCTACAGATTTAAACGCTCTCCATGTCATTCTACTATGATCCATTCTCACTAAATGACCAAACCACCTCAACAACCCCTCTTCAGCCCTCTAATACTTTTATTAACTCCACACCTCCTAATTTCCACACTCCGAATTTTCTGCATAATATTTACACCACACATTGCCCTTAGACAGGACATCTCCACTGCCTCCAACCGTCTCCTCGCTGCAGCATTTACCACCCAAGCTTCACATCCATATAAGAGTGTTGGTACTACTATACTTTCATACATTCCCTTCTTTGCTTCCATAGATAACGTTTTTTGACTCCACATATACCTCAATGCACCACTCACCTTTTTTCCCTCATCAATTCTATGATTAACCTCATCCTTCATAAATCCATCCGCTGACATGTCAACTCCTAAATATCTGAAAACATTCACTTCTTCCATACTCCTCCTCTCCAATGTGATATCCAATTTTTCTTTATCTAAATCATTTGATACTCTCATCACCTTACTCTTATCTGTGTTCACTTTCAACTTTCTACGGGAACTTTTTATGATTACTCATTATTACGGCCGGTAATACAGGCTGCCTAACTTATGCCTTTGATCAGTCAAACTGTTTGTGCTAGCACGTAATTATCAGCATACTCTGAACTATGTTCAAGAAGGATCGTGACAGGTTCCTAAAGGCAGACCCTGAAAACCAGACTGTGCTACCTACTTCAGGCTGAGACTTCATGCGAAGTCCGAGACCGCGCACCAGGGGCCACGATCTTTGAAACCAGGAGCTCTACCATCAATACCTTCACCACTACCACTGCTACCACCACCATCACCAATACTGCCTGTCGTACTTTTTTATGTATAATAATCTAATATTACTTTGTTCTCTTTCATAATGTGTATATTATCAGTGCACTGATGTGTTCCTAGTTGTTCAGGAGTCTTATTGATTCAGCAGGGGCAGTAAATTATTTCTGTACGTTTCCCCGTTCTGATGTTTCTCCTACCATTAAAGGGGCTGTGAGCACAAGTTACTTAAAGAGTATCGTTAGCAATATGATTTCGTTTGTTCAGAAACTTCTGGTAACCTAACTTGTCACCGTCATGGCCCTTCATATAATTATCATTTTATTATCTGCATGTTAGGTCATTTGCTATCATTATACAGAGATCTTTTTTTGTTATTTACTTTTCGTTCTACGAAATGATCTGTCCGTGTTTTACATCCTGTTGGAGCATTATGTTTACATCTGTAATTTTTATGTCGTTTATGTGGCAATGTATTTACCGCATCTGTGAGAAAAATGAAAGGATGGATAATGAGAACCTTCAAAACTAGGGACGCCAAGTCCATGATGATTCTCTTCAAATCGCTTGTTCTCTCTAGGCTGGAATACTGTTGTACACTAACTGTTTCCTTCAAGGCAGGCAAAATTGCTGACTGGAGAGTGTACAAAGAACTTGCACGGCACACATAAGTACGATAAAGCACCTAAATTACTGGGAAAGGATGAAGTCCTTTGATTTGTAATCCCTGGAATGCAGGCGAGAGAGATACATGATAATATACACTGGGAAAATCCTAGAGGGATTAGTACCAAACTTGCACACGAAAATCATTCCCTATAAAAGCAAAAGACTCAACGGGAGATGCAACATCCCGCCAGTGAAAAGCAGGGGCGCCACATGTACACTGAGAGACAATACAATAAGTGTCAGGGGTCCAAGACTGTTCAACTGCCTCCCAGCATACATAAGCGGGATTACCAATAGATCCCTGGCTGTCTTCAAGAAAGCACTGTACAGGCACCTAAAATCACTACCTGACCAGCCGGGCTGTGGTTCGTACATCAGTTTGCTGCGGCCACAGTAACAGCCTGGTGATAAACCGATCTCCACGAGGCCGTCTCAGACCAAGACGTGGGGTGTTGACCCTCGAAACCTTTCCAGTAACTCAGGACACATTCATACTTATTTGTACGTCTGCCCGTACGAGGGAAAAACAGTAAGATACTATGCAGAATGGGCTAGACAGTAATGTGCTATGACATAATTGCTATAAGGGTAAGGTGCTTGACAGTAATGTTGCTAACTAGGTGCACGTAACGGTGCATGACATAACGGTGTATAATAATGTGCTTGACAGTATGGTCTATACAGAATTGCTACTGACATAATGTGCCATACGTAATAGCACTATACAGCTAACGGGAGCTATGCAGTAATGCTAATGCAGTAGAGGCTACATGACAGTAATATACATGACAATGGTGATCAGTCCAAACTGTGCTACTACATAACGGTTCATGACAAATAGTCTATGGCGAGGTGCTATGACCGATAAGCTATGCGTACATGGTTATGACAGACCATGACATAAGTGCGTGCGTAATGTCTTGACGTAAGTGGAGCATAACAGCGGTCTTGACAGTAATGGTGCTATACAGAAGGTGCTAGACAGTAACTGGGTGCTTGACAGTAATGTGCTGACAGGTAATGGTGCTATACAGTAATGTGCTACTGCCAGTAAGGACTAGACAGAAATGTGCTATGACAGTAATGGTGATCTATGCTTGACAGTAATCGGTGCTATGACAGTAATGGTGCTATGACAGTAATGGTGCTATGACAGTAATGGTGCTATGACAGTAATGGTGCTATGACAGTAATGGTGCTATGACAGTAATGGTGCTATGACAGTAATGGTGCTATGACAGTAATGGTGCTATGACAGTAATGGTGCTATGACAGTAATGGTGCTATGACAGTAAGGTCTATGACAGTAATGGTGCTATGACAGTAATGGTGCTATGACAGTAATGGTGCTATGACAGTAACGGTGCTATGACAGTAATGGTGCTATGACAGTAATGGTGCTATGACAGTAATGGTGCTATGACAGTAACGGTGCTATGACAGTAATGGTGCTATGACAGTAATGGTGCTATGACAGTAACGGTGCTATGACAGTAACGGTGCTATGACAGTAACGGTGCTATGCAGTAATGGTGCTATGACAGTAATGGTGCTATGACAGTAAGGTGCTATGACAGTAATGGTGCTATGACAGTAACGGTGCTATGACAGTAATGGTGCTATGACAGTAACGGTGCTATGACAGTAATGGTGCTATGACAGTAATGGTGCTATGACAGTAATGGTGCTATGACAAGTAATGCGTGATATGAACAGTAATGGTGCTATGACAGTAATGGTGCTATGACAGTAACGGTGCTATGACAGTAATGGTGCTATGACAGTAATGGTGCTATGACAGTAATGGTGCTATGACAGTAACGGTGCTATGACAGTAATGGTGCTATGACAGTAATGGTGCTATGACAGTAATGGTGCTATGACAGTAACGGTGCTATGACAGTAAGGTGCTATGACAGTAATGGTGCTATGACAGTAATGGTGCTATGACAGTAACGGTGCTATGACAGTAACGGTGCTATGACAGTAACGGTGCTATGACAGTAACGGTGCTATGACAGTAATGGTGCTATGACAGTAACGGTGCTATGACAGTAACGGTGCTATGACAGTAATGGTGCTATGACAGTAACGGTGCTATGACAGTAATGGTGCTATGACAGTAACGGTGCTATGACAGTAATGGTGCTATGACAGTAACGGTGCTATGACAGTAATGGTGCTATGACAGTAAGGTGCTATGACAGTAATGGTGCTATGACAGTAACGGTGCTATGACAGTAATGGTGCTATGACAGTAACGGTGCTATGACAGTAACGGTGCTATGACAGTAATGGTGCTATGACAGTAACGGTGCTAATGAACAGTAATGGTGCTATGACAGTAACGGTGCTATGACAGTAATGGTGCTATGACAGTAATGGTGCTATGACAGTAATGGTGCTATGACAGTAACGGTGCTATGACAGTAACGGTGCTATGACAGTAATGGTGCTATGACAGTAATGGTGCTATGACAGTAACGGTGCTATGACAGTAATGGTGCTATGACAGTAATGGTGCTATGACAGTAACGGTGCTATGACAGTAATGGTGCTATGACAGTAACTGGTGCTATGCAGTAATGGTGCTATGACAGTAATGGTGCTATGACAGTAATGGTGCTATGACAGTAACGGTGCTATGACAGTAATGGTGCTATGACAGTAATGGTCTATGACAGTAATGGTGCTTATGACAGTAACGGTGTATGACAGTAATGGTGCTATGACAGTAATGGTGCTATGACAGTAATGTTGCTATGACAGTAATGGTGCTATGACAGTAACGGTGCTATGACAGTAATGGTGCTATGACAGTAACGGTGCTATGACTGTACATCACTGTCTGAGAATTTTTTTCTGTGCTAACGTTGGAATTTGATTGGTTTACTACACACTTTACGATCTTCTCATCAGAGAAGATCGTAAAGATCGTAAAGTATTTTTGTTATAACTGTCCGCAATTTATAGGCTATCACTCCATAGTGACATTGTAAAATATCTTTGCAAGTTATATGTATACAGTGTCTGTATTTCAGTTATGTTTCAGTGTATCCGTGAAGGTGTCGTAGTGATGTACTATTGTAGGTGCGAGAGGCTGGATCATTCTGATCTTGACTATGATGAACTTGGCTGGGGAATTCAAGGCTTTCCATAATACTAGTAATTTGCTGTCTTGGCGCTCTCTCAACGATTTTTATGATTATGGTGGATATATGACACTGAGCCCACAAATGTTGCTATGAAACCCCTAGTGGGTGAGGTGCTGTAGAAACTGAGGATCTCCTCGTGTTGTGTATTTGTTCCAATATTATTCTGATGTGATGTTTATGCTGCTGGCCTGTACTGTGTCGTTATTACTCTTCTGCCTCTGTTCTCTTCTTGTCTTCTTCTTCTTCTTCTTCTTCTCCTTCTTCTTCTGCTGCTGCTGCAACACCACCATCACCGTCACCACCACCACCACCACCACCTTCACCTCCACCACCGTCACTACCGCCATCACCACCAACACCGCCACCATCACTACCATCACCGCCACCATCACCGCCACCATCACCGCCACCACCACCACCACCTTCACCTCCACCACCGTCACTACCGCCATCACCACCAACACCGCCACCATCACTACCATCACCGCCACCATCACCGCCACCATCACCGCCACCATCACCACCACCAGCCTTTTGGTGGCTCGGCTTTAAGCAACCGAGTAAACTCCATCAGTTGTTTGTTGACGTTCAGCTTTTTTCCTGTGACCTCTCCAACACCTGTGTCTCTCCAACACCCGTTTCTCTCCAACACCTGTCTCTCCAACACCTGTGCCTCTTCAACACCTGTGTCTCTCCAACATCTGTGCCTCTCCAACACCTGTGTCTCACCAACACCTGTGCCTCTCCAATACACGTATCTCACCAACACCTGTCTCTCCAACACCTGTGTCTCTTCAAAACCTGTGTCTCTCCATCACCTGTGTCTCTCTAACACTTGTGTCTCTCCAACACCTGTGTCTCTCCAACACATGTGTCTCTTCAACACCTGTGTCTTACCAACAGTATTGTGTAGCCTCGTCACGAGGCTGACGTGTATGAGATGACCTTCGAAGAAATAAACGATATGCAAGGGAGATATGACCACAACGTATTAAATCTTCGGGCATACCATTACCTTTGATGAGTTTCGAGAGTCTCACTACTCTCGAAGCCCGGCCATGGGCCAGGCTTGTTTGGTGCTTGCCTGGTGAACCAGGCTGTTGCTGCTGGAGGGCCACTGCCCCACATATCCACCACAGCCTGGCTGATCTGGCACCTAGTGAAGATACTTGCCCAATTTCCTGTTGAAGGCTTCTACACACGTTCCATCAGTGTTTCTGATATCTTCTTGTAAGATGATGAATAGTCTGGGGCCAGGAATGTTGATACAATGTTCCCTTATTGTGCTCACCGCACCCCTGTTCCTCATTGGATTTATTTTGCACTTCCTCCCATACCTCGAACAAATGGTACGCAGGGCAGGTATTGCTAGTGGTGGAAGATTGAGACACTTATGCAACATATGGGAATCTTTATTCAGGAAACGTTTCGCCACACAGTGGCTTCATCAGTCTGATACAAAGTAGAAAGGCGTAAGGAGAGGAGGAGTTTGAGGTAATCAGTCCCTCAGCCTGGAGTCGATGTGTTCAGTCCATCAATCTTGTAGAATGTACAGCATAGGGCCGTAGACGTGGCTTATATACTGTAGTGAGGTGAGGCGAACAAGGAGGAGGTGAGGCCATAGTGGTACCATCCACTAGTCGAAGTAGGTCTTCGTCCAAAGGTTCGACAAGTCCTCCTGCTTCGCCTCACCTCACTACAGTATATAAGCCACGTCTACGGCCCTATGCTGTACATTCTACAAGATTGATGGACTGAACACATCGACTCCAGGCTGAGGGACTGATTACCTCAAACTCCTCCTCTCCTTACGCCTTTCTACTTTGTATCAGACTGATGAAGCCACTGTGTGGCGAAACGTTTCCTGAATAAAGATTCCCATATGTTGCATAAGTGTCTCAATCTTCAACTTGTCGGTTTTTCAAACCATTCATCACACATTGCTAGTGGTGCACCAGAGTATCGGTATCGATGAAAAAGTTGCCTATACCAGCCGCTACTTTTAAGATATTAATATTGAAAGTGTGCTTAAAAGAGACACCAGTTTCCAAAATTCGTCTGATAGCGCGGGATAACGGTGCCATTGTTGTCAAAGAAATTGAGAGGACAGGGCACAGCTGTTTGCAATGTTTTCTCCATACAGTACAACTCAGCAAGTTATCCGTGATTGTATTCTGTAATAAAAGACAATACTGTTAACTGTAGGCAAATAGTAATGCACTTCAGTCACTTTCCTCTAGTCCGCAATAAACTAGAGGTTCTTCAAGAAGAAAATGAACAAACGGAAGCTCATTCTGTATGTACTTATTCTTTGCACTAGCATTTATTTAATGATGGATAGCATCTGTGAAGATATAAATCCATATGTATTCCTGTTAACCCTTTGGGGCCTAGTTCCTAGGCCTTTTGTGTATCCATATGCTCTCGCGCTACCGTCCACAGGATGGATATGGGGTGCACAATAAACTAGCCACTTCGGTGGCAAAATCTAATCTAAATCTGTGAACAAAAAGAGTGATTGCAACGTTTTGCTTGGATAAAACACGCCTACCATCAATTCATGGGAATAAATGTAAACTTATAACGAAGCTACCTTCTCTATTGAAAATATTTCACAAAACAGCTATACGTTTTAGAGAAAGAAATTGTCTTCTCTCAAAAAAACTGCCTCGTGTACGATATCTGAAACATTTCATCAATAAAGTTTTGAATGATCAAAGATTTCCAGGCTTGAGTAACACCTTCCCAAGTATCAGTGTAAATTAGGTTAGAGTTACACCACTGCTGCTACGCTACAGCGGGTGAGTCATGTAAAACAAACCCTGTCAGTACTAAGAATGACCTCAAAGAAACACAGGAGAGAATTCGGAAGATGGAGAACTCAGAGAATGCAGCTGGTCTGCTAGCAGTTTCAGGCAGCATCAAATCTGATAAAGAAAGTCTGGACGCTGAAACAAGACTTGACGAAGGAATTTTTGCCAGCATTCCCAACAACAGCCAATCACAAACATCTGCCTCTGCATCCTTTTCCACATCACAAAATAAGCAGCATCGAAAAACAAACGCGCTGGTATTTATGTTACCACACACATAAAATAGAAACAGACGAATATATGGCAAAGGCGTTATTGCCTAAAGAAGGAAATCCATCAGGGTGACGGAAAGAAAAGACATTTCTTCTATCTCTGGGAAACCTAGCCAGTAAATACCTCAAGTCAGCCTCTTCAACAGAAAGTGATTGTTCAGCACTGGAGGGAACTTCCACCAAGCTCTTAGCAACACATAAACTTCTGAGAATAGGAGAAGTTGTTGTTCCTCAATATGGGAATTTATAATTTTAAGTATTAAACTTATAATACATGAATATTGTTTATTTTTAAATTTAAGCATTAGAATATTGTATATATTTTTCTATTTTCCAATGTGTTACTTCATTGCTTAAAAAACTTCAAATAGTATACTGGAAATGTCAGTTTATTCAGTTTAATTGTTAACATAGATTGTTGTTCAAGTTCTGAACTATAAGTTCCATTTATCACAGTAATGTACATTTTTTTTCAGTTTTCTAAAAGGTTTTTAATTTCTGCTTTAAATAAAATGTGTTATGAAAGTGTTGGAAGTTTTAGTTTCGTGTTTAATATAACTTAAAATTATTCAGATTTTTATTTCCGTCACTGATTTTCATCAGCTTACTAAATATTTATAAAGATTCAGAACTTTTATGTTTTATTTTTTAATTTGTAAGTCTCACGGAGGATCCTGTGATTAGTAATGAATAGTAACGTTGATTCCTCAAAGAAATATTTTTTTTGTAAAACACATCGGCCGTCTCCCACCGAGGTAGGGTGATCCCCTCCCCTCAAGAAAAAACTAATTATCCCCGTCATTCGCTAAGTCACTGTCTTCCCAGAAACATGTTGATATCGCAGCTCAGATGACCCTCGGAACTAGAACATCCCTACCCCTAATTCAGAGTGCAGGCACTGTACTTCCCACCTCCAGGATTCAAGTCAAGCTAACTGGTTTCCCTGAATCTCTTATCTGCTCGCACTCCAACAGCACGTCAAATAACAAAAGCCACTTGCCTCTATCCACTCCTATCTAACACTCACACAAACCTATTGAATGTCCAAGCTCCGAGAATTCTCCGTCCATCCCTTCCTTCCTTCCACCCTAAATTTTTATGTCTTCATAGTCATCCTATTTTACTCCCTCCTCTGTGAACCCAAACCGCCTCAACAACCCTCCCTCTGCCCTTCGAATAATACTCTTGGGAATCTCACACCTAATTTTCCCACTCCGAGTTCTCTCTTTAACAAATCCATCGAATCTACCTTCCCCACAATTCTCAAAATAGCGAGGGTAACCCCGATACATAAAGGAGGAGATCAAGCAGACCTGAATAACTACAGGCCAATATCCAACTTACCCCTTTTCTCTAAAATCTTTGAAAAATTAATTCATAAGCTAATCTATTCCTACCTCATCTCCCACAACATACTCAACCCCTGTCAGCTTGGGTTCAGGCCTAATAAAAATACGAATGATGCTATTATACACATGCTAGAAATAATAAACACTGCACTCGAAAAAAAAGAAGTCCCATTGGGAATCTTCATTGATTTACGTAAAGCTTTTGATACAGTTGACCATGATTTGTTGCACATAAAATTATCACACTATGGTATAAGAGGGCACTCCCTCAAATATCTAAAGTAATATCTTAGCAACAGAAGCCAATACGTGTACACAAATGGAGCTAACTCTTCCACACAACCAATTACAGCTGGTGTCCCACAGGAAGCGTCCTTGGCCCACTTCTCTTTCTCATTTACATAAACGACCTACCAAATGCATCTCAATTACTGAAACCCACACTATTTGCTGATGACACTACATACGTCTTCTCTCACCCAAGCCCAGACATACTAGAAAATACTGTAAATACTGAATTACAGAAAATATCTACCTGGATGATGATTAATAAGCTTACTCTTTCAATACTGACAAAACCTACTTCCTGCGGTTTGGAAACAGAATTACAAATGTTCCACTTAACATAATTATAAACGGTTCGCTTATCAAAAAGCTCACAGAGGGAAAATTCTTAGGAATCCACACAAATAACAGACTCAAATTTCAAACACATGTACAACAAATTTCCATGAAAACCTCCAAGACCGTAGGTAGTAACGACTTGTCAGCGGATCGAGGAAAACCCACAATGTAGACAGAAACACAATATACGAAAGAGCCCCTAGATGGCAATCGACATACACAGTCGCTGTTTTACGCTATACTTGTCTTCAGGAGGATGCGTATCTGTCCACACACGCCTCTATATAATGAAGTATCCTGCAGGTGTCTGTCTATCTCTGTACATTATGTGGTCACGAGTCTAATATAAAGTTTGCACTATTATAATTATTAATATTATCTCTAATTGCTGAGAGGGAAACTTCTCCGCGAAATTAGTTTTAAATTTGTAGTCATTATTTTCCCTAATTCCCAGGAGGTAACACTTCCAGGTATTAAGTATTAAAATTACTCAGTCATTAATTTCCCGAAGGCAACACCTGTAATCGTTTGGCATTATTGTCACTACAGCCAAAGGCTTCGCCATAGAGGCTTCCAGCATGGCGGTACTGGCCTTCAGGAATTATGATATAATTCCAAAATAAATCAGAATACAGTAGCTGTTGTTTTTTATTTCGCTCTCTTCATTCTTCATTACTATTATTTTCCCCCCTCATCTCCTGATTTATTCTTGCTATTATTCCCTTCCTAGTCCCACTAATTAAATAAAATCTTATACCAATTCTTTCCGTCAAACTTCCCTCTCAGAAGTGTATTTTATTAAAGTATTTTAAGTAAGTCTGTCAAGAATTGAGGCGCTGCGCCCCTGCATGATCCAGCAGACTGAGGGAGGCGAGGTTGGCACTCTGCCAGCAAGTGCCTGGGCCAATCCCCTCCTGGACTAAGACTTTTGCTTGTGTCTGCCGTGGAAGCAGCTTCCCTGGCTACTGGTGAGGAAGGGATTCATCGTGATGGGGGGGCTCCAGGGATCCTCGAGGCACCTGGGGAGGGAGGGAAAGAGGGGTTGTTGGTGACACCTGAAGGTGGTATCTGAGGGAGGAGGAGAAGGGAGGTGTTGGTCACTGGTTAAAAGGTCACGAAGCTGACAATGTGACCACTGCCTGCAAGATGTTGATACCAGACTCCCTCGTGAGATAAAAACATAAGAAAGAACACCGCAGCAGGCCTACTGGCCTATGCAAGGGAGGTCCAAGTCTCCTACCAGTTTAAGCCAATGACCCAACCTAGTCAGGTCAGGTCACATACACTTAAGGAAGGAGCACCTCATCAGACCTAGTAGCACAAGCTAGTCAGGTCATACTGACGCTGCTCTCTCTCTCTCTCTTACACAGGGTTTGACAAGGTTAGGTTAAGGATCCCTAGCATTGTTGGCAAGCTATTTACAGGTTAAGGATTCCTAACTTTTTTGGCAAGCTAAGAGCTGTTACCTACATCAGCTCATTTGAAAGCAATTATATTGTTATGAAACATACAAGTAATGAACAGGATGAAGTTAGAGCCATCTGTGGGCCAGCATTTTCATTTGATCAACTGACGTTATCTCGTTGACATCATTATGCTGTACGAATGTGTTCCATACTCGAGTCATCCTGAGTATATATGATCTCAGATGGAGTGATGTTCTGGAGAAGGGTACAGCCAGAGTGAAGTTGCTGCTTTCTGCCCGTCTTGTGGCATAAAAGCTTGTTTCACGCTGTCCTCGAAGTGGATCCAAGTGTGGTACTTTGACAATATTGACCTTGTACATAACAGTAAGGCCACCCACATCCCTCCTGTGTTGAAGGCTCTGCTGAAATGACATATCTATCCAGGATGGGTCCAGGCGAGAGATGAGACGTCTTGCTCTGTTCTCTACTCTGTTCTCTTTCTCTCTCTCTCTCTCTCTCTCTCTCTCTCTCTCTCTCTCTCTCTCTCTCTCTCTCTCTCTCTCTCTCTCTCTCTCTCTCTCTCTCTCTCTCATTCCCTCGCTGCTAGCAAGACAAACAAGGAACAAGAGACAACACAATATTTAAACTCCCAAACTTCATTAAAAAAAATTCTTGACACTCGAGGCCGAAATAAATGTCAACGACGTTAATTCATTCATTGCTGACACGACGTGGAGGATTTGTTAATGGAGTGAGGGAGGAAAGAAGGAGGGGGAGGGAGGAGGAAGTGAGGGAAATAAGGAGGAAGGGAGGTGAGAGGTGATGGGAAGAAGGGAGAGAGAGGAGGTGGTGGGAGAAGGGACGGAAGGGAGAGGTGGGAGGAGAAGGAAGAGAGATGGGACGCGGGAGGAGGTTGGAGGAAGGAGGGAGCGAAGATGTGGGAGGGAGGTGGGAAGAGGAGAGAGGAAGATAAGAAGAAAGTATGAGGAAGAGGGAGGAGGAAGGAGGGTTGGTGGTGGTGGGTGGAGGGAAGGTGGAAGGAAAGGAGCGGGAGGAGAGAGGGAGAAAGGGAAGGAGGGAGAAAGGGAAGGAGGGAGAGAATGTGAAGGACTGAGGGAGGAAGGAGAAGGAATAGTGGGGGAAGGAGAGAAAGAATGTGAATGAAAGAATGGTTGGGAGAGAAACGGAGGAAGGGAAAGAGGGAGGTAAGGGGATATTAGAAGAGATAGATTAGAAGATGGCGGAGAAAGAGGGGAAAAGAAAGAAGGAGGAGGAGGAGGAGGTGGTTAACATAGAAGAAGGGGAAATAGGAAGACAGACAAAAGGAGCTCTTATCAGTAGATAAGAACTCCTCACCCTCACTTCAGCCACTTCCGTAATGTACTGTGTCAGGTACTAAGAGAGTGTTGCGTCTTTCCAGTCATTTCCATTCACTGTACTGATACTGTACTGATACTGTACTGATACTGTACTGATACTGTACTGATAGTGTCGATTAGACAATAGGCCTGTTGTATATGTGTGTGT
The DNA here is from genome assembly GCF_026875155.1 of Cherax quadricarinatus. Taxonomy (NCBI): domain Eukaryota; kingdom Metazoa; phylum Arthropoda; class Malacostraca; order Decapoda; family Parastacidae; genus Cherax; species Cherax quadricarinatus. The sequence goes on along the minus strand of NC_069399.1, from coordinate 127,417,866 downwards.
GTGTGTGTGTGTCGTATATGCGTGCGTGCGTGCGTCTTCAAGCTGTGGGAATCTCTCCTCCATGTATCCACCACAATTGTTGTTTTCCAGCTGTCTGGTAGTTACCCCGTCTCTGGTGACTTGTAGATCATAACTACTTGCTCGTGCCAGGGTTCGGCCCCTTCTTTCAATACCTCGGACGATACCACGTCAGGCCTCAGAGCCTTTAGTGTCCAATATTTTCAGCCGTTCCATTCCAACTTTCATTGTTGTTTGATCGTTACCCAGTTTTGTTTTGTTTGTCTTCCCACCCTCTACGTTCTGGTGCCAGTAATGCTTTCCCAATCAATATCTGTGACATGCCTGTGACCGGTATCGAGAGATCTTTCACTCTCGCAGTCAGCCCTGACGGCCAGGCTTCCTTGTTGATTGCCTGGTAAACCAGGCTGTTGTTGCTGGCCGCCCTCAGCGTCACATAGCCACCGGAACCTGACTGTGTAGGCACCGGCAGCAGATAGTGCTTCAATTTCCTCATGAAAAAATAATACCTATGTTCCTTCTTATGTGGCTGTGGAGTAATTTCTGTTATGTTCTTACCGTTCTGCTCAGAGAGTTTGAAAGAATGAGAGAGAGAGAGAGAGAGAGAGAGAGAGAGAGAGAGGAGAGAGAGAGAGAGAGGAGAGAGAGAGAGAGAGAGAGAGAGAGAGAGAGAGAGAGAGTGAGAGAGAGTGAGAGAAAGGTGGGGAGGGAGAAGAGAGAGAGAGAGAGAGAGAGGAGAGAGGAGAGAGAGAGAGAGAGGAGAGAGAGAGAGAGAGAGAGAGAAGAGGAGAGAGAGAGAGAGAGAGAGAGGAGAGAGAGAGAGAAGGAGAGAGAGAGAGAGAGGGAGAGAGAGAGAGTGAGAGAGAGAGAGTGAGAGAGGTGAGAGAGAGAAAGGTGGGGAGGGAGAAAGAGAGAAAGATGGAGAGAGAGAGAGAGAGAGAGAGAGAGAGAGAGAGAGAGAGAGAGAGAGAGAGAGAGAGAGAGAGAGAGAGAGAGAGAGAGAGAGAGTACAAAGCATGGCGAAGGTATAAGAGACATCCTACCACCTATAACAGGAACTTGCACAGGCAAGCCTGTAGGCATATGGGTGACGTTCAAAAGTGGGCCATTGCTAAATGGGAGGTTATCTGCCTGATGAACTCATTCCACCTCTAAATCGACAGGATGGGACCACCTCTACTAGTAGTCAAGAGAAGGAGAACCTCTTTTGCCGAACACTTTGCTACCAAAATGCAAGTTCCTGATCCAGCAAGGGACCCTCCTTGGCTAGCTGCAAGAACTGTGTCAAAACTGTCAGTGGTGACAATAAGGCAGGAGGAGGTGCATTTCCTTCTTAAATCGCTTGACCAAGAAAAGGCTGTGGGCCCAGACAAGTTGAGCCCAAGATTGCTGTGAAGATGTGCAGACCAGCTAGCAGCACCTCTAACTCGCATCTTTCAGCACTGCCTAGTACAGTGTAAATGGCCCTCTCTAGGAAAGAGGCAAATGTAGTCCGTGTTCACAAAAAGAAGAGCAGAGCAGAAATCAGCAACTACAGACCAGTGTCACTCCTGTCAATCACTGGTAAGATCCTTGAGACAATAATCTCAAGACAAATGACAGAGTTTTTTGACTATCACTCACTACTTTGTGATCGTCAATATGGCTTCAGGAAAGGTTACTCTGCTGTTGATCTGTTGTTAAACCTCTCCACTAAGTGGCACCAGTCACTGGATGAATCCAAAGTCAGCTGTGTGGTAGCACTGAACATTGCTGGTGCTTTCCACCGGGTGTGGCACCAGGGCCTCTTAGCAAACCTTCAAGCACTGGGAATTGCAGGCTCTACGCTATGTCTCCTCAGTGACTACCTTCATGGTAGATCTCTAAGTGTAGTTCTCAATGGAACGGAATCAGCAAGACATCCTATTGGGGCAAGTGTTCCACAAGGAAGCGTGCTGGGACCATTGCTATGGAATGTCTACTTCATCGACCTTCTTCATCTCATCCCAGAATCACATGCATATGCAGACGACTGCACACTGACATTCACTTATCCAAGAGAAGAAATGCCAGCTGCTCTAAGCTACATCAATCACCAGCTGAGAGCTATATCAGCTTGGGGAAATAGATGGCAAGTAACATTTGCACCTGAGAAAACGCAAATGATGATCGTCTCTACGCACCATAATGGTAATGCTGGTGCAGTAGTAAGGATGAATGGGAGGGTGCTGGCACCTGGAGAAGAAGTTGATATCCTTGGGGTGAAATTTGACTCCAAACTAACTATGAAGAACCATGTTGTAAATCTTGCAAACAAGGCAGCCAGGAAGCTTACAGCACTTCGCCGTATCTCGCATCTACTTGACAGTAGGGGTTGCAAGATTCTGTACGAGGCACAAGTACGCTCGCACCTTGAGTATGCTCCACTTTCTTGGTTTGTCTGCCCCCTCTCTCATCTGCGACTGCTTGACAGAGTAGAGAACAGAGCAAGACGTCTCATCTCTCGCCTGGACCCATCCTGGATAGATCTGTCATTTCAGCAGAGCCTTCAACATAGGAGGGATGTGGGTGGCCTTACTGTTATGTACAAGGCCAGTATTGTCAAAGTACCACACTTGGATCCACTTCGAGGACAGCGTGAAACAAGCTTTTATGCCACAAGACGGGCAGAAAGCAGCAACTTCACTCTGGCTGTACCCTTCTCCAGAACATCACTCCATCTGAGATCATATATACCCAGGATGACTCGAGTATGGAACACATCCGTACAGCATAATGATGTCAACGAGATAAAGTCAGTTGATCAAATGAAAATGCTGGCCCACAGATGGCTCCAACTTCATCCTGTTCCCTACTTGTATGTCTCATAACATTAAAAATGCTTTCAAATGAGCTGATGTAGGTAACAGCTCTCAGCTTGCCAATAAAGTTAGGAATCCTTAACCTGTAAACAGCTTGTCAATAAAGCTAGGGATCCTTAACCTTGTCAAACCCTGTGTAAGAGAGAGAGAGAGAGAGAGAGAGAGAGAGAGAGAGAGAGAGAGAGAGAGAGAGAGAGAGAGAGAGAGAGAGAGAGAGAGAGAGAGAGAGAGAGAGAGAGAGAGAGAGAGAGAGAGAGAGAGAGAATTTTCATATCGCTATTCTGCTTTCTTCTTACTCAGAGCGAAAAGCAAGTGTATAGACAGGATGTTATCTCCATGTTCTGTGTAGACATTATTGTATTATTGCTATTCTTTTATTTGGTGTCATTATTATTATTAATGTTGTTGTTATATCTTTTATGCTCATTGTCATGCAACACACATGGACAATAGGATGGTTGGGAGTAATCACTTTTAATCCGAGGATAGGGGGTTGTACCTCTAATTCCTTGTATCAAGAGAGTTCATCCCTGTATGTTACCTGTCACCGTCCTGACTTCTCTTTGACTCTAAGTCTTCTGTTCGTCATTAGAAGTTACGTCAAGTTACGTCAGGTTACGTCAGGTTACGTTAGGTTACGTCAGGTTATGTCAGGTTATGTCAGGTTATGTCAGGTTATGTCAGGTTACGACACGTTACGAAAGGTTACGTCAGGTTACGTTGGATTACGTTACATAATTAACATCATCAGGAGACAGAAGGTGTCAGTGTATAGGGGGAAGGTGTCAGGAGTAAGGACGGAAAAGTGGGGAAAGGACGGAAGGTGCAGAAGAAGAGGCGGAAAAGGTGTCAGCAGGACAGATGGAGGCTGTCAGGGAGGGGGGGAGGGAAAGGTTCAGGAGGGGAGGAAGGTGTCGTAGGATGGGATGGAGGCTGTCAGGGGAAGGAGGAAGTGTAGGAGAGGATGGAAGGTTCATAGGGAGGATGGAGGCTGTCAGGGGGAAAAGGAAAGGAAGGTTCGGAGAGATGGAAGTGGTCAGCAGGAGAGAGTTGGGACGATAAAGTAAAAAAAAAAGAAAACAGAGAAGGTAGGAAGAAGAAAGGACGGTAAAGGGGGGAAGTGGGAGGGAAAGGGGTTAGGAAGGTGGGAAGGGAAATGGGAGGAAGAATGGGATGGGAAAGAGGAAAAAAGAAAAAATGGGAAGAAAAAAAAAAGGGGAAGAGGAGAGGGGGGAGGGGAAAGGGGAAAAGGGAAGAGGAATGTGAAGAAGAAGGGGGCCAAGAGCAGGATTCGACCCTTGCACCACATATCGATAAGTACATATAATACACCAACGCACCCCAAAAAAAAAAACAGTCCCAATGTTTCCACTCCCGGGGGTCGAACCTGGCCCTCTGTGTGAGATAGTAGCACCACCCAGCTGGGAAAAACCTAACATTTAAAACAGTCAAAAAAAATAGTCAGTAACCTTCTTTCTCTCACACACAAAAAGAGGCCCAGGAGCTTGAATTGACCCCTGCAACAAAAAATAGACAACCCCAAAACAAAAGGTCTATCGACAAAATGCATTTTGGGCCCACAACCACACACAACACACACACACACACAAAAACACACACACACACACACACACACACAAACTGAAACCTGAGATTTTCCCCCGAAGCACATATAACCAGCTAACTGCTGCAGCATCTGCACGCCTGGCAAACCTGAAATAGTGTTCCGATACCTTTAGAAAGGGAAAATCGTTCAAGACAATGTACACCTGTATTTAGGCCCTATGGAGTATGCAGCCCCTTTTTGGGAACCCACATTAATCAAGCACGTAAGAAATTAGAGAAAGTGCAAAAAAGGTTTGTTCCAGAGCAAAGGGGGGAAATGCCCTACAGAAAAAGGAAAAGGGAAATCGGCCCTGATGAACTGGGGGACAGGAGGGTTAGAGAATACATGATAAAAACATACAAAATACTGGGGGAATAGACAAGGTGGACGTGAAGGATGTTCCCAGAGAGGGGAAACCGAAAAAAGGGGTCAAAATTGGGAAATTGAATACCAGATGGCAAAGGAATGTTAGGGAAATATTTTTTTCAGTCTAGATGGCATTTGTTATCATCCTGTAAGCTTGGTTTCTGTAGCGCTTGATGTCCGGGGATGTCTCTTTCTCTTTCGTGTCCTCCTCCACTATTTGTTATTCCCCAGCTTTGTGTACCTACCTTCCCTTCCTTTCCCCAATACGTGGGTTTGGGGGGGGTGTGGGGTGGGAGGGCCCGGTGCAACTGTGGGATTCTATGACTGGGGGTTTGGGGGGAAGCTGTGGGGAGGATTATTTTTGTTTTTTGGGTGGGGGTGATAGGGTTTGGGGTTCTGAGGATAGTTGTGTGTGTTTTTTGCCTTGCTTCTCGTTTTGCTCTGACTGACCTCTGCTGGTTCCATCCTGTTTCCCTTTCCTATCTCCTTCGCTTTTTGGTCCTCTCCCTCAGCTGCGTCTCCTGTTTGTGTTCTGTCTCTGTCCTAAACACCTTCTTGTACTCTTCCGATTTTTCAAACCTTTTGGTTTTCTTGAGGTCCTTTCCCCATGTTTTGTCCTGAGAAAAAAGCTGATCGGTCGGTTTTTTTTCCCCCCTTTACGTACCCCCCCATTCTTTGAAAAAATTTACAATCTGTCCATGTCTTCCCCCTATTTCCGTGATTTTTCCCCAAACTCCTTTCTTTTCCTGCCGTCTTTCGTGTTTGTCTTTTCCTCTCTCTCCCCCCCAAAAACCCATTGATAAAACACTGATTTTGCCCTTTCCTTTCCCCGCATTGGGCCTCTCCTTGTGACCTGGTTCCCGTCTGATATGGTCATTTTCTCCTTATTTTCCATGGGTTTGGTGATGGGGTTTTTTGTTTCAGCATTGTTTTTTCCCCTCCTATCCACCCTCTCTTTCCCCCCTTTTTTTTTTTTTCCCTGCCCTTTTTTGCGGCTATATGCCTTGGAAATTCATATTCCCTTCCTTTTCTGTTCATCCTCTCAGCTTCATATGCTGGCTTCTCTGGGCACTGCCCCCGAGATTTTCTTCCCGCCCGATGAGGGAAGAAAAGTCATGGAGCAGGGAGAGAAGGACCTGTACACTTTGTGAAGAGGCGGGGCCAGAGCTGAGTCTCGACCCCTGAACCCCAATTAGGGAACAATTTTGGGGAGTACACAACCCCAAAAACCCAAAAAACCCAAACCACACACCACACACACCACACCACAACAACACACATTTTTTAAAAAAAAGGGGACGACCGGGGGTTAAGCTACAACCTGTGTCATAACGTGATAGATCAAAGTCTGGAGAAGATATCAGGATTTTAAGGGAGGGGGGAAAAGGGTTGGGGGGGGGGGAAAAAAAAAATAAATAAAAACCCCCCCCAAAAAAAAGCCCCCCCCCCAAAAAGGGGGAAAAGGGGGGGGTTTTTTAAAAAAACCCCCAACCCCCAAAAAATTTTTTTTCCAAAAAAAAAAAAATTTTTTTAACCCCCCCGGGCCCGGGGAAATTCCCCCCCAAAAAAAAAAAAAAAAAAATTTTTTCCCAAAAAATTTTTTAAAAAACCCCCCCCCAAAAAAAAAAACCAAAAAACAAAAAAAAAAAAAAAGGGGGGTTTTTAAAAAAAAAACCAAAGGGAACCCCGGGGGAAAAGGGGAATTTTGGAAAAAGGGCCCGGGGAAAAAATTGGGTTTTTTCCCCCAAAATTGGGGGGTTTAAAAAAAACCCTTAATAAGAAAACCTTTTTTGGGGGGGAAAAATTTTTAAAGAGCGGGGAAAAAGCCCTTAAAAAAAAAAAAGGGGGGCCGAGGAAAAAAAAAGGGGGGGGGAAAAAAAAAAATAAAAAAATTAAAAAAAAAAAAAAAAAAAGGGGGGGGGGCCAAAACCCAAAAAAAAAGGGGAAAAAAAAAAGGGGGGAAAAAATTTTTAAAATTTGGGGAAAAAAAAAAAAAAAGGGGGGGGGTTTGGGGGGTTTTTTCCCGGGGGAAAAATTTTTTTTAAAAAAGGGGGGGGGGGGGCCCCCTTTAAAAATTTTTTTTGGGGGGGGGGGGCCCGGGGGGGGAAAAAAGGGGGTTTTTTTCCGGGGTTTGGGGAAAATTTGGGGGGGATTTTTTTTGGGGGGGGTTTTTGGGGGTTTTTTTAAAATTTTTTCGGTTTAAATTTTTTGGGGTTAAAGGGGTTTTTCCCCAAAAAATTTTTTTTAAAAAACCTGGGTTTTTTGGCCCAAAAAAAAAATTTTTTTAAAAAAACCCCTTTTTTCCCCCTTTTTTAAAAAACCCCCTTTTTTTTAAAAATCCCCCCCCCCCCCCTTTTTTTTTTCCCCCCTTTTTTAAATTTCCCCCCAAAAAACCCCCAAAAAAGGGGAAAATTTTTAAACCCCCTTTTTCCCCCAAAAAAAAGGGTTTTCCCCCCCCCAAAAAAAAAAAATTTTTTTTTCCCCCCTTTTTTTTTTCCCCCCTTTTTTTTCCCCCCTTTTTTAAAATTTTTCCCCCCCTTTTTTTTTTCCCCCCTTTTTTTGGGGGGCCCCCAATTTTCCCCCTTAAAATTTTTTTTTTTCCCTTTTTTCCCCTTTTAAATCTTTTAAAAATTTTTTTTTTTTTTCCCAAACTTGTCCCCTTTTTTTAAAACCCCGGGTTTTTTTAAAAAAAAAAACCCCCCCAAAAAGGGGAAAAACCCCCAAAGGGCCCCAAAAAAAAAGGGGGGCCCCCCGGGGAAACCCCCCAAAAAAAAAAAATTTTTTAAAAATTCCCCCCCCCCCCAAAAAAAAAAAAACCCCCCCCCCCAAAAAAACCCCCCCCCTTTTAAAAAAAAGGACCCCCCTTTTTAAAAAGGAAAAAATTTTTGGAATTTCAAAAAGGGAAAAAAAGGGAATTTTTGGGGAAAAAAAACCCCCCAAAAAAAAAAAATTTTTTTTTGGAAAGAAAAAAAAGGGCCCCAAAAAAAAAGGGGGAAAAAAAAAAAAAGGGGGGAAAAAGGGTTTTTTGGGGGTTTAAAAAGGGGGAAAAAAAAGGGCCCCCCCGGGGGAAAAAACCCGGGGGGGTTAAAAAAAAAAAACCCCGGTTTTGGGGGGGGGGGAAAAAAATTTAAACCCCCCCCCAAAAAAAAATTTTTTTGGGGGTTTTTTTAAAAATTTTAAAAAAAGGGGGGGTTTTTTAAACCCCCTTTTTTTTTGGGGGGGAAAAAGGGGGGGGTTTTGGGCCCAAAACAAAAAAAACCCCCGGGGGGCCCTTGGGGGGGGCCCAATTTTTTTTTCCCCCCTTTTTTTTTTGGGGGGAAGGGGCCCAAAAACCCCAAATTTTTTCCGGGGGGAAAAAAAAACCCCCCCCAAAATTTTTCCCGGGGAGCCAAAAAAACCTCGGGCCCCCCTTTTGGGGGTTTTACCCTTTCCCCAAAGGGGGGGGCCCAAAAAATTTTCTTTTTTCACCAAAAAATTTTAAAAAAAGGGAAAAAAAAAAACCCAAAAAAAGGGGGGGGGCCCCCCCCAAAAAAAGGGGGCCCAAAAACCCGGGCCCGGGGGGGGGAAAAAATTTTATGGCCTTGGGGGGGGGGAAAAAAAAAAACCCAAAAAAAAAACCGGGGGGGAAAAAAATTTTTTTGGGGAAAAAAAGGGAAAATTTAATTTTTTTTCCAAAAGGGGAAAAAATTTTCCTTTTTTTTTTTAAAAAAAAAATTTTTTTGGAAAAAAAATTTTTTTTTTTGGGGTTTTAAAAGCGGGGGGGAAAGGAAAAAAAAAAAGGGGGGGGGGGGGGCCCCCGGGCCCCCTCCCCCAAAAAAAAAAATTTTTTTTAAAAAAAAAAACCCCCCTTTTTTGGGGGGAAATTTTTTTTTTTTTAAAAAAAGGGAAAAAAAAGGGGGCAAATTTTGGCCGGGGGGAAAATTTAAAAAAAAATTTTTTCCCACCCCCTTCGGGAATTTTTTTTTAAAAAAAAAAAAGGGGGTAAAAAAACCCCGGGGGGAAATTTTAAAGGGGGGAAATTTAAATTTGGGGGGAAAAAATTTTTTTTTTTTTTGGCCCGGGAAAAAAAAACCCCCCGGGGAAAAAAATTCCCGGGGGGTTTAAAATTTTTGGGGTGTTTTGGGGGGGGGGAAAATTTTTTTTTTTTAAAAAGGTTTGGGGGGAAAAATTTCCCAAAAGGGTTTTTTTTGGGGGGGGGTTTTTTGGGGTTTAGGGGAAAAACCCCCCCGGGCCCCCTTTTCCCCTTAAAAAAGGGGAAAAAGGGAAATTTCCCCGGGGTTTTAAAAAAGGGGGGAAAAAAATTTTTTCCCCAAAGGGGGGGGGGAAAATTTTAAAACGTTTTTTGGGGGGGAAAAAAAGGGGAACAAAAATTCAAAGGGGGCCTTTTAAAAAATTTTTGGGGGGGGAAAAATTTAAATTTTTTTTCCCAAAAAAGTTTTTAAAAAAAAGGGGGGGGGTTTTTTTAAAAAATTTTAAAACCCAAAAATTTTTTGGGGGGGGGTTTTAAACCAAAAATTCCCTTTTTTTTTTAAAAAAACCCCCTTTGGGGCCCAAAAAAAAACCTTTTTGGGGTTTCCCTTTTTTTTAAAAAAAATTTTTTAAACCCCCCCCAAACCCCCCCCCCAAACCCCCAAAAAAATTTTTATTTAAATTTTTAAAATTTTTTTTCCCCCAAACCTTTTTTTCAAAACCCCCCCCCCCCCTTTTTTTTTTTTTTTTCCCCCCAAAAAAAACCCCCCCTTTTCCCCCCCCTTTTTAAAAAGGGGGGGAAAAAAATTTAAAAACCAAAGGGTTTTTTCCCAAAAAAAGGGCCTTTCCTTTTTTTTTTGGAAAAGGGTTTTTTTTTAAAAAAATTAAAAATTTAAAAAAAAGGGGTTTTAAAGGGAAAAAAAAAATTTTTTTGAACCAAAAAAAAAATTTTTTTGGGGGGGGGGTTTTTTGGGGGTTTTAAATTTTTTCCCTCGGGGGGAAAAAAAAAAAGGGGGGAATTTTTTTTGGGGGAAAAAATAGGAAATTGGGAAAAAACCCCCAAAAAAAAAAAAGGTTTTTTTGGGGGGTTTTCCCCCAAAAAAAAAAAAAAAAAAAAAATTTTCCCCCCCCAAAATTGGGGGGGCCCCCCCCCAAATTTTGGGGGGGGCCGGAAAAAAAATTTTTTTTGCAAAAAATTTTTTTATTGGGGGAGCCCGGGGGAAAGGGGGGGCCCTTTCAAAAAAAGGGTTTTAAAAAAAATTTAATTTTTTTTTAAACCCCCCCCGGGGGGGGAAAATTTTTTTTAAAAAAAAAAAAATTTTTTTTTTAAAAAGGGGGGGTTTTTTTTTAAAAAAAAAATTTTTGGAATTTTTTAAAAAAACCTTAAAAAAAAAAGGGGGGGGGTTTTAAAAAAAATTTTTGGGGGGGGGTTTTAAAGGGGGGGGAAAAAATTTTTGGGGGGGGAAAAAAAAAGGGTTGAAAATTTAATTTTTGGGCGGTTTTTTTTTTAAAAAATTTAAAAATTTTTTTTTGGGCCGGGGTGGAAAAAAAAGGGGGGAAATGGGGGGGAAAAAAATTTTTTAAAGGGGTTTTTTTTTGGGGGGAAAAAAAAACCCCCAAGGGGAAATAAAAAAAAAAAAAAGGGGGGGGGGGGGGCCCAGGGTTTGGGGGGGGCCGTGGGAAAAGGGGGGAAAAAAATTTTTTGGCCGGGGGGTTTTTTCGGTGGGGGGGGGGGGGTTTTTTTGGGGGGGGGGGGGGGGGAAGGTGGGGGGGGCCCAAAAAAAGGGGGGGGGGGGGGGAAAAAACCCCCCGGGGAAAAAAAAAACAAAAAAAAAAAAAAAAAAACCCCCCAAAATTTTTAAAAAAAAAAAAAAAATTTTTTAAAAATTTTTAAAAAATTTTTTTAAAACCCCCCAAAACCCGGGGGTTTTAAAACCCACCGGGGTTTTAAAAATTTTTTTAAAAAAAATTTTTTTGGGGGAAAAAAAGGGGGTTATGAAAGGGGGACTTAAAAATTTTATTTTTTTAAAAAACCCCGGGAAAAACCCCCCCAAAAACCCAAAAAAATTTAAAAAAAATTTTTTAAAAAAAAAAAAAAAAAAAAACCCTTTAAACCCTGCCCCTTTTTTTTTCCCAATGAAAATCTAAAAAAAGTTTTTATTAAAAGAAAGAAGCACTAAAAACCCTAGGAGTTTTTAAAAAGCGCCTGGGGAAAAGGGAGGAAACCCCGGTTTAAAAGCAAGAAAAGAGAGGCAAAGGGAAAATTTTTTTAAAAATCATCCCGGGTACTGGTCCCCGTGAGGTTTAAAAACAAATTAAACCCTTAAAAAGGAAAACTTTTTGGAGGGTTTCCGGGGGGGGGGGGTAAACGTCCCCTTGGGCCCAAAATCCCCTTTACCGGCCCCCGGGGGGAAAAACAAAAAAAGGGCCCTTTTCCAAACATTTTGTTTTCCCGCTGGCCGCACATAAGCCCAAAAGGGACGAAAAAAACAGCCCCGCTGATCCGGGGGGACTGACTAAACACACACAAGTGCGTTGGGGGGGAAGTGGGAATATTCCGGTTGTTTCCCGGGAGGCAAGGGGGGTGATTTACCCCCCAAAAAATTGAAAAAAAAGATAATTTTTTCTTAAAATAATTTTTTTGGTTTATCTTCCGCCCTTCCCGATGAAAAGGCTTTGGAAAGGGAAAAACACCCCAATTTTTTCCCCCTTGGCAAAGGGAAGGGAAGCTGGACCTCCACCTGGGAGAGTAACTGGTCCTCCCCTCTGGCAGAGTAGGGCCTCCCCTCTGGGAGAGGGTTTTTGCTGGGTCCTCCCCCTTTGGGAGAGTAGGGTTTGGGGGTGGTCCTCCCATTGGCGAGTAGCTTGGGCCTCCCTCTGGCAGAGTGCTGGGCCTTTCCCCTCTTTAAAAGGGTGTGATCTTAAACTTTCAGTCCAAAGAACGTTAGGAATAAAGTAAATACCCCCCCTTGCATTAGTTGACGCTAATCCTTTTTTTCCTGTGTGTTTCTTAACCCAATTTTTTATAAAATTATTTTTCAAAATTTTTTTTAGATTATCCTGAGAATTTGGGGGGCCCCCGGTGACAAAAATCCAATTAACAAAAATACAAGTTAAACGAAAGTTTTAAATATAGTACCAAAAAACAGAGTTTCAAGCATTTTCACAAGACGGCAGTTCACCCCAAAAAAAAAATAATGAAGCAACAACAGTACGTTTACTTAAAAAACCCCCATTCCCAGACACCCGATTTACTGTTAACATGCCGGTATAAGGTAGTAAATTCCCTTTATAAAATTTAAAATGCAAAAATTTCCAAAAACCCCTTTTTGAATTTTTTAAAAACCCGTTGATTAAAACACTAATTTTTGTGTGCCCGTGAGTGGGGGGAAATTAACTTTTCAATTGTTGTTAGTTTTTTTTTAACAAAAATTTTTTAAAAATTTTTCCCTTTAAATTTTATGAAAATTAAAATAAATAACTAAACCAAATTCCCAAAATATAAAATTTAAAACTTTTTTAAAAACACAGGTTTTAAAAAAATTTTTTCCCAAAATTTGTTAAAAGTAGTTTAAGTATGGGTTTTTGCCCCCCGGGGGCGTGTTCAACCCCCCAACCCAAGTAAAAATCCAGAAAACTTCCTCCTAAAGGTGGGGGGGTGTGAGCGAATCGTATATACATTGAAAGGGTTAAAGTCGCTCCCCGCATATACACCCCAAGAATTTTCCTTAATCCATACTTTAAACCCTCATTAGGGGTCCCCCGGAAAATTTTTATAATCAAAAAGGGGGGGGCTAAACCCGTACGAAATTGGGGGGGCGCCTGTGGGGGGGATGTGGAAGGAAAACAGGCTTAAACAGGGGAATGGACCCTAGATTAAACCAATTCCCTGGACCCAGAAGGCCCCCACCAACGTCAAGGAACCCCTTCTTTAAAGGGGGGGGGTTTTAGAGAAGGGGTTTTATTCACGGGTTGTTTTCTGTAAAAACACAGCCCCCCCTGACAGGAAGATGTCTGGGTAAATTTACCCAAATTTCCTAATTCTTTATTTTTCAGGGGTGTTTTTTTTTTAAGCCTTCATTTAAGTTTTACAGTAAAAAGAAGTTATTTTTAAAGAAAAAATTTTTAAATTTAGTCCTGAATATTAGGTATCCCCGGGGGAAATGGTTTATTGTTAAAAAAGGTTTTCCCCATTTTTTTTTCTTTTACTTTTTTTGATTTTATTTCTCAAAAAATTTGGGGAAATTCCCTCCAAAAGGCTTTCCCAAATTTTTAGTTTTGTACGTTTTCGGGGACAACATGTGTTGGTTATTGGGGAAAATAAAATTAAGAATCCCCTTCCCCATTGGAATGGTTTGGATATTTTTAATTAAAAACATTGGGAAGTGCTAAAAAAACCCGTAGGATTAAAACAGGCCCCGGGGGGGGGGGGGGGGGAATGGAAAAGGGAAATTTTGGCTTATTTCAAAGGGCTGGAGCACAAAATCCAATTCCCCAAAATTGAGCCCGTCACCGTCAAGGAAAACCCCCCTTTAGGGGAAAAGGTTTTTGGGTTAAATTAAAAATTCCCAAGGGCGGAGTTAATATTATAAAATGTGCCCCAAAAAATTTTTCACCACGACTGAAGAGTGAAATTTAAATGTTTTTGGAAAAAATTTTACAAATTTTGTGGGTTTAAAAACAGTGTGCAATTTTGATTCCCCTTTAAAACACGTTAAAATTAAAAACTCCTTTTTTAAATTTTTGAAACGATTTTAATATTTTTAAAGGTTGGTTGACTTAATTTTTAAAACCAAGGGTAGTCCTATTAAAATTTCGTTTTTCGTTTTCAACCAAATTGGATGGATTTAGAAAAATAAAAAAAAATAAAAGTCGGAAAAAAGGCCCTAAATTGGGGAATTTACTACCCCATCGGCTTTCAAAAATTTAATCGTTGGAATGGTTTTTCCCGACAACAAGGTTCCCCCACCCCCCAGTGGCCTGGGCCTAAGTTAACCCACCCCCTTTCCAAGTTTATTGAATATTTCAGGATACTCATTTTTTACTCAGTAATTTAAAAAATGTCATTCTTTTAGTTGGCTTTTAAAAAAATTTTTTGACGATGCATTCTAAATAAGTTTTTTTTCAAAATATGCAAAATTTTTTTAAATTTTACTAAAAAAAGTTAAAAAAAATTAAATTTGTTTGGGAATTTAGATAAATTAACCGAGAATGGCCCCTTTTTTATTAGTTTTAAAATTTTTTCCCTTTTTGGGGGCTATATTAGCACGCTTGTCCATCACTTGGACCTTTGGAAAAATTCCCCTTTCACAGGTTTTGGTAAGGTTTTTCAGGGAAAAACAAGTGGGTTTTCCGAGCTGGGGCCCTTTGTTACATTACCCCCCAGCTGGAACTTTCGATCATCCAACCGAGGCCTTTCCCTGGCTTTAAACCCTTCCCACCCCCCCGGGAAAATTATGGGTTTTAAATTAAACTAAACAAATTTTTAAAAAAGCAAAAGTTTTCCCTTAAAAATTTAAATAGTGTTTTTCTCTTTTTCACTTCATAAATCCCAAATTTATTTAATTTCACAATAAGGATTACTTTTAAAATTTTCCCGCTATAGGTGTTTAAAAAAATCTGTCATTTTGCCAATTTTTTTTCCCAAAAAAAGGGTTTTTTTCAGATAAAATCCCAAAAAAAATTTTTACAGAAATTTTTATAAAGGGTTTTAAATGGAAGTAAATGTGTAAAGGGAAAAAAAATTTTTGACTGGTGGGTTTTAAATTTAACCCCGGGGGGAACTCCTTTTTTTTCGGAAACTTTTTTAAACTAAAAAATTTTTTTGTATATTACTCGAAAACGGGGGCCCTTTTTAATAGGGCCCAAATTTTCAAACGTTATGTAATGTATTTTGGGGCAAAAATTTCATTTGGGAAATATTTGCCCCTATGGAAAAAAGACCATATAGGTCATTTCTTTTTGTTTCCCCGGGATTACCCGAGAAAAGGGGTTTCCCCTTTAATAGGGCCTTTTTGGGCCCCCTTGAAACTTCGAAAGGGAAATAATTTCTATTTTACCTTTTTTGCCTTTTGCTTTTTCCCCCTTTAAGGGTTGGGGAAAGGAGTCCCTTTACCCCCGGAAATGGGTTACTTACATGCTTGAGTAAATTTGAAAAAGGGTTCCCAAACCCCTGGGGGTTACCCACCCCCAGGAAAATAGTCTTTCTTTGATTTTAAAAATTACAAATTCGAATGGGATCAATCCCTCATGATTTTAGGCCATTTGTTTTAAAATGGCTTTGGGAAAGTTTTTTTTGGGTTAAGGTTGTGTTTTATGGAGGGATTGGGGGTCCAAAGCCCCCGCGTCCAGGGGTTGGGACTTTTAACAAATGATTGCTTAAACATCGACTCCAGACTGGGAATTTTTACCCCCCAGCTCCCGGTCAAAAGCCCTTTCTGTATTGGGCTTTTCCCCGGTTTCCCCACTTGTGAAACCCTTTCCTTTAAAAATGTTACTGAAATGTGGGAAAAACTGTTTAAATTTTATCAAAAGGAGAAAAAGGTCGAATAGAGGGGAGGGGGATAAAAGTTAGAAAAGAAAATTAAAGAAAGTATTTGAATTAGGGCGGGGGTTTAGTAGAAAATTTTTAGGGAGTAGTAGTGTTAGTAGTAAAATAGTAGTAGTAGTTGTATTGGGGGTGGGGGTGGAAAAACCCTTTTAGAGCTCCTCTTGTCTTTTTTTCGTTGTGAGGGGGTTTTAAAATGGGGCCCCTTTGTTTCCTTTCTCCCTTTCCCATTAAAAAGCAATTATTTAAAAAATTTTTATTATTTATTATTTTTTATTATTATTAAATTATTAATTTAATTTTAAAAATTAAACTATACTTTCCCAACCAACACTCAGTAAATACACCCCTCCCCCCACCATGGGTGCTGGGTTATTAAATACTGAAAAATTTTTATTTCAACCCAACAAATGCAGCCACAAATAAAAAACTATACTTCCCTAAAAAAAAATACTTTCTACTACTATTACTCTGAAAACCTTAAAAAATTTTTATACATTGCCCCAATATTTATTAAAGTTTCCCCCCCGTGAAAATTCAAAAAATGTTTACAGGATTCCCCTTTGGAAAAATACCAAAAATTTGTCTAAATTTTTAAAAAAAACAAAAAATACCCCAAACCCCACTTTCAAAACTGGGAAAACGACTTAAAAAAAAAAAAAACCCGTTTTTGGTGGGCAACAATTTGGGCATGAACCACAAACAAAACAAATAAACAAAAGTAATTAAAAAAAATAAACCATAAAAAGGAAAAGGTTTTTCTATAAAAAAGAAATTTTAAAAAAAACAAGTTTTTTATCAAATAAAAATTTTTCGGGTTTTTTAAACCCCCAAAAATTTAGCCCCCCAGGTTAACCCCAAAAAAAGTCCGTGTAAACATTTTAGGGTGCTTAAGAAACCCCCGGGGACCTTTTTGGTTTGGTAAAGGGGAAACGGGAAAAGGGTAAGGAAACAACCATTTTTTCCCACCCCTTTCCCGGAAAATCGAACCATACAAAATTGTAAGGCCCAGAAACATTTGTCCTCCCCCCCAAAGGGTAACCCCTTCATTAAGTCCCGGCGTTGTTGACTAGCCAAAAAAAATTTCCCCGAAATTTTTACCTTTTCCTAGCCACAGTTTTTTTAAAATATTTTTAAA
The DNA here is from genome assembly GCF_026875155.1 of Cherax quadricarinatus. Classification (NCBI taxonomy): domain Eukaryota; kingdom Metazoa; phylum Arthropoda; class Malacostraca; order Decapoda; family Parastacidae; genus Cherax; species Cherax quadricarinatus. Next base: position 127,401,382 of record NC_069399.1, on the reverse strand, counting down.
TAAAAAATTTTAGATTGTGGTTTTGGAGCGAATTTTATAGACGGAAACCCCCGTGATTTGTAGTTGTTAGAATCATTTTTATGAAAGTCCCCCCTGGTATGAACAGGGGGACTTTGCTTTTTGGGGGGTTTAGAAGACTCCTGTATGGGTGGCCATGGATGAACAAGGGGGCCCTTTTTTAAATGGTGTTAGAAACACTTTATGATCGGGCCACGAATGAAAAAGGGGGAAAATTTTCTAAAATGGTGTTTAAAAAAATTTCCCGTATTGTTCCCTTCCCCAAAGGGTGAAAACCGTGAAATTTTTTGTGGTGTTAGAAATCCTGGGATGATCGTCCACTAAAATGAAAAAAGGGGTTTCTTTGTATGGTGTTAGAAGAACTCTGTATGATCGTCCCCTGGATGAAAAGGTGACTTTTTAAATGGTTTTTAAAAAGGACTCCTAGTTTTGGGTCGTCCCAACTGGGTTTAACAAAAGGTTTAATTTGTAGGGGGTGTTTTGAAAAACCCCCTGTATGATCGTCCACTGGATGAACCCGGTGATTTGCTAGTGGTTTTAGAAAACTCCTGGGATGAAACGTCCCCCCTGGAGAACAAGGGGATTTCTTTGGGTGTTAGAAAAAGACCCCCGTATTAAAACGGTTCCCCCCGGAAAGAACAAGGAAATTTGTATTTGGGGTTTGAAACTCCTTTTAAGTCGTCCAACCGGGGTTAAAAATGGTGACTTTGCAAAGGTTAGAAACCCGATGATCGGGCCCCCTGGAAAGAACATGGTGACTTTTTCTAGTGGTGTTTTGAAGACTCCCCGTATGATCGCCCCTGGAAGAAAAAAAGGTGCTTTGGTAGTGGTTTAGAAGACCCTGTATGAAAACGCCCCCTGGGGTGAACATGGTGACCCTTTTTAGTGGTGTTAGGGAAAACTCCCCCTTTTTGGGTCGGGCCCAAAAATGGAGTTGAAAAGGGGAAAAATTTAACCTTTTGGCTTAGTGAAGGTTGGGGGTTTGAAATCCCGGGGAAAGAAACTCCAATGGGAAAAAACAATTGACTTTGCAATTTGGTGTTAGAAAAACTCCCGTATATCGTCCCCTGGATGAAAATTTGGGGGATTTTGGGTAGGGTGTTAGAAGACTTCCCCTTATGATCCCTCCCCTGGGGTGAAAACCGGGAACCTTTTCTAGTTGGGGTTGAAGGGAAACCCGTATGATCGTCCCCGGAAAGAACACTGTTGACCTTGGCTAAATGGTTTTTAGAAAAACTCCCTTTTTGATCGTACCCCCGGAAAGAAAAAAGGTGGAAATTTGGTAGTGGGGGTTAGAAGACTCCGTTTTGATCTTAAAGGAAAAAATGGTGAAATTTTTTCTATTTTGGGTTTGAAGGGTCCTTTTATGATACCCCTGGTTAAAAGGGGACTTTTTTCTAGGGTTTAGAAAACTCCTGTATGATCGTTCCCCTGGAAGAAAAAAGGTACCCCTTGGGTAGTGGTGTTTGAAGACCCCTTGTATGATCGTCCCCTTGGGGTTAACATGGTAAATTTTCTAGTGGTGGTTAAAGACTCCGTAAAGATCGTTTCCCCTGGGGAACAAGGTTCGACCTTTGTGGGGTTTAAAAAATCCCTTTTGAAACGTCCCCCTGGTGAAATGGGGACTTTTCTAGGGGTTAGAAGATTGTATGATCGTTCCCCCTGGAAAGAAAATGGGGGAAAATTTGGGTGGGGGTGTTTTGAAAATCCTGTTTTTGATCGTCCACTGGATGGAAAAAAGGGACTTTTTCTGTGGGGTTAGAAGACTCCTTTTATGATCCCTCCCCTGGATTAAACCCCGGTGATTTTTGTGGTGTTTTGAAACCCCCTGTTGGGCCCTCCCCTGGATGAAACCGTGACTTTGTAGGGGGGTTTGAAGAATCCCGTAAGAACCCTCCAAGGATGAAAAAAAGTGACTTTGCAAATGGTGTTAAAGACCCCCTGTGTGATTTGTAAAATGGGTTGAAAAAGGGGAAATTTGCTATTGGGGGTTTTTAAGGAAAAACCGTAAAAACCGTTTCCCCTGGAATGAACAATACCTCTTTGGGTAGTTGGGGTTAAAAGACTCCGTATGATCGTCCATGGTGGGGAAAAAGGTGACTTTTCTGTGGTGGGTTTGAAAGGCCTCCTGTATGTCGTCCCTGGAAAAGAACAATGGCTGACTTTTGGGTTGTGGTGTTTTGAAGAATCCCCGAGATCGTCCATGGATTTAACAATTTACTTTTTGGGTAAATGGTGTTTGAAGAATCCTGTTGTCGTTCCCCTGGATGAACAAGGGGACTTTTTTCTAGTGGTGTTAGAAATTTCCCGTATTTATCGTCCACGGAAGAACCCAAATGACCCTTTGGGTAGTGGTGTTAGAAAATGGGAGATCGTCCCCTGGATGAAAGGTGCTTTGTAAATGGGGTTAGAAGACTCCGAAAGATCGCCACCCGGGGTGAACATTTGGGGATTTGTAGGGTGTTAAAGACTCCTGGGAAAGCGTCCCCTGGATAACAAGGTGACTTTGTAGTTTTGTTTAAAAAGATCCTTTTATGATCGGCCCCTTGGGTGAAAAATGGACTTTTTTAGTGGTGTTAGAAGAATCCCGTTTTGATTTGTCACTGGGTGAACAAAGGGGAACCCTTTTCTTTGGTGTTAGGAAAACTCCTGTAGAACCTCCATGGATGAACCTGGGCTTTGCTAGTGGTGTTAGAAGACTCCTGTAAAACGTCCCCCCGGAAAGAACACCATTTCCCTTTTCTAGTGGTGTTAAAAAAATCCTGTGTGATCGTCCAATTGGGTGAACAAGGTTTACTTTTTTAGTTGGGTTTTTTTAAAAATCCCTGTATGAACGTCCCCTGGATGAAAAAACCGTGATTTTTTAGTGGGTTTTTTGAAAAACTCCTTTATGATCGTTTCCCCTGGATGACAGGTGCTTTTTTAGTGGGTTTTTGAAAAAAACCTTAATGAAGTTTCCCCGGATGAAAAAAGGGGGACTTGGTTGTTTTTGTTTAGAAGACCCTGAAAAGATCGTTTCCCCCTGGAGACAAGGTGACTTTTTAGTGGGTTAGAAGACCCTGTATTTACCGGGCCACTGGATGAAAAGGTTTACTTTGCTTTGTGGGGGTTTTTGAAGAACTCCCGTTTGATCGTTCCCCCTGGATGAACAAGGGGACTTTTCTAGGGGTTAGAAAACTCCCGGGAGATCTCCACTGGGTGAAAAATTGGGGACTTTGGGTGGGTTAGAAGATCCCCGTTTGATCGTCCATGGAAGAACATGGGGGACTTTGTAGTGGGTTAGAAGATTTCCCGTATGACCCTCCCCCCTGGATGAAAAATGGTGACTTTGCTAGTGGGGTTGAAGACCCTTTATGTTTGGGCCCCCCTTTAGGGAAAAGGTGTTTGCTATGGTTTTTAGAAAGGGTCCCGTATGATCGTCCCCCTGGATGAACAAGGGGACTTTTCTAGTGGTGGGTTTGAAGAAATCCTTTTTGTCGTCCCCCCGGGTTTAAAAATTTTATTTTCTAAGGGGGTTTTAAAAGGATTAAAAATGAATCGGGTTCCAAATGGTTAAACAAAATTAAATTTTTTATTTTAGGCCCTTTTAAAATTCCCGGGTTGAACATTGGGGTTTGAATCTTTTGAAACATTTTTAAACTTTTTCCCCTATAATTGAACCTGGTTTTTTGAACCCTTTTTGTTTGAAGACTCTTATAACGTTCCCCTCACGATTTTAAAGGTTATTTTTGTTTTTTAAAACCCTTTTGACCAAAACTGGGGGAAATTTGGGTTTTTGGGAGGTGTTAGGGGAAAACCCCCCGGGCCCCCTTCCCGTGAAACCCCGGGTGGCCTTTTGGGGTGTAAAGGACCCCAAAAAACCGTCCACTAAAACCCAAAGGAACTTTTATGGGGAAAGACCAAAAGCATGGGGAAAAAAAAATGGTAAATTTTTTTTTTTGGTGGTTGAAAGGACTCCCGTTGAAGCCAGGATTTAACCAAAGGGACTTTCCGTGGGTTCAAAAAAAGACTCCGGAGTTTGGGCCCTGAGCTGAAAATGGTAAATTCTAAGGGGTTTGAAGTCTAATATCTTCCATGGCGGGAAAATTAATTTTTATTGTTAAGTCCTGTTTCCCAATGTTTTTGAAAGGCACGGTAAATTTTTGGTGGTTTTTTGAGAACATTTCAAAAAAAATTAAAATATTTTTCATTTATTTCTTAAAAAGAGATTTTAAATAAGTAAAGTACGAAGCACTGAAAATGTAGGGTTGACGCAGCAAATTTAGAGATTAGGCTGTACTGCGGTAAGAAAACTGACGTTATTAAAACAGCTTAGCAGATTATTATTCCAGGTTCTCTAGTAATGGAATTTATTCATTACATTTGTTTTCATTCTGAAAACATTTCGTCCTGAAACCTTTGTGTAGGTGTGCGAAAGTGTATGAAAGAGCGTGAATAGTATATAGTAGTCCCACGTGTGTATGAAATATACAGCTACACTATCATGTATGTATCAGCCGCTCCCCCTCGTGTATACCCAACTGCTGTGTATTAGCATACACAATAGATTACCAGTATACGCTGGCTGGCTCACTGGCCTCAGAGGTAGTTTAGTGGTCCCAAGTCGTTACTTGAAGGTGTGTGTGTGTGTGTGTGTGTGTGTGTGTGTGCGCCCACTCACCTAGCTGTGGCTGCAGGAGTTGAGTCACAGCTCCTGGCCCCGCCTCTTCCCTGGTCGCTACTAGGGCACTCTACCTGCTCCATGAGCTTTATCGTACCTGTTCTTAAAGCTATGTATATATCCTACCTCCACTACATCACTTCCCAAACTACTCCACTTCCTGACAACTCTGTGACTGAAGAAATTCTTCCTAACATCCCTTTGACTCATCTGAGTCTTCAACCTGTTGTTGTGTCCCATCTCTGGAACATCCTGTCTCTGTCCACCTTGTCAACTCCTCTCAGTATTTTATATGTCGTTCTCATATCTGCCCCATCTCTCCTGTCCTCCAGTGTCATCAGGTCGAATTTCCTTAATCTCTCCTCGTAGGACATGCCCTTTAGCTCCGGGATTAGTCTTGTTCCAAACTGGTGCTGCATACTCCAATATAGGCCTGACATACATTGTGTACTGGGTCCTTCGGATTCCTTATTAAGATGTCGGAATGCTATTCTTAGGTTTGCTAGACGCCCATATGCTGCAGCAGTTATTTGGTTGACGTGCGCCTCAGATGTGCCCGGTGTTATACTCACCCCAAGATTCTTTTCTTTGAGTGAAGTTTGTAGTCTTTGGCCCCCTACACTGTACTCCGTCTGGTGTCTTCTTTGGCCTTCCTCAATCTTCATGACTTTGCACTTGGTGGAGTTGAACTCCAGAAGCCAGTTTCTGCACCAGGCCTGTAGCCTGTCCGGATCCCTTTGTAGTTCCATCTGATCCTCGTCCGAGGTGTGTGTGTGCACTCACCTAGTTGTACTCACCTAGTTGAGGTTGCAGCGGTCGAGTCCAAGCTCCTGGCCCCGCCTCTTCACTGGTCGCTACTAGGTCACTCTCCCTGAACCGTGAGCTTCATCATACCTCTGCTTAAAGCTATGTATGGATCCTGCCTCCACTACTTCGCTTCCCAAACTATTCCACTTCCTGACTACTCTGTGGCTGAAGAAATACTTCCTAACATCCCTGCGATTCATCTGCGTCTTCAACTTCCAACTGTGTCCCCTTGTTGCTGTGTCCCATCTCTGGAACATCCTATCTTTGTTCACTTTGTTAATTCCTCTCAGTATTTTGTATGTCGTTATCATTTCCCCCTTATCTCTCCTGTCCTCCAGTGTCGTCAGGTTGATTTCCCTTAACCTCTCCTCGTAGGACATACCTCTTAGCTCTGGAACTAGTCTTGTTGCAAACCTTTGCACTTTCTCTAGTTTCTTTACGTGCTTGGCTAGGTGTGGGTTCCAAAATGGTGCCGCATACTCCAATATGGGCCTAACGTACACGGTGTACAGGGTCCTGTATGATTCCTTATTAAGATGTCGGAATGCTGTTCTGAGGTTTGCTAGGCGCCCATATGCTGCAGCAGTTATTTGGTTGATGTGCGCTTCAGATGTACCTGGTGTTATACTCACCCCAAGATCTTTTTCCTTGAGTGAGGTTTGTAGTCTCTGGCCCCCTAGACTGTACTCCGTCTGCGGTCTTCTTTGCCCTTCCCCAATCTTCATGACTTTGCACTTGGTGGGGTTGAACTCCAGGAGCCAATTGCTGGACCAGGTCTGCAGCCTGTCCAGATCCCTTTGTAGTTCTGCCTGGTCTTCGATCGAATGAATTCTTCGCATCGTGTGTGTGTGTGTGTGTGTGTGTGTGTGTGTGTGTGTGTGTGTGTGTGTGTGTGTGTGTGTGTGTGACTGAAGGAAAAAAATATGAGAATCCGGTATAAGGAAACACCAAATGAAACTAAACAGAAATGCAGAGAAATTATGCCAGTATTTGTCTAGCGGAATGACCTGGATGAGCTAAAAGTGGAGCCAGAATCTATACACAGCTTTAAGAACAGATATGAAATGGTCTACGGTTCTACGAAAAACTGCACCCAGTCACAGCTTACTGAGAAGCAGGTTCAGGACTGAAACCAGAACCACACATCGTATATTAAGTAAAAGGACACAAGTGCAACTAATGTGACATTTTATTGTGGCAACGTTTCGCTCTCCATAAGCTTTATCAAGCCATTACCGTAACTGCTTGATAAAGCTCCTGGAGAGCGAAACGTTGCCACAATAAAATGTCACATTAGTTGCACTTGTGTCCTTTTACTTAACATATTGTCGGTAATTCTACCATCTTTGATATACACATCATACAACTGGTTAGCAGAACAAGACAAGTTCGCTCACACCCATCAACAAGAGTCCAGAGTTTTCCATAAAAAAAAGCAAGAGTTCAGGGACGGTAAATCCTGTCTCAGGAACCTGCTGGAGGACTATGAAAGAGATAGAGAAAATAGGAAAAACAAGTCTTGGAAGACCGAATATTTCTGGACCACAGGAATTTTTTTTTACACTCTATTCCGGCAGAATAGAGTGGTGCGGAACAGAACTTTGGGTCTAAAGATTTACCTTTCCACGAACCCCAGCACACACACACACACACACACACACACACACACACACACACACACACACACACACACACACACACACACACACACACACACACACACACACACACCATACACAGCTTTAAGATGAGGTATGATAAAGCTCATGGAGCAGGGAGATAGACGACCTAGTAGCACTCATTGAAGAGGCGGGGCCAGGAGCTGATTCTTGACCCGTGCAACCACAATTAGGTGAGTACAATTAGGTGAGTACACTAACACACGAGACTGGTCCAGGAGCAAAGAGGTATGTTCTCTGAGCAGAGGTTAAGAGAACTTAACCTGATGAGAGTGGAGGACTAGGGAGGATAACAACGTACAAAATACAGAGAGTAATTAACAAGATGAACTGGTACAGAATGTTTGAGAGATGGGAGACAAGAATCGGTTCTTGTCTCCCATCTCTCAAACATTCTGTACCAGTTCATCTTGTTAATTACTCTCTGTATTTTGTATGTTGTTATCCTCCCTAGTCATCCACTGTCATCAGGTTAAGTTCTCTTAACCTCTGCTCAGAGAACATACCTCTTTGCTCCTGGACGAGGTTCAGTGGGACAGAGAACTCGCAGGGAAATCAGTCAGTGAGATGATGGAATGTGTGACAACAAAATGCAAGGCAGCAGAGGGAAGGTTTGTACCCAAGGGCAACAGAAATAATGAGAAGGCCAGAACGAGCCCTTGGTTCACCCAGAGGTGTATAGAGGCCAAAATTAAATGCACTAGAGAATGGAAGAAGTAAAGGAGTCAAAGGACCCAGGAGAATACGCGAAGTAGTCGAAAAGCCATAAATGAATATGCACAGGAAAAGAGGGAGGCCCAACTACAATACAAAAATGACATAGCAGCGAAAGTCAAGTCTCACTCAAAGCTACTGTATAGTCACAGGAAGAAGAAAGCAGTCAAGGACCAGCTAATCAGGCTTGAGGAAGGTAGATGGCGAAATCACAAGAAATGACCAAGAAGTATGTGAGGAGCTCAATGTGATATTTAAAGAAGTATTCACAGTGGAGATACAAAGGACTCCGGAAACACGGAGGGAAGGGGTACACCACAAAGTGCTAGACACAATACATACAATCAAGGAAGAGGTCAGAAGGGTGCTAAGCGAACTAGATCCCTTAAAAGCGATGGGGCCAGATAACATCTCTCTATAGGACCTGAGAGAGGGAGCAGAGGCATTCTGTGTACCACTAACAACAATCTTCAACACGTCTATCGAAACAGGGCAGTTCCCTGAGGTATAGAAGACACCAAATGTAGTCCCACTTTTTAAAAAACGAGACAGATACGCAGCACAAAACTACAGACCAGTGTCACTGACATGCATAGTATGCAAAGCCACGGAGAAGATTATCAGGAGAAGAGTGGTGGAGCACCTAGAAAGGAATGAGCTTATCAACGACAACCAGCACTGGAGTTCTATGACAAGGTGGCAGCAGTAAAACAAGAGAAAGAGGGGGTAAGCAAATTGCATTTTCTTGAACCATAAGAAGACTTTTGACACAGTTCCACACAAGAGGAGGACCAGGCAGGTGTAACAGGGAAGGCACTGCAATGGATCAAAGAATACATGAGAGGAAGGTAACAGCGAGTCACGGTACACGACGAGGTGTCGGAGTGAGCGCCTGTGACGAGCGGGATTCCTCAGGGGTCAGTCCTAAGGCTGGTGCTGTTTCTGGTATATGTGAATAACATGACGGAAGGAAGAGACTCACAAGTTTGTCTGTTAGCAGACGATGTCAAGTAAATGAGGAAATTCAATCGGAGGACCAAGCAGGACTACAGAGGGATCTGGACAGGCTACAGACCTTGTTCAGCAAATAGATCCTGGAGTTCAGCCCCATCAAGTGCAAAGTCATGAAGATCGGGGAAGGGCAAAGAAGACCGAAGACAGAATACAGTCTAGGGGGGGGGGCAAAGACTACAAACCTCACTCAAGGAAAAGGATCTTGGAGTGAGTATAAACCGAACATTTTTGAGGTACACATCAACCTAATAACCGCTGGGCATACGGGTGACTACCAAACTTAAAAATAGAATTCCGACATCTCAGTAAGGAGTTCGTTCCTTACCGTGTACATCAGGCCCATATTTGAGTATGCAGCACCAGTTTGGGATGCACACCTGGCCAAGCACCTCAAGAAATTAGAGAAAGTTAAGAGGTTTGCAACGAGACTAGTCCCGAAGTTAAAGGTCATGTCCTACGAGGAGAGGTTAAGGGAAGTCGGCCTGACGCTGGAGGACAGAAGGGACATGATAACAACATATGAAATACTGAGAGGAATCGACAAGGTGGACAACGACAAGATGTTCCAGAGACGAGACACACCAACAAGGAGTCATAATTGGAAGTTGAAGAATCAGATGAGTCATAAGGATATTAGGAAGTATTTTTTCAATCACAGAGTTGTCAGGATGTGGAATAGTCTGGAAAGGAAGGTGGTGGAGGCAGGATCCATACATAGCTTTAAGAAGAGGTATGATAAAGCTCACGGAGCAGGGAGTGACCTAGTAGCGACCAGTGAAGAGGCGGGACAGGAGCTATGAATCTACCCCTGCAACCACATATAGGTGAGTACATATAGGTGAGTACACACAGACACACATAGGAGCCAGGGAGCAGTGGCTCCTATGAGTATACACACACACACACACACACACACACACACACACACACACACACACACACACACACACCACACACACACTATAAATTCAGCAGCGAATGTCGTTCGGCGAATCTAAGATTAGCTTTCAGGAATGTCAACAAAGTCAGGGCTTACCCTTTATTCAACATGTCGGGGCCGCCTTGGAGTATGAAGCACCAGCATGGAATCCACTCTACAAAATAACTGAATTTTTTCCTCAGAAAATGCAGAGAATTGTAACGAAACTAGTACCAAAGATAAGTCGAATTAAATATGAAAAGATATCCCTGTAATATACTTGTAATATACTTGTAATATACTTGTAATATACTTGTGTTTCTTCTCTTGCAGCTTTGCCTGGAACCAGACTTTTCTGTTTGCCTGTTCATTCAGGCTGTTGCTGCTGGTGGTCGGATACCCCACAAATTCAAGATAGCCTCTTTAATCTGGCACTTGGTGGAGGAAGTCATCCGGCTTTCTCTTGAAAACATTTATACATGTCCAAGCAATATTTCTGATATAAGCTAGTGGTAAGTCGAAAAGTCGAGAACTACGGGGATATTGAGCCTCATGGCCACCCTGGTTTTCAATGGGTCTACTTTGCCTTTCCTCCATTATATTTCACTCCAGTACAGTGTTATGGTAGTATGTAGGTTTGAGAGCAAGCCCTTAAGTATATTCTACATATATATTCGTAATATAAAACATCACTCCCTACTCCCCTCCAGAGTACTTTAACAGCACTCTAAGGCACTCTCTGCACTTCAAATGCTTGACTCTCTCTAAGCAGGGGCTAAACACTTTTCCGTATCTGTTTCATATATCTCTTGCCCTGAAACGAGACGTCAGCACCGATTAATGCTGGGAGGGCACAAATGATTTGAGTTCTGAATGACAGGTCACTTTTCCCCGTTGAATGAAGTGGTCCCCCTGTGGTCTGAATCCAGTGCCCCTTTTAAGTTCTTCACCCAATCCATATCTGAGCAGCTGAAATTTGCCACCATTAAATATCATGTTGTTTTCAACTATCCACTAAAAGGCTTCATTAATATCTTCTTGCAAGGAACTGAACGTGAAGGTACCGGAAATTAGAGGAGAAAAATCTGGGGAAGATATGAATAACGACACACGAAATGCTCAGAGGGACAGGAATAGACTTCTCGAGAGGAGAAAAACGTATACACGAGGAAACATCTGGATGAGTTACAGAGATGATTTACAGGAATGTCAGGAAGTATTTCTTTTCCCTCCTAGTGGTCAGGATAGAGAATAACCTAGACATACAAGTTATGGAGGAAGGTTCCGTACATAGTTTTTAAGAATAGATAGGAGAGGGCCCGCGAAGCTAAGACTTGATAAATCACGCATAAGGAAAGTTCACAGGCAGGACCAGGAGCTCAGCTCAACCCCTGTAATCCGCAATTGATCAGCACAGATAGTAAAACGCGAGCGTGCACGCACACACGCCTACACACACACACACACACACAAACACACACACACACATACACACACACACACACACACACACACACACACACACACACACACACACACACACACACACACGCATACACACACACACACACACACACACACACACACACACACACACACACACACACACACACACACACACACACACAAACACACACCAAGAGCTTTCGTGATTTCTCACATTATCTAGGAACAACAAAAGCAACGAAACAGAAGACTTATAAAGCAGAGATGTGACCTCACATATGACCTTAATGAGCGTGGGAGATACACTTCCCTTGTTCTGAAGTTCTTACTGAGGTCACGTCTCAGGAAAAATTTAAGAATAAATTTTTTCATTTCACTTTATAATCCTCACAAAATTATTTTTATGTATTACAAATTAATCTGATTTGTATAATCAGTACTGTTGTTATTTTTATATAGTTTGGTTTTATTATACTTCGTTCAATCATTCATTAGACTCTTGCCCAGTTCTATAATCTTGGTTCAAGACTTTTTTCCAGTTATTCAAAAAAAAAATAGAATTAATTGCACTGTGTTCAAGGATACTTATAGACAGTCATCAACATTCGAAGGAGGGGGGGGGGGGTCTTAATCAAATAGTTTTTGTAGCATTTTTAAATTCAGTTTTGATTTTGAAATTCGTAAGTACTGAAGATAAATCAAGAGTTTTCATGCCTTGGAAACCAAGATAATCATGGCTGAATATGGTTCTTGGTCCTTTGTTTAGGATCGTAAAATGCATTATTGGCAATTTTTAAAGATTTGCCATTGAAAAATTTAAATATTTTATATCATATGCAATTGCACAAATCTTCAATGTTTGCTCATCCATAAACCCTGAGCTGAAGATACGTAGTTTTTAAGAACACTGAGGAGAACACTGAGGAGAACACTGAGAACACTGAGAACACTGAGAACACTGAGGATAACACTGAGGAGAACACTGAGGAGAACACTGAGAACACTGAGGAGAACCACACAACATTTAACTGTCATGATATAAATAATATTGTACATATAAACAGATTTGTGGGAGTTGTCACAGCTGCTCTTTGCTGATGACACTGTGCTCTTGGGAGATTCTGAAGAGAAGTTGCAGGGATTGGTGGATGAATTTGGTAGGGTGTGCAAAAGAAGAAAATTAAAGATGAATACAGGAAAGAGTAAGGTTATGAGGATAACAAAAAGATTAGGTGATGAAAGATTGTATATCAGATTGGAGGGAGAGAGTATGGAGGAGGTGAATATATTCAGATATTTGGGAGTGGACGTGTCAGCGGATGGGTCTGTGAAGGATGAGGTGAATCATAGAATTGATGAGGGAAAAAGAGTGAGTGGTGCACTTAGGAGTCTGTGGAGACAAAGAACTTTGTCCTTGGAGGCAAAGAGGGGAATGTATGAGACTATAGTTTTACCAACGCTCTTATATGGGTGTGAAGCATGGGTGATGAATGTTGCAGCGAGGAGAAGGCTGGAGGCAGTGGAGATGTCATGTCTGAGGGCAATGTGTGGTGTGAATATAATGCAGAGAATTCGTAGTTTGGAAGTTAGGAGGAGGTGCGGGATTACCAAAAACTGTTGTCCAGAGGGCTGAGGAAGGGTTGTTGAGGTGGTTCGGACATGTAGAGAGAATGGAGCGAAACAGAATGACTTCAAGAGTGTATCAGTCTGTAGTGGAAGGAAGGCGGGGTAGGGGTCGGCCTAGGAAAGGTTGGAGGGAGGGGGTAAAGGAGGTTTTGTGTGCGAGGGGCTTGGACTTCCAGCAGGTATGCATGAGCGTGTTTGATAGGAGTGAATGGAGACAAATGGTTTTTAATACTTGACGTGCTGTTGGAGTGTGAGCAAAGTAACATTTATGAAGGGGTTCAGGGAAACCGGCAGGCCGGACTTGAGTCCTGGAGATGGGAAGTACAGTGCCTGCACTCTGAAGGAGGGGTGTTAATGTTGCAGTTTAAAAACTGTAGTGTAAAGCACCCTTCTGGCAAGACAGTGATGGAGTGAATGATGGTGAAAGTTTTTCTTTTTCGGGCCACCCTGCCTTGGTGGGAATCGGCCAGTGTGATAATAAAAATAAAATAAACAGATTCGTTGGTTTTCTTTATATTTTGAATTTAAATTCTTGGTTCCAATTAAAAGAGCCAAAAATGGCAAAGAGTAATTTTGTTTCAACTCGTCAGTAAACTTTATTAATGGAGGTAAATGGTCTAAAATATCCAAGAAGTTTCAAAGGACAAAGAAGCGTATTCACCCACGAATATGTTGGTTTTGCTGTATCGTGAAAACTTTCTTGATATAAACTGTCTACCTAAGAGGCTTCAGAGGCGAGTTTACAGATATGTTCCTAGGTACACCGCTGGGACGAGTTCTCAGTCACATGCTACTTTAATTCCCTGATTAATGCTCTCCTAAATGTTCTACCTTCCTCACCTAACAGTCAGTCCTCTGTGCTACAGACATCATGACACTGTTGTAGACACAGTCTAATATTAGAGTGACTGTCTTATGACTGTATGACTCTAGCTACGTGCACTGGCTGCCCGTTTCCTGTTCCTGCCGCAGACTTTATTTTTTTTTATATTTTATTTAAAACGTCATGTACAAATATAGGTACATATATCAATATGTAACATTGACACTGGTGATGAGCTATAAACATTCACTACACAATCTACTGAATAAGCACATACATAAAGACATTAAAATAAACTTAACACAACCTACACTCCAACAGATCGTCAGGTCCCAAATACCATTTGTCTCCATTCACTCCTATCTAACACGCTCACGCACTCTTGCTGGAAATCCAAACCCCCTCATCCACAACACCTTCTTTACCCCCTCCCTCCAACTTTTTCGAGGACGACCCCTACCCCACCTTCCTTCCCCTACAGATTTATACGCTCTCCATGTCATTCTTTGATCCATTCTCTCTAAATGACCAAGCCACCTCAACAAACCCTCTTCTGCCCTCTGACTAATACTTTTATTAACTCCACACCTTCTAATTTCCACACTCCGAATTTTCTGCATAATATTTACACCACACATTGCCCTTAGACAGGACATCTTCACTGCCTCCAACCGTCTCCTCGCTGCAGCATTTACAACCCAAGCTTCACACCCATATAAGAGTGTTGGTACTACTATACTTTCATACATTCCCTTCTTTGCCTCCATAGATGACGTTTTTTGTCTCCACATATACCTCAATGCACCACTCACCTTTCTTCCTTAATCAATTCTATGATTAACCTCATCCTTCATAAATCCATCCGCTGACACGTCAACTCCCAAATATCTGAAAACATTCACTTCTTCCATACGCCTCCTCCCAATTTGATATCCAATTTTTCTTTATCTAAATCATTTGATACTCTCATCACCTTACTCTTTTCTATGTTCACTCTCAACTTTCTACCTTTACACACATTCCCAAATTCGTCCACTAACCTTCGCAATTTTTCTTTAGAATCTCCCATAAGCACAGTATCATCAGCAAAAAGTAACTGTGTCACTTCCCATTTTGTATTTAATTCCCCATAATTTAATCCCACCCCTCTCCCGAACACCCTAACATTCACTTCTTTTACAACCTCATCTATAAATATATTAAACAACCATGGTGACATTACACATCCCTGTCTAAGACCTACTTTTACCGGGAAGTATTCTCCCTCTCTTCTACACACCCTAACCTGAGCCTCACTATCCTCATAAAAGCTCTTTACAGCATTTAGTAACTTACCACCTATTCCATATACTTGCAACATCTGCCACATTGCTCCCCTATCCACTCTATCATATGCCTTTTCTAAATCCATAAATGCAATAAAAACTTCCCTACCTTTATCTAAATACTGTTCACATATATGCTTCAATGTAAACACTTGATCTACGCACCCCCTACCCACTCTAAAACCTCCTTGCTCATCTGTAATTCTACATTCTCTAATTCTTTCAATAATAACCCTACCGTACACTTTTCCTGGTATACTCAGTAAACTTATTCCTCTATAATTTTTACAATCTCTTTTGTCCCCCTTCCCATTGTATAAAGGAACTATACATGCTCTCTGCCAATCCCTAGGTACCTTCCCCTCTTTCATACATTTATTAAACAAAAATACCAACCACTCCAACGCTGTCCCCCCTGCTTTTAACATTTCTGTCATGATTCAGTCAGTTCCAGCTGCTTTACCCTCTTTCAAGGAATTCGCAAGAGCAGGCGAAATATACACAAACACTGATCTCTGGCCGAAGGAGACTCGAACCTACGAACCTTGGAACAAGGTACACAGTGCTTTACGATTCTCACCACACTGAACCAATACCTTGGTGCCCATCTTATGCTAGACGTTCATCCAAGGCAGCCAGCTTTCAGGAAGAAGGCTTACAGCTTTTCATCTCATCCCCTGCATGCAACAGCCTTACTAGATTGTTAAAATCTCTAGTAAGGCTGATGCATGCAGGGGATGAGAAGAAAAGCTGCAAGAATTCTCCCTGAAAGCTGGCTGCCTTGGATTAACGTCTAGCGCAAGCTGGGCGCCAAGGTTCCATTTTCTCTATATGTCCGAACCACCTCAACAACCCCTCTTTAGCCCTCTGGATAATAGTTTTGGTAATCCTGCACCTCCTCCTAATTACCAAACTACGAATTTTCTGCCTTATATTAAAACCACACATCGCCCTCAGACACGACATCTCCACTGTCTCCAGCTTTCTCCTTGTTGCAACATTCATAACCCATGTTTCACACCCATACAAGAGCGTTGGTATAACTATACATTCATACATTTCCCTCTTTTCTTCCATGGACAAAGTTCTTTGTCTCCACAGACTCCTCAGTGCACCGCTCACCTTTTTCCCCTCGTCAATTCTATGATTCACCTCTTCTTTCAGAGACCCATCTGCTGACACGTTCACTCCTAAATATCTGAATACATTCACCTCCTCCCACATATTCTCTCCCTTCACTCTGTTATCCAATCTTTCGTTTCCTAATTTTTTTTTTATTCTCATCACCTTACTCTTTCCTACATTCACTTTGAATTTTCTCTTACATACCCTACCAAACTCATCCACCAACCTCTGAAACTTCTCTTCAGAATCGCCCAAAAGCACAGTGTCATCAGCAAAGAGCGACAGTGACATCCCCCACTTTGCGTTAGATTCTTTATCTTTTAACTCCACACCTCTTGCCAACACCCGAGCATTCATTTCTCTTACAACCCCATCTATAAATATAATGATGCTACTACTGCTTCTGTTGATGCTGCTGCTGCTTCTTCTGTTGATGGTAGTGCTGCTGCTGCTTCTGTTGATGTTGGTGCTGCTGCTTCTTCTGTTGATGCTACTGTTGCTGCTTCTATTGATGCTGCTGCTTCTGTTGATGCTACTGCTGCTTTTGTCGCTGATACTGCTGCTTCTGTTGCTGCTGTTGATAGTGTGCGGCTAGGAGCTGGACTTAAGTTTCTGCTGGTGCTCCTATTGATATTTCTGCTCTTGTTGCTGCTTTGTTGTCTGCTGCAGTTGCGGCTGCGGCTACTACCACTGCTACTACTGCTATTACTACTACTACTACTACTATTACTACTGCCACTGCTGCTATTTCTGCAGCAATTATTGCTTTCAACAGTACAGCTATCATAAGATGCAATGATAGTGACTGAGAGGAACGATCACTGGAAGGAGGAACACTGCAGCAGGCCTGTTGGCTCATACTAGGCAGGTCCTTCACAATCCATCCCACCAACCCAATTCTCAATGCTACCCAAGCAATAAACTTTATGTACTATAGTTTTTAATGTAGAGGAGATATTGTCACAGCCTTTATAAAAAAAACAACAACCAGAGGGCTAAGAAAACTGACATCAAGATTTTTGTCGACAATTATCGCAAGGTTAATAATAATAATAATAATAATAATAATAATAATAATAATAATAATAATAATAATAAATATTGCTGTTATCTTACGATTATCTTATCAGAATTATTATTATTATTATTATTATTATTTTAGGGAAGTGATTAAAGCATAAATCCGCAGGTGTTACATACGAAGACCCGAGAGATGGGAGGTAATCATTTCTAATTCGAGGAAGAAAAGAAGAGCCCAACACCAGCGTCAAAACTCCCTTCTTGAAGGGCTTATTTTAAGAAACACCTGAAACTGACTTGGCTGAAAATCTTATAGATTTTATAAGAGGTCAGATGTCGTGGACACGACTTCCAGAGCCTCAGAAAGGCCTTGACACATAGCAAAAATAATAATGAATATATATATATATATATATATATATATATATATATATATATATATATATATATAATATAATATATATGTCGTGCCGAATAGGCAGAACTTGGAATCTTGGCTTAAATAGCAACGCTCATCTTGCCATATAGGACAAGTGAAAATTTGTGTATGCAATAATTTTTCCAAAACCATTCTGAACCTAACGAAAAAAATATATTTAATTGTGCTCGTTTAATACTAAATTACTGTAAATGTATTTAAAATATATTTAGTTGGGTTAGGCTAAAATAAATTGCTCTTGTTATAATAAGGTTAGGTAAGTTTTCTAAGATTCTTTTGGTGCATAATTAAAAAATTTTACATTAACATTAATGAAAAAAACATATCTTTAAACGTATAAGAGAAAATTTCAGAAAAGACTTAATTTTAAATGAGTTCTTGCTAATTGACCAGTTTTACATATTCGGCACGACATATATATATATATGGTCAACACTCATTTTCTGGCCAATGATATTATACCGATTTCAGGTCATGTTTGTGGTGCTGATTCCGAATATCATCAGTTATGCTTGATTGGCTCTAATTTTTGATAAATTGGGTATCCCTCTGAAAAAAATAAGAGATGTCAAAAATATATTGATCAGGCGGAGCTAACTTACAAATCGCATTGAAATTATTTTTTGGATCATGCAAAAGTAAAATCTTGTAATACATACTAGTACTTGATTCTACAAAATAACAGATTAATATATTAAGATAATTCAGATACCTCTAATTACTGCAGATGAAAACGTTTATGTACGATTTTCTTCTATGTTGGTCATCAACATATTTGAGTGAGCAATTGGAAGAGATGCATATTGGTAACAATGGTTATAAATGACCATAATTTTTAAAGGGGTGGACCGGTAAGCCAGCGGAAGGCCTCGGTCAGATGACCAAAAGCTCCAAAGGCGGGTCATCATCTGACTAAGACCCGCGTCAGGAAACATTTGTCCTGTTTCCTGACGAACCTTACCTAACCTAACCTGCATATTGGTTTACCATTGTACATTAAGACAGATTTCAAGCTTCTAATGGAGCTGTCTATAAACAGCCGCCAATCTTTTGGTCGATATTCAAGTCCCATCCGAAGTAGTAGTCCAGAGATGTTATTGCAGTATACAAGTTAATCTTGGCTGAAGTAAGGAAGGAGTTCAGCCTCTCTTGTCTAACAAGCTGTTATTTTAACTTCTTGTTGTAGACGGTTCTTTTCTTTTAGTCTGGATTCTAAAAGTTTAGATGTTTGCTTTGGCAGACTGAGTTTATGTATCAGATCATTGAGTTTTTGGGAGAACTACTTGGATGTTGAAATGCTTACTTCATATTCACTTCCACTGTTATCAACTGTGTTACATCCTAAACTCTGAGTTTCTCAACATCTGACAAGGGAAGGTCAGGCAGTGTTGTAAACACTGGTATGTTAACGTCTTCGCTGTGTGGCACAGATCTCCTTGCTGACTCTAAATCAGGATATTCCCATTTGACTTTCTTGTATCGATTAAAACCTTTCGCAGTCACCATACAGAAATAACAGTTGTCGTGGTGGTTTCTCGGTTCTCACCACACCATAGACACACCGAAGCTTAAACTTTTCCTTTCCCTTTTTTCCCACTGTCGTAAACATTCTACACAGATTTTGCAAACCATATTGGAGAGCCCAAGACTTGTCTTGTTCTCTAAGCACCACTCCAAAATTAGCAAGATAAGCTTGTTTTACAAAAACTGTGATGTTTTTTCTTTGTTTCTGCAAAAAGTATTTGCCACAAATGTAGCAAAATGCATTGGGATTGTTTATGCAGACTCTTCATGAAGAACTCATGTAACTCTGGGGAAAAATAACAAAATGAAGGTTACAGTATTGTCACGAGTTGTTTTTGATGCAACTCCTTTCGTTAAATATTAAATCATTTAAAAATGAAATTCTAATCTTTATTAAAACTATCTGTACATATAAATTGTCAATACATATGCATATACACACGTTATGACTAAGTTCCATGTTAAATGAAGGTAGGTATGCAATATCTCACAAACTAGAGCCAATTTGAAAAACCGACTGACGTTTTCGAATTCAGCAACCTCAAAATACCCTGAATATATTCAAATATCTTTGGCAACGAAAATTAAACTTCGTCAATGTAAATATCTAATCAGCCAATCGCAATCGCAACAATTGTTTTTAAGTGGTTCACTTGTTGTTCAGATCTAACATCAGAATGGGGAAGAAATGTGATCTAAGTAATTTTCATCTTGGAATTATTGTTGATACCAAGCAGAATGGTTTAAGTAACTCAGAAACTGCTGATCTGGCATTTTCACGCACAGCAGTATTTAGACTTTACCCGGTGAGTGGCAGTTCTGTGGGCAAGAATGCCTTGGTAATGAGAGGGGTCAGAGGAGAATGACTGGATGAGAGAAAAAGGACAGTAACTCTACCGCACATTAGAACAGTGGCATGAAGAAGAGCATCTCTGAATGCACAACATGTCGAACCTGGAAGTGGATGGGTTCCAGTATCAGAAGACAAAACTGTGTTCCACCAGATGTGCATAGCTGAAGATTGGAAAAATGTCGCTTGGTCTGACATATCATGATTCCTAGTGCAACATGCATGTGGTTGGGTCAGAATTTGGGAAGGGGTAGAACGGAAGATTTCGCAGCATGGATGTACAGACGACAGATCTGCAGCAACTGCGTGATGCTATATCAACATGAACCAGAAACTCTAGGGAATGTTTCCAATACCTTATTGAATTCTTGTCACGAAGAATTCAGGCTATTTTGGGGGGCAAAGAGTGCCTTGCTCAGTACTACAAGGGTATACCACACGTGCCCACACCGAGTGTGTGTGTGTGTGTGTGTGTGTGTGTGTGTGTGAATAGGTAAAATTTTTAATTTTGGCTTAAATAGCAACACTCTTCTTGCCGAATAAGGCAAGCGAAAAATTGTGTATGCAATTATTTCGCAAAAATCATTCTGAACCTAACGAAAACAATATATTTCATTGTGTTTGTTTATTAAATTATTGTAAACCTACCTAAAATATATTTAGTTGGATTAGGCTAAATTAAATTGTGCGTGTTATAATAAGGTTAGGTATGTTTTCTGAAGTTCTTTTGGTACAAAATTATTAATTTTTACATTAACATAAATGAAAAAATATATATTTAAATGTATAAGAGAAAATTTTAGAAAGAACTTAATTTTAAATGAGTTCTTGCTAACTGACCAGTTTTTCCTATTCGGCACGATTATATATAATATATATAATATATATATTATATATATATATTATATATATATATATATATATATAAATATAAATATATATATATATATATATATATATATATATATATATATATATATATTATATATATATACCCTTTCTAGGTATACTCCAGGTATGTTCAGGAATAGTAACAACTTTACAGTACCTTGACTGACAGCAGAGTAACAGAACCTTCACTCCACCATATATATAACAATGGTTATAAATGACCATAATTTTAAAGGGGTGGACCGGTAAGCCAGCGGAAGGCCTCGGTCAGATGACCGAAAGCTCCAAAGGCGGGTCATCATCTGACTAAGACCCGCGTCAGGAAACATTTGTCCTGTTTCCTGACGAACCTTACCTAACCTAACCTAACTCCACCATGAAGGTTCTGTTATTGTTCTGACGCAGTGCCTCATGTTACTGTGACATATGACAACCGTGCCTTCACGGTACAGTAATAGCATGGTAACCGTATCTTCACGGTACAGTGACAGCATGGTATCCGAATCTATACGATAAAGTGACAGCATGGTAACTGGATCTTCACAGTACAGTGACAGCATGGTAACTGGATCTTCACAGTACAGTGACAGCATGGTAACTGGATCTTCACAGTACAGTGACAGCACGGTACCGTGACAAAAAGTTTTATTTCCCCAAGTCCTTCATTATTATTATAATCAAGGGGGAAGCGCTAAACCCGGAAGATTATACAGCGCCTGGGGGGAAGGGGATGTGGAAGGCATTCAGGCTTAATTCGGGGAACTGGAGCACAGATCCAATTCCCTAAATCAAGAGCCCCTCACCAACATCAAGGAACCTTCCTTGAGGGGCCCAAGTCCTTCAGTGTTGTGGAGGGCGGCGTCATGGTTGCCATGGTAACAGTAAAGGAGCTGTGAGCCAGCCTTCTCTAACTAATTATGTCTAGGTGGCTGTATGTCTGATTGCTGTCTGGCTCACTGTTGTGTGTGACTTACTGGTTGTCTGTCCGACAGGCTGTCTGCATGGATGTCTGTCCGACGGGCTGTCTGCCTGGATGTCTGTCCGACGGGTTGTCTGCCTGGATGTCTGTCCGACGGGCTGTCTGTCTGGCTGGCCAGGTGACTGGATAGCTGTGAATCCGTCTGTCTTTCCGGCTGTCTGGTTCGTTGTGTCTGGATGGCTGTCTGAATGGCTAACTGGGTGACTGGCTAGCTGTTTCGTTTTTTTCTGTCTGAATGAACTATACTGAATGGCAATATTGATACCTGTTCTCCTGACCCTCATCATACCTGCTCTTACAACTATGCAAGGAGTTTGCCTTCTCTCCCTTCGCATCATTGGTCGCTTCACTTCCCTACTATTCCAAAATCGAAGAAGTAATCCCTATTATTTATCCTCACAGTTCAGTCTGACCTAATCTACAATTGTTAAATCATCTCGGTATTTTAACGGTGATAACTATGTCTTCCTTTATCTTTTCCAAAGACGTTAAGTTTATTTCCTTTAGTATCTTCCAAAGTCCATGCTCCTCCTTTGTCTGTGGCTAATTCCGCTGTAAATTTCTCTCAACCATCCCAATCTTCCGACGATGTTTTATCAGGCAAGTGCTTCAAGTTGATGCTGCAGACTCCATGATTCCTTTAATATATGCAGTGTATGACGTACTATGTTAAGGATCCTGAAGGTCGTTTTTTTATGTTCGCCAGCCTCGCATTTACTGCCGAAGTTACCAGGTTGATGTTCATCTCGGGCAATTTGTTAGGTGAGATGTTCACTGCAAGGTCGTTTTCTTAAACTGATGATATACTTCCTCTCTGGACATTCCTCTACATCCCAGATCTGCGTGCCCCTGCACTTGTTTGGGTTGCACCCCAGTATTCACTTGTTTGTCCGCTGCAATCTCCGTCTTCTGAAAAGACGTCTTCCGTTCGTTCTCTTTCATTGTTTTATATCCGGAGTCACATAGGATTTACCCACTCAAGCAGGTAATTGCATAAATCAGGAACAGTAATGACCTCAGTATTGATCCTTGGAAAACCTCATTTGGTATCCTCGTTTATCAAAATACCAACTTGATCCACCAGAATGCCTCACCCTTACTTGCTCTTTTAGCTTCTGAATCAAACTTGTAACTAAATCTGCGTCGGTATTCTCTGGCAGTCTTACCTCTCCAGGCGCATCCCATGATACTCTTGTACATATTTCTTTGGATACGATGAATATTTATGATACCGACCTCTTTTATACAGTGTCCCCTGTTTGACTTCCCTAATTAAACATATTTCTATAAGAACCATTTTTCTGGTAGCTCTTTTATGTCTAGCGATTTACAAAAGATATCTCCGTGGTCTCGATCTGTTGCTTTCCATAGCTTTGGTTGTGTTCGGCTCCTTTAGGATTACTTTCACTTTCTCATTAGTTTTGTTGATTTATTTTGGTGGAATGTGATAAGTGTTGGCTACATTGCTACTGTTTTCATTTCTCATTCCTCTATGAATAATGCCCTATATTCTGCTCAGTTTTTCGCTTACTTCTCTGTTGACCTCTGTGAGTTTTTAGATTACATTTTGATAGAAAAAGCGACTAGTTTATTGTGCACCCCATGTTCCTCCAGTGAACGGTAGCACAAAAACTTATGAATACAAAATGTCTTAGGGACTAGGCCCAATAAAATGTTAGTAGGACTTCATATGTGTGTATTTACATATAATTCGCATTTCCATCTGATGTACGAAAATTTAAAATGTTTGCTAACAATATCGATATTTTATTTTCTCTAGTAAGATATCGTGTCATAATGTTACCAAACTGTTTAATTTCATATTCCTCAACATAGTGCATCAAGAAAATGGCCATAAGGCTGCCCATATACTTTGCATCAGTTTATCATCCGTGTATATGAAAAACTGCCAAAAGTACTTGTAACTAATCCTAAGCTACTACAACACCAGCCAGTCTGTTTACAAATAACAGATAAGTATACAGACGTGCATATATCGGACATATATACAAATAACAGAGAACTTGGAAGTCCAGCGAAGGTTCTCTGTTGAGATCTACTTCAATTAGGATTAAAAACTATCGTGACTTAGACCATTTACAAAGTCACACTAACCAGAAGTGAAGCAGGACGGCTATATATAGGCAGGAAGAGGTAGTGGTGGTGGTAGGTAGTAGTAGTAGTAGTAGTAGTAGTAGTAGTAGTAGTAAGTAGTGGTAGTAGTAGTATAGTAGTAGTAGCAGTAGTAGTAGTAGTAGTAGTAGTAGTAGTAGTAGTAGTAGTAGTAGTAGTGGTAGTAGTGGGGAACTAAGGAGGAGGAGCCAGTCGTAAGCTCCTGTCTTCTATGTGCGGGTTATTTGTGTATCGTGACTTAGTGTATGAACCAAGGAGAGAAAAGCAAAAGCTCTCCTCTCCATCCCTTTCACTCCTACCGGCATGAAAAACAGGGTTAAAAAAAATTGTCATATAGTCCATAGGGGAAACCGAATTTGTCGAGAAATATGGTAGAAAGACTTTACTTATATACTAAGCTTTGGTTCCCAAAACAAGATCTTTATGTATGTTGACATGAAGGTTTGCCGAGCATATATTGTCATTCTGTTATGTGAGTGTTTCTTTGTTTTTTTCTCTTATATAATAAGCACTTTTCAGTATTCCTTCAAGTAATCTTTAAAAATAATTCTAATCTTCACCTTGTACATACGCACAGCCGTTATTAATAACTCTTCTGTTTATTTTCTAACTTTCTTCAGTCCTGTGCTCTATATTTCTTCCAAGGTCATGATTTTTCGTCTCGCCTTCTATAGCCCTTGTTAAAGCAAGGTTTTGTGTTTTATATATCTTCCCTCATAACCCATTATAAATCTTCTGTGACCTGACAGAACTTAATATCTGGTCGCTCTATCATCTCCTTGGCTGTCTTCCCTTCGTCTTCCCTGTCTGAGTTTCTTCTCTCAAGATAAGTGCCAATTCTTCACAGTATTCTCTTTTGTAATGTAATGTGTTTTCTTGTTTTTATCGCATTCCATTGATCTCTCCGTTTCGCTTAGGTAATGAGAACTGGCGAATAGTTGTAGACCATAGTAAATTATAATTGTCTAATTCGCTTTGTGTGTGTGTGTGTGTGTGTGTGTGTGTGTGTGTGTGTGTGTGTGTGTGTGTGTACTCACCTATTTGTGGTTGCAGGGGTCGATTCATAGCTCCTGGCCCCGCCTCTTCACTGATTGCTACTAGGTCCTCTCTCCCCCTGCTCCATGAGCTTCATCAGACCTCGCCTTAAAACTATGTATGGTTCCCGCCTCCACTACGTCACTTCTAGGCTATTCACGGACTGTGTGTGTGGGAGCGCGCTCACGTGTGCTCGCCTAACTGTGGATAGTCTCAACTCCTGGCCCCGCCTCTCTACCTTCCGCTACTGGTTACACTCTCCTAGCTGCTTGGACCCTATCATAACCAGTCTTCAAGCATTTCAGATTCTGCCTCATTTCTCTTAGTGTTTGAATAAATAGCAAGTCATGAGAGGAAAGCCCAGCAGCACCTGCCTTATCTCACGCTCCAGCAGCGAAGGACTGAAATATCTGGCTCATTAACGGAGGAAGCTGTCTCCAGCTCTCCTTCCTGGGGGATCAGTGAGCCACCTCCAGGGAGAAGTCTCACCCCCTCACTCTCCCTGGTTGGGGAACATCCACACGTTATGCGGGAATTTCACCCTGCCTCACACCCAGATGACAGCCTCACCCCACACCTCACACTCAGGTGGGAGTCTCATTCCACACCTCACACCCAAGTGGGAGCCTCAACTCGCACCTCACACCCATATGAGAGCCTTACCCCACATCTAACAGAGATGAGAACCTCACCCCCACACATTACACCCAGGTGGGAGCCTCATCCCACACTACACACCCAGGTAGGAGCCTCACCCACGCATCACACCCAGGTGGGAGTCACACCTCACACCCAGGTGGGAGCCTCACCCACACATCACACCCAGGTGGGAACCTCACCCCACACCTCATACCCAAGTGGGAGCCTCACCCACACATCACACCCAGGTGGGTGCCTCACCCCACAACTCACACCCAGGTGGGAGCCTCACCCACACCTCATACCCAAGTGGGAGCCTCACCCACACATCACACCCAGGTGGGTGCCTCACCCCACAACTCACACCCAGGTGGGAGCCTCACCCACACATCACAACCAGGTGGGAGCCTCACCCACACATCACACCCAGGTGGGAGCCTCACCCACACATCACACCCAGGTGGGAGCCTCACCCCACACCTCACACCCAGGTGGGTGCCTCACCCCACACCTCACACCCAGGTGGGAGCAACACCCACCCCTCACACCCAGGTGGGAGTCTCACCTCACACCCAGGTAGGTGCCTCACCCCACACCTCACACCCAGGTGGGAGCCTCATCCACGCATCACACCCAGGTGGGAGCCTCACCCCAGACCTCACACCAAGGTGGGAGCCTCACTCACGCATCACACATAGGTGGGTGCCTCACCTCACACCCAGGTGGGAACCACACCTACACCTCACACCCAGGTGGGAGTCTCACCTCACACCCAGGTGGGTGCCTCACCCCACACCTCACACCCAGGTGGGTGCCTCACTCCACACCTCACACCCAGGTGGGAGCCTCACCTCAAACCTCACACCCAGGTAGGAGTCTCACCCCACACCTCACACTCAGGTGGGAGCCTCACCCACATCTCACACCCAGGTGGGTGCCTCACCCCACACCTCACACCCAGGTGGGAGACTCATCCCGCACCTCACACCCGGGTGGGAGCCTCACCCACACTTCACACCCAGGTGGGAGCTTCACCAACACCTCACACCCAGGTGGGAGCCTCACCCACACTTCACACCCAGCTGGGAGCCTCACCCACACCTCACACCCAGGTGGGAGCCTCACCCACACCTCACACCCAGATGGAAGCCTCAACCCACGCCTCACACCCAGGTGAGAGCCTCACCCACACTTCACACCCAGGTGGGAGCCTCACCCACACCTCACACCCAGGTGGGAGCTTCACCCACACCTCACACCCAGGTGGGAGCCTCACGCCACACCTCACACCCAGGTGAAAGCCTCACCCCATACCTCACACCCAGGTGGGAGCCTCACCCCACACCCAGGTGGGAGCCTCACCCCACACCCATGTGGGAGCCTCACCCACACATCACAACCATAAATTCGTTAGAAAACATTCAGCGTAGGATGACTAAATTAATACATAGCATTAGAAATCTTCCTTATGAAGAAAGATTGAAGACTCTTAAGTTACATTCACTTGTTAGACGAAGAATGAGGGGAGACCTCATCGAAGTGTATAAGTGGAAGATAGGTATTAATAAAGGGGATATTAATAAGGTCTTGAGGATATCCCTCCAAGAGAGAACCCGCAGTAATGGATTTAAATTAGGTAAGTTTAGATTTAGAAAGGACATAGGAAAGTATTGGTTTGGGAATAGGGTAGTTGATGAGTGGAACAGTCTACCTAGTTGGGTTATTGAGGCTAGGACTTTGGGTAGTTTCAAATTTAGGTTGGTTTAGAAAGACACGTAAGCAAACACTATGACATATTTATTAGAAAACGTTTCTGTCCTGAGACCTTGATCACTTCTAACATACAGAGATAAAGGCATTATATATATAGGCGGAGAGTGAGGTGTGACGCACGTGACCTCAGGTCACGTGCGTCACACCTCACTCTCCGCCTATATATATAATGCCTTTCTATCTCTGTATGTTAGTGGGATGAATTGTAAAGGACCTGCCTAGTATGGGCCAACAGGCCTGCTGCAGTGTTCCTCCTTTCTTATGTTCTTATGTTCTTAAGTAAATAATATCAAATTCTTTATCGTGGTCAACAGCCTCAAAAGCTTTACTGAAGTTAATAAATTAGTTAGACAAGACCGGCCTCTTGTGAATCCATGCTGAGTATCCTTAATCAAGCTATGCTTATCGAGATGGCTTCTTATAATCTGAGCTATAATTGACTCTAGTAATTTGCCTACAATTGAGGTCAGGCTTATTGGGCGGTAATTTGACGGTAACGACTTGTCCCCTGTTTTAAAAATAGGAATTACATTAGCCATCTTCCACATATCAGACACTACACCTGTTTGAAGAGATAAATTAAAAATATTAGTTAATGGTTCACAGATTTCCATTTTGCATTCCTTAAGAACCCTTGAAAAAACCTCATCAGGACCCGGTGACTTATTTTGCTTCAGTCGGTCTATCTGCTTCACAACCATTTCACTAGTGACTGTGATGTTACATAATTTATCTTCTTCTGATCTACTATAAAAATTAATTACCGGAATATTATTAGTGTCTTCCTGTGTAAAAACCGAGAGAAAATAATTATTTAAAATCGAGCACATTTCATTCTCTTTGTTAGTAAGATGCCCATAGTTATTTTTAAGGGGACCTATCTTATCTCTGACTTTTGTTCTATAGACCTGGAAAAAACTTTTTGGGTTAGTTTTAGAATCCCTAGCAACTTTAATTTCATAGTCCCTTTTAGCTTTTCTTATCCCCTTTTTAATGTCCCTCTTAATGTCAATATACTGATTCATAAGATGACCCTCGCCTCTTTTGATACGCCTATAAATTCCTTTCTTATGCCCTAGTAGATATTTCAGCCTATTATTCATCCATTTTGGGTCATTTCTATTTGATCTAATTTCCTTATAAGGGATAAACGTTCTTTGAGCAGCATGTATTGTGTTCAGAAAACTGTCATATTGGTAGCTCTCTTCGTTACCCCAGTCAACAGATGATAAGTGTTCTCTAAGCCCATCGTAATCTGCTAAGAGAAAATCTGGGACTGTTACTGAGTTATCCCTACTATCATACTTCCATTCAATTCTAAATGTAATTGATTTGTGGTCGCTAGCACCCAGTTCCTCTAAAACTTCTAAATTATTAACAAGGGATTCATTGTTTGCCAGAACTAAGTCAAGCAGGTTATTACCCCTTGTAGGTTCTGTCACAAACTGCTTCAAAAAACAATCCTGAACTACTTCTAAGAAAATCGTATATGATTCTAAATTCCCAGTCAAGAAATTCCAATCAATATGACTAAAGTTAAAGTCTCCTAGAATTACTACATTATCGTGCCTTGTGGCCCTAACAATTTCCTCCCATAGTAGTCTCCCCTGATCCCTATCTAAATTTGGGGGACGGTATATCACACCTAAAATTAATTTTTCATGCCCCTCTGAAAATTCTATCCAAACAGACTCTGTATGTGTTACTTCAGACTTAATACCCGTTTTTATGCAACAGTTCAAGCGATCTCGGACATACAATGCCACCCCACCCCCCTTCCCGATACTTCTATCTACTTGGAACAATTTAAAACCCTGAATGTGACATTCTGCAGGCATGTCCCGACTTTTTGAATTAAACCACGTCTCAGTAATGGCAAATACATCTATGTTACCTGCACTAGCAACTAGTCTCAACTCGTCCATCTTACACCCAGGTGGGAGCCTCACCCCACACCTCACACCCAGGTGGGAGCCTCACCCCACACCTCACACCCAGGTGGGAGCCTCACCCCACACCTCACACCCAGTTGGGAGTCTCACCCACACCTCACACTCAGGTGAGAGCCTCACCCAACACCTCACACCCAGGTGAGAGCCTCACCCAACACCTCACACCCAGGTGAGAGCCTCACCCAACACCTCACACCCAGGTGAGACCCTCACCCAACACCTCACACCCAGGTGAGACCCTCACCCAACACCTCACACCCAGGTGAGACCCTCACCCAACACCTCACACCCAGGTGAGACCCTCACACCCAGGTGAGAGCCTCACCCAACACCTCACACCCAGGTGGGAGACTCACCCAACACCTCACACCCAGGTAAGAGCCTCACCCAACACCTCACACCCAGGTGAGAGCCTCACCAAACACCTCACACCCAGGTGGGAGACTCACCCAACACCTCACACCCAGGTGAGAGCCTCACCCAACACCTCACACCCAGGTGAGAGCCTCACCCAAAACCTTACACCCCGGTGGGAGCCTCACCCCACACCTCACACCCAGGTGGGAGACTCACCCAACACCTCACACCCAGATGAAAGCCTCACCCAACTCCTCACACCCAGGAGGGAGACTCACCCTACACCTCACACCCAGGTGAGAGCCTCACCCAACACCTCACACCCAGGTGAGAGCCTCACCCAACACCACACACCCAGGTGGGAGGTTCACCCTACATCTCACACCCAGGTGGGAGCTTCACCCACACATCACACCCAGGTGGGAGACTCACCCCACACCTCACACCCAGGTGGGAGACTCACCCCACACCTCACACCCAGGTGAGAGCCTCACCCCACACCTCTCACCCATTTAGGAACCTCATCCCACACCTCACACCCAGGGGAGAGCCTCACCCCACACCTCACACCCAGGGGAGAGCCTCACCCCACACCTCACACACAGGGGAGAGCCTCATCCCACACCTCACACTCAGAGGAGAGTCTCACCCCATACCTCACACTCAGGCGAGAGCCTCACCCCACACCTCACACCCAGGGGAGAGCCTCATCCCACACCTCACACTCAGAGGAAAGCCTCACCCCATACCTCACACTCAGGCGAGAGCCTCACCCCACACCTCACACCCAGGGGAGAGCCTCATCCCACACCTCACACTCAGAGGAGAGCCTCACCCCATACCTCACACTCAGGGGAAAGCCTCACCCCACACCTCACACCCAGGGGAGAGCCTCACCCCACACCTCACACTCAGAGGAGAGCCTCACCCCATACCTCACACTCAGGGGAGAGCCTCACCCCACACGTCACACCCAGGGGAGAGCCTCACCCCACACCTCACACTCAGAGGAGAGCCTCACCCCATACCTCACACTCAGGGGAGAGCCTCACCCCACACCTCACACCCAGGGGAGAGCCTCACCCCACACCTCACATTATTTAATTATCTCTGCCAATCAGTGGTGCTTACTGACAATAAAATTATCCACTGATGCCTCATCCTGAAGCCAGAATATTATTGTTGTTCATATGTAGTTTGGATGCAGGTTACAGGGAAAGTTGAGTAATTATCAGTAATATTCTCGTTGATTTTGTTATAATTTAGAGAAGCTGTTACGTTTACCCAAATATGGTCAAGAGAATCTGCAGATGTCTCAGTGATACGCGTGGTTTTAGTTGTTAAAGATGCTAGCTATTTGTGGATCATCTGCTTGAACGAGATTAATGTTAAACCCATCATCAAATGATGCTGGTTTAGTTTATCATATATGATTAGGTCTTTGAGGTTGTCCCTAAAGGTGACTATTTTGTATGTGGGGTTCTGTAGACAGTACCTATTGCTATTGGGGTACTTATGTTTTCAGTTGTAAATTGAGTAAACGTGTATTCGCGGTGGTCATCTCTGGTACATGTTAAATTTATGCATTGCATCTCACTGGAAGAGAATAGTTATGGATGCGTGTGTATCCAGGTACGTCACGGATGCCTGTTGTGTCATGTTTTAGCTAGGTTCTGTGGGAATAATAAAGGTTAATTTAGCATGTAGTGACTAGAGGAGGGCTGTGACGTCATCATATGTTTACTAAGTAAGTAAGTAAGTAAGTAAGTTTATTCAGGTATACACAAATACAGTTACATAGAATTATCATACATAGCAGCATATGTGTAGAGAACCTGGGATAACCCAAAAAAGTCAGACAGAGTGACTTATTTCCATTGGGGTCCTTTTACCTTATTATTATAATATAAAGGTTATAATATTTTCTTATTATTCTACAATGAAGATAACATCTTATTATCATACTAAAAAGACTATCTACTACACGAGGGTCATTAAGACTATCTACAATACGAGGGTCATTACTAGGAATAAGGTAAAATTTACATGTATGTTAGCTAAAAAATAGAAAATCATTCCCCTCCCTTTCTGTAGCTACATTCATCAGATACCTTTTGGCAGTCTTCTTGAACTGGTTCATGCTATGACTGGCTTTGACATGTGCGGGCAGTCTGTTCCATTCCTTTATTGCTGTACAATAAAAGGTGTTCGAAGCCTGGCCAATGACTGTGGGTACTACAAAGTTGTGCTCTCTCCCCCTAGTACTATGATTGCTTTGGTTCCCAACCTTGACAAAATTGACAGCAAGATATTCTGGACATTGTTTGTGAGCAATTTTATAAACATGATTTAGCTTCAGTTGTTTTACTCTGTCTTCAACATTCAGCATATCCAACTGCTGTAATTCATCCTGGTCTACATGTTCTCTTGGTCCCAGCCCCAGGATGAATCTTACGATTTTGTTCTGGGTGATTTGCAGTCTATCTTTCAGTTTTTTTGTCAAGGCAGAGTACCAAGAAGAGCAAGCGTAATCCATATGGCATTGTATAAGGGCTAGACATAGGGTCCTGCGAGCCTCAGTAGGTAGACTCTGTGCTTGTCTATACAGGAACTTCAGTCTGGCATTCGCTTTCTTTACTACACTGTTCCCTATCTGACATTGAAGCTAACAATTGAGATGTTACTGAAGATGATTTACATTGGCTAGTTATGTAATATCTGCAGTTTTGGTTAGCTGTAAACTGATTATTGTAGTGATCTGAGGAAAAGTTAAGGTCTGGATCTATATTAGCAGGTTAAGTTAAGTAAGATTCGTTAGGGGACAGGACAATGCTTCCTGACCCAGGTCCTAGTCATATGATGACCAGCTACTGGTCATTTGACTGAAACCTTCCACTGGATTACCGTCCATCCCTCTAAAAAAAATATTTTTTTATTTATTTTGACACACCACTAGTTTCCCATCGAGATATGGTGAACCTGAAACAGAAGACCCAACTTAAAAAAGTTGTTTTCATTTTGCATCTAGTAATTTTTATAGAAGGGGCTACTAGCCCCTTCCTCCCTGTATTTCAGTCGTCTCTCATGGCTTACAGAGGAAGGATTCTCTTCCACTCTTCCATGGAGAGGAAATATATAATAACAAGAACCTTAAGAAAATATACGAAAACTCTGATGGGTATGTATACATATATGTATACATGCATGTGTAATGTGACCTAAGCTTACGTAGAAGTAGCAAGATGAACGCGTTATCTTGCGCGTTTTTTAGACAGAAAAAAACATCAGCAAATCCTACCATTGTGTAAAGCAATTACGTTTTCCTTTTTACACTCATTTGGCAGGACGGTAGTACCTCCCTGGGTAGTTACTGTCTACCAACCTACTACCTAACTAGAAATTAGCATATATAACTGTATTCATGAGGTTAGGTTAGGTAAGGTTCGTCAGAAAACAGGACAAATGTTTCCTGACGCGGGTCTTAGTCAAATCTATCATATTTGCATATTGATCGCTTGCTTCAGCTTCTTTAGAGATCCTCGAATCTGGTGTCCATTCGTGGTTACACAGAAGTCATCGTATCTTGAGAGTTCATTGTTTCTGCGATGTGCATTGACCACACACACACACACACACACACACACACACACACACACACACACACACACACACACACACAAATATATATATATATATAATATATATATATATATATATATATATATATATATATATATATATATATATGCAATAAGATCACAGTAAACAGGTGATTTCAAAATATGCAAAACAACCACTCTGAAAGAATAGAGAAATTCCAAGCGCTTTCGTGGCTACTCACATTATCAAGGAACTATGAAAGTGAAGCATCCAAGGAAGCTATATAATGGGTCGGCCAGCACCTCACTATCAGATCCCACAACGGTTAAACACGTGACGCGCGGCGAGCCAACTTGGATAGGTCCTTTGCAAAACTCACCCCCAAGCTATTTATTTGTCCAGTGTATTATTAAATTCTTCCCAAATTCTATTAATTATAAATGGATCTAATTTATATAAACCAAAGGAAATATTCATATTATTGTCAAAACTGCTTTTTATGAAACAAGATTCAATTATATTCCTGTCGACCATGGACTTGCTTGATACTACTTTCTCAACTTTTTGAAAATCAATTGGATGGTTAAAATCTCTTACATGAATAAATAGAGCATTGGAATCTTGTCCAGTTCTAATGCTATATTTATGTTGTTTTAATCTTAGTTCGAGATTTTTACCAGTTTGACCGTAATAAACCCCTTGGGGTCTTTCATATGTGGTTTTAAGCTTCGAATACACAGTAGAGCTACAAGTGGAAGGGGAAGCAGGAAGGCCAGGACGAATGAAGCCAAACTACAAGAAAGGGGACTACACGGGAATGAGGAACTTCCTGAACGGGGTTCAGTGGGACAGAGAACTGGCAGGGAAGCCAGTTAATGAGATGATGGAATATGTAGCAACAATGTGCAAGGAGGCTGAGGAGAGGTTTGTACCCAAGGGTAACAGGACTAATGAAAAAGCCAGGATGAGCCCATGGTTCACCCAAAGGTGCAGGGAGGCAAAAACCAAGTGTGCTAGGGAATGGAATAAATATAGAAGGCAAAGGATCCAGGAGAATAAGGAGAGCGGTCGTAGAGCCAGAAATGAATATGCACATATAAGAAGGGAGGCCCAACGACAATATGAAAACGACATAGCAACGAAAGCCAAATCTGATCCGAAGCTGTTATACACCCACATCAGGAGGAAAACAACAGTCAAGAACCAGGTAATCAGGCTAAGAAAGGAAGGAGGAGAGACAACAAGAAATGACCGTGAAGTATGTGAAGAACTCAACAAGAGATTCAAAGAAGTGTTCACAGAGGAGACAGAAGGGACTCCAGAAAGACGGAGAGGTGGGGCACACCACCAAGTGCTGGACACAGTGCACACAACCGAGGAAGAAGTGAAGAGGCTTCTGAGTGAGCTAGATACCTCAAAGGCAATGGGGCCAGATAACATCTCCCCATGGGTATTGAGAGAGGGAGCAGAGGCGCTATGTGTACCCCTAACAACAATATTCAATACATCTATCGAAACAGGGAGATTGCCTGAGGCATGGAAGACAGCAAATGTAGTCCCAATCTTTAAAAAAGGAGACAGACATGAAGCATTAAACTACAGACCAGTGTCACTGACATGTATAGTATGCAAAATCATGGAGAAGATTATCAGGAGAAGAGTGGTGGAACACCTAGAAAGGAATGATCTCATCAACAGCAGCCAACATGCTTTCAGGGACGGGAAATCCTGTGTCACAAACCTACTGGAGTTCTATGACATGGTGACAGCAGTAAGACAAGAGAGAGAGGGGTGGGTGGATTGCATTTTCTTGGACTGCAAGAAGGCGTTTGACACAGTTCCACACAAGAGATTGGTGCAAGAACTGGAGGACCAAGCAGGGATAACAGGGAAGGCACTACAATGGATCAGGGAATACTTGTCAGGAAGACAGCAGCGAGTCATGGTACGTGGCGAGGTGTCAGAGTGGGCACCTGTGACCAGCGGGGTCCCGCAGGGGTCAGTCCTAGGACCAGTGCTGTTTCTGGTATTTGTGAACGACATGACGGAAGGAATAGACTCTGAGGTGTCCCTGTTTGCAGATGACGTGAAGTTGATGAGAAGAATTCACTCGATCGAAGACCAGGCAGAACTACAAAGGGATCTGGACAGGCTGCAGACCTGGTCCAGCAATTGGCTTCTGGAGTTCAATCCCACCAAGTGCAAAGTCATGAAGATTGGGGAAGGGCAAAGAAGGCCGCAGACGGAGTACAGTCTAGGGGTTCAGAGACTACAAACCTCACTCAAGGAAAAAGATCTTGGGGTGAGTATAACACCAGGCACATCTCCTGAAGCGCACATCAACCAAAATAACTGCTGCAGCATATGGGCGCCTAGCAAACCTCAGAACAGCATTCCGACATCTTAATAAGGAATCATTCAGGACCCTGTACACCGTGTATGTTAGGCCCATATTGGAGTATGCGGCACCAGTTGGAACCCACACCTAGCCAAGCACGTGAAGAAACTAGAGAAAGTGCAAAGGTTTTGCAACAAGACTAGTCCCAGAGCTAAGAGGTATGTCCTACGAGGAGAGGTTAAGGGAAATCAACCTGACGACACTGGAGGACAGGAGAGATAGGGGGGACATGATAACGACATACAAAATACTGAGAGGAATTGACAAGGTGGACAAAGACAGGATGTTCCAGAGATTGGACACAGTAACAAGGGGACACAGTTGGAAGCTGAAGACACAGATGAATCACAGGGATGTTAGGAAGTATTTCTTCAGCCACAGAGTAGTCAGTAAGTGGAATAGTTTGGGAAGCGATGTAGTGGAGGCAGGATCCATACATAGCTTTAAGCAGAGGTATGATAAAGCTCACGGCTCAGGGAGAGTGACCTAGTAGTGATCAGTAAAGAGGCGGGGCCAGGAGCTCGGACTCGACCCCCGCAACCTCAACTAGGTGAGTACACACACACACACACACACACACACACACAAACACAGGGAGTCACATTTGGAAGATAAAAACTCAGATGAGTCATAGGGATGTTAGGAAGTATTTCTTTAGCCTTAGAGCTGTCAGGAAATGAAACACTCAGGAAAGTGAAGTAGCGGAGACAGGATCAATACATAGCTTTAAGAAGACGTACGATAAGAGTGCGCCTAGTAGAAGCAGGGCCAGGAGCTATGAATCGATCACTGTAACTACATATAGTTGAGTACAGAAGTTATGGATCGATTTCTGCAACCATATATATGTATACACACACACACAGACACACACACACACACACACACAACACACACACACACACACAAACACACACACACACACACACACACACACACACACACACACACACAAACACACACAAACACACACACACACACACACACACACACACACACACACACACACACACACACACACAAGCGATGTAGTGGAGGCAGGATCCATGCATAGCTTTAAGCAGAGGTATGATAAAGCTCACAGTTCAGGTAGAGTGACCTAGTAGCGACCAGTGAAGAGGCGGGGCCAGGAGCTAGGACTCGACCCCTGCAACCTCAACTAGGTGAGTACACACACACACACACACACACACACACACACACACTCATAAGCCTTTATAGGACGCCCTCTACACCAGCTTCCATGCACCCCAGATTTATACTCTCGCTTGTTCAACATATCTTGCTCCATCCTTTCTAAATGACCCAACCACTCTCACAAACCTTCCTGAATTATACTTTTCCCACCGCCACGCCATCTCATTTCTCCACCCCATATTCTTTGCATAATATTCACACTGCACACGCTGTTCTTCAACATAACATCTCCACCGCTTCCATCCTCTTTCTCGCTCTAGAATTAATGGGACAAACCTTTCTCATATTAAAGCTTCGTCACTATACTCTGATATGTTCTCTTATTTTCATATATAGTCTTTATTTTCCTTTACCTGGATATTTTCAACACTCTTGCTACTTTCTTTACTACGTCTATTATGATGCTTTTATTGACCTATCCACCGATATATCCACAAGAATTTGCTTTAATATATTTACTTTTATCTTATTTGTTGCTTCCAGTCTGATATTCAGGTTTTCCCCTCCATATATTTCTCTGTTTTTTTTACTCTCTTCTTCATTTTCAATTTTTTTTCTGTACACCGAAACTCTACTGCCAACTCTGTAATTATCTTTTAAATCTTCCTAAAACACTGCGTCATCAGCAGAGCTCAACTGACAACTCCCAATTTATGTCAGATTCATTCCCGTGAAGGAGGTCTCTTGATACTGTTGAAGGGCTCTTGATCCTATTAATTGGATCTATTCTAAACTTTCTGGAATAAAAACCTGTTTGATTCCCATTCCCAAGGCGCTGTGAACCTAAATGGGTTAGCACTTCCCAGTGAAATGATATTCAGATTAATTATCCACAATACTCTAGCATGTACCTCTTTTACAACCCCTTCTATAAATATACTAAAGAACCAGCAGTAACAGCCAGTAACAGCCTGGTAACAGCCAGTAACAGCCTGGTAACAGCCAGTAACAGCCTCGTTGATCAGACCCTGATCCACCACGAGGCCTGGTCTCAGACAGCACACATGCCTGTCTATGATCTACATTCCTGTCTATGATAGTATCTGTGGACTACTCTTAGTCCACTAATACGCGCCGTATCGGGGATCGACCCCCGGACCTCAGTTTGTGAGCTGAGTGTGCTAGCGATCGAGCTACGAGACACCATCACTGTTTGTCCGTAAATGGGACTTAGATCTCTACTGTTGTGGTGAATGTTGCACCACTGGTGTGGTGAATGTTGTACCACTGGTGTGGTGAATGTTGTACCACTGGCGTGGATAATGTTGCACGACTGTTATGGTGGTGTGTGTAGACTCTCAGTAATGTCATCATGGAAAGTACATTTCTATACGACATGACTCTCCAGCATGAAGTGTGAAGAAGACGGAAGGAACTCATTTTCTCCCCCTTCCCCTCCAATCCTCCCCTTCCCTTCCTATCCTCCCTTTCCACTTCTTCTTCTCTCTCTCTCTAAGATAATTGTACTGTATCAAGGGTATATTATAATTAAATCTTAATTGTCTTCGTACTCGAAAAAATCAGTACTAAATACTGGTGATGGAGCGTGTTGTTGTGTACAGGAGAGTTGTCCTGCCCTCGGTCATAGCCTCATGATGCTCCATCATTACCTACACAACCTCGCTCAAAAGGCTTGAAGAGTTGGCTACTTTGTGTCATAATCCCACCTCTCACATTTATTATATTAAAAAGAAGAGCTAAGCCTCGTGTGTTTCATACAGGGATGAGGTTACTTAGCAACTGGGCTCTCATAAACAGGTGTGTGTGTGTGTGTGTGTGTGTGTGTGTGTGTGTGTGTGTGTGTGTCTGTGTACTCACCTAGTTGTGGTTGCAGGGGTCGATTCATAGCTCGTGGCCCCGCCTCTTCACTGGTCGCTACTGGGTCACTCTCAATGAACCATGACCTTTATCATATCTCTGCTTAAAACTATGTATGGATCCTGCCTCCACTATATCGTTTCCCAAACTATTCCAATTCCTAACTACTCTGTGACTGAAGAAATACCTCCCAACATCCCTGTGATTCATCTGTGTCTTCAACTTCCAACTGTGTCCCCTTGTTGCTGTGCCCCATCTCTGGAATATTCTGTCTCCGTCTACCTTGTCAATTCCTCTCAGTATTTTATATGTCGTTATCATGTCCCCCCTATCTCTCCTGTCCTCCAGTGTCGTCACGTCGATTTCCCTTAACCTCTCCTCGTAGGACATACCCCTTGTTTGCGTGTACTCACCTATTTGTACTCACCTGTTTGTGGCTGCAAGGGTCGAGTCATAGTTCCTGGTCCCGCCTCTTCACTGATTGCTACTAGGTCCTCTCTTTACCCCTGCTCCCTGAGTTTTATCAAATCTC
This sequence comes from Cherax quadricarinatus, assembly GCF_026875155.1. Lineage (NCBI taxonomy): Eukaryota > Metazoa > Arthropoda > Malacostraca > Decapoda > Parastacidae > Cherax > Cherax quadricarinatus. The sequence continues at coordinate 127,362,089 of NC_069399.1, read as the reverse complement.
GTCTTAAAACTATGTATGGTTCCCGCCTCCACTACATCACTTTCAAGGCTATTCCGCTGCCTGCCTGGCTACTCTATGACTGAAGAAATACTTCCTAACATCCCTTTGACTCATCTGAGTCTTCAGTTTCCAATTGTGACCCCTTGTTTCTGTGTCCCATCTCTGGAACATCCTGTCTTTGTCCACCTTGTCTATTCCGCGCAGTATTTTATATGTCGTTATCAAGTCTTCCCTGACCCTCCTGTCTTCCAGTGTCGTCAGGCCAATTTCCCTAAACCTTTTTTCGTAGGGCAATCCCCGTAGCTCTGGGACTAGTCTTGTTGCAAACCTTTGCACTTTCTCTAATTTCTTGACGTGCTTGACTAGGTGTGGATTCCAAACTGGTGCTGCATACTCCAGTATGGGCCTGACGTAAATGGTGTACAGAGTCTTAAACGATTCATTACTGAGGTTTCGGAACGCTACCCTTAGGTTTGCCAGACGCCCGTACGCTGCAACAGTTATCTGATTGATGTACGCCTTAGATGTGCTTTGTATTATACTCACCCCAAGATCTTTCTCCTTGAGTGAGGTTTGCAGTCTTTGGCCACCTAGACTATACTGTATCTGCGGTCTTCTTTGCCCTTCCCCGATCTTCATGACTTTGCATTTGGCCAGGAGCCAGTTGCTGGACCAGGCTTGCAGCCTGTCCAGGTCTCTTTGTAGTCCTGCCTGATCCTTGACCGATTTGATTCTCCTCATTAACTTCACATCATCTGCAAACAAGGACACTTCTGAGTCTATCCCTTCCGTTATGTCATTCACATATACCAAAAACAGCACAGGTCCTAGGACTGACCCCTGTGGAACCCCGCTTGTCACAGGCACCCACTCTGACACCTCGTCACGTTCTATGACTCGTTGCTGTGTACTCACCTAATTGTGGTTGCAGGGGTCGAGACTCAGCTCCTGGCCCTGGTGTGTGTGTGTGTGTGTGTGTGTGTGTGTGTGTGTGTGTGTGTGTGTGTGTTTGGGTTTGTGTCTCAAGCAGCAGTTCTGTGTATCAAGGTAATACAAACAGGTACATACACTTAACCGTTATTTGGTAGTTATCCTCCACTGGTGTATTCCCAACTATTGTTCATCCGAAGCGCTAAACCTCTAGGGACCCTACATCTCCTGTGCCATGAGAGGTATCCTGTTTGATCCAGTGAAAAGGAGAGTAGCTGTAAGTCCTTGGACTTAAGAGTCCTTTGCATCACGACAATATTATTAGAGCCAGGTGGCCGAGTGGTTAATGCACTGGCCTGTGAGTTTTAGGACTCACTTGCCATGGGTTCAAATCCCACCCGCTCCCTGATTTATTTACTGCTGGATGTCGCGCACAAAGTCAACAAACACCCAGACATCTATTTACCACAGTGTGAACAAGAGCAATAAGTGTTAAGAGACTATCCTATACGTCTCATCTTGCCTAGAATCTAATCCGAGATCACTCTGGCTGTAGACTGGGATCTTGGTGTAAATATACGCTTGTAAAAATATACTCTTGAATATAAGGTTTTGCAAATATATATATATATATATATATATATATATATATATAATATATATATATATATATATATATATATATATATATAATGTCAATTAGCAAAAACTCATTTAAAATTAAATCCTTTCTAAAATTTTCTCTTATACGTTTAAAGATATATACTTTTCATTAATGTTGATGTAAAAATTTATAATTTTGCACCAAAAGGAACTTAAAAAACTTACCTAACCTTATTATAACAAGCTCAATTTATTTTATCCTAACCCAACTAAATATATTTTAGATTTGTTTACAATAATTTAATACTAAACAAACACATTGAAATATATTTTTTTCGTTAGGTTCAGAATGATTTTGGCGAAATTATTGCATACACAAATTTTCACTTGTCTTATATGGCAAGATGAACGTTGCTATTTAAGCCAAGATCGCAAGTTCTGCCTATTAGGCACGACATATATATATATATATATATATATATATATATATATATATATATATATATATATATATATATACTGTATATACCTTGATATGGAGTAAATGTTTATGCCATGCGTAAAATTTTGGAGGCAATAACTTAAAACTAGATTTAGATTTTACCGCTGAAGCTCATTTATTGTGTGATCTATATCTATCTGGTGGATGGCAGAGGCTACTTCATTGTGCACTCTATATCCATCCTGTGGATGGTACACCCTGCATCCATCCCTGTTGACGCTACAAGAACAATGGACACAAAACGTTTCGGAGCTAAACTCTAAGCTGAGTATATCCTGCATATTTATTTTCCTTGCAGATTTGGCGTACAGAAATATATACATATAACTACGCTGAAAAACCCAACCATAAACCTGAGCGGTAGTGTGCAGCTTGTGACACTGCTCTCCTGTGCCAACAGTGCCTGGATACTAATAGTGAACACTGTGAGTATGTGTGGCACTGAAGAAGCAGCGTAAATTGTACTGATCTCCAAAAGACGAGCTGGAGAATATCGACTGAGGTAGCCACCCGAGTGTACCTGTGTGAGTACTAGCAAGAACCAGCTCTCTCCTCACGCTTGACAACCACCACGTTCACAGAATAGTTATGATACGCTCTCTTGATACGCTCGTATTGAACCCACTGACTTGATGTTACCACTGACAGTGTATATACACAAACCGAGAGGTGTGTATATATATACACACACATAAACACATTAAGAATTAGTTTAATATTTTTCTTAATGCACCACACACCCATCCTGTGGTATCCTTGATTCCTGTTTCCGCGGCTTATGGTATTGTTTACGTCCAGCCGGGTAATAATAATAATAATAATAATAATAATAATAATAATAATAATAATAATAATAATTAATACTCAGTTGTTGACTTTTGTGTTAAAAAGTATCCAATATACTTCTGATATGCTTTTGATGAGTTCCGAGAGTTTTTCTACTCCCGGAGCCCAGCCGTGGGCCAGGGATCGAACCCACAACATCCGCGTTATTAGTACGGCGCTCCAACCAACTTAGAAAACCGCTCTTAGTATAAAATCACATCCAGATAAACGCTTTTTGCTCACATCTATGACTGTAGGTGGCATTCTTGGTGACTGTAGGTGGCATTCTTGGTGACTGTAGGTGGCATTCTTGGTGACTGTAAGTGGCATTCCTGGTGACTGTAGGTGGCATTCTTGGTGACTGTAGATGGCATTCTTGGTGACTGTAGGTGGCATTCTTGGTGACTGTAGGTGGCATTCCTGGTGACTGTAGGTGGCATTCTTGGTGACTGTAGATGGCATTCTTGGTGACTGTAGGTGGCATTCTTGGTGACTAGATGGCATTCTTGGTGACTGTAGGTGGCATTCTTAGTGATTGTAGGTGGCATTCTTGGTGACTGTAGGTGGCATTCTTGGTGACTGTAGGTGGCATTCTTGGTGACTGTAGGTGGCATTCTTGGTGGCTGTAGGTGGCATTCTTGGTGACTGTAGGTGGCATTCTTGGTGACTGTAGGTGGCATTCTTGGTGACTGTAGGTGGCATTCTTGGAGACTGTAGGTGGCATTCTTGGGCTATCCTGGGTTAATAACTCTCCCAGGTAACTGATAACATAATAGTCTCCTCCTTGAAGGGGAAGTAGGGTGACAGGGTAGCAGTGTGGTGTCGTGGGTGTGGGGAGAGGAGAAATGGGTGGGAAAGATGAAGGAAAGTGGGTGGGGGTAAGGTTTTTTTATTATTAAAATTGGACAGATGAGCAGTGTGTTGCTACGCTAATTCTATATGACAGTTACGCAATGGGAAGAAAAGCGAAGTAACTTCGAGGCTCTTACAAGGTGATGAAATCTATCAGCCGGAGCTGACCGATACGAGGTGTTGAAAACATCTGTCGCCGGAGCTAAGAGATTTCAGTAGAGCAATGAGGATATCATCAAGGTAAGTGGTGGTGTGGTGGGGTATGGTGGGGTATGGTGGGGAGTGGTGGGGTGAGGTGGGGGTATGGTGGTGGTGTGGTGGGGGTGGTGAGGCGTGGAGGGGGTATGGTGGGGGTATGGTGAGGGCGTAGTGGGGGATTGGTGGGGGTGTGGTGAGGGTGTGTGGTGGGGGTATGGTGGGAGTGTGGTGGGGGTGTGGGGAGGGCGTGGTGGGGTATGGAGGGGGTGTAGTCAGGGTATGGTGGGGTATGGTGGGGGAGCGTAGGGGTATGGTGAGAGTTTGGTGAGGGTGTGGTGGGGAAGGGTAGGGTGTATTGGGGTATGGTAGGGGAGTAGTGAGGGATATGGTGGGGTGGGGTAGGGTGTGGTGATGGTGTGGTGGGGTATGGTGAGGTGGGGTAGAGGTGTGGTGATGGTGTGGTGTGGGTATGGTGAGGTGGGGTAGAGGTGTGGTGATGGTGTGGTGGGGTATGGTGAGGTGGGGTAGAGGTGTGGTGATGGTGTGGTGGGGTATGGTGAGGTGGGGTAGAGGTAGGATTCCTGTACAGTCTATGGTTTCTTAGAGACAATTTTCACACAGAACAAAAGTGTTGTATCGGTATAATTTTCAGACAGTCATTTCTTGTTAGAACATCCACGTTGCAGCACTAAACCAGTAGAGGCCATAGAGCACCTGCGAGGTAACCAGGTTTGATCCCAGGAAGGGAAGGGCAGCTCAAAATTCCAAGAAATCAAGAGCCCTCACCAGCACCAACAACCATCTTGAGTCCTTTTCCTGGTGAAGTTTAATAATGGATGTTATACTGATATACTTATCACATGAAGGAACAGACACCACTGTTAAAATTATCCTTCATGCAATTATACGTATTAGTTTACAGCAAAAAAAAAGTCTACTAGCAGTGTGTGTGTGTATGTGCGTGTGTGTACTCACCTAGTTGAAGTTGCAGGGGTCGAGTCCTAGCTCCTGGCCCCGCCTCTTCACTGGTCACTACTAGGCCACTCTCCCTGAACCGTGAGCTTTATCATACCTCTGCTTAAAGCTATGTATGGATTCTGCCTCCATTATATAGCTTCCCAAACTATTCCACTTCCTGACTACTCTGTGGCTGAAGAAATACTTCCTAACATCCCTGTGATTCATCTGTGTCTTCAACTTCCAACTGTGTCCCCTTGTTGCTGTGTCTCATCTCTGGAACATCCTGTCTTTGTCCACCTTGTCAATTCCACTCAGTATTTTGTATGTCGTTATCATGTTCCCCCTATCTCTCCTGTTCTTCAGTGTCGTCAGGTTGATTTCCCTTAACCTCTCCTCGTAGGACATACGTCTTAGCTCTGGGACTAGTCTTGTTGCAAACCTTTGCACTTTCTCTAGTTTCTTTACGTGCTTGGCTAGGTGTGGGTTCCAAACTGATGCCGCATATTCCAATATGGGCCTAACATAAACGGTGTACAGAGTCCTTAACGATTCTTTATTAAGATGCCGGAATGCTGTTCTGAGGTTTGCTAGGCGCCCACATGCTGCAGCAGTTATTTGGTTGATGTGGGCTTCAGATGTGCCTGGTGTTATACTCACACCAAGATATTTTTCATTGAGCGAGGTTTGTAGTCTCTGGCCCTCTAGACTGTACTCCGTATGCGGTCTTCTTTGCCCTTCCCCAATCTTCATGACTTTGCACTTGGTGGGGTTGAACTCCAGGAGCCAATTGCTGGACCAGGTCTGCAGCCTGTCCAGATTCCTTTGCAGTTCTGCCTGGTCTTCAATCGAATGAATTCTTCGCATCAACTTCACGTCATCTGCAATCAGGGACACTTCGGAGTCTATTCCTTCCGTCATGTCGTTCACAAATACCAGAAACAGCACTGGTCCTAGGACTGACGCCTGTGGGACCCCGCTGGTCACAGGTGCCCACTCTGACACCTCGCCACGTACCATGACTCGCTGCTGTCTTCCTGACAAGTATTCCCTGATTCATTGTAGTGCCTTCCCTGTTATCCCTGCTTGGTCCTCCAGTTTTTGCACTAATCTCTTGTGTGGAACTATGTCAAACGCCTTCTTGCAGTCCAAGAAAATGCAATCCACCTACCCCTCTCTCTCTTGTCTTACTGCTGTCACCATGTCATAGAACTCCAGTAGGTTTGTGACACAGGATTTCCCGCCCCTGAAACTATGTTGGCTGCTGTTGATGAGATCATTCCTTTCTAGGTGTTCCACCACTCTTCTCCTGATAATTTTCTCCATGACTTTGGATTGTTTGTTAGTGGGATGGAATGTAAAGGACCTGCCGAGTATGGGCCAACTGGCCTGCTGCAGTGATCCTCCTTTCTTATGCTCTTATGTTCTTATACTATACATGTCAGTGACACTGGTCTGTAGTTTAGTGCTTCATGTCTGTCTCCTTTTTTAAAGATTGGGACTACATTTGCTGCCTTCCATGCCTCAGGCAATCTCCCTGTTTCGATAGATGTGCTGAATATTGTTGCTAGGAGTACGCATAGTGCCTCTGCTCCCTCTCTCAGGACCCATGGAGTGATGTTATCCGGCCCCATTGCCTTTGAGGTATCTAGCTCACTCAGAAGCCTCTTCACTTCTTCCTCGGTTGTGTGTACCGTGTCCAGCACTTGGTGGTGTACCCCACCTCTCTGTCTTTCTGGAGCCCCTTCTGTCTCCTCTGTGAACATTTCTTTGAATCTCTTGTTGAGTTCCTTACATACTTCACAGTCATTTCTTGTAGTCTCTCCTCCTTCCTTCCTTAGCCTGATTACCTGGTCCTTGACTGTTGTTTTCCTCCTGATGTGGCTGCATAACAGCTTCGGGTCAGATTTGGCTTTCGCTGCTATGTCGTTTTCATATTGTCGTTGGGCCTCCCTTCTTATCTGTGCATATTCATTTCTGGCTCTATGACTGCTCTCCTTATTCTCCTGGGTCCTTTGCCTTCTATACTTCTTCCATTCCCTAGCACACTTGGTTTTTGCCTCCCCGCACATTTGGGTGAACCATGGGCTCATCCTGGCTTTTTCATTAGTCCTGTTACCCTTGGGTATGAACCTCTTCTCAGCCTCCTCGCACATTGTTGTTACATATTCCATCATCTCATTAACTGGCTTCCCTGCCAGTTCTCTGTCCCACTGAACCCCGTTCAGGAAGTTCCTCATTCCCGTGTAGTCCCTTTTCTTGTAGTCTGGCTTCATTCGCCCTGTCCTTCTTGCTTCCCCCTGCACCTGTAGCTCTACTGTGTATTCGAAGCTTAAAACCACATGATCGCTCGCCCTAAGGGGTCTTTAATATGTGATGTCCTCAATATCTGCACTACTCAAGGTGAATACTAGGTCCAGTCTTGCTGGTTCCTCCTCTCCTCTCTCTCTTGTAGTGTCCCTTACGTGTTGGTACAGGAAGTCTTACAGTACCACCTCCATCATCTTAGCCCTCCAAGTATCTTGGCCTACATGTGGCCCCAAGTTCTCCCAACTGATTTCCTTGAGGTTAAAGTCACCCATGATCAGGAGCTTTGCCCTGCATTCATGAGCTCTTCTGGCCACTGCAGCGAGTGTGTCAACCATCGCTCTATTGCTCTCATCATACTCTTGCCTTGGCCTCCTGCTGTTCTGTGGTGGGTTATACATCACTGCAATTACCACTTTGGTAATTGCAGTGATGCATAATCCAGTGTGTGTGTGTGTGTGTGTATGTGTGTGTGTGTACTCACCTAATTGTGGTTGCAGGGGTCGATACTCAGCTCCTGGCCCCGTCTCTTCACTGATCGCTACTAGGTCCTCTCCCTCTCTGCTTCCTGAATTTTGTCATACCTCTTCTTAAAACTATATATGGTTTCTGCCTCCACTACTGCACTTGCTAGGCTATTCCACTTCCTGACGACTCTATGACTGAAGAAATACTTCCTAACGTCCCTGTGATTCGTCTGAGTCTTCAGCTTCCAATTGTGACCCTTTGTTTCTGTGTCCCCTCTCTGGAACATCCTGTCTCTGTCCACCTTGTCTATTCCATGCAGTATCTTGTATGTCGTTATCATGTCTCCTCTGACCCTTCTGTCCTCCAGTGTCGTCAGTCCGATGTCCCTCAACCTTTCCTCGTACGACATTCCCTTGAGCTCTGGAACTAGCCTTGTTGCAAACCTTTGTACTTTCTCTAACTTCTTGACGTGCTTGACCAGGTGTCGGTTCCAGACTGGTGCTGCATACTCCAGTATGGGCCTAACATACACAGTGTACAGTGTCTTGAACGATTCCTTATTAAGGTATCGGAACGCTATTCTCAGGTTTGCCAGGCGCCGGTATGATGCAGCAGTTATTTGGTTGATGTATGCCTCCGGTGACGTGCTCGGTGTTATGGTCACCCCAAGATCTTTCTCCCTGAGTGAGATCTGTAGTATTTGTCCACCTAGCCTATACTCTATCTGCAGTCTTCTTTGCCCTTCCCCAATCTTCATGACTTTGCATTTGGCAGGGTAGAATTCGAGAAGTCAGTTTCTAGACCACGTGTCCAGCCTGTCCAGATCTCTTTGCAGTCCTGCCTCATCCTCATCCGATTTAATTCTTCTCATCAGCTTCACATCATCTGCGAATAGGGACACTTCAGAGTCTATTCCTTCCATCATGTCGTTCGCATATATCAAAAATAGCACTGGTCCTAGAATTGACCCCTGTGGGACCCCACTCGTCACAGGCGCCCACTGTGATACCTCTTCACATACCATGACTCGTTGCCTCCCTGTCAGGTATTCCCTGATCCATTGCAGTGCCCTCCCTGTTATATGCGTCTGATCCTCCAGCTTCTGTACTAATCTCTTGTGAGGAACTGTGTCAAAGGCCTTCCTGCAGTCCAGGAAAATGCAATCAATCCACCCCTCTCTCTCGTGTCTTACTTGTTACCTTGTCATAAAACTCCAGAAGGTTTGTGACACAGGATTTGCCTTTCATGAATCCATGCTGGTTTTCATTTATAATCTTGTTCCGTTCCATGTGTTCCACCACTCTCCTCCTGATTATCTTCTCCATGACTTTGCATACTATACATGTCAGAGACACAGGTCTGTAGTTTAGTGCCTCGTTTCTGTCTCCTTTCTTAAATATGGAGACTACATTTGCCGTCTTCCAAATCTCAGGTAGTTGCCCAGTTTCAAGGGATGTGTTGAAGATTGTGGTTAGGGGCACGCACAACATCTCTGCTCCTTCTCTAAGGACCCACGGGGAGATGTCCGGTCCCATCGCCTTTGAGGTATCAAGGTCACTTAGCAGCTTCTGCACCTCCTCGGTTGTTCGTATGTCATCCAACACTTGTTGGTATATTCCCTCTTGGTGTTCCCTTCTGTGCTGTCTTCCCACAGCCCTTCCTGTCTCTACTGTAATAACTTCCTTAAATCTCCTGTTTAGCTCCTCACATACCTCCTGATCATTTCTTGTGAGTTCTCCACCTTCTGTCCTCAGTCTGATCACCTGGTCTTTGACTGTTGTCTTCCTCCTGATGTGGCTATACAACAGTTTCGGGTCAGTCTTGACTTTCGATGCTATGTTATTTTCATACTATCGCTGGGCCTCCCTCCTTACCTGTGCATACTCGTTCCTGGCTCTGCGACTAATCTCCCTATTTTCATGTGTACTCTGCCTTCTGTACTTTTTCCATTCTCTATTGCACTTAGTTTTTGCCTCCTTACACCGTCGGGTAAACCAGGGGCTCGTTTAGTCTTCCCATTGTTTCTGTTGCCCTTGGGAACAAACCTTCCCACTGCCTCCTTGCATTTTGTTGTTACATATTCCATAATTTCATTTACTGGCTTTCCTGCCAGTTCTCTGTCCCACAGAACCTCCTGCAGGAAGTTCCTCAAACCTATGTAGTCTCCTCTTTTATAGTCTGGCTTTTCCCATTCAACTCCTGTTACTTTCTCCACTTGCAACTCTACTATGTATTCAAAGCACAGAACTACGTGGTCACTAGCTCCTAGTGGACTCTCATATGTGATGTCCTCAATGTCCGAACTGCCCAGGGTGAACACAAGGTCCAATCTTGCTGGTTTGTCCTCTGTGTGTGTGTGTGTGTGTTAGTGCGTGTGTGTATCCTCGTCTAATTATAGTTGCAGGGGCCGAGACTCAGCTCCTGGCCCCGCCTCTTCACTGAACGCTACTAGGCCCTCTCTCCTTGCTCCATGAGCTTTATCATACCTCGTCTTAGAGCTATGTATGATTCCTGCCTCCACTACATCGTTCGTCAGACTGTTCCACTTCCTGACCATTCTATGACTGAAGAACTGCTTCCTAACATCCCTGTGACTTATCTGAGTCTTCAACTTCTGAGAGTGACTGCTTGTTTCTGTGTCCCCTCTCTGAAATATCCTGTCTCTGTCCACCTTGTCTATTCCGCGCAATGTTTTGTTTGTCGTTATCATGACCCCACTATCACTCCTGTCCTCCAGTGTCGTCAGGCCGATTTTCCCTTAATCTTTCTTCGTAGGACATTCCCCCTAGCTCTGAAACTAACCTTGTCGCAAACCTTTGCACTTTCTCTAATTTCTTAAAGTGCTTGACCCGGTGCGGGTTCCAAACTGGTGTTGCCAGTATGGGCCTGACGTACACGGTGTATAGTGTCTTGAGAGATTCCTTACTGAGATTAGCATTCCGATGAATGCTAATCTCAGGTTTGCCAGGCGCCAATATGCTGAAGCACTTATCCGGTTGATGTGTGCATCCAGAGACATGTTCGGTGTTATATTTACACCAAGATCTTTCTCCTTGAGCGAGGTTTGCAGTCATTGGCCACCTAGCCTATACTCTGCGGTCTTCTTTGCCCTTCTCCAATCTTCATGACTTTGCATTTGGCAGGGTTGAATCCGAGAAGCCAGTTGCTGGGCCACGTGTGCAGCCTGTCCAGGTCTCTTTGAAGGCCTGCCTGATCCTCATCTAATTCTCCTCAGGGAGAACAGGGAGACCTCTGAGTCTATCCTTTCCATCATGCCATTCACATATACCAAAAATAGCTCTGATCCTAGGACCGACCCCTGTGGGACCCCGCTCGTCACAGGTGCCCACTGTGATACCTCTTCACGTACCATGACTCGTTGCTGCCTCCCTGTCAGGTATTCTCTGATCCATTGAAGTGACCTTCCCGTTATACGCGCCTGATCCTCTAGTTTCTGCACTAATCTCTTGTGAGAAACTGTGTCGAAGGCCTTCTTGCAGTCCAAGAAGATGCAATCAATCCACCCCCCCCTCTCTCGTGTCTTACTTCTGTTACTTTATCATAAAACTCCAGAAGGTTTGTGACACAGGATTTGCCTTCCATGAAACCGTGCTGGTTGTCATTTATACATTTGTTCTGTTCTAGGTGCTCCACCACGCTCCTCCTGATAATCTTCTCCATGTCTTTGCACTAAACTACAGACACTGGTCTGTAGTTTAGCGCCTCTTTTCTGTCTCCTTTTTTAAAAATGGGAACTACATTTGCCGTCTTCCATACCTCAGGTAGTTGCCCAGTTTCAAGAGATGTGTTGAAGATTGTGGTTAATGGAACACACAGGATTTCTGCTCCCTCTCTAAGGACCCACGGGGAGATGTCCGGTCCCATTGCCTTTGAGGTATCAAGGCCACTTAGCAGCTTCTTCACCTCCTCCTCAGTTGTGTGTATGTCATCCAGCAATTGTTGGTGTATTCCCTGTTGGTGTCCCCCTCTGTCCTGTCTTCCCAGAGTCCTTCCTGTCTCCACTGTGAATACATCCTTAAATCTCTTGTTGAGCTCCTCACATACCTCTTGATTGTCTCGTGTGAGTTCCCCACCTTCTTTCCTCAGCCTGATCACCTGGTCTTTGACTGATGTCAATACAGCAGTTTCGGATCAGACTTGACTTTTGATGCTATGTCGTTTTCGTACTGTCGCTGCGCCTCCCTCCTTATCTGTGCATACTCATTTCTGACTCTTCGACTGATCTCCTTATTTTCCTGGGTCCTTTGCCTTCTGTACCTCTTCCATTCTCTAATGCGCTTAGTTTTTGCCTCCCTACACCTTTGGGTAAACCAAGGACTCACTATGGTCTTCCCATTAATTCTGTTGCCCTTGGGAATAAATCTTTCATGTGCCTCCTTGCATTTTGTTGCTACATATTCCATCATTTCGTTCACTGACTTTCCTACCAGCTCTCTGGCCCACTGAACCTCCTGCAGGAAGTTCTGTCAGCATAGTTGCTGATCCCCTTATATGTGTTGTATAGCGTATTATAGTACCATCCATGTGCTTTATATAGAAGATCCCTTGAGGCCTAGTGACTGTTTGTGTGAGCGGGACAGGCTACCTCGGCCTCAGTCGATGCATAGGCATAGAAGGCGGAACACGGCAGGCTGGGCTCCCTCCATCTCCCATTACCACAGTCTGACAATATAGCGTTACCATCCAACAAGTGAGTTTACCTTATCCATCAATCTCCTTCCGAATCCCACATGACAGTTCTTCATACCTGTGTAGTCCCCCCTTTTATAGTTTGGCTTTTCCCAATCGACTCCTGTTACCCTCTCCACTTGCAGCTCTACTATGTAATCAAAACTCAGAACCACGTGATCGCTAGCTCCAAGGGGTCTCTCATATGTGATGTCCCCAATGTCTGAACTGCTCAGGGTGAACATAAGGTCCAGTCTTGCTGGTTCATGCTCCCCTCTCTCTCTGGTAGTGTCCCTGACTTGTTGATGCACGAGGTTTTCCAGTACCACATCCATCATCTGTGTGTGTGTGTGTGTGTGTGTGTTGTGTGTGTGTGTGTGTGTGTGTGTGTGTGTGTGTGTGTGTGTGTGTGTGTGTGTGTGTGTGTGTGTGTGTTTTACTACTGGTAGCAGAATTTTAAGCTTGCCTCATACAGCACTAAGGAAGGTCAATATACTCGTATACTGGTGGCCTGGGGGGGGGCTCTGGTGGCCTGGTGGTTAACGCTCTCGCTTCACACGGCGAGGGCCTGGGTTCGATTCCCAGCCAGAGTAGAAACATTGGACGTGTTTCTTTCCACCTGTTGTCTATGTTCCCCATCAGTAAAATGGGTACCTGGGTGTTAGTCGACTGGTGTGGGTCGCATCCTGGGACACTGACCTAAGGAGGCCTGGTCACAGACCGGGCCGCGGGGGCGTTGACCCCCGGAACTCTCTCCAGATAAACTCCAGATAAACTGTTCTCGTGTGGCTAAAACTATTTTAGTTTCTTATTTTTTTATTTCTTCTTTCAATACTTCTTCCTGTTTCCTTTCCTCTCTTATTTTTCTCTTCTATTACCGCTTCTTAATTTTTCTTCTTTCACTCTTTTTCGTTAATTACACTGACTTGTGATAAGATGATTACCATTAACCTCTCATGAAACACGTCAAGAAATCATCATCATCGTCACTATCATCATAATTACCAATGGGGAAGCGCTAAGCCCTGAGGAGTCGTGCAGCGCCTGGGGAGTTGAAGGTAATCAGGAATGATCTGATTTCTTGCCTCAGCAGTCCTTCACCAACACCAACCTCCCTTCCCACTCCCATTTATTGTGATCAAAAACCTTTCCAAAGCACCAAAACACATTACCCTCTGAAAGCTTACATGTGGGTGAAGGCAGCCCCCCATCCCCCCAAAAAAGTCCTTGACTATGTATCCTCTGACACTGTCAGCTACTAAGAGTGTTTTTACAACGAGAAATACGTATCTGCTGTTACTGTAAGCAAGCGTGTAGCACACGAGACCTAGCCCAGGCAAAGGTCACTAGTTTAAGGTCATTCAGCGTCTGTAGTGAATGTTTCATTTCTACACCTTCACACGTATCAAATGACCTCTGACATTATGTGTGTGTGTGTGTGTGTGTATTTATATATACCTGTATACATGTACTCACCTAACTGTACTCACCTAATTGTGGCTGCAGGGGTCGAGTCATTGTGTGTGTGTGTGTGTGTGTGTGTGTGTGTACATGTATGTGTACATACACCTCATCTGAGTTATTCTTCTGATATCTTAATAGACCTTGTGTTCTTACATTATTTCCTTTTGCGTGTCTCAACACCCGGCTAAAGTGCCAGCAACAAGGGGCTAGTAACTCCTCCTCAGTAAAATGCTAAAATTTTAAAGATGACATACTATGTATACCAACGTGAATTACGTATGATAGAAAGAGTTGACTGTGAGTGTTAATTATTAGCATACTTTCTTTTCATGCTGCTACATACTTTCTTTTCATGCTGCCACATACTTTCTTTTTATGCTGCCACATACTTTCTTTTCATGCTGCCATATACTTTCTTTTCATGCTGCCACATACTTTCTTTTCATGCTGCCACATACTTTCTTTTTATGCTGCCACATACTTTCTTTTCATGCTGCTACATACTTTCTTTTCATGCTGCCACATACTTTCTTTTCATGCTGCCACATACTTTCTTTTCATGCTGCTACATACTTTCTTTTTAACACAGAAGGAACATGAGTTACGATATATGTATTAGTGAATTAAATGTTGAGGAGTTGACTACTGAATTTGCATGTTTTAAGAAGAGTGACAGATATATTAGATCATTATTTAGTGTTAGCTACAGTGAGAATAAGAAATATATGAAGAAGCAAGAAGAATGTCATCGGCTGGTAAGAGAGAAGTTAAAGTTTATAAATTACAGGAGGAGATACTTAGGATAAGATAAAAGTAACTACTGGCAGAAATATGGGCTAGAGAGAGAGCACAGGCAATGAGGAGGTCGAAGAAGTACTGGCCAGATTTAAGAAGGCAGTGTAAGAGTGTGCAGCAGTCGTCTGTGAATATAGAAGGGTGGGTGGAGGAGGGAAAGAAGAGCGATTGGTGGAATGACGAGGTATAGAGAGTGGTAAGAGAGAAAAAGTTGGCACATGAGAGGTATATACAAAGCCGAAGTGAAATACACAGGCTGGAATATATGGAGATTAAAACATAGGTTAAGATTATTGAGGGAGTGTAAAAGGAAAGCAAATGAGAGTGGGTTAGGTGTTATAAAAAAAATGGTGAGAATATGAACAATTTTGGATTGAGACAGTTGAGAAAGCCTAGGGAACAAATTATTTTAATTAAAAAGAGAAGAGGTGAATAATCGGATGGAGAGGTGGAGGTATTAGGAACAAAGAGAGAATATCTTGAAAGGCTGTTTAATATTGATGGAGAGAGAAAGAGAGAGAGAGAGAGAGAGAGAGAGAGAGAGAGAGAGAGAGAGGCGGTGAATTCATGCACTGAGAAGGAAAATGTAACACTTTTTATGAGTGAGGAAGAGTCAGATATAAGTGTGGGGGAGGTTCGTGAGACAGCGAATGGCTGAGATATTATTGGAAGACTTAAGTGTAATACCGAGAGTAGGACTGCAGGAGGTTTTAAATGAGATTGGGAATGTGTAAACTGAGTATTTACATTGAAGTATATAGGTGAACAATAGCAAAATAGAGGTGAGGAAATTTTACCGCACTTATGGATTAGGAAATTCCATATGATAGGTTGGAGGAGAATTGTGACGGATGATGTAAGTGTATGGAATATGTGATATGTTACTAAAAGCTGTTAAGAATTTTTATGTGGAAAATGAAGCTCAGATTAGGAGAGAGGAAGATTATTTTCCAGTAAAAGTAGGTCTTAGGGATGTGTGATGTTATCATGGTTATTTAACCTATTTATATATGTGATTCTATAAATACGTGAATGCACGGGTGTTGGAAAAAGGTGTGTAAGTAAAAAATAATGTATCTGATACAGTGGTAGTTGTCACAGTTGTTTTTTGCAGATGACTCGGTTCTTTTGGCCCCATGTGCGATACTATATCAATGCACATCGCTCACTGGCGTGCCAGGTGTTAAGAAGAAAGATGGCTTGCAAGCAGGCTACTAATGTTTTGTGGAATCTATAGCTTAGTGGTCTAAGGCTTTACATATAGAGCTAAACCACACTCGTAGAAAGCATCTGATCGAATTCTGCTGGCTGTGATATTTCTGTGTATATACTTTCAGTTGTTTCTGCGATAATATATATATATATATATATATATATTATATATATATATATAATATATATATATATATATATAATATATATATATATCTTTTAACAAATCGGCCGTATCCCACCGAGGCAGGGTGTCCCAAGAAGAAAAACAAAAATTTCTCTTTTCATCTTGAGTAACGTATACAGAATAAGGGGTTACTAAAGAATAAGGGGTTACTAACCCCTTGCTCCCGGCATTTTAGTCGCCTCATACGACACTCATGGCTTACGGCCATTCCCACTTTTACGTTTTCGTGTAACAGACTCATCTGATCAACATCAAAATTTCGTAAGTCCCACTTACAAGAAAGCTGGTATATTTAACAATGTAGATGCCACTTTGCCACTTTTTATCCCGAAATGATATAGTATATTATTTTAGCTTATTGTATTACTTTGTTTTGATTCTAGTGACGGGTTCTTGATCCAGGTAACTGGCCTTGTCGTCTTGCCCGGAACAAATCTGAATGTCTTCCATTCCACAGGCGATATATGATCCCTACGGGTTTAACACTTTTCTCTGAATGGTATCAATAGTTGACGCATCATAGGTTTAGGCTGTGTGGCTATTACTACAATAGCTATTACTGCAACAGTTATTACTACAACAGTTATTACTACAATAGCTATTACTGCAACAATTACTACAACAGTTATTACTACAATAGCTATTACTGCAACAGTTATTACTACAACAGTTATTACTACAATAGCTATTACTGCAACAGTTATTACTACAAGTTATTACTACAATAGCTATTACTACAACAGTTATTACAATAGCTATTACTACAACAGCTATTACTACAACAGCTATTGCTACAACAGCTATTACTACAGCTATTCACCATCTATTACTGCTATAGCTACTACTGCCACAGCTATTACTATGACAGCTGTTTCTACAACAGCTATTACTTCAACAGCTATTAGTGCTACATCTATTGCTGTTACAGTTGTTTCCTCTACATGTATTACAACAACAGCTATTACTGCAATATATATTACCTCTACAGCTATTATTGCAACAGCTATTACTGCTACATTTACCACTCATACAGCTGTTACTGTAACAGTAACAGCTATCAGTACTACAGCTATTACTTCCGCAGCTATTATTGCTACAACTGTTGCTGTCAGAGCCACTACTGCTACAACTATTACCGTTACAATATTATTGCAACAGCTATTACCGTTTCAGCTATTACAGCAACTGCTAATACCGTTTCTGCTGCTGCTATTACCATTAACATTTACTGATCCCTGTGTCAGTCCCAGTGTTAGGTCTGTTATTGGTGCCCAGGTGGGTTTTTCTCTCACGGCGCTCAGTCTGTCAGTCTGGTCCATTTTCACACCCAAAAAAACAGAATCACAACCACATCAACGTCATCACAAGCTGCAACCACCACTTGTTAACCACCAGAAACTGAAATCCCGAACCATCACCTTGAGTTCCAACCAGAAATACAGCCCCAAGTCAAAGAGCTACGAGCAGCACCAAACATCACAACCACTGCAAACTACAACCACTACTTCAGACTACAACCATCATCATAAGCCATATTTTCACTTAGCAAATACTACCACTAATAAAACTATCACTTCAAACGGCAACCAAAATCGTCGCTTTAGTCCTCATCCACCATTTTACACCGAAACTGCCACAACTACCCCCACCACCACCTAAACTACCACAACCACCACCTTATCCGCCACCACCAACCCCACCACCACTTCCTCATCATCACCACAACAAAAACAACATTAACACGAGCCCGTCACCAGCACTATTACAATCATCTCCATAACCACCACCATCACAATCACTTCTACCACAACTACAATAGCCACCACTAACCACAACCACCACCACCACCATCATAACTACTCCCACCATCGCAACCACCATCAACACCCTCAAAACCACCACCATCGCAACCACCACCATCACAACTACCACCACCCTCAAAACCACCATCATCGCAACCACCACTACCATCACAACCACCACCACCACCACCCTCAAAACCACCATCACTAACGAAACCACCACCACCATCACAACCACCACCACCACCACTCTCAAAACCACCACCACCCTCAAAACCACCATCACTACCGAAACCACCACCACCATCACAACCACCACCACCCTCCAAAACCATCACCACCATCGCAACCACCACTAACATCACAGCCACCACCACCCCTCAAAACCACCATCACTACCGAAACCACCACCACCATCACAACCACCACCACCACCTCAAAAACCACCACCACCCTCAAAACCACCACCACCATCGCAACCACCACTACCATCACAACCACCGCCCTCAAAACCACCATCACTACGAAACCACCACCACCATCACACACACCACCACCACTCTCAAAACCATCGCAACCCTCAAAACCACCACCACCATCGCAACCACCTTAAGCCAGCAGATAGTGGAGCCAACAAGACTAGAAAACACACTTGACCTTATCTTCACAAATAATGAGGACCTGATAAGAGACATAAGAATATCAAAAACAACTAATTCCGATCACAATCTAATCGAAGTCCAGACTTACATGCATAGGGGTCCTGATCAGCAGAATGCATGTACCTGTGAAGGTGTCTTCACAAAATACAACTTCAACAACAAGAACATCAACTGGGACCAGGTAAACCATGTCCTAAACGAAACATGTTGGGAAGATGTCTTCAATGACAGGGATCCAAACCAGTGCCTTGAAAGGATCAACTTCCTGGTAGCCGAAGCATGTTCTAGGCATATTCCCCTAAGAAAGAAGAAGAGCAGGAGTAAACTGGAGAGAAAAAGACGCTCCTCTACAGAAGACGACGAAAGTCACTGAGCTCCTCAGGGGGTGCTAGAATATCTGATACACGAAAGGAGGCGCTGACCAGGGAAGTGGAAACTATCGAACTTAAGCTAAATGACTCTTACAGGGGAAACCCGGAAGGCAGGAAAGGGGCTTAAAGCTATTAGTGGAAATTGAAAGAAATTCAAAATGTTTTTTTTTCATTGCCAAAAACAAGGAAATACCACATTGCGGCCCCTTTTTCTCCCGACAGGATGGACTTACACGTACAACAAAGGAAAAGATGAAATATTGAACCAGTACGACTCTGTGTTTTTGGAACCCAACGGGTTAGGTCGACGACCCCAAAAGATTTTTTCATGAATGAGCCTCAAAGCTCCATAAAATGATCCAGATTTCCGCATTACCTAACCCGAAAATTTTCGAAAAAGCCCTTGACAACAGCCTATGCACTCAGCCCCGGCCCAGACTGTGGAACTCTGTTTTTTTTAAGAACTGCAAAAAACCCCCCTCGCGTGCCCTAAGTACACTATGGAGGAGGAGCTTGGACATGGGTGAAATTCCCCCAGTCATTTAAAAACAACGGATATAGCCCCCACTCCATAAAGGTGGCAGCAAAGCATTAGCTAAGAACTATAGACCAATAGCTTGACGTCCCACATCATAAAATCTTTGAAAGAGTGCTAAGAAGCAGGATTGCAAATCACCTGGATTCCCAAAATCTGCACAATCCAGGGCAACATGGGTTCAGGGCGGGTCGCTCCTGCCTCTCACAACTACGGGATCACTATGACATGGCCTTGGATGCACGGGAAGAAAATCAGAATGCAGATGAAAATATACACAGACTTTGCAAAAGCAATTGAACAAATGCGATCATGGCGTAATACCCCCATAAAAAAAGTGCTAAAGGAATAACTAAAAGTGGGAGATGGATCTTCAACTTCCTAACAAACGAACACAAAGAGTAGTGGTCAACAGGATAAATGGGAGGCGGCCATAGGAAGACTCTGTTCCACAAGGCACAGTACTCGCCCCCATCTTATCCTTATCCTCATATCAGACATAAACAGAGATATACACCACAGCACCGTATCATCCTTGCGGAAAGATACTAGGATCTGCATGAGGCTGTCATCTGCTGAGGACGCGGTTAACCTCCAAGAAGATATAAACAAAGTTTCCAGTGGGCAACGGTAAACAATAATGTTCAATGAGGACAAATTCCAACTACCCGTTATGGAAAACTGGAGGAGAAAAATAACTAGAACAAATATACTACTGACTCCGGCCATACAATAAGCGGAAAAATAAGTAAGGGACCTGGGAGTAGTAATATCTGAGGATCTCACTTTCAAGGGTCACAACAGTGCCACGATCGCCCCGTGCAAAGAAAATGATAGGATGGATAATGAGAACTTTCAAAACGAGAGATGCCAAGCCCATGAAAGATCCTTTTCAAATCACTTGTTCTCTCTAGGGTGGAATACTGTTGTACATTAACATCTCCATTCAAAGCAGGTGAAAACGCAGATCTAGAGAGTGTACAGAGATCCTTTACTGCACGTATAAGTTCTGTCAAGCACCTTAACTACTGGGAACGCTTGGAAACACTTGACTTGTACTCGTTGGAACGCAGGAGGGAGAGATATATCATAATCTACACTTGGAAAATCTTGGAAGGAATGGTCCCAAATCTGCACACAGAAATCACTCCCTACGAAAGTAAAAGACTGGGCAGGCGATGCAAAATGCCCCCAATAAAAAGTAGGGGCGCCATTGGTACACTAAGGGAAAACACAATAAGTGTCCGGGGCCCAAAACTGTTCAACAGCCTCCCATCAAGCATTAGGGGAATTGCCAATAAACCCCTGGCTGCCTTCAAGGGAGAGCTGGACAGATACCTAAAGTCAGTGCCGGATCAGCCGGGCTGTGGTTCGTACGTTGGACTGCGTGCGGCCAGCAGTAACAGCCTAGTTGATCAGGCCCTGATCCATCGGGAGGCCTGGTCATGGACCGGGCCGCGGGGGCGTTGATCCCCGGAATAACCTCCAGGTAACCAGGTAACCACTACCATCACAACCACCGCCCTCAAAACCACCATCACTACCGAAACCACCACCACCATCACAACCACCACCACTATCGCAACCACCATCACCCTCAAATCTACCACCACCATCACAACCACCACCACCACCACACTCAAAACTACCACCACCATCAAAACCACCGCCACTATCGCAACACCACCATCAAAACCACCATCGCAACCACAACCAGCATAGCAAGCACCACCGCCATCAAAACAATCACTACCACCATCAAAACCACCACCACCATTATCAAAGCCACTAATCCATCGTAACCACCAACACCATCATAATCGCCATCATCACAACCACCACCATCACAACCACCACCACCATCGCAATCACCATCACAACCACCACCACCATCGCAACCACCACCATCTCAACCATCACCCTCACAACCACCACCACTCTCACAACCACCACCATCACAACCACCACAACTACCATCACAACCACCACCATCACGTCCACCACTATCACAACCACCATCACAGCCACCACCATCACAACCACCACCGCAATCACCACCATTACAACCACCATCACATCCACCACCCTCACAACCATCACAACCATCACAACCACCACCATCACAATCACCATAACCACCATCACAACCACCATCAAAACGACCATCACAACCACCATCACCACCACCACAACCACACACCACCATCACAACCACCACCACCATCACAACCACCATCACCACCACAACCACCATCACCACCACCACAACCACCATCACCACCACCACAACCACCATCACCACCACAGCCACCACCACCATCACAACCACCATGACCATCGCAACCACCATCACCACCACCACCACAACAACCATCACAACCACCACCCACCATCACAACCACCACCACCATCACAACCACCACCATCACAACAACCATCACAACCACCACCACTATTACAACCCAGGATTCCAAATGGCCTGTTACCCCGGGTGTAATGGGAGCAAATAAACACAGTAGAAAAAGTTTAGACTTATATTATCCTTCACCAATATAGAACAGCAATATGTACACTATGTACAGTGATAAGTATAGTGCACTCCACGGTAAGCAAAGCAGAAATAGAAGCCACAAGATAGCAGACCGTGCTTCAACCAGCTCTAGAATGTGAATGAAAAGGGCAGACAGGAGAGCGGTACCCACATAACCTCTGCGATTGCCAAAACCATCTTCTTATTGGCTAGAACCTGGTCACTAGTTGAACGACGGGGCCCCATCATCAACTCTTAGCAACCTGGTTCGCTGGTTGGGGGAGATAGCCTGTAAATGAGGGTGTGTACATGCGCCGAATAAAGGTTACGTACTCTTTGCATGCCACAAACCATCACCATCACAACCACCACCACCATCACCACCTTCACCACCACAGCCACCACCACCATCACAACCACCACCACCATCACAACCACCATGACCATCACAACCACCATCACCACCACCCACCACCACACACCACCACCACCATCACAACAACCATCACAACCACCACCACCACCATCACAACCACCACCACCATCACAACCACCACCATCACCATCACAACCACACCACCACCACCATCACCACCATCACAACAACCACCACCACAACAACCACCACCACAACCACCACCATCGGCACCAAAAACAACTTGGCCAACTCAGCAATTCTATTATCGTGTTTGATCAGCAAAAAATAAAAATAGCACAAGGAGTCCCACGTTGCAGCATTGTTGCTGCAGTAATCTTTCCATGAGCTTGCAAGAAAACAATACCAAGGCTGTTCAACATTTGCAATATACCTGACAGTTTCTCACAGTTACAGCTGCAACGAGGAAGTAAACTTTGCCAGTGTTTACTTATAAAATTTCAGCATCATGTTCCCTCTGGTGTTTTTCCTCCGCAAGTTTCTTGAGAATTATACCATTTTAAGTTTCTCTTTTCTTGTTCGGTTGATTTATCAATTTCAAAATGAGAAACTTGTACAACATTTGAGTATCTTTATTCTGGAAACACAGTGGCTTCTTCAGTCCAATGCAGAGAAAGGTGGAAGACGAGGAGGAGTTTGAGGTAATCAGTCCCTCAGCCTGGAGTTGATGTGTTTAGTCCATCAATCCTCACATCATTTCCAAAATATATCACTACAAGAGAGTTATTAATAACTCGTGTAAGCTGTACACCACTGGTCAACCAAACTTTAATTCCTTAATCAGGGATCAAAGTAAACTGACTCACGAAATCGTAATGACACGATTGCAAACAAACCTACCGCGAGTTCTATGCCCGCCCATGGGATGGTTTATCAGTGAACTCTAAGTATATACAAAATGAGATACATACCTCTCAGTGTGCGTAAATACCTACCTCGGTGTAAATATACCTCTCAGCGTGTATATACCTCTCAGTGTGTATATACCTTTCAGTGTGTATATACCTTTCAGTGTGTATATACCTTTCAGTGTGTATATACCTTTCAGTGTGTATATACCTTTCAGTGTGTATATACCTTTCAGTGTGTATATACCTCTCATTGTGTATATACCTCTCATTGTGTATATACCTTTCAGTATGTATATACCTCTCAGTGTGTATATACCTCTCAATGTGTATATACCCTTGCATTGCTTTAAACATTTCTGCAAAAACACTGATATACTAAGCATATCTTAAAAATTGCAGCAGTATATAACCCTTCACTGTACTTTGCTATTTTAAACGTCAGATTATTATTATAATCAAGGGGGAAGCGCTAAGCCCGGAGGATTATACAGCACCTGGGGGGGGGGATGTGGAAGGCATTCAGGCTTAATTCGGGGAACTGGAGCACAGATCCAATTCCCTAAATCAAGAGCCCCTCACCAACATCAAGGAACCTTCCTTGAGGGGTTTAAACGTCAGAAGGAGATCTAATAACAGCGTCTTCCTTCTAAAAATTCAGCAGCGTATTTGCAGCGGTTCATGTGAGGAGAAGCTAAGAAATAAATGTCAGAAAACATTTTTAGGTACGATTTGAGGAGGATTTAGACGATTTTTATAATTTCTTCGGATTTTATTCCATATTTCACAATCTTTATTAAAGAAGACACGTCACTAATTTTACTTCTTGATCCAGTGGGTCATATTAAAATAAATCTAATAAACTAAGAGTGCTTTAAAAATATTAATTAAAAAAAAATAGGTTTTTAAAGTCCAGCATTTTTCCCCCCTAACATAAAGCGAGAATTTATCTCAATACTAATCTCATCAGTGCTAGAATTAAATGATATACAAGAAAGTTGACCATTCTATGTCGACCTTGTGTATATCCTGTGTTATACCTTGTGATATACTGTTATACCCTGTGATAGTTTTGCCATTACTCTGTGATGTGTCTTGTGATATACCCTGTGTTATACCTTATGATATATCCTATGGTATACTCTGCTATACCCTATGATATACTTTGTTATACCATGATATACCCTGTGTTTTCTGCCATACACTCTGAAATTCTTGTGATATACCCTGTTATGACTTGTGTTATACCCTGTGATATACTCTGATATACCCTGTTTTATACTTTATGATAATCTTTGTTTTACCCTGTGATACACTCTGTTATACCTTGCAATATACCCTTCTTTATACTCTGTGATATACTTTGTTATACCCTGTGATATACCCTGCTATACCCTGTGTTATCTGTCATACCCTCTGAAATACCTTGTGATACATCCTGTGTTATGCCCTATGATATATTCTGTGATATAATGTTATACCCTGTGATATACTCTGTTATACATAAGAACATAAAAACATAAGAAAGGAGGACTCTCGCGACGGACCTGTCACTACTAACCTACCTGCCACCTCTTCCGCTTATACGATCAAGTAACCCTCCAAAGTGTAATTACACTGTTACGACTGAGCCGAGCTCTCGCTTAAGAACATAGACTCAACGAGGCGTGGCTAAGACGTCTCACAGTGTGACAATATGTTAAATTAGTCCCAAACTCACAGCCACTGGACTACACACACCCGCACTATACTTTACGTGAGTCGTACTAATAAAGTCTGCTCCAAGGCTGCTCACATGCTTTGCTTATAAAATTACAAACACAATTTGCCAGCATTACTCAATATTAAATATTATTATTATTAGGAAGGAACGACAAAAACTCACCTATATAAAAATATATATATATATTTTTAGTAATAACTTACATACACTTACAATCTACTACAAAAAACTACCACACTCCAGTTCACATTAACTCTCTAGCACACATGAATGAACATTTATGAACAGGGAGGTTCCATAACACCCCCCCCCCCTTTCTGCAGGCTACATAGCCTACAGTGGAAACGTTAAATACTCTTCAAAACACAGGCCCCTGCATACTAGGGCTTTACAAATAAACATGAGAGCACTTAAACACAAATATCTATAGTATAAACTAAAAAAAACTTATCAAAATTACCTACTCAAAACTACCTCCCAAACTTGATGACTTCACCTCCGTCACCGCGACTTGTACTGAACTAAACACACCTCTCATCAGCTCCTGTCCTGGCCACTGCCTGACTGTGATATAGTCTGCCATACCCTGTGATATACTTTGTTATATCCTGTGATATAGTCTGTCATTTCCCGTGTTATATCCTATGGTATACTCTGTTATATACTACGATATTACCTTGTGATATGCCCTGTGATATATCCTGTGTTAAACTCTGTGATATATTCCGTTATATCCTATGGCATACTCTGTATTATATCTATGTTATACCCTGTGATATACCCTATGTTATACCCTGTGAGATACCCTATGTTATACCCTGTGTTATACCTTGTGTTTTGCCCTGTGATATCTCCTGTTATACCCAGTCATATACCTTGTTTTACCCCGTGATATATCTTTCGATGTACCCTGCGATATACCATGTGATATACCCTATTATACCCTGTGATATACCTTGTGCTATATCTTGTATTATACTATGACTGGATACTGACCTTTCTGTGTAGTCTACAGCTCAATGAAATGTGACACATCGTGTCAGACAAGACTGACACATCTTGAGTGTCACACAAGACTGACACATCGTGTCACACAGTTCTGACACGTCTTGAGTGCCACACAGACTGACATCAGTTTTGAGTGGCCCCATCAGAGCACACAAGACTGACACATCTTGAGTGTCACACAAGTCTGACACATCTTGAGTGTCACACAAGTCTGACACATCTTGAGTGTCACACAAGACTGACATGACACATCTTGAGTGCCACACAAGACTGACATGACACATCTTGAGTACCACACAAGACTGACATGACACATCTTGAGTGCCACACAAGACTGAAAACCCTTGACACACAAAACTGAAAAGAATTGGCCACACAAGACTGACATGACACATCTTGAGTGTCACACAAGTCTGACACATCTTGAGTGTCACACAAGTCTGACACATCTTGAGTGTCACACAAGACTGACATGACACATCTTGAGTACCACACTAGACTGACATGACACATCTTGAGTACCACACTAGACTGACATGACACATCTTGAGTACCACACAAGACTGACATGACACATCTTGAGTGCCACACAAGACTGACATGACACATCTTGAGTACCACACAAGACTGACATGACACATCTTGAGTACCACACTAGACTGACATGACACATCTTGAGTGCCACACAAGACTGACCTGACACATCTTGAGTGCCACACAAGACTGACATGACACATCTTGAGTGCCACACAAGACTGACATGACACATCTTGAGTGTCACACAAGTCTGACACATCTTGAGTGTCACACAAGACTGACATGACACATCTTGAGTACCACACAAGACTGAAATGACACATCTTGGTAAAATTACCACACTTGATGAAAAATTTACACATCTTGAGTGCCACACAAGACTGACATGACACATCTTGAGTGCCACACAAGACTGACATGACACATCTTGAGTGCAACACAAGCGACTGACAACATGACACATCTTGAGTGCACACAAGTGCTGACACATCTTGAGGTGTCACACAAGACTGACATGACACATCTTGAGTACCACACAAGACTGACATGACACATCTTGAGTACCACACAAGACTGACATGACACATCTTGAGTACCACACAAGACTGACATGACACATCCCTTTAGTGCCACACAAGACTGACATGACACATCTTGAGTAGCCACACAAGACTGACGACACATCCTTGGGGTACCACACAAGACTGACATGACACATCTTGAGTACCACAAAATGAATGACCACTTGAGACACACATCTTGAGTGTAAACACACACTTGAGTGACACATGACACATCTTGAGTACCACACTAGACTGACATGACACATCTTGAGTAACCACACTAACTGACATGACACATCTTGAGTACCACACTAGACTGACATGACACATCTTGAGTACCACACTAGACTGACATGACACATCTTGAGTACCACACTAGACTGACATGACACATCTTGAGTACCACACTAGACGACATGACAATCTTGGGGTCCCAAAACACTGAACTTAAATACAATCAAAAAAGGTCCGGACCTAGCCCTGACATAAAACCCCATTTGAGCCTTAAACCAAGGTTTACCTAGACCATGGGTTTAGTAACACTAGAACATGGTTGGGGACCCAAGGACCATGGGTTGACCCTAGAACCATGGGTTGGTGACCCTAGAACCATGGGTTGGTGACCCTAGAACCATGGGTTGGTGACCCTAGAACCATGTTGTGGTGGTAGGGGTTTTGTGTGGTGGTGGTAGTGTGGTGGTAGGTAGTGGTGGTGGTGGAGGGTAGTGGTGGTGGTAGTGGTGGTGGGTAGTAGGGGTGATGGGGGTTAGTGGTGATGGTGGTTGTTGTAATGGTGAAAGTGATGGTGCAAGTAGTTGGGGTGGCGAGTCATGGTGGTGGGTAGTGGTGGCTGTAGTGGTAGTGTGGTGAAGGGTGGGTGTTGTTGTAATGGTATAGTGATGGTGGTGGTAAATAATGGTGGTGGTGAGTCCTGGTGGTGGTAGTAGTGGTGTCCCGCCGGGTCACCATCTGGAGAAGCCCCGGGGCCGGGACAAGACCGGCCCGGGTTGGGATTGGGGGTGTGGGGGTGACGGTTGTAGTGGTGGTGCTGGTGGTATGGTTGCAGTGGTGGTAGGGGCGTACTGGTGGTGGTAGTGGTGGGGGTTTAAAGGTGGTGGGGGTGCTGGTGGTGGCAGTGGAGGTGACGTGGGGGCGGGGCGGGGCGGGGGCGGCAGCGGCGGGGGGGGCCGGCAGCGGCGGGCGGCGCGGCGGCGGCATGCGGCACGGCGGCGGCAACGGCAGCGGCAGCGGCAGCGGGGCGGGGGTGAGTGTTTAATTCACAAACCTCATAACTCGAAAAAATGTCTGAAGCAATTTGAATGAGAATTGGAAAGTGCGCACTGGGTGGCTAGCTGGTGGGTGGGTGGTTGGCTAGGTAGCTTGGTGGGTGGGTGGCTGGCTTGCTGGGTGGGTAGCTACGTTGGTTGGTGGGTGGGTTGGTGGGTGGCTGACTGGCTACCCTAGTGGGTGGGTGGCTGGCTACCTGGGAGGTGGGTGGCTCGCTATCTGGGTGGATGAGTGGGTTTCTGCAGGGGGATGGAACAGGTGGGGGTCGGTGGGATTGACCAACAAAACTGAAAGAGCCGAGGTATGGGTAGAAAGAATACTCAAATGGATCCATCAGTACCTGACAAACAGATGACAGAGTGATGTAGTACGGAAATCATCAGGATGAATGAAAACAAGTTGCGTCCCCACAAGGATCCGTACTACGGCCCTTACATTTTCTTAATATACGTGAACGATCTGCCAGAGGATATTAATTAGTATTTCTACTGCTCGCTGATGACGTTAAAGTGAAGAATAAGAAATAAGAACACTGGAGGACGAAGACAAACTGCAGAAATAGTCAAATATGGGGTTACTTGTAGGGGGTACTTCAGACAGGTGTAAAAGAATGAAAATCGATGAGGAAGACCTTACAGAAAGAAAGTAAAGTATCTTTTTATCACCGAACATGTCGCCAGAGATGCACCTAAATGATATAGCATCAGCAGCCCATGCAAATATAGCAAATCTTAAGACATGTCTTCAGAAACTTCAATAAGGAATCGTTGAGGATATTATTCACGACGCAGGTCTCATATCTCTTAGAATAAGCTGCACTACTATGGAGTCCACGCCTAAGAAAGCACGTTCGGAACTAGAGAAAGTAGTGAGTCTGCAACTATCTGCTTTCAGAACTGTGAGGGTTCAACTATAAGGAGAGGCTTAAAGAATTAAACTTGACAAACTTGGAAGAAAGAAGGACCAGGGACAATATGAAAACGATGTACATAATGTACCAAAAGTTTTCGATACAGAAAACTGAGACAGATTATTAGAAGTGTGAGGCACAAGGGCATGCGAGCAAATTTGGAAGCTAAGAACGCACGTGAGCCACAGAGATGTTAGGAAATGCTTCTTCAGTCGGAGTGGTATACAAGTGGAATGAGCTTGAGTGGTGCAGGAAAACTTCATGTACAATGCCAAGACTACGTAAGGCAGGGCTCAGTAGCCAGGAATCACTAGGTACTTGAGGTTACGAGGCGGGGACCAAAAACTCAATGAGCACAATTTGGCATGTACACAACTCCGTGATGTGTCGGAGTTAGCGCATGTGTCGGGTGGGGTTATACAAGTGTCAGTTATAAGGCCGGTGCTGTTTCTTGTATATGTGGATGACATGACAGAAGGTATATAGTCAGAGGTGTCCCTGTTCGTTGACTACGTGAAACTAATGAGGAGAATACAAGTGAACGAGGATTAGGAAAAACTACAAAGGGATCTGGACAGGCTACAAGCCTGGTCCGACAAATGGCTCCTGAAGTTTAACCCCACCAAGTGCAAAGTTATTAAGCCTGGGGAAAGATACACTCACAGACCGAGTACAGGCTCGGGGTCCATCGTTGCAAATCACACTTAATGAAATGGATCTCTGGGTGAGTATCATACCGAGCACACCCCCTGAGGCAAACCTAAGAATAGCGTTTCGACATCTAAGTAAGGAGTCCTTCATAACACTGTACACCATGTTCGTCAGGTCCATACTGAAATACGCAGCACCAGTAAGGAACCCACACCTGGTTAAGCACATCAAGAAATTAGACTAAGTTAGCAACAAAATTAGTCCCTGAGCTACGGGGTATGTACTATGAGTAGAGGTTAAGGAAACTTAACCTGATAACACTGGAGGACAGGAGGGATAAGGGGGACATGAAAACGACGTATAAAATACTAAGAAGAGTTGACAAGGTGAACAAGGGCAGAATGTTTCAGAGATGTGATAGAGGAGTTGAAAACTCAGTTGAGTCACTGGGATGTTAGGAAGAATTTCTTTAGTCTTAGAGTTGTCAGAAAGTGGAACAATCTGGAGAGTGAAGTAGTGGAGGCAAATTACATACATAGCTTTAAGAAGAGGTGTGATAAAGCTCATGGAGCAGGGAGAGAGTGACTTAATATCGACCAGTGAAGATGCGGGGCTAGGAGCTATAAATCGACCCTTGCAACCACATATAGGTGAGTACCCACACACACACACACACACAGTAGAGCGTGGTGAAGGGCTGTTTTCTGTACCTTCACAAGGCCATCGCCGCACAAGCTCGTGGGACATTCTTCTGACATACCTGTAACCGGCTTCGAGAGTTCTTGTCCTTCAGTTTGGACAGTAGATGAAGGGACATGTTCTTCACATTCCTCTAAGTGATTACAAGAGCTGATCTAATCTTTGAGGCCGGTCTCAGACAAGATATGGAAGGAGAAAGAGGAGGGATACGGAGGGAAATACAGAAAAGATAGAAAGGGAAAGGGAGGGAAGAAAAGGAGTGAAGGAAATGAAGACATTCGTGATGAAAGATCCCACCCAGGCCCTTGCAACAAGCACGACACACTCAATTGTAGCCTGCGTGTCGTCCATCCTTGCCTGGAGGCTGTGATGAAGTAGTAGCAGAAAGGGGGGAGTTGGGGCAGGAGGAAGTGGGATGTTATAGATTATTACCTGTCGAGTGAGAGAGAGTGAGAGAGAGAGAGAGAGAGAGAGAGAGAGAGAGAGGAGAGAGAGGAGAGAGAGAGAGAGGAGAGAGAGAGAGAGAGAGAGAGAGAGAGAGGGGGGGAGAGAGAGCCCCGATGACCATGTGGAAGAGAGATAAAATATCCATTCTCTGATTTATTTTCCCTCTCTCTTCATCGACCTGTCTTCTGCTTATCATCCCAATTTCCAGCTCAGCTGTGGCAAGCTAATATGATTCAGGACGAACCAAAGCATCGTCTCCTGATGGTGGATTTTTTTAATTGTTTCAGCCACAGTAGTGTGATTTTTCTTCTTTCCGAAATGACCAACTGAAAAGGTGATGTAAGGTCAAGGCAGAAGACAAGTGTGACCAGAATGCAAGTGGATGACGAGGGAGCAGGCAGAAACATGAACCATCAGACCTCTCCCCCCCCCCCCACATCTGCCATACTTCCGCAACATTACGCTGTACTCAACAACTACCAAGACACCCGCATCACCGAGTCCAGCATGAGTAAGCCAGCTGTCTCTGCTGCCGTGGTCCACTGCAGACGCCATCATCTAACCCTCCTTTGGGTGTCCTTAGGCACACTGTCTTGCGGTGCCCACACCATAGTGCCAGCACCACTGACAGAATCAGCTTAGCTGAAAATCACGTGTGAGGGTTGATTCCCTGGCGAATGTGTAAATACACACTTAATAAACACACGACCTGTAGCTAAGTCCAAACGAGGCCACTTAAGCCATAGACCACACATGTCTAAACTCAGTCGTGTGTACATATTAAATTGTATATACTCATGTATGTTACTCAGTGCCAAGCTTATAGGTTTGGCAGGCTGAAGCCTAGGGCCTCAAATGCAGGGCTGTCCGGCAAAGGTGTATAATATTTTTGACATTATCATAGGCCTCTCTTACACATGCTATCATAATGCACTATAGTCTCTAAACACCCCTTCAGAATACTGTCTTAGCATTTATTTCTGTATCGATTTTGGCCTCCCAGGAAAGCAGTGAGATAGATAAGTTGACAACACAGCTGTGCGAGTATCAGCAGAGCCACAGAGGACGTTGATGTTGTCATCAGTCAGGCTAGTAATACTACGCTGATTTGTAGCGTCTTTGTTAACGATAGGAAAAAAGTATACTCATTTTGTAAACGGTTTTTGGAAGATTTGATTCAAATTTTGCAGTATAATTGTCAGTAAGGAACAATTCTTTAAGAAAAAAACTGCCCAAATATTATACAGATTTTCTTTTCTTCACTGAAGTGGACCCCTTTTTGTGAGAATGTCCTTTCATGTTTTTCCTTCTAATAACTGTTAAAGATTAATTTTACTTTTTATTTTCAGATTCTAATCTGAGAGTAAATAAAAGATTTGAAAGTGATGCTAGTAACCACAAGAGAGACTTGAAAATGATATGGTAAAGAAGGCAAGACCAATCGCCACTTTCTTGCATCAGCCACTGACAGAAACAAGTGCCAGTGGTGACGCAGATACATTAACACTAACACAAAGAAATCAGTGTGGTGGAGCTATCCAGCCAACTGCTAGCATTCAACCAGAAGAAAACCTCCCAGAACAAAAACAGCGAAGCAGGAAGCGCAACAGCAACTGATTATGAGAAAGCAGTCATGATGGCGGCTCAAAATATAAATATAGAATTAATTCAAGAGTCACTTACCGGAGAGAAAGAAGCTAGAGACACAAGAAAATGTGGATATTCAGAATTTTCAGCTCACTCCTGGTAAGGTAGGAGAAGTTCAAGCTATTCCAGAAGCAGATATAGGCGATGCTAAACATATTTCTACTGTAACAGACGTTGGTTTGTGGACAGAATTATTACATGAGGAAGTATTCTATTGGGTAGAGAGGGCCCCCTCTCAAGTTCAGCATCATTGCGGACCATTTTCAAATTCCAAGCAAGTGTACAAAAAGCAGTCGAGGTTTTGCACAAAAGCTCTTTTTTTATTCAACAAAAGTCAATGGGGAAACATACAGCCGACAGTGCCTTGTGTACTCTCCCTCAAAAGGCCGGATTTATTGCTTTAGTATTTGTAAACTCTTTCCAAACCTTGCATCTTCTGCTACAGCTTTACCTTCTGAAGGGTTTGATGACTGGCAAAACTCCTATCTTATCCAAACTCATGAAAACTCAGAGAAGCACAGAAATGACTCACGAAATCGTAATGGCACGATTGCAAACAAAGCATACAACGGGCGGGGATAGAGCCCGCGATCAGTTTCAAAACTCCAGACCGTCGCGTTAGCCACTGGACCAGCTAGCCAC
Source organism: Cherax quadricarinatus (assembly GCF_026875155.1). Classification (NCBI taxonomy): domain Eukaryota; kingdom Metazoa; phylum Arthropoda; class Malacostraca; order Decapoda; family Parastacidae; genus Cherax; species Cherax quadricarinatus. Next base: position 127,328,802 of record NC_069399.1, on the reverse strand, counting down.
AATAAGATTCGTCCAACTAGGTATATTTCTACACCATAGGAAGGTTAGCATAGGCACCACTGTGACCATAAATGCAAGTTTTTACAGACGAATCTCCAGCTAGCGTGGCCGTGACGAACTCTAGGTCAAGTCCCCTCAAAACCGTTAACATGCTTTGAGGGTTCTATCCACGCCCGTGGTATGGTTTGTTTGCAATCGTGTCATTACGATTTCGTGAGTGATGTTAACTGCTTTGAGGGGACTTGAGCTAGAGTTCGTCACGGCCACGCTAGCTGGAGATTCGTCTGTAAAAACTTGCATTTGTGGTCACAGTAGTGCCTAAGCTAACCTTCCTATGGTGTAGAAATATACCTAGTTAGACGAATCTTATTGTGGCTAGCTGGCCCAGTGGCTAACGCGACGGTCTGGAGTTTTGAGACTCTCTGATCGCGGGTTCTATCACCCGTGATATGGTTTGTAAGCACAGGAATGCCATGCTGACCTAACAAGGAAGCGAGGGCAAACGTTAACTTGAAAGTTAGAGGAACAAATAAAAGCAGAACAGCTGTACTGGCAACATGTCATGGAGAGAATTATTGCCTCTTGCAGAACGAGGCTTACCATTCAGAGGAGACAATGAAAAATTTGTATCTCCAATTAACAGCAATTTTTTGGTCTTTAAGAACTAGTAGCAAAATTAGATTCCATTTTTACTCACTCATATCAGTCAGTATGGAAATTCCGGATCAGGAAATCCCTCTTATTTGTTAAAAACTGTATGTGAGGAAATAATTCAACTCATGGCAAAAAAAGTTAAGGACGCAATACTGACTGGCGTGAAAAAGACTGAATATTTCAGCTTGTAAGTAGATTCCACTTTTGACATTTCACATACTGATCAGACTTTAATTATCGGATATTTATCACCTGAAGACGGTTTACCAAGTGAGAGATTTTTTAACTTTCCTTGATCTAAAAGACCCCTCAGGAGACAGTATGGCTCATTTAGTGTGTCACTACTGGGCTTGAAATTGACTTTTAGAAAATGCCGAGGGCAGTTTTACGACAATGCTGCCAACATGGCTGCTAGGTACAAAAGTATGCAGCAAAAAATTATCGAAAAAAAACACTCTAAATTTGGTGGGTCGTTCGGCTGTTGATTGCTGCCTTGATGCAGTGCACTATTATGGCATTATGAAAGAATTTTTTACCTTCTTTCCATCCTCCACAAAGAGACGGGCAGTTCTAAAATTATTTTTGCAACCTCAGTCAAAAGTGCCTAAATATTTATCAGACACTAGAAGGGAGGCACACGCAGAAGCCACAAATTATTTTTGAAAATTACAGTGCTATCACTGAGGCACTCAGTCATTTGTACTCTGATGTTAATGAGAAGGGTGATTCCAGGCTTCAAGATAACAATCTTATGCAGAAAATGGAAGAACTGGAATCTGTGTTTACGCTGCATTTTTGGACCCGTGTGTTAGGTCATTGTCACAAGGTCAGCAAAGCCATTCAGAAATCAGTACTATTACTGAATACTTGTGAATGCTTGTGCAGTTCACTTCAGGATTTTTTAAGCAAAATTAAATATTTTGATGAGCTTGAGCAACAAGCAAAAGTTACCTTGTCAAATGTTAACTAAAGAACTGTCACAAGGAGACAAAGAGCAAACGGAAAGGAAATGGCTGAAGTGCACCTGGTCCTGATGCCATAGATGATTAATTCTCTTCAAGAGATAAGTTAAGGATAAAATCCTCAATTCTTATACTAGATGCACTTGAAGACATTTAAGAAGAGCTACTGGGTACAGTGATGTTCCACAAATGTTTTTCTTTCTTGCTAATCTGACAGCATCTAATCAAGAAATTCAGCAAGGTGTTGAACTGAAACTAGAAGATGCTGACCTGAAACTTGCTGCTGAAGTTTTGCACTTTCACTTGTACGTGAGACAAAGCCATAGGCCTACAGAAGAGCAGTCACTGTCTCATACAGACTTATCAAATCATATACAAGAAAAAAAATCAGATGGCCTTCCTAATGTGGAAGCAATCTTGCGACTCTTTCTTAGTTTAATGGTCACTGACTGCTCGGGAAAAAGGTCTTTTTCAAGCCTCAGAATTAAAAATGAATTAAGGGTCAGAGTTGGTGAATGGTTTGAAAAACCGACAAGTTGAAGATTGAGACGCTTATGCCGTATATGGGAATCTTTATTCAGGAAACGTTTCGCCACACAGTGGCTTCATCAGTCCAATAAAAGTGACAAACTTACACAAACATATTTTGATGAACATTCGGATGATTTTGCTATGAAAAAGACTATAAAAATCTTTTTTTTTTTAGTCTTAGTATATTTGATGACTGTAGTTTTTTTTATTTCTTATGTATTTTAAAAAAAATATAACAATAAACTTACAATTTCATTTTCCTAAAAAATCCTACTTATTCCACAAAATATTTACAAGGTTCGGTAATTGCAAAAGTTTTTCACTGTTAATTTTTAATATTTGTTTTTTCAGTCACTACGATATTTAACAATAACATCTTACGTCCTTTAGAGGAGGAATTATGAATTGTGGAATTTCAAACACCCGCTAGCATCCTTGGCTTCATTAAATTTTATCTAAAACACACTTCCATCTTCCTCTTGTCGCGAGGCTGGGGGATTGTGAGCGGCCTCGCAAGTGGAATAGCCTATGGCCTCTCTTCATCTAAATCCGGCACTGATGTTACCCTTAACCAGGACCGCACTTTCAGCCTCCCTTCCCACTCTCCCTCTGTAATATTTTCAGACATAGCTGTATTTCATATATAAAGTAATCGCATACTGTTGGTGCTCCCACCATATAAAACTGGTTTTTGTTCCCACTATGTATAAAATGCAAACGTAACTTGTGGGTGGTTCTACTATATTACTCTCTTACGACTAGAGTGGTCTTATACTGTGGGTTATCCTACATATAACTCTCATAAAGATTAAGTCTCAAACCGTGGGTGTTCCCACTATATAACTCTCAAACCGACTAGAGTGGTATCACACTGCGTATGTTCTCACCACATAACTCGTGGTTCCGACAATGTAACTCCCACATAGACTAAGCAAGTAGCGCACGTTGAGTGTTCCCAACTCTGTTAAAAATTATATCAATAGTAAGAGATATGGGAGGAAGTGCAAGATAAAGCCAATGAAGAGCAGGGGTGCGGTGGGCACAATAAGGGAACGTTGTATCAACATTCGTGGCTTCAGATTATTCAACATCTTAGCAGAAGATATCAGAAACACTGCTGGAACAAGTGTAGACGTCTTCAAGAGAAAACAGGTATCTTCACCAGGTGCCAGAGCAACGAGGCTGTGATGGATATGAGGGACGGCAAGCCTGCAGCAGAAATAGCCTGATTGACCAGGATAGCACTAGATGAGCCTGGTCCATGACCAGGCTCCGGGAGTAGAAAATTTCTCGAAACTCATCATAAGTATATTAAAGGCTCACAGCAGCTTATGCTGTGGTTGAGATACAGTAGCTTGTGTTGTGGTTGAGATACAGTAGCCTGTGTTGTGGTTGAGATACAGTAGCCTGTGTTGTGGTTGAGATACAGTAGCTTGTGTTGTGGTTGAGATACAGTAGCTTGTGTTGTGGTTGGAATATTTACAACACCTTTTGCTGTGGTTGAGAAATTCATAATATCTTATGCTGTGGTTGAGATACTCACAACAGGTTATGCTGTGGTTAAGATACAGTAGGTTATGCGTGGTTGAGATACTCACATTAAGTTATGCTGAGGTTGAGATACTCACATTAAGTTATGCTGAGGTTGAGATACTCACAGTAGGTTAGGCTGTGGTTACTGAATTGCTGAAAAACATAAACATGTCGTAATGGAGGAAAGATAGCCTTAGCCGAGAGATCACTGATTTAGAGAAAAATCTTAGGATGTCATACCTAACAGAAGAAGTACAAATAACCCGCACATAGAAGAGAGGAGCTTACAACGACGTTTCGGTCATACCTGGACCATTTACAGAGTCAAACTCTGTAAATGGTCCAAGTAGGACCGAAACGTCGTCGTAAGCTCCTCTCTTCTATGTGCGGGTTATTTGTGTATCGTTCCAGTCACGGTATTGCGCCTTTTTTGTTATTTATCTAACAGAAGAAGCACAAAGGGAACATAAAATCATCCAGGATATTACAAGAAACCCAAAATATTTTTATTCATATGCAAAATTCTAGCTAAAAACTACCTGTAGAGTTAGAGAAGATTCGTATACTGACGATGAACAGGAAATGGGAGAAATTCTATAAGAACAGTATGAGTCGGTGTTCAGCAACTCACGAGAAGGCAGCAGGGTAAAGAATGCAGAAACAATGACTCACGAAATCGTAATGACACGATTGCAAACAAACCATACCCCGGCCGGGATTGAACCCGCGGTCATAGACGGGCTGGAGTTTTGAGACTCTATGACCGCGGGTTCAATCCCGGCCGGGGTATGGTTTTTTTAATGCAGAAACAATTTTCACTCCAACGGAAGGCCACACAGACCAACTAACTGGCATCAGTGCCAATCCCATAACAGATTTCGAAAAAGAAATTGAAATCATGCCCACTCAGCACCTGGATCAGATTAATGGAATGCCTTATTTATATTTGTATATATAAAGTGCAAAGTACCACTAACAAGAGCCTCAGTATTCTTTGGAGAAAGAGCCTAGATATAGGTGAAGTACCAGAGACCTTAAAGAGTGCAGACATAGCTCCTTTGTATAAGGGAGGCAGTAGAGCACTAGCTAAAAATTACAGACCAGTAGCCCTAACTTCCTACATCATAATAATCTCGGACGAGTGATGAGACGGCAGATTACAAATTTTATGGAACAGCACAATCAGCATAACCCAAACCAGCATGGTTTTAGAGCAGGACGATCATGACTGACACACTAAGACATAATTACGGAGGCGTTGGAAGACACCCACAATGCAGATGTGACATATACAGATTTTGGAAAGGCATTTGGCAAATGTGATCATGGGGTGACTGCACACAAAATGAGAGCCATAAGCATTACGCAAAAGGCAGACAGATGGATTTTCGGGTTCCTAACACACAGAACACAAAAATTAGTAGTAAATAGCAAAATCCAGCATCAGCGAGATAAAAAGCTCAGTTCACCAAGGAACTGTCTTGGCACCTCGAGATAAAAAGCTCAGTTCCCCAAGGAACTGTCTTAGCACCTCTGCTGTTTCTCATCCTCATAGCAGACATAAATATAAACACCCGTCACATTTTTTTGTATCATCATTTGCAGATGACACTCAAGTAAGCATGAAAGTCACCATGGCAGAAGACACTGAAAAATTACAGGAAGATATAAGCAGTGTTTTCCAGTGGGCAGTGGAGAACACGACGTTCAGTGCTGATAAGTTCAAGCTACCTAGGAATGGAAGGAAAGGAGAACTCAAAAGAAACACTGTATACAAAACTCAAGAGGATCATCAGATAGAACGAAAGGAACATGCGAAAGACTTGGAAATAATTATATCAGTTGCCCTTTCTTTCTAAGAACACAAGGAAGGTCACACAGCCAGGAGGATGACGGGGTGGGTAACGAAAATCTTCAAAACATGGGAAATAATGTCAGTGGAGACTCTTTTCAAATTGCTAGTGCTCCCTCATTTGGAATAATGCTCAGTATTGACGGCCCCGTTCAGAGCAGGAGAAATATCAAAGCTGGAACAGATACAGAGATCGTTTACGGCCTTCATAGAGCCAGTAAAGCATATAAATTACTGGGAACGCCGTAAAGCCTTAAATGTGTACTCACTGGAGCGGAGGAGATAGATACATGGAAAGTACTCGAGGGCCTGGTCCCAAATCTTCACACTACCATAACATACTGGAGCGAGATATATGGAGGGAAGCGCAAAATAAATCTAGTGACAAGGTGGGGTGCGGTGGGCACAATAAGGGAACACTGTATCAACGTCCGTGGACCCAGATCATTCAATATCTTACCATAAGATGTCAGAAACACTGCTGAAACAAATGTAGATTTCAAGAGGAAGCTGGACAAGTATCTTCAACAGGTGCGAGATCAACCAGGCTGTGATGGATATGTGGGGCAGCGGGCCTCCAGCTGCAACAGCCTGGTTGACCAGGCTAGCACCAAACGAGCCTGGTCCATGCCGGGATCCGGGAGCAAAACTCTCTCGAAACTCATCAAAGGCATATCAAAGGTAAAGGTGGTTGAGATACAGCAGCTTATGCCGTGTACTTGCGATACTCACTATAGGTATCGTGTGCTTATGATACTACAGCCTTTGTGTGCTTGAGATACTATCGGCATCGTGTGCTTCAGATACCATAGGTATGGTATGCTTGAGATACTATCATGTATGCTGTGCTTGAGATACCAAGGTATGGTATGCTTGGATACAATAGTTCATTCGATGCTAAGATACATAGGTAAGGTATGTTGAGATACTATAGTTATCCGTGTGCTTGAGATACCTATAGGTATGTATGCTTGAGATACTATAGTTATCGTGTGCTTGAGATACATAGGTATGGTATGCTTGAGATACTATAGTTATCGTGTGCTTGAGATACCATAGGTATGGTATGCTTGAGATACTATAGTTATCGTGTGCTTGAGATACCATAGGTATGGTATGCTTGAGATACTATAGTTATCGTGTGCTTGAGATACCATAGGTATGGTATGCTTGAGATACTATAGTTATCGTGTGCTTCAGATACCATAGGTATCGTGTGCTTGAAATACTCATTGTAGTTCATGTGGTTGAAATTCATTAAGGACGGTGTATTCACTGTACTGTAGGCATGTGTTGAGAGTGAGTAGGTTTTTGTTGTTACGTCAGTGTGTGGTGAGTGTCAACACCACAGGACACGCCCCTACATCATCCCTCACCACAACCTACGTGTTTTTCCTCTCTTGTATACACGTTCCTCTCCTCCTTTAACATAATCTATTCCCTTCCCTCCCTCTCTCTACGCACACTTTTTCCCTCTCTACACACCCTCCCCCTTTATCTGTACCAGTCCTCCCTCTCTATACACCCTCCCCCTTTATCTGTACCAATCCTCCCTCTCTATACACCCTCCCCCTTTATCTGTACCAATCCTCCCTCTCTATACACCCTCCCCCTTTATCTGTACCAATCCTCCCTCTCTATACACCCTCCCCCTTTATCTGTGCCAGTCCTCCCTCTCTATACACCCTCCCCCTTTATCTGTGCCAGTCCTCCCTCCCTCTCCACATATAAAGCACTGAGTTAAATAAAAACTTCCTTGTTAAATAAAAATCTCTCTTCTATTTCCTTCTTTTCTCTTCATCTCTCTCTCTCTCTCTCTCACCATGGACAAACACATTCACTTCCTCCTACCATCCATCCCTCTACACAAACTCCCCCGTGCAACCTCCACCACAAACATTACAGGGCACGCAAGCCACTGGTAACACCCACAATTAAGTGCTCTTCGTCTTTACAGAATCAACACTGAGGTCAACCCACTTGAGTATAGGCACTGTCTAGACTGCTGGTCATATTTAGATTAGATTTTGCCACCGAAGTGGCTAGTTTATTGTGCACCCCATATCCATCCTATGGACGGTAGCTCAAGAGTATATGGGTACACAAAAGGTCCCAAAAGGTTAACAGGTGTACATTTGGATTTATATCTACAGTTTACTTATCTGTTACAAACAAATTTAGGAAATTTGCTTATAATATCTGTTATCTTATTTTCATTAAAAAGATATCATGACATGTCACATGGGTTATTATACTGTCTATCTCTATATTCCACAATAAGTGGACAATTAAGCACATAGTGTTCAAGACAGTGACCATATGCTTGACCACATAATTTGCATTTAGTTTGATCATCATGTGTGTGTCTCCCAAACTGCCAGAAGTACTTGTAACCAAGGCTAAGCCTGGCCACTACAACATCAGTCAGTCTGTTCATGTTATCATAGTGGGTTACAGATCTACTCAGGTTTCTAACTGCATTCTTATAACATTCATTTTCATTATTTACTTCTCTCCTAATATTATTCCTTAATGCTAGGCACAGATATACCAAAGTTAAATTCTTGGCTAACATATCAACTTTATCACGAAGGAGTAATCCAATGTGTGATGGGGTTCATAGCAATTGTACATTAATTCCCTTTTCCCGGAAAATTGAGTATCTATACCTGGCTTCTCTAATGAGCATGTTGTTGGAGTCATCATATGAGTTAAGAGCCTTCAATGATGACAGAATCAGTAATGATGACAGTCAAGCTGACTGTCATAAGTTAGTTTCAGCGCCATTAGGATTGCAAACAATTCAGTTTGCAGTGTAGACGCCCAGTTGTTAATTCTTATGAATAGTTCAACAAATTTATTATCGTTCTTAACTAGGGAGGTGGCAACAAGAGCAGATGCAGCCCTGCCAGAAGACTCTTGTTTATATCTATCAGTGTATATTATGTGTGATAACTTATTAATATCAGCAAGGCGAGGAGTTTCTTCTTGAGTAGTTGCTTTAACAAGTGATTTAAGGAAGGGAATATAGCAATGAGCTTCATGGGAGAGACTTGCGGGTATGTGATATTAAATGAACACATCTTCCATGGAGGGTGGAATGCTCTTGTTGTCTACAGTGATACAGTTCATGCAGGTTATAAATCTTAACATAATTGCATGTTTTCACAATCCATTTAGACCTGTGTGTATTTACTTCTAGACATTCTAATACCAACGTCAGGAAACTAATACCAACGTCAGGAAACACTTGTTCTGTTTCCTGACAAACTTTACCTAACCCTAACCTACTCAGTAGCAAAAATATCACTCGTAATTATCACTGGAAGTGAACCAACCCATCCATACCTGCCAGAGCTTTAAATAAGTATAAAATGAATAAACCAATATGAGGACAGAGGGGGATAGAAACTTTTAAAAGTAACGAATAAATATTTGTAAAAAGAAAACTAAAATAGAATATAAATCAGAGAATCGAAAACTACAAAATCCCAGAATCTGCCTGAAAATTTGTGAGATTCTCAATACAAACCTCCTGAGTATGAGCACAGAAGAGAACCCAATAGACTAAGCAGACTAGAAACCCAACAGCTAATTAAAATAAAAACCATTGTAAAATCAACAGAACAATGGCAAGAAAGCTGCTAATTAAATAATGATAATAGACACACACACACACACACATGCAGGGAGAGAGAGAGGACCCAGTAGCAACCAGTGAAGAGGCGGGGCCAGGAGCTAAGACTCGACCCCTGCAACCACAAATAGGTGAGTACTACACACACACACACAGCAATTTTTGGCGAATAAGGCATGCGAAATTTGTGTATGCAATGATTTCGCAAAAATCATTCTGTACCTAACGAAAAATAAATATTTCATTGTGTTTTTTATTATTAAATTACTGTAAATTTATCTAAAACATATTCAGTTGGATTAGGCTAAATTATATTGCACTTGTTATAATAAGATTAGGTAAGTTTTCTAATGTTCTTGGTACAAAATTATTGATTACATTAATATACAGTGGAACCCCGGCTTTCGTCCTTAATCCATTCCAGTAGGTCGGTCGAAATTCGAAATGGACGAAAACCGAAGTAATATTTCCCATAAGAAATAATGTAAATCCAATTAATCCATTCCAGACACCCAAAAATATTAACAAAAAAATACATTTGATAGAGAATAACTATAGTTTTACATACAGATAACAATGAGAAATGAATATAAATGACTAATTTTAATGTATAAATGAACATTTAAATCACTATTACATACCTTTATTGAAGACTTGTTGGCGTATAGAAGAAGGCCAGGAGGGGAGAGGGAGATGTTATTGTTTGGAATACATCCATACATTCTGGCGAGCTCGGCCACAAGTATGCCACTTTCGTGGCTCCTTCTTGAATTCTATCGTGTTTCTCACCTTCTTTACCAAGGGGCTGGCACTAGGAACTTTCTTTGGCCGCATGGTGGCATATTTCCTAGTCACACTCAATAATCAAGCACAAAAAACAATGGATTATTACGAAATGTTTCGGATGAACACGCAGAATATTATTGCTCAATGAACAAGTGACAGAGGCAGACTGAGTCACATATGTGTAAGCGGCCGCATCCCAGGCAGGTGGACGCGTCTGATACAGACAATTTCCAAGCGGGAATGAAATTTCAGGGTATAATTTCGCCCAAAAAAATTGGTCGAAATCCGAAATGTAAGATATCCGCACTGGACAAAATCCAGGGTTTCACTATATATGAAAAGAAATATATCTTTAAACGTATAAGAGAAATCTTTACAAAGGGCTTGAGTTCTTGCTAATTGACCAATTTTACCTATTCAGCACGACACACACACACACACACACACACACACACACACACACACACACACACACACACACACACACACACACACACACATATATATATATATATATATATATATATATATATATATATTGTAACTACGAACGAGTGATATTGATCAATAACAACACTGCTCTAGCCAAGGATTCGAACCCATGTTGTACAATGGCAGGCCAGTACAACATGGTTCAAATCCTTGGCTAGCACAGTGAAGTTATTGATATATATATGTATATCGTATATGTATATCGTATGTGTTCAGCAGGGTGACCCACTCGCTCCACTTCTCTTCTGCTTGGCAGCAAGAGAACTAACTTCCAGCCTACGCAGTGAGCTCAATATCTGGCACCTGGATGACGGCACTCTGGCAGGTACTGAAGAGTCCCTGGTAGGGGACCTACATCTGGTGAAAACACAGGGAGAAGACTTGGGACTCAGCCTCAATCCCTCCAAGTGTGAAATCATCACAGCGAACCAGGAAATAATCAGTGCTGTGCTGAAGTCTCAACTACCACTCCGTCCAACAGTACCCTCTTGGGGGCACCGCTGGGTCACCAGGCCATCGACACTGTCCTCAGGGACAAATTGAATGACCTGATGAGGATGGAGGGGAGAATAAGCGATCTTGATGCCCATGATGCTCTGTATCTCCTCACAAGGTGTCTTACTATGCCAAGACTCACTTACTTCTTGAGGTGTGCACCCTCTTTTGACAACCCAACACTCGATGAATATGACGCACACCTGAGATCAACTTTTAAGATTGCACTGGACCTGTCACTAGAGGATCAGCAATGGGATCAGGCAACCCTCCCAGTGCAACTGGGAGGTATAGGGGTGCGTAAAGCAACGCATGTTGCTTTACCTGCTTTTCTGTCTTCGTGTTTGGCTTCCAGTGCATTAGTCAAGAAGATAGTTCCCGAACGCTTGAGAAACGTGGTAGGAGCTCAAGACCCCAGGTTTACTGAAACAGCGATTCGGTGGGACACCCTTACAGACTCCTCCAGTAGACCAGCTCCTCCCAAACAGCACAAACAGTCTCACTGGGACAAACCGATCATGGAAAAAATCGCCAACACAATGCTCTCCAATGCTTCAGGAAAGGACAACGCTCGTCTCCTGGCAGTGAAGGCACCACACTCAGGAGATTTCCTGTTAGTTGTTCCCAATTCCTCCCTGGGCACCCGTCTCGACCCACAAGCCATTCGGATTGGTGTTGCTCTTCGCCTAGGCGCCCCCATCCTCACCGAACATAGGTGTATTTGTGGCAGGGCGACAGCTGATCAATTCGGACTTCATGGTCTCGTGTGTCACACAGCAGAAGGGAAGTATGCCAGACATGAGGAGGTCAATGACATCATAAAGAGAAGCCTCTCCACAGCCCGTTGCCCAGCTCAACGGGAACCCCAAGTACAGAGGTCTGATGGAAGTCAAAAGCGCCCTGAAGGAGCTACTATGCTACCCTGGAAGGATGGAAAGAAGATTGCCTGGGACTACACCTGTGCTGCCACATTGGCAGACACCTACTTGCCATACTCCGTAGTGGAAGGGGGTGAAGCTGCCAGCCACAGGGAGACCCAGAAGATCCGAAAATATGAAGACCTTCCCCCTTGTTATAACTATATCCCAATAGGGTCGGAGACCCTTTGGAGCATGGGGCAAGTGTGCTCTAAAGTTCCTCAAAGAGCTGGGTGAAAAGCTCATCATAGAAACCAAGGACCACAGGGAGACCAGCTTCTTCTTTCAGAGACTCAGTGTTGCGATCCAGAGAGGAAATGCCTGCAGCATTCTGGGCACGCGGCCCACCGCAGGGGAGCTGGACGAAGAATTCGAGATGTAGCTCTGAGTTATCTATGTTGTTTCACTTTCTGTTGTATTTTTGTGAATGTTTGGCCAATGTATTTTGTCTTTAAATAAAACATACTTGAAATATAGGGGGTGGTAGGAGAAAATTCTTAAACAGCTTCAGGGAGAACCTTGAGTTTTCCCTGAAGCAAGTTTATTCTTTTCTCTGAGGATGAGGGTCCCTAGGACAGTTCTAGAGGTGGTACCTACCTATATATTCATGTTATAACACTATATATTATATATAATATATATATATATATATATATATATATATATATATATATATATATATATATTTATATAATTATATTTTTTATTATATATATATTAGTATATATTTATATATGTGTGTGTGTGTGTGTGTGTGTGTGTGTGTGTGTGTGTGTGTGATGTGTGTGTGTGTGTGTGTGTGTGTGTGTGTGTGTGTGTGTGTGTGTGTGTGTGTGTGTGTGTGTGTGTGTGTTGTGTGCGCGCTCAGAACAACCACTGAGAAAAAATAGTGAACTTCCAAGAAATTTTGTGATTTCTCACGTCATCAAGGAACTGTAAAAATAAAAAATCAGCAGGAGGCACGTATGGGCGAGATTATACTTCATGGTCAACATACAACACCTCTTCCTTCCCCATGGTGCTCCGTGTCCTGGTGGCTAAAGCTCTCGCTTCACACGGCGAAGGTCCAGGTTCTATTCCCGGCTACGGTAGAAACATTGGGCGTGTTTCCTTACGCCGGCTGTCTCTGTCCCCCAACAGTAAAATGAGTACCTGGGTGTTAGTCGACTGGTGTGGGTTGCATCCAGGGACAAAACAAACCTAATTTACCCGAAATGATCTGCATAACAAGCGTCTTTCTACATAGTAGTATGTCATTGATGTCAACTAGGCCTATATACCTCGTACATGTACTACTTGTAGTAAATAAAGATATTATTATTATGATGTAGGTGAGATGGTCAAGGACCTGTCAAACACAGCTTATATTCTACCCAAGTTTTAAGATTTTAACTTGTCGAACATTGCTTAAATTCTTCATAAATTTTATTAATTATATACAAATCTAATTTATATAATCCTAAACCAATATTCATATTAGTTTCGAAACATTTTTTTATGAAATTTCATTCAGTTATATTTCTCTCATCCACGGACCTGCTTGATACATCTTTCTTGGCCGTTTGAAAATCAGTTGGATGGTTAAAATCTCTCACATGAATAAACAGAGCATTAGACTTTTGTTCAATTCTTATGCTATATTTATGATGTTTTAATCTTAGTTCAAGACTTTTCCCAGTTTGACCATAATAAACTTTATCACATATTTCACAAGGAATCTTGTAGACACAGCCATCAACAAATTTTGGTGAATTTTTAATCAAAAATATTTTTACTTTATCAACTTTTTTAAATACAACTTTGATTTTAAAATTCTTAAGTAAAGAAGGTATATCAAGTAAGTTTTCATGGTAAGGGAGAACCAACTTATTTTTGGTTGAATAAGATTGTCCTTTTTTTGAATTGTAAAAAGCATTTCAAGCAATTTTAAAGAATTTGTTAATTACATGTTTTGGGCAATTTAGATCATTAGCTATTTCATAAATTTTCAAGATTTCTTCATCAATAAATTCTGGTCTGCAGATACGCAGAGCTCACAAAAACACTGATGAGAATACAGAGATTTTAACTGTTTTATGATGTGCACCTTAAAACAGATATTTTTTGGTTTTCTCTGTATGTGAAATTTAAAATCATGACCCTCCTTAACAATTAATACTCCTAGAAAAGGCAATGAGTTATTTTCTTCAAACTCAACAGTAAAATTTATAGAATGAGCTTGATTATTTAACAATGAAATGGTTTATATCTAAATTCTTAGGCATTAGACACAAAACATTATCAACATATCTGTACCACATAGCTCTATTGAGGATTTTGTTAAGCAATCTTGTTTTAAAATATTCCATGTACAAATTGATAAAGACAGGTGAGAGAGGATTTCCCATTGCCATACTAAACTTCTGAGTGTAAAACGCATTTTTAAAAACAAACTTTGCATCAAGAACACAGAGTTTAATAATATCAGTGATTGTAGGTACTGGAAATGGTAAATCATAATTAACAAGCTCTTCAGATAGGGAACTTAATAAATCATCAGCTGGAATTTTGTAAACAAAGAGGTAACATAAAAACTATCCATACCGTAATCATTTAAATAAATCATGGTGGTTAATTTATCAACTAAATCTATATTAACTCACGAAATCGTAATGACACGATTGCAAACAAACCATACCACGGGCGGGGATAGAACCCGCGATCAGAGAGTCTCGAAACTCCAGACCGTTGCGTTAGCCACTGGACCAGCTAGCCACAATAAGATTCGTCCAACTAGGTATATTTCTGCACCATAAGAAGGTTAGCATAGGCACCACTGTGACCACAAATGCAAGTTTTTACAGACGAATCTCCAGCTAGCGTGGCCGTGTTCGTCACGGCCACGCTAGCTGGAGATTCGTCTGAAAAAATTTGCATTTGTGGTCACAGTGGTGCCTATGCTAACCTTCCTATGGTGTAGATATATACCTAGTTGGACGAATCTTATTGTGCTAGCTGGTCCAGTGGCTAACGCGAAAGTCTGAGTTGAACTCTCTGATCGCGGATCTATACCCGCCGGGTAGGTTTATTTTAAATCTATATGTTTAACATTTAAATTTAAAAATTTTACCAACAATTAGGTCAACATACTACTAGCCATTTTGATAATTTATGGAAAACTGAACCTAGTATCTAAATGTGAAATCAAGAAAACTCTTGGAAGTTACAATATTTTTCATTTTTTTCACAGTCGAATATATATTTAACTATATATATTTAATATATTATATATACATAATAATTATTATATATGAATTCCATATACTTTCTAGGGATAGATATATTCTCTTAATAAAATTTATGCATATTATGTACTATGTCTATGTAAAATTTATATTAAGTATATACTATAGTTGGACGAATCTTATGTTATATGTCATAGTATAATATATATGAGTTTAGATATATAGCATTATGATCAAGTAATCAGTATTTAAAAGGGGAGCCTAAAACAGGATACACTGTGAAAGGAATGAAATCAAGCGCTTTCGTGCTATCAATTGGAAGACATGAAGTAATTCCTCCTTCGATGATCCTTTCAATAGTTCCTTGACAATGTGAGTAGTCCGAAGCGCTTGGATTTTCCTCTTTCACGTGGTTGTTTTCATATGTTTTAACATATAATATAAAATTTTATAAAATTAGGCTCAATATACTATCATTAGAAATTTATAAATATGAATATTACTAATATGTAATTCAAAAACAAGTCGCCGTCTCCCACCGACAGTTTTACCCAAAGTCGAAAATCCTATAAAAAAATACTTTCATCATCATTCAAACTTTAACCACTCACTATATTAATGTTTATGCATAGATTAGAATTACACAGTTTTAGAAGCATACCATAATAATAGATACACAATATTTCTCAACTGATATCAATCTCTTAAGTGCACATGTACTGCATTTCCAGTACCAAGTCAACTACATGGAAAAATAATGCCGGTTCCACGCATTCCGTTCACTAAACATTTCATGAACTATAACCCCGCCTTTTTCTATACTTTCATAGTTTCCTTGACATGTGAGTAGTCACGATAGCGTTGAATTTTATTAAATACCTTCAACAGGGTGTTTTGCTATATATATTATATATATATATTATATAAATATATATATATATTTATATATATATATATATATATATATATATATATATATTCAACATACTAAAATCCCACAATGCCTGTGATCACGTGCTGGGGAAATGATGAGGTAATCCTCTGAGGCCACCAATCAGAGTAGCCATGAGGATGAAGTAGCAGGCAATGAGTGAAGTCATCGACTGATCCTTATAAAGAAGCTTTTCTTCTTCCAGGGGGTCTGGTCACTGTATATATATATATATATATATATATATATATATATATATAATATATATTATATATATATATATATATATAATTTTATATATATATATAAATAATGATCCATAAACTAGTGATTTCAGATATGCAAAACAACCACTCTGAAAGAATAGAGAAATTCCAAGCGCTTTCGTGACTACTCACGAAATGTGAGTAGTCACGAAAGCGCTTGGAATTTCTCTATTCTTTCAGAGTGGTTGTTTTGCATATTCTGAAATCACTGTTACTGTGATCTTATTTCTATATATATATATATATATATATATTATATATATAATATATATATATATATATATATATATATCTTAAAAACTTATCTAAAGGAAATAATAAAAATGAGTAAAAAAAAATTAAGAAATTTGCTTTATTTTAATGTGTTCGAAGACTAATAACAGTATTATAATATTTTTAACTGTTGTAAAAGTTTGAAGTTCTTTGCTAAGGAACTAAAACGATTATTTCTCTATATAATTTATTATATTTATTATTCACGGGGAAACGCTAAACCCGTGGCCTGGTAGGCAAAGCTCTCGCTTCACACGCTGAGGGACCGTGATTCGACTCCCGGCAAGGGTGGAAACATTGGCATGTTTCCTTACACCAGTTGTCCTGTTCGCCCATCAGTAAAATGGACCTGGGTGTCAGTCGACTGGTGTGGGTCGCATCCTGGGACAAAACTGACCTACTGTGCCCGATATGCTCTTAATAACAAGGGATTTTCTGTACAGTAATAGGTTACTGATGTCAGTTAGGCCTGCAGGCCTAGCTGACATCATGAACAAGTACATGAAATATGTACTTGTACAAATAAGGATATGATATAATGGTCACTCAGCGCCTGGAGGATGTGAGACAATCATGTCAGACCAAAGGAAAGGGAGGGTAACTCTAGCTCCTTGAATCAAAAGCCATTCACCCTTCTTTAACAGGTAAATAATTCAATATTACATTAAGAGTAATTATTCATTTATATAATTACATTAATTTATGCATGAAGCACATGGCAGAAACATATTAAAATGACAAATTTAAAAAAAAAAAAGTCATGATATATTGATGCAGAAATTGGGAACATTTAACCTGGAGTCTACGTCAAGTCAAGATGATATATGTTACTGTAACGTGTTCGTTACTTAGAAATATGCACGTAAAATACCTAATAACATGATAAAAAAAAAAGGGGTCAAAACTACTAAGAAAGATGATATATTACTGTCGAGAACACCTGGAGGTGTTTTCACTGGTCGGTAGAAAATAAAAATGGAATAAGATACCTACAGACATTATTATGAAACTAAGTAAATTCTAGCTTATTTATTTTTAATAAACGAAATAATTAGTGAATATATAATAATATATGTATTATTTTTTTCTTTATTTTCCTTTGGTGAATTATTTTTAATACTAAGAAACAAATGATTTATAACTTAATAATAGTCACAATATATATCCACATTGAACAACTTCAGAATATAAAGGCGAGATAGAACATGTCGGTGATATACCTGTGACCAGTTTCAACAGGTCACAGGCTATGTTATTTTCTATCATGTTATTATCAATTGCGTCATGAAATACTTGGGTCAATTTGTAATTTCTCTATCTTCTAATGAGGTGATTTTTCATGCTTATTTTCATACCATCCACAAATGATACAAAGGGATGACTAACATTTTTTTACCTATGTGTCAAGAGGATGAAAATACGTAAAAGCATCAGCACCGTAACTTAGGATGCTGATTTTTTTTACGTTACTAAGCAAGATTTTACTTGTGCAAGACAGGTATACAATACCGACAAGATGAAAGTTAAGACACTTGTGCAGCATCTGGTTATCTTTTGTATATAGTTCTTCTGATTTCTTATGTCCAAGAATCTGTATTGATAAAGCCACTGGATGGCGAAACGTCTACAATAAAGATAACCAGATGTTGCACAAGTGTCTTAACTTTCATCAAGATTTTACTTGGTTTACTCTATTCCTAGTTAAAAATATTTAATATCCATTAGCATACTTTCTCCACTAAGCCTTATGAACCTCACTTTGTGCCAACACTCCATGATCGAGGTTGTAAAGTGCCTTCGCGAAGTCCATTGAAGACCACATCTGGATTCTGGTTTTCTTCCAGTGCCTCAGTAATTGTATTATAATGGTTTAGTAGTTAAGGCAAGCATAATTTTTCCCGCTCTAAATCCATGTCGGCTCGAGTTTCATATGAAGACCATGCCTTGCCATAAAGTTTGTAACTCTCAAAATTTTTATTATATGATGTCAGCGCTACTGGTATGTAATTTCGTGCCAGGTTTATACTGTCTCCTTAGTACAGAGGAGCTGTCTGCACTTTTTAAGGTCTCTGGATTTTCACCTGGATCTAAGCATTTTCTACAATGAATACTGAGTGATCGTGCTAGTGGTATTTTGCATGTATGAGCATGATTTCTGTTTATTCCTCGAATTCTAAACGATTAGCTCTGTCAGATATACATGTAAATAAATTAATAAACATATTGAATGCGTGAGTATTCAGTGACTGACGTTAGCTGACTAGGAAGTTGAGATTACTTGGAATAAGGGAAAGTCAGTGAAGGACAAAACCAGGTTGAATACACAAAAAGAAAAATATTCATACATATAAAAAAATAATATACTCAGCTCAAAAATAATATACTCAGCTCAAAAATAATATACTCAGCTCAAAAACGTTTGAAATGCTTTGAGGTGAGATGAGATTAGGTTAGCACAAGTTATACTATATGAAGCTAGGTTAAGTTTGGCTGTTATAAAAAAAAAATAATTCATTTGAAAATAAAACGAAAATACACTGGGATTACTTTATGAAAAATTATACTAAAAACTACAAAAAAAAATATTGGAAAACTGTACAAAAAAAAAAATAGAAAACTTATGAAAAGTTATATTTGGGGACTTATGAAAAATACATATATTTGACATCGTGGGAAAAATGTATACTGAGAGCCAATAAAAAATGTATGTTGGAAAACTTTTCAAAAAAAATTACATTTGAAAACATTTGAAAAAATTACATTTGAAATCTTTTAAAAAAATTCAATTGGAAACCTTGTGAAAAAAGTATATGAGAAATATGAAAAAATATATTAGAGAAAAGTTTGGAAATTGTATACTGTATCATGGATAATATTATGGTGAGGGGGGATGGGAGTAGAGGCGAAATATGAGGGATATGGGAACCCCAGAGTTAATTAACTGAACACGTGGCTGGAGTCACCACGGGCTGAGGGGTAGTGTGTGGTGTGGGGGAGGATAGCATTGTGTGTGGTGTGGGGGAGGATAGCATAGTGTGTGGAGGGAGGGAGGATAGCCTAGTGTTTGGGGTGGGGGAGGATAGCCTAGTCTGTGGGGGTGGGGGAGGATATCCTATGAAAAACTGTGGGGTTGGAGGTTAGGGCATCTGGGATTTAGGTGTGAAATTATGATATTGGTGATATAGAAGTTGGGAGATTATTGTATGAAAGACTTGTTTACCTGGAGTTTACCTGGAGAGACTTCCGGGGGTCAACGCCCCCGCGGCCCGGTCTGTGACCAGGCCTCCTGGTGGATCAGAGCCTGATCAACCAGGCTGTTGCTGCTGGCTGCACGCAAACCAACGTACGAGCCACAGCCCGGCTGGTCAGGAACCGACTTTAGGTGCTTGTCCAGTGCCAGCTTGAAGACTGCCAGGGGTCTGTTGGTAATCCCCCTTATGTATGCTGGGAGGCAGTTGAACAGTCTCGGGCCCCTGACACTTATTGTATGGTCTCTTAACGTGCTAGTGACACCCCTGCTTTTCATTGGGGGGATGTTGCATCGTCTGCCAAGTCTTTTGCTTTCGTAGTGAGTGATTTTCGTGTGCAAGTTCGGTACTAGTCCCTCTAGGATTTTCCAGGTGTATATAATCATGTATCTCTCCCTCCTGCGTTCCAGGGAATACAGGTTTAGGAACCTCAAGCGCACCCAATAATTGAGGTGTTTTATCTCCGTTATGCGCGCCGTGAAAGTTCTCTGTACATTTTCTAGGTCGGCAATTTCACCTGCCTTGAAAGGTGCTGTTAGTGTGCAGCAATATTCCAGCCTAGATAGAACAAATGACCTGAAGAGTGTCATCATGGGCTTGGCCTCCCTAGTTTTGAAGGTTCTCATTATCCATCCTGTCATTTTTCTAGCAGATGCGATTGATACAATGTTATGGTCCTTGAAGATGAGATCCTCCGACATGATCACTCCCAGGTCTTTGACGTTGGTGTTTCGCTCTATTTTGTGGCCAGAATTTGTTTTGTACTCTGATGAAGATTTAATTTCCTCATGTTTACCATATCTGAGTAATTGAAATTTCTCATCGTTGAACTTCATATTGTTTTCTGCAGCCCACTGAAAGATTTGGTTGATGTCCGCCTGGAGCTTTGCAGTGTCTGCAATGGAAGACACTGTCATGCAGATTCGGGTGTCATCTGCAAAGGAAGACACGGTGCTGTGGCTGACATCCTTGTCTATGTCGGATATGAGGATGAGGAACAAGATGGGAGCGAGTACTGTGCCTTGTGGAACAGAGCTTTTCACCGTAGCTGCCTCGGACTTTACTCTGTTGACGACTACTCTCTGTGTTCTGTTAGTGAGGAAATTATAGATCCATCGACCGACTTTTCCTGTTATTCCTTTAGCACGCATTTTGTGCGCTATTACGCCATGGTCACACTTGTCGAAGGCTTTTGCAAAGTCTGTATATATTACATCTGCATTCTTTTTGTCTTCTAGTGCATTTAGGACCTTGTAGTAGTGATCCAATAGTTGAGACAGACAGGAGCGACCTGTTCTAAACCATGTTGCCCTGGGTTTGTGTAACTGATGGGTTTCTAGATGGGTGGTGATCTTGCTTCTTAGGACCCTTTCAAAGATTTTTATGATATGGGATGTTAGTGCTATTGGTCTGTAGTTCTTTGCTGTTGCTTTACTGCCCCCTTTGTGGAGTGGGGCTATGTCTGTTGTTTTTATAACTGTGGGACGACCCCTGTGTCCATGCTCCCTCTCCATAGGATGGAAAAGGCTCGTGATAGGGGCTTCTTGCAGTTCTTGATGAACACAGAGTTCCATGAGTCTGGCCCTGGGGCAGAGTGCATGGGCATGTCATTTATCGCCTGTTCGAAGTCATTTGGCGTCAGGATAACATCGGATAGGCTTGTGTTAATCAAATTTTGTGGCTCTCTCATAAAAAATTCATTTTGATCTTCGACTCTCAGTCTGGTTAGCGGCTTGCTAAAAACTGAGTCATAACTGGGACTTGAGTAGCTCACTCATTTCCTTGCTGTCATCTGTGTAGGACCCATCTTGTTTAAGTAGGGGCCCAATACTGGACGTTGTTCTCGATTTTGATTTGGCATAGGAGAAGAAATACTTTGGGGTTTCTTTCGATTTCATTTATGGCTTTTAGTTCTTCCCGCGATTCCTGACTCCTAAAGTTCTTTTAGCTTAAGTTCGATGCTTGCTATTTTCTCGACCAGTGTCTCCCTACGCATTTCAAATATATTGACCTCTTTTAGCCGCTCTGTTATTCTTTTCCGTCGCCTGTAAAGGGAGCGCCTGTTCTCTTCTATTTTACATCTACTCCTCCTTTTTCTTAGGGGAAAATAAGCCTTGTGCATACATCGAGTGCCACCGAGTTAATCTGTTCTAGGCATAAGTTGGGGGTCTGTGTTGCTTATAAAATCTTCCCAGCTTATATGGGTTAGGACTTGATTTACTTGTCCCACTTTATGTTTTTGTTATTGAAGTTGAAATTTGGTGAATGCTCCCTCGTGACTAATCTCATTATGTCGGTTCTGGGGCTCCGCGCATACATGACTGAACCTCAATTATGTGGTGATCTGAGTATATTGTTTTTGATATGGTGACATTTCTTATCAGATCATCATTGTTAGTGAAGATGAGGTCTAGTGTATTCTCCAGTCTAGTAGGCTCTATTATTTGCTGGTTTAAATTGAATTTTGTGCAGAGATTTAAAAGCTCGCGTGAGGGGTGAGTTTTCATCAGAGCTGCCCTCCTGGTGTTATTTCTGCAACAATATTATTTGCTTATATTCCTCCATTTTAGGTGCCTTAAGTTGAAATCCCCCAGGAGCAAGATGTTGGGTGCAGGAGCTGGAAGATTTTCTATACAGTGGTCAATTTTTAACAGCTGTTCCTGGAATTGCTGGGATGTTGCATCCGGAGGCTTGTAGACTACCACAATGACTAGGTTTTGGTTCTCGACCTTAACTGCTAAAACTTCCACTACATCATTTGAGGCATTTAGCAGTTCTGTGCAAACAAGTGACTCTGCAATGTACAGGCCAACCCCCCTCCCTTTTTCCTGTTCACTCTGTCACATCTGTATAGGTTGTAACCTGGGATCCATATTTCGTTGTCCAAGTGATCCTTTATGTGGGTCTCAGTGAAAGCCGCGAACATTGCCTTTGCCTCTGCAAGCAGTCCACGGATGAAAGGTATTTTGTTGTTTGTTGCTGGCTTTAGACCTTGCATATTTTCCAAGAAGAATGTTATCGGACTGGTGGTATTGTTGGTACTGGGGGGGGATTTTTTTTCCGGCATTAGTATCTGTATCTGTTGGTTTGGAGTGGAGGCCATCGACTGTGGTTCCACTCCAGGAATGACATGGGATAGACAGACAGTAGAGAACTTAGAAGTGCATACCAAAGACTGTCTGCTGAGAACTATTACTACGTAGATTAACTTATGATTATCGTGTATTATCTAGGTGTGAGTCAAGGATAGAAATGAAGTAGGCATAAAAAGAGGGGAAAAAATAAAATATACCGGAAAAAATGGAATGGAATTTACAGATGAAACTGACTAAGACAAGGCTGCAGCTATTTCTTCTAAATTAGCACTGTTTCTATCTTCAACTACTTTTGTTACTCTACCGCCTCTCACAGAGCTGTATGTACCAGTGGTTCTACTGCTTACCTCCAGTGCTGTAACTATTACAACCCTTGACCACTACTACTACTACTACTACTATTACTGACTCGGGGGCTTTGTTTGACGTCGTCCTGATGTAGTTGCTAAACATGCATCAGGACTTTGTTGACTTCAGTTAGGTTAGGCAAAGTTTGTCAGGAAACAGGACAAGTGTTTCCTGACGCGGGTCTGACCCGCCTTTGGAGCTTTGGTCATCTGACCGAGGCCTTCCGCTGGCTTACCGGTCCACCCCTTTAAAAATAATGGTCATTTTATAACCAAATGATCCTATCCCATCTACAGACAATACATGGTCTGCAAGGGTTTAATGATTGGCTCAGTGAGGTAGCAAGTGTTATTGGTGTGGAGAAATTTTCTCCACAGGGAACGTCGACCCCTCTCAAGGGGGACTAAGACCCATTTCCCTACTTTCCCATACTAGCAGTGCAGGCGTGGGCTAGGGGGTCATGACCTATTTTTTCCATTAGCAGAGATGAAGCAAGAACTTATGTCTTGCAATGTAGCTTTATTAAAGCATTCCAGAAACATTCCTATATCTTAGCATGCGTTCTTTACTCTGTAGAAATTAGACTCTCTCTCTAATGGAGTTGGCTCTCGTCTCTTGCGAGAGAATTTGCAAAATAATATATTTATATCTTTGTCTGAGGAAGCTTCTATTTCCTCAGACCATTAAAAATTCGAAATAATATGCCTCTAACCTGATACCATAGCTTGTGGCACCATGCTCATTAACTCGCACCTAAGCTCCAGGAATCCCACTCCTTGATTCTGTCGAGTCGCCCGAACTGGCACCTAACGACTGTAGACATTAAGGCAGCAGAAACCCGACTATAAATAGGCGTGCGGGAGGCTCCTCCTCGAGGGTAGATTACCATCATAACGAGTGAATCGACGAGTGACAATTTAAGCCCATGTAAGCGAGTGAATGAGTCGTTGGTGAGGCTATACCGCATTGACTGAAATGTAGAACATTCATGGTCATATCCGTGTGTACTTCGTGAAACTCTAGTGCACCGACACTCCAGGAAGAACGAAACTCTCCCTGCCGTGAATAATTATGAACATACCAGGGAGTGAACCTGTGCCGTGACGGAACTATTCTCCGTGTAACTTATCCATGTACAAACGACACAGAGAGAGCTTTCTCTTTGCTGTAGACAAAATCCACAGATATAGTTCACAAGTTGAACTTATGGACAAGTAATGGTCTTCAGGTGACATTCAACATACCAAGTGACGATAGAAGTGAAGATGTCCCATGTCATATCTTCAATCATGCCATCGATATCGGTGTCCTGTTATATGGGTACGATACACACCCAGGTAAGTCACGTCAAGGCTCATATTTTACTGTGTTGGTTGCAGCTAATAGGCATTGATGTAGGGCTAACTAATAAACACCGTGAAAGAAGGGTGATCTCCCAAACCCAAGTGAGACTCGCCCAATACTTCCCAGGTGACGTACTTTCAATAACTGGATAAGGCGAGTGTTAACCCTGGTCATAAGGGTTCTCTTACAACCAAGTGGGAACTAAGATAGCCGAGATCGAAGGAGACCACAGGGGGCGGCTGCTGGGGTCTTGAGCTGTCATTAAGATGAGTACCCCAGATCAATAGTGGCCTTTTTATTGTATTCGTTCTTAAATCTCTACTATAATTCCCCACAACTGGAAACATCTTGCCCATGTTCTCTCTCACTATATCCTACCTAACTGAACACGTTTTCTTACATATAAAACAATTTGGGAAACCCAGGAATCTTGAATAAGTTTATATTGATCAAGTATGTAGGTCCTGAAGGCTTTGGCAACACCTCCCACTACGGCACGATGTATATAAATGAATCTTTTACTGGCAAAGTGTCTCTCCAGCTGGTTCCTGAATATATTTTTTTTCACACATCAATTTTACAGACTAAGAGCTGGAATCCTACGTCAGCTCATTTCCAAGCCCAGCTGTATTATCATTGCGCTTACAGCATTACCCATTAGTTTATTTCATTTTGTTCTAACTCTGTTTGCAAAGAATAACCCTGAATACGTTCGTGTTTCATCTTCCGCCTTGCAGTTTCATTCCACTGTTTGAGTTCTGGACTTATTCAGCCCCTGATAGTTATTCGTGTTTTAGTGTCGTGTTTGAGTGTGTCAAATCCATTCATTGTCTTAAAGGTGAGATAAAAAAAATGGAATAGGAGATTAGGGATTGAGAGATCTGTAAAGTGGAAATTATGGTATAGGATATTTGTGAGGTAGGGCATTAGGGTATGCGATATTTGCGAGGTGGGAGATAGGGATATGGAAATTTTACAAGGTGAAAGATTAGGGTATGAGAGATTGGCTAGATGGTCTCTTACTATTGAGCAGCTGGTCCCTATTGTTAACCAGCTGCCTTCTCATCCGCCGAATAAAAACATTTGCACTAAACAGTGACCTAAGGTCATGATCTTTTCTTGGGGCTGTATGGCTGACCGAGGGCAGAAGTGACGGTTGGCTACATGCAGTTTCTCCCGATCTTGCCCTTTATAATCATCGGGTCCTTCATTCACACTTCCTTTTATGACTCAGACACTAAGTTCCACCTTTTGTACTGTAGGAGAGAGTTACTTGCGGTACTGTAGGAGAGTTACTTGCGGTACTGTAGGAGAGTTACTTGTGGTATGTAGGAAAAACTTGCGGTACTAGGAGAGTTACTTGGTATTATAGGCGAGTTTTACTTGTGGTTCAGTAGATAGAGTTACTTGCGTGGTACTGTAGAAAAGTTACTTGTGGTACTGTAGGGTGAGTTACCCGGTACTGTAGGAGAGTTATTGCGGTCCTGTAGGAGGTTACTTGTGGTACTGTAGGAAAGTTACTTGCGGTACTGTAGAGAGTTACTTGTGGTACGTAGGAAAGTTACTGGGTACTGTAGGGGAGTACTTGTCGGTACGTAGGAAGTACTTGCGGTATGTAGGGGTTACTTGCGGTATTGTAGGCGATGTTACTTGTGTACTGTAGAAGAGATACTGCCCGGTACTGTAGAATAGTGGTCTTTTTATTAGGAAGTACTTGCGGTACTGTAGGAGAGTTACTTGCGGTATTGTAGGAGAGTTACTTGTGTACTGTAGGAGAGTTACTGCTGTACTGTAGGAGAGTTACTTGTGGTACTGTAGGAGAGTTACTTGCGGTACTGTAGGAGAGTTATTGTGGTACTGTAGGAGAGTTACTTGCGGTAACTGTAGGAGAGTGCTTGTGGTACTGTAGGAGAGTTTATTGTGGTATGTAGGTGGTTACTTGGTACTGTAGGAGGTACTTGCGGTAACTGTAGGAGAGTATTTTCCCGGTACTGAGGAGATGTTATTGTGGTTTACTGTAGGAGAGTTCTTGCGGGTTTACTGTAGGAGAGTTATTGTGTTACTTAGGAGAGATTGTACGTAGGAGATTTTACTTGCGGTACTGTAGGAGAGTTACTTGCGGTACTGTAGGAGAGTCTATTGGGGTACTGTAGGAGAGTTACCTGCAGTACTGTGGAGAGTTACTTGCGGTACTGTAGGAGAGTTACTTTTTGGTACTGTAGGTAGTTACTTGCGGTCTGTAGAAAGAGTTACTTGCGGATGTAGAGAGTTACTTGTGGGTATTAGGAGAGTTACTTGCGGTACTGTAGGAGAGTTACTTGCTGTACTGTAGGAGAGTTACTGTGGTATTGTGGTACTGTAGGAGAGTTATTGCGGTCTGTAGGTGAGTTACTTGCGGTACTGTAGAAAGAGTTACTTGCGGTATGTAGGTGAGTTACTTGGGGTACTGTAAGAGAGTTATTCGCGTACTGTAGGAGAGTACTTGCGGTTACTGTAGAAGAGATACTTGCGGTACTGTAGGAGAGTTATTGGGGTACTGTAGGAGAGTTACTTGCGGTACTGTAGGAGAGTTACTTGGGTACTGAGGAGATTATTGTGGTATGTAGGAGAGTTCTTGGGTACTGTAGGAGAGTTCATGTGGGTACTGTAGGAAAGTTACTTGTGTACTTGTGGTACTGTGGAGAGTTATTGCGGTACTGTAGGAGAGTACTTGGGATTTAGGAGGTTTACTTCGGTAGTATGAGGTCTTGCGGTACTGTAGGAGAGTTACTTGGTTACTAAGGCTTACTTGCGGTACTGATAGGAAGTTACTTGCTTGTAACATGCTAAGAGGTTCTGTGGTACTTGTTGGTACTGTAGGAGAGTTACTTGCGGTACTGTAGGAGAGTTACTGGGGTTGTAGGAGAGTTACTTGCGGTACTGTAGGAGAGTCTTGGGGTACTGTAGGAGAGTTATGCGGTCTGTAGGGGTTACTTGCTTTACTGTAGGAGAGTTACTTGCGTACTGTAGAGAGAGTTACTTGGGTACTGTAGGAGAGTTACTTGCTGGTACTGTAGGAGAAGTTACTTGCGGTACTGCAGGAGAGTTACTTGTGGTATTTGTAGGGAGTTACTTGTGGTACTGTAGGAGAGTTACTTGTGGTACTGTAGGAAAGTTACTTGTGGTACTTGTGGTACTGTAGGAGAGTTACTTGCGGTACTGTAGGAGAGTTACTTGCGGTACTGTAGGAGAGTTACTTGTGGTACTGTAGGAGAGTTACTTGTGGTACTGTAGGAGAGTTACTTGTGGTACTGTAGGAGAGTTACTTGCGGTACTGTAGGAGAGTTACTTGCGGTACTGTAGGAGAGTTACTTGCGGTACTGTAGGAGAGTTACTTGCGGTACTGTAGGAGAGTTACTTGCGGTACTGTAGGAGAGTACTGCGGTATGTGGAGTTTTGGGTACTGTAGGAGAGTTACTTGCGGTACTGTAGGAGAGTTACTTGCGGTACTGTAGGAGAGTTACTTGCGGTACTGTAGGAGAGTTACTTGGGGTACTGTAGGAGAGTTACTTGCGGTACTGTAGGAGAGTTACTTGCGGTACTGTAGGAGAGTTACTTGCGGTACTGTAGGAGAGTTACTTGGGGTACTGTAGGAGAGTTACTTGCGGTACTGTAGGAGAGTTACTTGCGGTACTGCAGGAGAGTTACTTGTGGTACTGTAGGAGAGTTACTTGTGGTACTGTAGGAGAGTTACTTGTGGTACTGTAGGAAAGTTACTTGTGGTACTTGTGGTACTGTAGGAGAGTTACTTGCGGTACTGTAGGAGAGTTACTTGCGGTACTGTAGGAGAGTTACTTGTGGTATGTAGGAAGAGTTATTTGTGGTACTGTAGGAGAGTTACTTGTGGTACTGTAGGAGAGTTACTTGCGGTACTGTAGGAGAGTTACTTGGGGTACTGTAGGAGAGTTACTTGCGGTATGTAGGAGAGTTACTTGCGGTACGGGTAGGAGAGTTACTTGCGGTACTGTAGGAGAGTTACTTGCGGTACTGTAGGAGAGTTACTTGCGGTACTGTAGGAGAGTTACTTGCGGTACTGTAGGAGAGTTACTTGTGGTACTGTAGGAGAGTTACTTGCGGTATTGTAGGAGAGAGTTACTTGTACTGTAAGAGAGTTACTTGCGGTACTGGAGGAAAGAGTTACTTGCGGTACTGTAGGAGAGTTACTTGCGGTGTTGTAGGAGAGAGTTATTTGTGGTACTGTAGGAGAGTTACTTGCGGTATTGTACGAGAGAGTTACTTGTGGTACTGTAGGAGAGTTACTTGTGGTACTGTAGGAAAGAGTTACTCGTGGTACTGTAGGAAAGAGTTACTTGCGGTACTGTAGAAGAGAGTTACTTGTGGTACTGTAGGAGAGTTACTTGCGGTACTGTAGGAGAGTTACTTGCGGTATTGTAGGAGAGTTACTTGTGGTACTGTAGGAGTTACTTGTGGTACTGTAGGAGAGTTACTTGCGGTACTGTAGGAGAGTTACTTGTGGTACTGTAGGAAAGAGTTACTTGCGGTACTGTAGGAGAGTTACTTGTGGTACTGTAGGAGAGTTACTTGTGGTACTGCAGGAGAGTTACTTGTGGTACTGTAGGAGAGAGTTACTTGTGATACTACAGTAGGGGGCTATTTGTAGTACCATTGTTTAAAGCACTTGGAATGTACTCTCTGGAACGATGAAGAGATGTCTTATAATGAACTCATGGAAGATTCCTGAGGCTTTGTTCCCAAATCTGATCACAGTTGTTAACAACTTATAGTACTGAGAGATAAGGGAGGAAGTGTAGAATAAACGCCAGGTAAGGCGGGGAAGCCACAGGCACAGTAAGAGAACGCTGTCAACATTCTTAGCCCAAGACTCTCTAACCTGCAGGTATCAGAAATATTACCGGAAGAACGGTGGTAGTTTTCATGAGGAAACTGAATCATCATCATTGCAAAGTGCCAGGTCAACCAGGCTGTGATAGCTATGTAACCCAGCAGGCCGCTAACAGCCACAGCCTGGCTAAACAGGCAATAAATGAGGAAACATGACCACATAACGAGCTTCGAGGGTGAGAGAATCTTCGATACAGAGTCACAGATTTTTCACAAATATGTAACCACAAGGTTCCCTCTGCGCAGACATTATGGGGCCACTTCCAGTCTGCGCAAGAAAACAAGGTAGTTGCCAGCTAGCATTGTAAACACTCAATACGCGGATATAAATGGCGTCAAATGAGTATAAAAGATAAAGTTTTTTTTTTTTTTTGGTGCTCTAGTAGGATTTCTAATGTTGTCTTTTCGTCTTATGAACACGCAAGATGACAGGTAATTCTTACAGGCCTCTGATTAAATTCTGTATACACACTTTTTACTTAAGTATGACACCCAAGGATGGTTTATGTTAGGCTAGATTTCGCTAAGTTGAGGGTGAGTGGTGAAGCAAGGAAAGGCGAAGAGACGAAATCTTGATCAAGGAATCTCGAGTTGGAGAAAAAGTGCCAAGCTTAAAACCCAGTACGTTGGCGTTAGTAGGCGAGACTGAAAGCGAATCAACAGATACCTACCGCCGATAAACATGAAGAGACAGGAACAAGAGTATATTAGGATAGTGTTTCGCTCTGCACAGAGCTTCATCAAGTCATGATTTAGAAAAAAATATCGACACAGAAACGTTGTCCATATAAAAATTTGTTCTGCAAATTATTTCTTTTCTTTCACATCCAACATATTTTACAAAGGCAATCATCATACACAGCTAGTCCTCACACAGTGTGTTAATTGGCTAGTTTGTTTGGTTTAAAACTTAATGACTGCACGTGGATCATTAAGGCTGATTGTCACTAAAACACCATCAGTCAGAAATACTTGACGTTTCTGATTCATATTTACAAGGTACCGTTCTGCTGCCATACGTGTGTCCCGTCCACTTGTGTAAGTTGCTTACTAATAAATGCGCGCGCGCACACACACACACAGACACACAGATACACACACATACATACACACACACACACACACACACACACACACAAACACACACACACACACACATACACAGTTAACTTTATGTTAACTTGGACCAACCTAACCAATACTAAGTAAAAACATATAAGAACGTTGAATATGACGTACTGCATTGCGCAAGAAAGCGAAACATGTAACGTAAGAGCTAGATGCAATTCTTGTGTAAATACAGCAGAGCCTGACACCTATAAATACACAGCGGGAGAGAGAGAGTGTGAATGTGGCGAGCATGACCTGGTGTTGTATCTGGAGAGTCACTTTCCACCTTGACCTTCTGCAGCGTTCCAGAAATTCGTTAAATAATAACAATGCAATTCATTATTGGTGGTAGTGGTGGTACACGCACGCAACCTACACTAACAAAATGCTCTAACTAGCTAACTCACAGGTAAGAACTCTCAACAAAACGCTCGAAAACTGACACAGGCAAAACTGATACATACAAATAAAATAGCACAGAAAAATTATATAAATGACACAACAACAAAAATAACAAAACGTTAAAAAAAATCTAAAACGATGAAAATAAAATATTGAAAACTAACGAGAACTTATCATTCTCACGAGGCAATTACAAATACATATGTTTAATTATCTTAAGATCATCACGATGACTGTGATCCGCTGTTCATTCTTCAACCTTGAGTGTCGTACGTAAGTAAAAAGTGTGTCTTTACGACAGACTATACTATTTCCTCTTGTTCTACCACCACTGGGCAACAATCGTTCCTTAAACAGCGCTACTTACAGGGCAAAACCATCAGTTTTTCTTGAACGCCATGTTACTTACAAGGCAAGATCATCAGTGTTCCTTGAACACTGTATTACTTACAAGACAAGATCATCAGCGTTCCTTGAACACCATGTTACTTATAGGGTAAGACCATCAGTGTTCCTTGAAACACCAGGTTATTTACAGAAAGAGACCAAACCTGTTCCTTGAATATTACGTTACTTACAGGGCAAGCCCATTCTTGCTTCTTGAACACCACGTTACTTAAACGTCAAGAAAAAGGATTGATTTTCTTGCCTCCTTTACTGTATGAGCAGAACACTCCAGGTCCCTCATGACCATGATATTAAAACAGTAAGATAGTTCTTGTTCCTCGTTTGCCTGATGGAGAAAGTCAACCAGTGGCTCGCTGGGTCAGGTTCACGCACCACGAGACAGTGTTATACACTTCTTGCCCAAGCTACTGAATGGGCAGTAGTATACTCATGGGGAAAAGCGCTAAGCCTGTAGGAGTCATACAGTGAATGAGGAATAGGAGGTAATCAGGTGAGATCTACGGAATGGGATGGTAGGTCAAATTCCTTGGATCAAGAGTCCTTCCTCAACATCAAGGCGCCTCCTTGAAGGGTTACAAAAAGTACAAGATACCTACTACCCTTGCCCAGGTTACAGAACGTCGTGTATGACATTTGCTTCAACTGCACAAGTTACAGTATATAAAAGACACCTGTTACTCTTGCCCAGGTTACTTTGCCCCACCAGCTCAAGTTGCTTAAGGTCATGACAACTCTGACTCTTTCATCCTGCCCCACGTTACAAAACGAACCAGCCAACACACAACCAGACAACACACAACCAGCCAACACACAACCAGACAACACACAACCAGACAACACACAACCAGACAACACACAACCAGCCAACACACAACCAGACAACACACAACCAGACAAACACACAACCAGACAAACATACAACAGCCAACACACAACCAAACATACAACCAGCAACACACAACCAGACAAATATACAAAACCAGCCAACACACAACCAAACATACAACCAGCAACACACAACCAGACAAATATACAACCAGCAACACACAACCAGACAAATATACAACCAGCCAACACACAACCAGACAAACATACAAAAAAGCCAACACACAACCAGACAAACAAATAACCAGCCAACACACAACCAGACAAACATACAACAAGCCAACACACAACCAGACAACAAATAACCAGCCAACACACAACCAGACAAACATACAACCAGCTAACACACAACCAGACAAACAAATAACCAGCCAACACACACAACCAGCCAACACACACAACCAGCCAACACACAACCAGACAACATACAACCAGCTAACACACAACCAGACAAACAAATAACCAGCCAACACACACAACCAGCCAACACACAACCAACACACAAGCAGCCAACACCACGAACAGCCAAACACAAACCCAACACAAACCAGCCAACACACAACCAGCAACACACATAGCCAACAACATACAAGCAGCTAACAACAACCAGCCAACACACACAAGCAACCAACACAAACCAGACAACACACAACCAGCCAACACAACAGACAACACACAATCAGCCAACACACAATCAGACAAACACAATCAGACAACAACAACAAGCCAACACAACCAGCAACACACAACCAGACAACAACATCAGACACACAACAACACAAAAACCAACACACACAACAGCAAACACAACCAGCCAACACACAACCAGCCAACACACAACCAGACAACACACAATCAGACAACACAAACAGCCAAACACAATCAGACAACACACAATCAGACAACACACAATCAGACAACACACAACCCGACAACACAACAGACAACACACACAATCAGACAACACACAATCAGACAACACACAATCCCGACAACACACAATCAGACAACACACAATCAGACAACACACAATCAGACAACACACAACCAGACAACACACAACAGACAACACACAACCAGACAACACACAACCCGACAACACACAGCCAGCCAACACACAACAGACAACGCACAACCAGCAACAAACCAGCCAAAACACAACAGCCAACACACAATCAGCCAACACAACAGACAACGCACAAAGCCAACACAACCAGCCAACACACAACCAGACAACACACAATCAGCCAACACACAACCAGACAACACACAATCAGCCAACACACACCAGCCAACACCAGCCAGCCAACACACAACCAGACAACGCACAACCAGCCAACACAACCAGCAACACACAACCAGACAACACACAATCAGCCAACACACAAAACCCGACAACACACAATCCCGCCAAACACAACCAGACAACACACAACCAGACCCAACACAACACAGCCAACACAACCAAGCCCACACACACAACAGCCAACACACAACCAGCCAACACACACCAGCTAACACACCAGACCAACACAACAGCCACACACCCAGACCACACACAACCAGCCAACACACAACCAGACAACACACAACCAGACAACACACAATCAGCAACACACAACCAGACAACACACAACCAGACAACACACAACCAGACAACACACAATCAGCCAACACACAACCAGACAACCACACAATCAGCCAACACACAACCAGACAACACACAATCGGCCAACACACAACCAGACAACACACAACCAGCCAACACACAACCAGACCCAAAACACAACCAGCCAACACACAACCAGACAACACACAACAGCCAACACAACACAAACCAATCAGCCAACACACAACCAGACAACACACAATCAGCCAACACACAACCAGCAACACACACAATCAGCCAACACACAACCAGACAACACACAATCAGCCAAACACACAACCAGACAACACACAATCAGCCAACACACAATCAGCCAACACACACCAGACACACACAATCAGACAACACACATCAGCCAACACACAATCAGCCAACACACAACCAGACAACACACAATCAGCCAACACACAACCAGACAACACACAATCAGCCAACACACAACCAGACAACACACAACAGCCAACACACAACCCGACAACACACAACAGCCAACACACAACCAGACAACACACAATCAGCCAACACACAACCAGACAACACACAACCAGCCAACACACAATCAGCCAACACACAATTAGCCAACACACAACAGACAACACACAATCAGCCAACACACAACACACGACAAAAACACACAATCAGCCAACACACAACCAGACAACACACAATCAGCCAACACACAACCAGCCAACACACCCAGACAACACACAACCAGCTAACACACAACCAGCCAACACACAACCAGACAACACACAACCAGCCAACACACAACCAGACAACACACAACCAGACAACACACAATCAGCCAACACACAATCCAGCCAACACACAACCAGACAACACACAATCAGCCAACACACAACAGACAACACACAATCAGCCAACACACAACCAGACAACACACAATCAGCCAACACACAACCAGACAACACACCAAGCCAACACACAACCAGCCAAACACACCCAGACAACACACAACCAGCTAACACACAACCAGCCAACACACAACCAGACAACACACAACCAGCAACGCACAACAGACAACACACAACCAGCAACACACAATCAGCCAACACACAACCAGCCAACACACAACCAGACAACACACAATCAGCCAACACACAACCAGACAACACACAATCAGCCAACACACAAACCCGACAACACACAATCAGCCAACACACAACCAGCCAACACACCCAGACAACACACAACCAGCTAACACACAACAGCCAACACACAACCAGACAACACACAACCAGCCAACGCACAACCAGACAACACACAACCAGACAACACACAATCAGCCAACACACAACCAGCCAACACACAACCAGACAACACACAATCAGCCAACACACAACCAGACAACACACAATCAGCCAACACACAACCACACAACACACAATCAGCCAACACACAACCAGCCAACACACCCAGACAAACACACAACCAGCTAACACACAACCAGCCAACACACAACCAGACAACCCCACAACCAGCCAACGCACAACCAGACAACACACAACCAGCACACACAACAGCCAACACACAACCAGCCAACACACAACCAGCCAACACACAACCAGACAAACAACCAGACAACAGCACACACACACACAACCAGCCAACACACAACCAGCCAACACACAACCAGACAAGCACAACCCGACAACACACAACAACAACCAGCCAACACACAACCAGCAACACACAACCAGCCAAACCACAACACACAAAACCCGCCAACGCACAACCAGACAACACACAACCAGCCAACGCACAACCAGACAACACACAACAGACAACACACAACCAGCCAACACACAACCAGCCAACACACAACCAGCCAACACACAACCAGCCAACAACAACCAGACAACACACAAACCAGCCAACACACAACCAGCACAACACACAACCAGCCAACACACAACCAGCCAACGCACAACCAGACAACACACAACCAGACAACACACAACAGCAACACACAACCAGCCAACACACAACCCGCCAACACACAACCAGCCAACACACAACCAGCCAACACACAACCAGACAACACACAACCAGCCAACGCACAACCAGACAACACACAACAGCCAACACACAACCAGCCAACACACAACCAGCCAACACACAACCAGCCAACACACAACCAGCCAACGCACAACCAGACAACACACAACCAGACAACCACAACCAGACAACACACAACCAGACAACACACAACCAGCCAACGCACAATCAGCCAACACACAACCAGCCAACACACAACCAGACCAACACACAACCAGCCAACACACAACCAGCCAACACACAACAGCCAACACACAACCAGCCAACACACAACCAGCCAACACACAACCAGACCAACCACAATCAGCCAACACACAACCAGCCAACACACAACCAGCCAACACACAACCAGCCAACACACAAACCCAAACACACCACAACACCAACAGACAACACACAACCAGCCAACACACAACCAGACAACACACAACAGACCCAACACACAACCAGCCAACACACAACCAGCACAACACACAACCAGCCAACACACAACCAGACAACACACAATCAGCCAACACACCCAGACAAACACAACCAGCCAACACACAACCAGCAAAGCACAATCAGCCAACACACAACCAGCAACACACAACAGCCAACACACCAGACAACACACAACCAGACAAACACACAATCAGCCAACACACAATCAGACAACACACAACCAGCAAACACACAACCAGCCAACCACAAACCAGACAACACACAACCAGCCAACACACAACCAGCCAACACACCCAGACAACTCCTCACCTAACCTTCATTAAGTGAGGGAGTTGGCTCGGTCTTAGACAAGGCTTCCTAAATTTGACAGTAAATGTTGTAAGCCTATACACTATTAAGAAACACAGGAAAGGAAAGATAAGCATATACTGAATATATATATATATATAAAGTTTGTAATATTTACCTGTCACTTTGCGTATTGATGACACGGAAAAGATCAGAAATACTGCGAGAGAGAAAAACATTAAACAAGCTTCTGGTTCACACTTATATGACAGGACAGGAATAACTCCCAAGATACTCCTAAACTCCTTGTTTTAAATTTACTT
Source organism: Cherax quadricarinatus (assembly GCF_026875155.1). NCBI lineage: Eukaryota > Metazoa > Arthropoda > Malacostraca > Decapoda > Parastacidae > Cherax > Cherax quadricarinatus. The sequence continues at coordinate 127,291,704 of NC_069399.1, read as the reverse complement.
AACAAAGTAACTCATGAAAAATATTTAAATTCCAGATAACTTCTGGGGCATATTCATAAAATGCCAGATTACCGGTGGAACATATCCTTAAAATGCCAGATTACCGGTGGGGCATATCCTTAAAATGTCAGATAACTGGTGGGGCATATCCTTAAAGTGCCAGATAACTGGTGGGGCATATCCTTAAAATGCCAGATAACTGGTGGGGCATAGCCTTAAAATGCCAAATAACTGGTGAGGCATATCCTTAAAATGCCAGATTATCGGTGGGGCATATCCATAAAATGCCAGATAACTGGTGGGGCATATCCTTAAAATGCCAGATAACTGGTGGGGCATATCCTTAAAATGCCAGATAACTGGTGGGGCATATCCTTAAAATGCCAGATAACTGGTGGGGCATATCCTTAAAATGCCAGATAACTGGTGGGGCATAGCCTTAAAATGCCAGATAACTGGTGAGGCATATCCTTAAAATGCCAGATTATCGGTGGGGCATATCCATAAAATGCCAGATAACTGGTGGGGCATATCCTTAAAATGCCAGATAACTGGTGGGGCATATCCTTAAAATGCCAGATAACTGGTGGGGCATATCCTTAAAATGCCAGATAACTGTTGGGACATAGCCTTAAAATGCCAGATAACTTGTGGGGCATATCCTTAAAATGCCAGATAAACTGGTGGGGCCAATCCATAAGCCTTAAAATGCCAGATAACTGGTGAGGCATAGCCTTAAAATGCCAGATAACTGGTGGGGCATATCCTTAAAATGCCAGATAACTGGTGGGGTATATCCTTAAAATGCCAGATAACTTGTGGGGCATATCCTTAAAATGCCAGATAACTGGTGGGGCATATCCTTAAAATGTCAGATAACTGGTGGGGTATATCCTTAAAATGCCAGATAACTGGTGGGGCATAGCCTTAAAATGCCAGATAATGGTGGGGCATATTTAAATCCATTCTACCTTAAATGTCAGATAACTGGTGGGGCATATCCTTAAAATGCCAGATAACTGGTGGTGCGTATCCTTAAAATGCCAGATAACTGGTGGGGCATAGCCTTAAAATGCCAGATAACTGGTGGGGCATAGCCTTAAAATGCCGAAACTGTGGGCTAGTGTAATGCCAACGAAAATACATATATATGAGTAGGAGAAAGCGGGGCTCATCCTAACTTAACCTAACATAACGTAACATAACTTTCCGTAACTGAATCTAGCCTAACCTAACTTAACCTTACCTAAAGTGACCTAACCTAATGTAACTTAACCTAACGAAAGCTATTATCAAAGTCTAACCAAGCTTAACCTAACTTAACCTAGCCTAACCTAACGAAATCTAGCCTAATATAAACCATCCTAACTTAACCTAACTTAACCAGCATCTATCACTTTCTGAAAATAAGTAGAGGCAAAAAATGATATGCCACATTTTCCTACTTTCCATTTGCAGCATCTTCTGACATTTTTACTGTGCCATTTTCACCGGTGACATTTTTGCTGTGCCATTTTCACCTGTGACATTTTTGCTGTGCCATTTTCACCTGTGACATTTTTGCTGTGCCATTTTTACCGAAACTATATTTACCGCGCGCTATCTTCGTTAAGATTTTTTGCACCTCATTTATGTCCTCTACATTTATTCCAATCGTCCACTTACAAACTTCTGTCATATTCTTCCTACTTTCCGTATATCTAGAGAAAGTTCAGTGCTTTTAATTTTAGTACACAAGGTTCCTGATACAGGGTTTTAACAGGTTTTCCCACTAATTTAATCAGACGTCACAAAATTCTCCCTACATTCAGCAAACACCAGATGCAACTTATCCTCAGTTAGATAATCACAGCCAAAGTATATCGAAAGCTTAGACTTAAAGGTAAACTTGTGTACACACCTACAGTGCTAGTCACGACATTATGCCGGCTGAGCGCCCCCGCATAATGCCGTGACGAAAATCGAAGGCCTACCATATCAGGGGGGTATTTTTTCGTCACTGCATTATGCAGGGTAGCAGCCGTTAGAATGACATTACGGCCTGTCGTCACACTCCACAGTGAATCCTCAGTGCTCACGTGGCTGCTGTGGTGAGAGAGGAAGTATTGCACTTTTGTCTCTCATCGGCCCTTTGATATACCTTACCCATCTTCAGTCCGGTGTTCCCTTTGGTTTTGGGGCTATAAATGTTTGATTATGGGCAAAAGGAAATCTTTAACACCTGAAATTATAGCTCAATCATAGGGCTTCACAAAGCTGGGCACCAGACGAAAAATAGTGGAGAATGTTGGTGTGTGTGAGCGTTCAGTGAGGAACTGGGTGCAGTGTTTCAAGGCTGGTGGCGGTGTCAAGTTACCATCTGCCAAATCTCAGCCTGACCCCTCGAAGAAGACATCTGTTCGTACCTTAACTGTGTTAAAGAAGCAGCTTGAGAGTACACTTAAGATAACTGCTAGAGAACTGAAAGAAAAGAACCCATATCGTCTCTCAGGGGTGTCTGTAAGCACTGTTAACAGACGTGTGTCAGAACTGGACTACAGTAGTCACTGCCAGTTTAAGAAACCGATCTTCTTCTTGCCAAAGAAGAAACGTTGGCTGGATTGTGCAAATATCTTCACTGGAAACCTCAACAGTGGTCTGAAGTACTTTTGAGTGATAAAGCAATCTTCACCGTCACCTGTAACCACGGGGAACATGTGTACCAGCCCAGAGGTAGTGACCCACTAGACCCACACTACACCTGTGGGACCACCGAACACCCACATTTGTTCATGGTTTGGGGGTATTTCAGTGGTCAGAGCGTTGGTGAACCCATTGTGCTTCCCAAAAACAGTCTATGAACCACTATAATTACCCGAAGTTATTGTGTGACAATTTACCTGAGGCGTTTGACAAGCGTGGGGGCTACGGTTTTTATGTAGGATGGTGCACCGTGTCATATTGCCAAATCTGTAGTTCATTGGCTTAAGGACTGTGAAGAGAGGCTCTTTAATGACTGGCCGGGCAATTCCCCAGACCTAAACCCTATCGAGAACCTCTGGTCAATAGTGAAACGAAGTTTACTGGGCAAGGATATCAGTTCCATCCCGCAGCTGGAGGCTGCTCTACATGAGGCATGGAATAACATACCTTCCCAAACCCTCAGGAATTTGTGTGAGAGTCTTTCTACACGGCTGAGGGACGTGATTAAGTGTAAAGGACGCAGCGCCAAGTATTAAAGCCTCAATAAGTGTGCAAATATATATATTATAATCTTTTATGGTATATGTTTGTGCTTTGTTACGTGTGTGGGGGACGGGTGGCATAATGCCGTGACTAACACTGTATGTAAAATTGAGCAGAGGACACTTGCAGTTGTCAATTGTTCCACGAACTTTTATCTTGTAATAATTGACTAAGTTTGAAAGCCTGAAGCCCGGAGAATAAAGCATTAAGTTATAAACAAAAGTCTTGGATAAAAGTAGATGGGACAAGAAAATTGTAGCTTAAAATATTATGGCTCTGGCACCAAGATAGGCAGTACTGACGGATTCACACAAATTCATAATATTTAAAATACTATTAAATTGCGAGTTTTCATTTCTTTTTTTTTTTTTTGCAGTTGTATTCTTTAAAAAAAAAATTGATAAGTTTTTTAAATAAATTTCACTGAGATCAAAAGTCTATTACATTTACATTTAAAAATACTAAATTAAACAAAAAAAACTTCAAAGACAGGCCAATGCTTAAGTGTTAGGTACCTACCAGAGATCGACACCATGCCCAGCCCTTCTAGGGTAGGGTAAGTGCCTGAGCCCGAGCTTGCAGCTCATAAGCCTGTCATTCCCAGTAACCCCCTTGGGACAGGGATGGCAGCCCAGAGAGGCCTAGTTTTTAGGCCTGGAGACAGTTGGTCCCAAAGATGAGGGGGTACTTATGCCTCCTGCCATGGGAGACTTAGGTCTCAGACACTCCCAAGACAGGGAGTCAAAGCTGGGCCACCACTTGGAAAAGGCCCGGGCCGGGAGAACACCGGCGAATCTTTAATAATAATAAATAAATACCTACCAGAAGAGACATTCTCTAGTTAAACTGAAGCCTTTATATGACGTTATATATTACACTGAAGCAGATTTATGACGCTAGCAGACTGAAGCTTCTGCCGCGGGAGAACCTCTGATTATATCGAATGACATTTTCCATCATTCACTCAGTCGCTTTCTTTCCAGAAGTGTGCTGACGTCACAGTCAGATTACTCTCCATCTGCAACATCGCCACCCACTATTTTAGAGTGCAGGAAATGCCCTTCCTACCTACAGAACTGAAGTCAAGCTAACCGGTTTTATTAAATCCTTTCATGAAAATTACCTTGCTGACACTCCTGTGCTATATGACCTCCACAGGTTTAGCGCACCATCCATTTATATCATGTAATTACTCACGTTCCATCAGTGAAACTTCTTATTGTTCTAGTTACTGCATGTTTGTCTTTCCTTGAGAGAGAGAGAGAGAGAGAGAGAGAGAGAGAGAGAGAGAGAGAGAGAGAGAGAGAGAGAGAGAGAGAGAGAGAGAGAGAGAGAGAGAGAGAGAGAGAGAGTGATTACCTTCATGGTAGATCTCTAAGTGTAGTTCTCAATGGAACGGAATCAGCAAGACATCCTATTGGGGCAAGTGTTCCACAAGGAAGCGTGCTGGGACCATCGTTATGGAATGTCTACTTCAACGACCTTCTTCATCTCATCCCAGAATCACATGCATATGCAGACGACTGTACACTGACATTCACTTATCCAAGAGAAGAAATGCCAGCTGCTCTAAGCTACATCAATCACCAGCTGAGAGCTATATCAGCTTGGGGAAATAGATGGCAAGTAACATTTGAACCTGAGAAAACGCAAATGATGATGATCTCTAGGCACCATGATGGTAATGCTGGTGCAGTAGTAAGGATGAATGGGAGGGTGTTGGCACCTGCAGAAGTTGTTATCCTTGGGGTGAATTTTGACTCCAAACTAACCATGAAGAACCATGTTGTAAATCTTGCAGACAAGGCAGCCAGGAAGCTTACAGCACTTCGCCGCATTTCGCATCTGCTTGACAGTAGGGGTTGCAAGATTCTGTACGAGTCACAAGTACGCTCACACCTTGAGTATGCTCTACTTTCTTGGTTTGCCTGCCCCCCCCCCCCTCGCCTCTCATCTGCGACTGCTTGACAGAGTAGAGAACAGAGCAAGACGTCTCATCTCTCGTCTGGCCCCATCCTGGATAGATCTGTCATTTCAGCAGAGCCTTCAACATAGGAGGGATGTGGGTGGCCTTACTGTTATGTACAAGGCCAATATTGTCAAAGTACCACACTTGGATCCACTTCGAGGACAGCGTGAAACAAGCTTTTATGCCACAAGACGGGCAGAAAGCAGCAACTTCACTCTGGTGAACATCACTCTATTTGAGATCATATATACCCAGGATGACTCGAGTATGGAACACATTCGTACAGCATAATGATGTCAACGAGATAACGTCAGTTGATCAAATGAAAATGTTGGCCCACAGATGGCTCCAACTTCATCCTGTTCCCTACTTGTATGTCTCATAAGAATAAAAATGCTTTCAAATGAGCTGATGTAGGTAACAGCTCTTAGCTTGCCAATAAAGTTAGGAATCCTTAACCTGTAAATAGCTTGTCAATAAAGCTAGGGATCCTTAACCTTGTCAAACCCTGTGTAAAAAAGAGAGAGAGAGAGAGAGAGAGAGAGAGAGAGAGAGAGAGAGAGAGAGAGAGAGAGAGAGAGAGAGAGAGAGAGAGAGAGAGAGAGAGAGGGAGAGATAATCATGGTTAAATAATACAAATATTACACTGTTACTCACCTATGATTATCTGTTTTATATTCTTCGTCAGAGGCATTAATCAGAAATTATATTATTTCCCTTGCTTGCTTGCTTGCTTGCTTGCTTGCTTACTTGCTTGCTTGCTTGCTTGCTTGCTTACTTGCTTGCTTGCTTGCTTGCTTGCTTGCTTACACGCTCTTAACTGACAACATAGGTCACTAATATTGTATACACCCCTATTACGACTATAATTGTTTGTACACGCATATTTAATTATATGTAAATAGTATTTACTATAACTATGACCAGCGGAAGGCCTCGGTCAGATGACCAAAAGCTCCAAGAGCGGGTTATCATCTGACTAATAATAATAATAATAATAATAATAATAAATAATAATAATAATAATATCTTTATTTACCACAAGTATATGTACAAGGTATACAGTCCTAGCTGACATCAATGACATACTACTATATAGAAAGCCCTTTGTTATGCTGAGCATTTCGGGCAAATTAGGTCAGTGTCCCAGGATGCGACCCACACCAGTCGACTAACACCCAGGTACCCATTTTACTGATGGGGAACATAGACAACAGGTGGAAAGAAACACGCCCAATGTTTCTACCCTAGCTGGGAATCGAACCCAGGCCCTCGCCGTGTGAAGCGAGAGCTTTAACCACCAGGTCACCAGAGATTCGCGTCAGGAAACACTTGCCCTCTTTCCTGACGAACCTTACCTGACCTCCGTCGAGGAATTACCACATGTCTCCATCGGCCATAATTAGTCTCATTTTAGTTGCTGCCAGTGGTAGATCAGTTACAAGCCCAACCTAACCTACATTATCCTAATTAAGCGAATCACCTAATACATATTCTAAAATGTATGAACGCAGGAATTACTAGTGGATGACCCTTAAGATCATTAATATTCATTAAAGTTGTGAATTACATCATTAATCCTAAATTAATGTGAAATACTCTAGCAAATATATGTGTAGCTGGTTTATAGATGAAGATAATTACTGAAACCTAAGGTATAAATCCTGGCGCAATAAACCACATGTTATTATGTCATAAAAGTATATAGTATGTCAAATATCTCCTAAAATAAAAATTTGCACTCGTTTGAATGATAAATTAGTAAATGACTGAATTAAATTGAGCAATTAAACTCACTAATGAGTATAATAATAATAATAATAATAATAATAATAATAAATGTTAGGACGGGATTCCTCTTGCTCATTCCTGTCCTTGATGTTGGTGAAGCACTCTTGATATAGGGAACTGGAACAACCTTAAGCTTCCTCGCATCAAACCTACAGGCTTAGTGTTTCCCGAAATCTATATTAATGACTAGTTATTTTTCGGTCTCTGCGCGATCTGATAAAAGTATACCCCGTATTCTTTAAGCTCCCTGTGTCTCTGTGTCTCTGTGTCTCTGTGTCTCTGTGTCTCTGTGTCTCTGTGTCTCTGTGTCCCTGTGTCTCTGTGTCTCTGTGTCCCTGTGTCCCTGTGTCCCTGTGTCTCTGTGTCTCTGTGTCTCTGTGTCTCTGTGTCTCTGTGTCTCTGTGTCCCTGTGTCTCTGTTCTCTGTGTCTCTGTGTCTCTGTGTCTCTGTGTCTCTGTGTCCCTGTGTCTCTGTTCCCTGTGTCCTGTGTCTCTGTGTCTCTGTGTCTCTGTGTCTCTGTCCCTGTGTCTCTGTGTCCCGTGCCCTGTCTACTTGTGTCCCTGTGTCTCTGTGTCTCTGTGTCTCTGTGTCCCTGTGTCTCTGTGTCTCTGTGTCTCTGTGTCCCTGTGTCTCTGTGTCCCTGTGTCTCTGTGTCTCTGTGTCCCTGTGTCTCTGTGTCTCTGTGTCTCTGTGTCTCTGTGTCTCTGTGTCTCTGTGTCCCTGTGTCTCTGTGTCCCTGTGTCTCTGTGTCCCTGTTCTCTGTGTCTCTGTGTCTCTGTGTCCCTGTGTCTCTGTGTCTCTGTGTCTCTGTGTCTCTGTGTCTCTGTGTCTCTGTGTCTCTGTGTCCCTTGTCTCTGTGTCTCTGTGTCTCTGTGTCTCTGTGTCTCTGTGTCCCTGTGTCTCTGTGTCCCTGTGTCTCTGTGTCTCTGTGTCCCTGTGTCCCTGTGTCTCTGTGTCTCTGTGTCTCTGTGTCCCTGTGTCTCTGTGTCTCTGTGTCTCTGTGTCTCTGTGTTCTCTGTGTCTCTGTGTCTCTGTGTCTCTGTGTCCCCTGTGTCTCTGTGTCCCTGTGTCTCTGTGTCCCTGTGTCTTGTTCTCTGTGTCTCTGTGTCCCTGTGTCTCTGTGTCTCTGTGTCTCTGTGTCTCTGTGTCCCTGTGTCTCTGTGTCCCTGTGTCTCTGTGTCCCTGTGTCTCTGTGTCTCTGTGTCTCTGTGTCTCTGTGTCTCTGTGTCCCCTGTGTCTCTGTGTCCCTGTTCTCTGTGTCCCTGTGTCTCTGTGTCTCTGGTCCTCTGTGTCTCTGTGTCTCTGTTCCCTGTGTCTCTGTGTCTCTGTGTCTCTGTGTCTCTGTGTCTCTGTGTCTCTGTGTCCCTGTGTCTCTGTGTCTCTGTGTCTCTGTGTCTCTGTGTCTCTGTGTCTCTGTGCTCTGTGTCTCTGTGTCTCTGTGTCCCTGTGTCTCTGTGTCTCTGTGTCTCTGTGTCCCTGTCTCTGTGTCTCTGTGTCTCTGTGTCCCCTGTGTCTTGTGTCCCCTGTGTCCTGTGTCTCTGTGTCTCGTGTCTCTGTGTCCCTGTGTCCTGTGTCTCTGTGTCTCTGTGTCTCTGTGTCTCTGTGTCTCTGTGTCTCTGTGTCCCTGTGTCTCTGTGTCTCTGTGTCTCTGTGTCTCTGTGTCTCTGTGTCTCTGTGTCCCTGTGTCTCTGTGTCCCAGTGCACTCGGCTGGATAAGTGCAATTAAGCATTAGTGTTGAAAATCTGAAGGGAATCAGAAGAGGCATTCAGAAATTATCATATGGAAAATTAGAACAACTCAGCCCAATTCCATTTCAAACCTTCAAAGAAAACATATATATTATATATATATAAATATATATATATAATATATATATATATATAAAATATAAATATATATATATAAAAATATATATATATATATATATATGAAGAGGTCAATGACATCATAAAAAAGAAGCCTCGCCACAGCCCGTTGCCCAGCTCAACGGGAACCCCAAGTGCAGAGGTCTGAAGGAAGTCAAAAGCGTCCTGATGGAGCCACTTTGCTACCCTGGAAGGTTGGAAAGCAGATTGCCTGGGACTACACCTGTGCCGCCACATTGGCAGACGCCTACTTGCCATACTCCGAAGCTGAAGGGGGTGGAGCTGCCAGCCAAAGGGAGACCCAGAAGATCCGCAAATATGAAGACCTTCCCCCTTGTTATTACTTCATCCCAATAGGGCCGGAGACCCTTGGAGCATTGGGCAAGTGTGCTCTAAAGTTCCTCAAAGAGGTGGGTGAAAAGCTCGTCATACAAACCAAGGACCACAGGGCGACCAGCTTCCTCTTTCAGAGACTCAGTGTTGCAATCCAGAGAGGAAATGCTTGCAGCATTCTGGGCATGCGGCCCACCGCCGGGGAGCTGGACGAAGTATTCGAGATGCAGCTCTGAGCTGTTATCTATGTTGTTTTACTTTCCATTGTATTTTTTGAATGTTTTGTCAATGTATTTTGCCTTTAAATAAAATATATCATTATAGGGGGTGGTAGGATAAAATTTTCAAACAGCTTCAGGGAGAACCTTGAGTTTTCCCTGAAGCAAGTTTATTCTTTTCTCTGAGGATGAGGGTCCTTAGATCAGTTCTATAGGTGGTACCTCCCTATAATATATAATATATATATATATATATATATTATATATATATATATATATATATTATATATATATATATATATATATATATATATATATATACATGTATATATATATATACATGTATATATATTTTATATATATATATATATATATATATTATATTATATAATATATATATATATATATATATATATATTTTCTGGGCCCATTGTGAACGTACTTGCCTGGACATCCTTCTCTTTTCTGCAATTTTGCAAGCTCCTGATGTGTTGATTGCAACATGAAAGGCCTAGAGCTATCATTCTACTCCCTCCGTTGTTGTTTTGCATCCTATATCGCTTGGGAATTAGGGTCCCCAGTCCAATTCTAGAAATAGTACCTTTCTATTCTGTTTGGTCATCAAGGAAGTCACAGAAGCACTCTCCAGCGAGCTCAATATCTGGTTCCTGGACGATGGTACTTTAGCTGGCACAACAGAATCTCTCCCAGAGGACATCAGTAAAATTAAAGACATGAGAGAAAGCCTGGGCCTTTCTTTAAACCCCACCAAATGTGAAATAATTTCTGCCAATCAACAGATGATCCAGAATATTAGCGCCGTTTTACCAGGAACACGAGCCATTGATCCAACCAATAGCACTCTCCTTGGTGCTCCTCTTGGGTCCAAAGTCATCGATCTGATCCTAGAAAAAAAAAGTCTCAGACCTCCGGACGATGGAAAGCAGGATGAAAGACATTGACACACACGATGCCTTCTACCTACTCACCAGGTGCCTGTCAATCCCAAAACTTACCTACTTTCTGAGATGCTCCCCAGCCTTCAGCAGTCCAAAACTCAAGGAATATGACCCTCTCCTTAAGACCATGCTAGAGAGTGTATTGAATCTTTCTTGAAGATGGACAGTGGTTGCAAGCCTCACTTCTGGTCAGGCTTGGAGGGCTAGGAGTACGCAGATCCTCCCAGATTGCTCTACCAGCTTTCCTATCCTCTTCCATAGCATCAAACGAGTTGATAAGACAAATTCTTCCTGATATTCTCAATGACTCAGCAGGAATAGAAGACCCTAGCTAGAGACCCTTGCTGCTTCAGCACCAAACCCTAGTGCAGCACTGGCTCACAAACAGTCAAGCTGGGATGGCCCAATCGCTGAAAAGGTGCTTGCCAACATGCTCAGGGCTGTAACATCAGATAGGCAGATTGCCTGTCTCCAGGCTGTGAGCACACCTCACTCCGGGGACTTCCTCCAAACAGTTACCATATTGGCAATGGGAACGCGACTCGACCCTAAGACCCTCCATATTGCAGTGGCTCTGCGCCTTGCTGCCCCAATTAACACAGAATATACGTGTATCTGCGGCGAAGCGCAAGCAGACCAATATGGTCTACATGGTCTTAACTGTTTCAAAACCAGGGCTGGCATGCATGACACAATGAGGTCAACGACATCATTAAGAGAACCCTTGCTACAGCTGGATGCCCAGCCGAGAGGGAGCCCCGATCACTAACAGCCAACAATACCCACAACCCAGCAAACCGCCCCGACGGGATCACCATCTATCCTTGGAAGAATGGGAAGCTCTTAGCATGGGACTATACCTGTGTGTCCACACTGGCTGACACCTACATCCATCACAGTGTTGGGCGACAGGGAGGAGCTGCTGATCACAGGGAGGAGTACAAGATCAGCAAGTACAGGAACATAAGCCAACAGTATCAATTTGTCTCAGTGGGATCAGAGACCTTGGGATCATGGGGAAAAAATGCCACACGTCTCCTCAAAGAATTGGGTTCCAGACTCATCGACATCAACAGGGACCCAAGGGCAGCCATTTTCATGTTACAGCACCTCAGCGTAGCCGTCCAGAGGGAAAATGCTTGCTGCATACTTGGCTTGCGTCCGGCTTCAGAGGAGCTGGAGGAAATTCATGATCTTTAATACATTGTACCATTGTATTAAATATATATATTATATATATATACATTATATATATATATTATATATATTATATATATATATATATATATATATATATATATATATATATATATATATATATATATATATATATATAATTAGGTAGTAGGTTGGTAGACAGCAACCATCCAGGGAGGTACTACCGTCCTGCCAAGTGCAAAACAAAAACCTGTGTTTTGCATGATGGTAGGATTGCTGGTGTCTTTTTTCTGTCTCATAAACACGCTGGATAATAGGTATATCTTGCTACTTGTACTTACACTTAGGTCACACTACACAGGCACGCAAATGCATATATACATACACACATCTAGGTTTTTCTTCTTTTTCTTAATAGCTCTTGTTCTTTAACTCTTCTATTCACCATTGGGATCTGGAAAAGAATCTTTCCTCCTTAAGCCATGCGTGTCGTATGAGGCGACTAAAATGCCGGGAGCAATGGGCTAGTTCCTTTTCTCCTGTATACATTACTTAAAAAACTGAAGAAAAATTTTACAAAACTGGGATGCTTGAATGTGCATGGATGTAGTGCGGATGATATGAAAGAGATAACTGTTGATGTTATGAATGAAAAGAAGTTGGATATCCTGGCCCTAAGCGCAACAAAGCTGAAGGGGGTAGGCAAGGTTCAGTGAAGGGGGGGATAAATGGGCATTAAGTCAGGAGTATCTGAGAGAGTTAGAGCTAAGGAAGGGGTAGCAATAATGTTGAAGGATCAATTATGGAAAGAGAAGAGGACATATAAATGTATAAATTCAAGGATTATGTGGATTAAAATAAGTGTTGGATGCAAAAAGTGGGTCATTATAAGCGTGTATGCACCTGGAGGAGAGAGGAGTGTAGAGGAGAAAAAGAGATTTTGGGAGATGTTAAGCGAATGCATAGGAACTTTTGAACCAAGTGAGAGTAATTGTGGTAAAGGACCTAAATGCTGAAGTAGGAAAAACATTTAAGAGGGTGTGGTAGATAAGTTTGAGGTGCCAGGTGTAAATGATAATGGGAGCCCTTTGATTGAACTTTGTATAGAAAGGGATTAGTTATAGGTAATGCATATTTTAAGAAAAAGAGGATAAATAAGTAAACAAGATATGATGTAAGCCGTAATGACAGTAGTTTGTTGAACTATGTATTGGTAGGTAAAAGACTGTACAGTAGACTTCAGGATGTACATGTTTATAGAGGGGCCACAGATACATCAGATCTTAAGTTGTAGCTACAGTGAAAGTAACAGGTAGGTGGGTTACAAGGAAAATAGAAGCAGCAAGTAAATGAGGATGCAGTTAGGGTAAAATATAAACAACTATTGGAGGATAGATGGGATAGATTGGAGGATAGAGTATAGGCAATGGGGTCGAAGATGTATTGGGTAGGTTGAAGTATGTAGTGTTAGTGTTCAGCAGAAGTTTGTGGTTACAGGAAAGTGGGTGTGGGAGGGAAGAGGAGCGATTGGTGGAATGATGATGTAAAGAGAGTAGTAAGGGAGAAAAAGTTAGCAAATGAGAGGTTTTTACAAAGTAGAAGTGATGCAAGGAGAGAAGAGTATATGGAGAGAAAAAGAGAGGTTAAGAGAGTGGTGAAGCATTGTAAAAAGGGAACAAATGAGAGTGGGTGAAATGTTATCAACAAATTTCGTTGAAAATAAGAAAATGTTTTAGAGTGAGATTAGTAAGCCGAGAAAGCCTAAGGAACGAATGGATTTGATAGTTAAAAATAGGAGAGTTACTAAATGGAGAGTTAGAGGTATCGGTAAGATGGAGGGAACATTTTGAGGAATTATTAAATGTTGATGAAAATAAGGAAGCTGTGGTTTCGTGAATAGGGCAAAGAGGAGTAACATCTTGTAGTAGTGAGGAAGAGCCAGTTGTGAGTGGGGGGAAAAGTTCGTGAGGCAGTAGGTAGAATGAAAGGGGGTAAGGCAGCTGGGATTGATGGGATAAAGATAGAAATGTTAAAAGCAGGAGGAGATATAATTTTGGAGTGGTTGGTGCTATTATTTAATAAATGTATGGATGAGTAAAAGGTACCTAGGGATTGGCAGATTGATGAAATGATTGTATGAATCTGGGACGGAATGGTAGGAGGGGAACGGGACGTCTGAGGAATGGTTGGAGAGGGTAAAAGAAACTTTGAGTTTTAGAGGTTGAAACATCCAGCAAGCTTGTGTGAACATGTTATGATGAGTGGAGGCAAGTGCTTTTCATGGAAGTACTGTTGGAATGTGAGTAATTACATGATATAAATGGATGGTGCACTAAACCTGTAGAGGTCATACAGCACAGGAGTGTCAGCAAGGTAATTTTCATGAAAGGATTTAATAAAACCGGTTAGCTTGACTTCAGTTCTGTAGGTGGGAAGGGCATTTCCTGCACTCTAAAATAGTGGGTGGCGATGTTGCAGATGGAGAGTAATCTGACTGTGACGTCAGCACACTTCTGGAAAGAAAGCGACTGAGTGAATGATGGAAAATGTCATTCGATATAATCAGAGGTTCTCCCGCGGCAGAAGCTTCAGTCTGCTAGCGTCATAAATCTGCTTCAGTGTAATATATAACGTCATATAAAGGCTTCAGTTTAACGAGAGAATGTCTCTTCTGGTAGGTACCTAACACTTAATTAAGCATTGGCGTAACTTTGAAGTATTCTTGTTTAATTTAGAATTTGTAAGTGTAAATTTTATAGATATTTGATCACAGTGAAAATTTTAAAAAATTATCAAATGTTTTTTTAAACATTAAAAGGTAGATGGGATACAAGGAGAATAGAAGCATCAGGGAAGAGAGAGGTGAAGGTTTATAAACTAAAAGAGGAGGCAGTTAGGGTAAGATATAAACAGCTATTGGAGGATAGATGGGCTAATGAGAGCATAGGAAATGGGGTCGAAGAGGTATGGGTAGGTTTAAAAATGTAGTGTTAGAGTGTTCAGCAGAAGTTTGTGGTTACAGGAAAGTGGGTGCAGGAGGGAAGAGGAGTGAGTGGTGGAATGATGATGTAAAGAGAGTAGTAAGGGAGAAAAAGTTAGCATATGAAGTTTTTACAAAGTAGAAGTGATGCAAGGAGGGAAGAGTATATGGAGAAAAAGAGAGAGGTTAAGAGAGTGGTGAAGCAATGTAAAAAGAGAGCAAATGAGAGAGTGGGTGAGATGTTATCAACAAATTTTGTTGAAAATAAGAAAAAGTTTTGGAGTGAGATTAACAAGTTAAGAAAGCCTAGAGAACAAATGGATTTGTCAGTTAAAAATAGGAGAGGAGAGTTATTAAATGGAGAGTTAGAGGTATTGGGAAGATGGAGGGAATATTTTGAGGAATTGTTAAATGTTGATGAAGATAGGGAAGCTGTGATTTCGTGTATAGGGCAAGGAGGAATAACATCTTGTAGGAGTGAGGAAGAGCCAGTTGTGAGTGTGGGGGAAGTTCGTGAGGCAGTAGGTAAAATGAAAGGGGGTAAGGCAGCGGGATTGATGGGATAAAGATAGAAATGTTAAAAGCAGGTGGGGATATAGTTTTGGAGTGGTTGGTGCAATTATTTAATAAATGTATGGAAGAGGGTAAGGTACCTAAGGATTGGCAGAGAGCATGCATAGTTCCTTTGTATAAAGGCAAAGGGGATAAAAGAGAGTGCAAAAATTATAGGGGGGTAAGTCTGTTGAGTGTACCTGGTAAAGTGTATGGTAGAGTTATAATTGAAAGAATTAAGAGTAAGACGGAGAATAGGATAGCAGATGAACAAGGAGGCTTTAGGAAAGGTAGGGGGTGTGTGGACCAGGTGTTTACAGTGAAACATATAAGTGAACAGTATTTAGATAAGGCTAAAGAGGTCTTTGTGGCATTTATGGATTTGGAAAAGGCGTATGACAGGGTGGATAGGGGGCAATGTGGCAGATGTTGCAAGTGTATGGTGTAGGAGGTAGGTTACTGAAAGCAGTGAAGAGTTTTTACGAGGATAGTGAGGCTCAAGTTAGAGTATGTAGGAAAGAGGGAAATTTTTCCCAGTAAAAGTAGGCCTTAGACAAGGATGTGTGATGTCACCGTGGTTGTTTAATATATTTATAGATGGGGTTGTAAGAGAAGTAAATGCGAGGGTCTTGGCAAGAGGCGTGGAGTTAAAGATAAAGAATCACACACAAAGTGGGAGTTGTCACAGCTGCTCTTTGCTGATGACACTGTGCTCTTGGGAGATTCTGAAGAGAAGCTGCAGAGATTGGTGGATGAATTTGGTAGGGTGTGCAAAAGAAGAAAATTAAAGGTGAATACAGGAAAGAGTAAGGTTATGAGGATAACAAAAGATTAGGTGATGAAAGATTGAATATCAGATTGGAGGGAGAGAGTATGGAGGAGGTGAACGTATTCAGATATTTGGGAGTGGACGTGTCAGCGGATGGGTGTATGAAAGATGAGGTGAATCATAGAATTGATGAGGGGAAAAAGAGTGAGTGGTGCACTTAGGAGTCTGTGGAGACAAAGAACTTTGTCCTTGGAGGCAAAGAGGGAGAAGGGAGTTTTTTAAAGTTTAAGGGGGAAGGGGGTGAAGTTGGGGGAAGGTGGGGAAATGTAGTTTGGGGCAAGTGTTTTTTGAATAAAGGGGGTGTATTAATTAAGGGGGTGGGTTCCAAAATTTTTAGAGGGTAAAGGGTTGTGAGGTTTTCATTAAAAAGGGGGGGAAAAAAAAAGAATGCTTCAAGGTGAAGTTTTGTAAAAAGGGGGGGTGGGGTGGCAGGAAGGGTTTGGGGGGGGGGGAAAGGAGGTTTTTTTTTGGGGGGGGTTTCTTCCAAAATCGGGGGGTTTTTTTGGGGAAAAAAGCTGTTTTTAAACTTATCTGTTAGTGTAAAAAAGGCATTTTAAGGGGTTTTGGGGGGGAAAAGGGGGGTGGAATTTGGGGGTAAATTTTTTTGAAAGGGGGGGTAATTTAGTTTTAAAAAAAGTGGTTTTAATTCCAAAAAAATTGGGGAAAAATTGGGGAAAAAAACTTTTTTAAAATGCTTTTTAAAAAATTTTTAAAAAAAAAAAATTTAAAAAAGAAATGGAAAAAAAAAAATTTTTTTAAAAAATTTTAAATTTTTTTTTTGATTTTCCTATATGCTTTTCTTGGTGGAAAATAAATTTTTAAATAAATTTTTAACCCCCTTTTTACCCAAAACTTTTTTTAAAATTTTAAAGCATTCCCCCTTTTTTTAAAAAATTTTTTAAAATTTCGTGGAAAAAAATCAAGTGTCCCTGTAATTTTTTTTTGCCTTCGTTTTTTTTCCAAAAAGGTTTTTTAAATTTTTGATGGTACCAAAAATTTTTTTGGGGTTTCCTTTTTTTAAAATTTCTAATTTTTTTGGATTTTTGTGCCTAAAAATAAAAAAAATTTTTTAAAAAAAATAAATTTTAAAATTTTCTTTTTTTTTTGTCTATTATTCAAAAAATTGGTTTTATTCTTGGGGAGGCCCAAAATTTTTTTTAAAAATTGGGAAAAACAACCCTTTTTTTTTGGGGTTGCCCCAAAAACCTTTTAATTTAACATTTGGGGGTTTTTCCCAAATTTCCCAAAAAAAAAAAAGGTGGGGTTTAAGGGCTTTTCCCCAAAAAAAAAAGGGTGGGTTGATGGGGCCCCTTTAAAAAATTTTTCCATTAGGTTTATTTCTTTTTTTTTTTTTTTTTTTTTTTTTTTTTTTTTTTTTTTTTTTTTTTTTTTTTTTTTTTTTTTTTTTTTTTTTTTTTTTTTTTTTTTTTTTTTTTTTTTTTTTTTTTTTTTTTTTTTTTTTTTTTTTTTTTTTTTTTTTTTTTTTTTTTTTTTTTTTTTTTTTTTTTTTTTTTTTTTTTTTTTTTTTTTTTTTTTTTTTTTTTTTTTTTTTTTTTTTTTTTTTTTTTTTTTTTTTTTTTCGCTGCAGTAAAGAACATCAGTGGTTCACCGCGAAAGACATCAGTGGTCACTGCGCAGAAAACGCATGTGGTTCATGCGCAGTAAGAACGTCATGTGGTTCACGCTGCAGTAAGAACAGTCATGTGGTTCACGCTGCGTAAGAACATATGTGTTCACGCTGCAGTAAGAACATCATGTGGTTCACTGCTGCGTAGACTCAGGTTCACGCTGCAGTAGAACAGTCATGGTCACTGCTGCGTAAGAACACTGACTGCATAGAACAGTTGTGGTTCACTGTGCAGTAAGACATCATGTGGTTCACTGCTGCAGTAAGAACAGTCATGTGGTTCACTGCTGCAGTAAGAACAGTCATGTGGTTCACTGCTGCAGTAAGAACAGTCATGTGGTTCACTGCTGCAGTAAGAACAGTCATGTGGTTCACTGCTGCAGTAAGAACAGTCATGTGGTTCACTGCTGCAGTAAGAACAGTCATGTGGTTCACTGCTGCAAGTAAGAACAGTCATGTGGTTCACGCTCAGTAAGAACGTCATGTGGTTCACTGCTGCAGTAAGAACAGTCATGTGGTTCAAATGCTGCATAAGACAGTATGTGGTCACTGCTGCAGTAAGAACTCATGGGTTCACTCTGCAGTAAGAACATTCATGTGGTTACGTGCTAGTAAGAACAGTCAGTGGTTCACTGCTGCAGTAAGAACATCAGTGGTTCACTGCTGCAGTAAAACATCATGTGGTCACTGCTGCCGAAGAACATCTGTGTACTTATTATTTATGCTGGTAAGAAAGTCTGGTTCACGCTCAGTAAGTAACAGTCTTGTGGAACCCGCGAAGCAGTCAGTTCTGTGGGATAAGACGTAGGTTCACGCTGCAGTAAGAACGTCCATGTGTTTGCTGATAAGAAAATCATGGGTTCACCCGCGTAATCATGTGGTTCACGCTGCTAAACAGTCATGTGGTTCCCTGGTAAACACCTGTGGTTCCACGCTTAAAATCATGTGGTCACTGCTGCAGTAAATCAAACATGTGGTATCACTGCTGCAAGTAAACATCCTTGTTCAAATTAAGCTGCAGTAAGAACATCATGTGGTTATGCTGGTAAGCAAGGGTTCACTGCTCAGTAAGAATCATATGGTATACCGCTGGAAAACAGTCATTGGTTTCATGTGACATAAGAACATATGGTGCACCCCGTAAAACTAGTCATGTGGGTTCACGCTGTAAACACTGTCATTGGTATGTGCATAAAACAGTCTTGGTTCACGTGCAGTAAGCAATCTTTGGATCACTGTGAGTAAGAACACTTATGTTATCTCAAGAAACATGTTACTGCTCAACCGTCATGTGGTATCAAGTGATAGTGGAATCAATGTGTTTTACTCTGCAGTAGAAGTATTGGTTCACTCTGCAGTAAACATGTGGTTCACTGCAGCAGGAAAAGTCATGTGGTTCACTGCTGCAGTAAAAAGTTTTGTGGTTCATGCTGAGTAAAACAGTATTGGTTCAATCTGGTAAGAACAGTATTGGTTCACTCTGCGTGGTACAGTCAATGGTTTCACTGGTTTGAGTAAAACAGTATGTGGTTAACTCGTTTAAAAAGTATCATGTGGTTCATGCTGCAGTAAACAGTATTGGTTTCACTTCTGATGTTATGAACATCATGTGGTTTATGCTGAGTTAAGACAGTTGTGGTTCAATGCTGCGTTAAGAACTGTTTATGTGGTTCACTGCTGCGTGAGACAGTCATGTGGTTTCACTGCTGCAGTAGAACAGTATGTGGTTCACATGCTGCAGTAGAACAAGTCATGTGGTTACTGCTGCAGTAAGAACAGTTTTATATGGTTTCACTGTGCATGTAAGAACATGTATGTGGTCACTGCTGCAGTAAGAACGTCTGTGGTTCATGCTGCAGTAAGAACAGTATTGGTTCACTGCTGCAGTAAGAACAGTCATGTGGTTCACTGCTGCAGTAAGAACAGTCATGTGGTTCACTGCTGCAGTAAGAACAGTCATGTGGTTCACTGCTGCAGTAAGAACAGTCATGTGGTTCACTGCTGCAGTAAGAACAGTCATGTGGTTCACTGCTGCAGTAAGAACATTATTTATCTTGAAAAAAAAATATTTTCTCACCAGGGAAAAAAACAAAACAGAATTCCCCAAGCAAAACCAGTCTTGGTGCGTGTTTACCCTCTCAAGTTTGGTTATCACTGTTTGTTTGCTTATCAACTATTTGTCTGGTTATCACTCGTTATCAACTGTTTGGTTATCACTGTTTTGTTATCACTGGTTACCAACTGTTTGGTTATCAATGGTTTCAACTTTTGGGTTTTGACTGGGTTATCAAGTTTTTTTGGTTATGATTGGTTATCAACTGTTTGGTTATGACTGGTTATCAATTGTTTGGTTATGACTCGTTATTAACTGTTTGGTTATGACTGGTTATCAACTGTTTGGTTATGAGTGGTTATCAATTGTTTGGTTATGACTGGTTATCAATTGTTTGGTTATGACTGGTTATCAACTGTTTGGTTATGACTGGTTATCAATTGTTTGGTTATGACTCGTTATTAACTGTTTGGTTATGACTGGTTATCAACTGTTTGGTTATGACTGGTTATCAACTGATTGGTTATAACTCGTTATTAACTGTTTGGCTATGACTGGTTATCAACTGTTTGGTTATGACTGGTTATCAACTGTTTGGTTATCACTGGTTATCAACTGATTGGTTATGACTCGTTATTAACTGTTTGGTTATGACTGGTTATCAACTGTTTGGTTATGACTGGTTATCAACTGTTTGGTTATCACTGGTTATCACTGTCTGGGTATCAACTCTTTGCTTAGTAACTATTGTCTGGTTTTCAAAAAGAAAAAAAGTCTAAGAATCTACTCGTTTGGTTATCATCTATTTCGTTGTTTGTTTGAATAACAACTGTTTGTTTAGCTATCAACAATTTTGTTATAAACTGTTCGGTTATCAAAGGTTTAGTTATAAACTTTCTGGCTATTTGGTTTTAAACTGTTTATCAAAATTGGTGTTGACTCTTTTTCCAAAGTATCACCTGGAGCTCAGTTTGATAAGTAGATAAAAGGCTCGTATGAGTTGATCAAAACATTTATAATAATTATAATAATAATAATAATAATAATAATAATAATAATAATAATAATAATAAAGAAGAAGACTGTTTCCACATGATACATACTCTTAACAATGCTTGGAAGACTTGTATACATGGAACCCCCCCCCCCTGGTCATACACAGGATACATACCGTGAGGAGTGTTTATTTCTCAGTGTATATATGCTGAGAATTTCCAGTAATCTCAGTTTTAGGGACTAAAATATTCGTCTGATGACAAGGTTACCGTGCAGCCTTAAAGACCCTCGTGTAGATGACCAAAAGCTCCAGCTGCGGGTCATCATCTAAGACCCGCGTCAGGAAACACTTGTCCTGTTTCCTGACAAACATTATCTAAACTTAAATCTCGGTGTCACAATACAACTTCCTCACTACCATACATACCAGTAGCATATATGATGGTCTACCTACCTGGAATCTACCTGGAGGGTATTCCGGGAATCTACGTCCCCGCGGCCCGGTCCACTACAGGCCTCCCGGTGAATCAGGGCCTGATCAACGAGGCTGTTACTGCTGGCCGCACGTAGTCCAACGTACGAACCACAACCCGGCTGATCTGGCACCGACTTTAGGTATCTGTCCAACTCCCTCTTGAAGACAACCAGGGGTCTACTGGTAATGCTCCTTATGGCTGGTGGGAGGTTGTTGAACAGTCTTGGGCCCCGGACACTTATTGCATTTGCTCTTAGTGTACGAGTGACGCCCCTGCTTTTCACTTGGGGTATGTTGCATCGCCTGCCAAGTCTTTTGCTTTCGTAGGGAGTGATTTCTATGTGCATATTAGGAACCAGTCCCTCCATTATCTTCCAGGTGTAGATATATCTCTCTCGCCTGCGCTCTAGTGAGTACAAGTCAAGTGCTTCCAGGCGCTCCCAGTAGTTAAGGTGTTTGATGGAACTTATACGTGCAGTAATGGTTCTCTGTACATTCTCTAGTTCTGCAGTTTCACCTGCCTTGAATGGGGATGTTAATGTACAGCAGTATTCCAGCCTAGAAAGAATTAGTGATTTAAAAAGGATTATCAGTGGCTTAGCATCTCTTGTCTTGAATGTTCTCATTATCCATCCTATCAGTTTCCTCGCAGCTGTAATAGTGGCATTGTTGTGGTCCTTGAAGGTGAGGTCTTCGGACATTACCACACTCAGGTCCTTCACATTACTTTTCCGCTCTATTGTGTGATTGGAGTTTGTAGTATACTCAGTCCTAGCTATTAATTCCTCCAGTTTTCCATAACGGAGTAGTTGGAATTTGTCTTCATTGAACATCATATTGTTCTCCGTTGCCCATAGGAAAACTTGGTTTATATCTTCTTGGAGATTTGCCGTGTCCTGAATGGATGACACTCTCATGCAGAACCTAGTATTGTCTGCAAAGGATGATACAGTGCTATGGTTTACATCTCTATGTCTGATATGAGAATGAGGAACAGGATAGGTGCGAGTACTGTGCCTTGTGGGACAGAGCTCTTCACTATAGCAGCATCGGATTTAACTCTGTTTACCACTACTCTTTGTGTTCGATTGGTTAAAAAGTAGAAGATCCAGCTGCCTACTTTTCCAGTAATCCCTTTAGCACACATTTTGTGTGCTATTACACCATGGTGTAGTGCGCGAAATTATTAAAAGAAAATTCATGAGTGAATATTAAGAAAAATGTTAAGTGAACTTGCAAATAAAATACAGCTAGGCAGAATTGACACCTTGTTGAGATAACGTTTTCCTTGGAGACCAGATTTGGAGACCAGGCTTGGAGATCAAGCTTGAAGACCAGGCTTGGAGACCAGGTCTGAAGACCAAATATCGAAACCAGGCTTGGAGACCTAGCATGGAGACCAAGCTAGGTCTTCTGGTTTAGAGACTATGTTTGGAGACCAGGCTTACAGACCAGGCTTGGAGAACAAGAATGGAAACTAGACGCTTAGAGACCAGGTTTGCAGATCGTGTATGGAGACCAGTCTTGGAGACCAGGCCAAGAGATCTTCCTTAGACTAGGCTTGAAGACCAGGCATGGATATCAGGCTTGGAGATCAGGCTTGGAGACCAAACTTGGAGGCTACGTTTGGAAATCAGTCATGGAAATCTGACCGAGTGACCAGGCTTGGAGACCAGACTTGGTGACTGGGCTTGGAGAACATACTTGGAGACCATTCTTGGAAACCAAGCTTGGAGACTGGGCGTGGAAACCAGGCTTTGAGATCAGGATTGGCGACCAAGTTTGGAGACCAGGCTTGGTGAATGAGCTTGGAGACCAGGTCTAGAGGTCAAGCTTGGTAACCAGACTTGGGGCCAAGCTTGGAGATCAGACTTGGAGACCAGTCTTGGCGAACAGGATTAGGGTCCAGGCTCGAGGACTGAACTTGGAGACAATACTTGGCGATCAGGATTGGGAACAAGCTTGGGGACCAGGCTAGGACACAATATTTGGTGATTAAACTTGGGAACCAAGCTTGAGGATTAGGCTTGGGAACCAAGCCAATTGAAGCATCAGTGTCCATTGAAGAGGAAAAAAACTAGTTTTACAGTGGTATGTGTAGAGTGCCAGGCTCAGTATAACGGTTGTTATGGAAGGTGCCATATAGGAAATGATTTGTGACTAGCAGTGAACGTACATCAGTGAGGGGAAATAAAGATCAGGGATTAGCATAAACTCAGAGAGCAGAAAAGTTAAGAAATGGAAAAGGATTATTGCTAAAACCACGGGAGAATATAAGGTATTATTATTAATATGCCCGAAATGCCCAGCCATGCTAAGCGTTCTAGTGGTACACTCTGTAATCTCAATTTTACTACATGTTAAACCAAACAATAACCAAATTTCTGTAAACTCAGCATTGTAATCCTTATAGAGAATAAACTTTGAATTTGAATTTGAAAAAGTGAGGAGTGCAGCGTGTAGGCCTACAGATGATACCATACAGTGGGTCGTGTTTTATACTGAAGGATTGTTTCTCATATCATATAAGAAATATAGTGAATGGCGAGGTATTGATGTTCAGTGATAGTGATCTTAAATTTGTGGATTACAGTAATCTGTCAAATACCCAATACATAGTGTATAATATATGGAATATATATGGGTCGACCACCGCCAGGAAAATTATTGCCAGAGGTGACAGAGAAATGTAAACTATCGTACAGGTGTTATAACGAGGGAAAAGGATTTGAATAGGCAGTGATATAGTGTACTGAATTGTGGATGAGAGTAATCCTTTTAAATCCTTTTAAATCCGAGTGCTAGTTTAAGCTATGGTGTAATTATATGGGAACAAACTGTGCAAGTTTACGGTCACCCCACTGATCCCCCACCTTTCCCCCCGCCCCTTCGTACTCCAACCAGCGGGGGTCGTTCCCCCCCCGATGGCACCCAAGCCGCGGACCCACCTATCACCAAACCAAGCAAAGTGGAGACGTTACCTGGAGGTTATTCTGGGGATCAACGCCCCCGCGGCCCGGTCCATGACCAGGCCTCCCGATGGATCAGGGCCTGATCAACTAGGCTGTTACTGCTGGCCGCACGCAGTCCAACGTACGAGCCACAGCCCGGCTGATCCGGCACTGACTTTAGGTATCTGTCCAGCTCTCTCTTGAAGGCAGCCAGGGGTTTATTGGCAATTCCCCTAATGCTTGATGGGAGGCTATTAAACAGTTTTGGGCCCCGGACACTTATGGTGTTTTCCCTTAGTGTACCAATGGCTCCCCTACTTTTTATTGGGGGCATTTTGCATCGCCTGCCCAGTCTTTTACTTTCGTAGGGAGTGATTTCTGTGTGCAGATTTGGGACCATTCCTTCCAAGATTTTCCAAGTGTAGATTATGATATATCTCTCCCTCCTGCGTTCCAACGAGTACAAGTCAAGTGCTTCCAAGCGTTCCCAGTAGTTAAGGTGCTTGACAGAACTTATACGTGCAGTAAAGGATCTCTGTACACTCTCTAGATCTGCGATTTCACCTGCTTTGAATGGAGATGTTAATGTACAGCAGTATTCTAGCCTAGAGAGAACAAGTGATTTGAAAAGGATCATCATGGGCTTGGCATCTCTCTTTTGAAAGTTCTCATTATCCATCCTATCATTTTCTTTGCACGTGCGATCGTGGCACTGTTGTGATCCTTGAAAGTGAGATCCTCAGACATTACTACTCCCAGGTCCCTTACATTATTTTTCCGCTCTATTGTATGGCCGGAGTCAGTAGTATACTCTGTTCTAGTTATTATCTCCTCCAGTTTTCCATAACGGAGTAGTTGGAATTTGTCCTCATTGAACATCATATTGTTTACCGTTGCCCACTGGAAAACTTTGTTTATATCTTCTTGGAGGTTAACCGCGTCCTCAGCAGATGACAGCCTCATGCAGATCCTAGTATCATCCGCAAAGGATGATACGGTGCTGTGGTGTATATCTCTGTTTATGTCTGATATGAGGATAAGGAATAAGATGGGGGCGAGTACTGTGCCTTGTGGAACAGAGCTCTTCACTATGGCAGCCTCCGATTTAACTCTGTTGACCACTACTCTTTGTGTTCGATTTGTTAGGAAGTTGAAGATCCATCTCCCCACTTTCCCAGTTATTCCTTTAGCACGTATTTTATGGGCTATTACGCCATGATCGCATTTGTCAAATGCTTTTGCAAATTCTGATTTTCTTCCAGTGCATCCAAGGCCATGTCATAGTGATCCAGTAGTTGTGAGAGGCAGGAGCGACCTGCCCTGAGCCCATGTTGCCCTGGATTGTGCAGATTTTGGGAATCCAGGTGATTTGCAATCCTGCTTCTTAGCACTCTTTCAAAGATTTTTATGATGTGGGACGTCAGAGCTATTGGTGGGGATACAAACTGGATAAGTATTAAGCCATAGTAGAAATAATAAAATAAGAGATAGTGGATCGATGTGTAGGGAAACAGTGAACATACAGTGACTGGATAGTGGAAAAGGATAAACCACCACCGAATCCTCTTGCCACCCTCCCCCTCCGACACCCCAACCAGCGGGGATGGTGCCCCCCCTGGCACCCATACTCCTGACCACCGAACTACCTTTCATCACCGAAATCCAGCCACCACCACTACATATAACTGCCCAGGACAAGATAAACAGCAGTGATCATGACAGAAATAAGATGCTGTGGGATGTATGATATATGAGGTCATACATCATAAAAGTTTTTAGTGTGTAATAAGTCTCCATACTAATTACATCCCACATACCCATGCATTGACCTATAACACCCACACCTGCGTGCAGAGCTGAAAGGTAAAGCGAAGATCAGGTTCTTGTGGTACCCAGCTGCAAATAGGATACAGGCAGGATGGCAGTACAGTATACCTGTGGGACATGTGAAAAGGCTCTTGGGAAAAAAATCTAAAATCACATGCAACATTTGCTTTTCAAAACATCATGTTACCTGTGCAAGAATAAACACTGCAACCAATAATGACATCTATCTAGATAGGTGTTTCTGGATCTGCAACAGGGATGTGGAACTATGGACAGATATTAGGAAAGCACTCAGGAGGTTAATGAACAATAAACACGAAAAAAAGGAGGAACTACTGAATAGTCTACCTGGAATATATAGAGCATGGGAAGATAGGAGAGGAGTAAAGTCTAACACAGAGAATGCCCAGTCTACAACAACTGACCCAAAAATAAGCAGATACACACTGGAAAAAACACAGGAAACAAAAACAACAGCTAGCTCAGTCCCCAGCCCTAGGGCTGACCCAGACCCAGACCCAACCCCCAGCCATTGTAAAAATCCGGATTCAGTTAAAGACTCCTCCACAGCCACCAACGCCATAGCCCCTAGTACAGATGTAGTAGAGGAGCCCTCCTCTGGGGTAGACTCTTCTGCAACCATCACAGTCATAGCCTCTAGTACAGATGTAGTTGGGGAGTCCCCTTCCAGGAAAAATGTTGGTGCCATGACAGCGGATGGTGGTGTCTCTGGTTTGGCTATAGAGGACTGTAGTGCAGCTCTAGGGCCGGCACAGATTAAGAATACATCCAGCACGAATTGTACCCAGCCAAAAACAAAATGGTGCAAATACTATGTTTGGGGCATCTGTAAACACGGAATATCAGGGAAAACGAATGAGGCATGCAACTTTGAGCATCCCAAAAAATGCCGTGACCTGTCTAAGGGAGTGTGTCGTTCTACCTCTTGCAAATACTTCCATCCTGAGATGTGTCAGTCTTCAGTCCTTGAAAAACAATGTTACAATACCAATTGCACTGCATACCATCTAAAAGGGACCAGGAAGCACACACCCCATACAACACATCATAGTAGCTATAGTAGCTATGACAACACCTCAAGTGATTTTTTAGTGGTAGGAAACAAAGAAAGAAATTGGAAAGAGATAACCAAAATAGTCTGCCACCTTAGAGCCTTGTTGGACTGGAGACAGCCAGAGGCCCCTCCGGACTCACAGCTACTGATGCCAACAACAAAATCCCCCCAACAAACATGCAACACAGCCTTATTTATATTTGCTAATATACAGGGCCTTAAGCCATCCACAAACGACAAAATACCTTTCATTAGTGGCCTTCTAGGGGAGTCAAATGCACTGTTTGCAGCCTTCACAGAGACCCACGCAAAAGATTACTTTGACAGTGAAATATGGATACCTGGATACAACCTTTTCAGATGCGACAGAAAGAACAGGCAACAAGGGAGGGTTGGCCTGTATATCAAAGAGTCGCTCATTTGCACAGAGATACTGAACACCACAAATGATGTAGTTGAAGTTCTGACAATAAAAATCGAGAACCAAACTTAGGCATTGTACTTGTATATAAGCCACCAGATGCAACTCCCCAACAGTTCGAAGAACAACTGTCAAAAATTGACTCCTGTTTGGATAACTTTCCAGCCCCATCCTCAAACATCTTCCTGCTTGGTGACTTCAATCTTAGACACACAAAATGGAGGAACATAGCAAATAATGTCATAGCAGAAATAATCCCTGGAGGTAGCTCAAATGAAAAGTCACATACACGGGAGCTGCTGAATTTCTGCAACAAACACACCCTAAGTTAGCAGATAGTGGAGCCAACAAGACTGGAGAACACACTGGACCTTATTTTCACAAATAATGAGGACCTGGTAAGGAATATAACAATATCAAAAACAACAAATTCTGATCACAATCTAATCGAAGTCCAGACTTGCATGTACAAGAGTCCTGGTTGGCAAGATGCATACAGTTATGAGGGTACCTTTACCAAATTCAACTTAACAAGAACATCATCTGGGATCAAGTAAACTATGCCCTAAATGAAACATGCTGGGAGGATATCTTAAATTACATGGACCCTAACCAATGCCTCGAAAAGATCACCCTCCTGGTAGCTGAAGTATGTTCAAGGTATATTCCCATAAGACAAAAGAAAAGAAGAAGTAAACTGGAGAGAGAGACGCTCCCTCTACAGGAGAAGACGAAGAATCATTGAGCTCCTCAAGAATGCCAGATTATCTGATACACGGAAGGAAGTGCTAACCAGGGAAGTGGAAAATATGAGCTGAAATTAAAGGACTCATACAGGATCCAGGAGAGACAAGAGCTAAAAGCAATTATTGAAATTGAAAGAAATTCGAAATATTTCTTTTCATATGCCAAAAACAAGTCAAAAACCACTTCTAGTATAGAGCCCCTGCTCAGACAAGACAGATCCTACACAGACGACAACAAAGAAACGAGCGAGATACTAAAATTGCAGTATGACTCAGTGTTCAGCGAGCCACTAACCAGTTTAAAGATAGACAATCTAAACAATTTTTTCATGAGCCTCAAAACCCTGCCAATGTAGGCCAGATTTATGACATAAC
Organism: Cherax quadricarinatus; assembly: GCF_026875155.1. Classification (NCBI taxonomy): domain Eukaryota; kingdom Metazoa; phylum Arthropoda; class Malacostraca; order Decapoda; family Parastacidae; genus Cherax; species Cherax quadricarinatus. The sequence continues at coordinate 127,263,278 of NC_069399.1, read as the reverse complement.
CCTAACTCCACTAGACTTTGAGAAAGCCATCGACGACATGCCCATGCACTCAGCCCCAGGCCCAGACTCGTGGAACTCGGTGTTCATTAAAAACTGCAAGAAACCCCTCTCACGGGCCCTAAGTATGCTGTGGAGAAGGAGCTTAGACACAGGCGAGATTCCAGTCACTAAAAACAACAGATATAGCCCCACTCCATAAAGGTGGCAGCAAAGCAGCAGCTAAGAACTAAGAGCAGGTAGCTCCTGCCTTTCACAACTGCTTGACCACTATAATATGGTCCTAGATGCACTGGAAAACAAACAGAATGCAGATGTAGTATACACAGACTTTGCAAAAGCCTTTGACAAGTGCGACCATGGTGTAATAGCAAACAATATGTGTGCTAAAGGGATAACCGGCAAGGTAGGCAGATGGATCTTCAACTTTCTAACCAATTACACACAAAGAGTAGTGGTAAACAGAGTTAAGTCAGATGATGCCATAGTGAAGAGCTCTGTCCCACAAGGCACAGTACTCGCACCTATCCTCTTCCTTATTCTCATATCAGACATAGACAGAGATGTAAACCATAGCACTGTATCATCTTTTACAGACGATACTAGGATCTGCATGAGTGTCATCCATTCAGGACACGGCAAAGCTCCAAGAAGATATAAACCAAGTTTTCCAATGGGCAACAGAGAACAATATGATGTTCAATGAAGACAAATTCCAACTACTCCGTTATGGAAAACTGGAGGAAATAATCACTAGGACTGAGTATGATGAGAGCAAGACACATGTGCAACATCTGGGTATCTTTATTGTAGACGTTTCGCCATCCAGTGGCTTTATCAATACAAATTCCAGGACATAACTTGAAGACAGCAGAACTATGTACAGAAGATGAGGCAATCAGTCCCTCAACCTAGGAGCAGGTGCGAACAGCACCATGGTCGTGGAGATTCTGAAGCAGAAGAAAGAATCCTGGCGCTTATATAGTAACGTCAGGTGAAGCAGACGAGGGCAAATTCACTGGTAGGCGGGATTCCCCAGTGGAAGTACACAACTTGTCAGACACTGCAACATCATGGAATCTTAATTCTGAGGACATGTACATAACCTTCACGACTACTACAACTAACCCATCTCTTTGGGAAGGACCTACTTCCACTGGGGAATCCCGCCTACCAGTGAATTTGCCCTCGTCTGCTTCACCTGACGTTACTATATAAGCGCCAGGATTCTTTCTTCTGCTTCAGAATCTCCACGACCATGGTGCTGTTCGCACCTGCTCCTAGGTTGAGGGACTGATTGCCTCATCTTCTGTACATAGTTCTGCTGTCTTCAAGTTATGTCCTGGAATTTGTATTGATAAAGCCACTGGATGGCGAAACGTCTACAATAAAGATACCCAGATGTTGCACATGTGTCTTGCTCTCATCTTGTCGGTATTGTATACCATTCGTACACAGGACTGAGTATACTACAAACTCTAATCACACAATAGAGCGGAAAAGTAATGTGAAGTACCTGGGTGTGGTAATGTCTGACCTCACTTTCAAGGACCATAACAATGCCACTGTCACACCTGCAAGGAAACTGATAGGATGGATAATGAGAACATTCAACACAAGAGATGCTAAGCCAATGATGGTCCTTTTTAAATCATTTATTCTTTCTAGGCTGGAATACTGCTGTACATTAACATCCCCATTCAAGGCAGGTGAAATTGCAGAGCTAAAGAATGTACAAAGAACCTTTACTGCACGTATAAGTTCCATCAAACACCTTAACTACTGGGAGCTCCTGGAAGCACTTGGCTTGTACTCACTGGAGCGCAGGCGAGAAAGATATATCATAATCTACACCTGGAAGATTCTGGAGAGACTGGTCCCTAATATGCACACAGCAATCACTCCATACGAAAGCAAAAGACTTGGCAGGCGATGTAACATACCCCCAGTGAAAAGTAGGGGCGTCACTGGTACACTAAGAGTAAACACAATAAGTGTTTGGGGCACAAGACTGTTCAACAGCCTCCCACCAGCAATAAGGGGCATTACAGGAAAACCCCTGGTTGTCTTCAAGAGGGAGCTGGACAGATACCTAAATACGGTGCCGGATCAGCCGGGTTGTGGTTCGTACGTTGGATTGCGTGCGGCCAGCAGTAACAACCTCGCTGATCAGGCCCTGATCCACCGGGAGGCCTGGTCGTGGACCGGGTCGCGGGGGCGTTGATCCCCGGAATGCCCTCCAGGTAGACTCCAGGTTGGGAACCAAGCTTAAAGATCAGGCTTGGGAACCAAGTTTGAGGATCAGGCTTGGGAAGCCAAGCTTGGGGACCAAGCTAGGATAATAATTGACGATCAAGCTTGGAAACCAAAATTTATCACATAAGCTTGAGAAAGCGTGATCTGTAAGCGGAAAGTTCTCTCACTAAAACTCCCTTTCTGCCTTCATACCTGCCTAGCAACTTGTCGCTATGTTTTACCTCTTATGACCAGCTAACACTGCTATTGATATACATAAATAACAATCAATAATAATAATAATCACCACAATTTTTACTGTTATAATAATATTAATCACAATTATCACTGTTAATAAATGAAAGCAAAAACCTTCACTGCAGTCTGCATTAGTTCCAACAACAATAACTGCACTTAAAACTGCACCAAATACTGGATTACATCACATGCATTACATTACATTACTTCACTGTGTTACACATGGCGTACATCTACGTCTTCATTACTGCGTTACACAACACGTAACTCCACCTCCACTGTGATACCGCAGGCTTCAGTATAGCTCCATGTCATACACCTGCGTGTCATACCAGATGCCTATTCGAAGTTCAGTGGCTGCTGGCTCCCTCATCTCACAACCCCTTCTGGGGTCGAGCACACAGTCTTAGGCATACCCAGGAGTTAGTTGACTGTTGTGGGTCACATCATGGAGTAAGTTCTGAGAAGAGACTGCAAAAGAAAAAGTAACGCTGCTTGGCTGTATAGGGTTATTCTGGGTTGCTTGCCCTCTGGGTTAATACACCCCCCCCCAACACACACACAAATGAAGTCTTCATTATGACGCTGTCACACCAGACTTCATTACAGCAATGTGACACGCCAGGCGTACATCAACGTAGTCATTGCATCAATGTGACACACCAGATATACATCCATATCATTATTGCATCAATGTGATACGCCAAACTTGTATCTATGCCGTCATGACATCAGTTTGACATGCCGGACTTACATCTATCTTAACTGCATCAATATAACTCGGCAGACATCATTACATCACCGTGTCACACCAGACGTAAATCCACGTCTTCATCCATGCCACCCACTACAGGTACAACATTCACCTCTTCATCTGAATCACCCACCAGAGGTACAACATCCACCTCTTCATGAGCATCACCCACCATTGGTACAACATCCATCTCCTCATCAGTGTCCCCTCCACTAGTGGTACAACATCCATCTCTTCACCCGTGTCATGCCACAATGAAAAGCTCTGATCCACAAGGTACAGTACTCACCCTCATCCTTTTCCTCATATCCTACATAGACGGATATGTAAACCATTGCACCATGTCATCCTTTGAAGACGATATAAAATTTGCATGAGTGTGTCATCCACTGAGACACGATAAATCTTAAGGGGATATAAACCAAGTCTTCCAATCGGCCGCAAAAAAAAAAAAAAAAACAATATAAAGTTCAATGAGGACAAATTCCAGCTGCTCCGTTATGGAAAACTCGAAGAATTAAAAGTTAGAACGGAGTATAAGGCAAATTCTAACCACATAACAGAGCGAAAATCTAATGCGTAGGACTTTGGAGTGATAATGTCAGATCTCACCTTCCAGCACCACAACAAGAACACGATAGGATGCATAACGAGAGCCTTCAAATCAAGGGATGCCAAGCCAATGATGATCTTCTTTAAGTCACTTTTTCTATCTAGTCTACAATGCTGCTGTTGCTGCTCACTAACATCCCCTTTCATGGTAGGCAAAATTGCAGATATGGATAATGTGCAGAGGACCTTCACTGCACGTTATGAGTTCAGTAAAGCGCCTGAATTACTGGGAACGTTCAAGGCCCTAGACCTGTAATCTCTGAAGCGCAAATGAGAGAGGCACATCATAATTTACACCTGGAAAATCCTAAAGGAACTGGAACCAAATCTGCACACAGAAATCATCCCTATGAAAGTAAAACACTTGGCAGATGGTGCAACATTCCCCAGTGAAACACAAGGGTGCTGTGAGTACACGGAAAGAAAACACAGTAGTGTCAACGGCCCAAGGCTGTTCAACAGCCTCCCATCATACATTATGAGAATTGCCAAAAGACCCCTATCTGTCTTTAAGAGGGAACAGGACAGATATCTAAACTGATATCTGACCGGACGGGCTGTGGTTCGTATGCTGGATAGCGTGTAGCCATCAGTAACAGACTGGTTGATCAGGCCCTGATCCACCGTGAGGCCTGGTCATGGATCGGGCCGCGAGGGCACTGACCTCCCGAAACTCCTTTCATGTAGGTACTCCAAATAGGTGCATCAAAGGTACAGAATCCACCTCTTCATCGGTGTTCCCTCCACCAGAGGTACATCCATCTTTTCATCCGTGTCATCCACCACAGGTGCAACATCCACCTTTTCATTCGTGTCATCCACCAGAGATGACATCCACCTTTTCATTCGTGTTATCCACCAGAGGTACAATATCCACCTCTTCATCCATGTCACCCACTAGTGATACAACATCCACCTCTTCGTGCGTGTCATCCACCAGAGGTATATCCACCTCTTCATCCGTGTCATCCACCAGAGGTACAAAATCCACCTCTTCATCTGTCATCCACCAGAATTACAACATCCACCTCTTCATCCGTGTCATCCACCAGAGTTACAACATCCACCTCTTCATCCGTGTCATCCACCAGAGGTACAACATCCACCTCTTCATCCGTGTCATCCACCAGAGGTACAACTTCCACCTCTTCATGTCATCCACCAGAGGTACAACATCCACCTCTTCATCACTGTCATTCACTAGAAATTCAGCATCCACAAGCTCTGCTCCTAACAACTGCGTCTGTCTTCCAGAATTCCCCTTTGCTCTGCTAAACAGTACATCAATATCAGATAGCACATGAATGGGAGGTAGTCAGGTTTGACCCGAGGACGGAGGTGGGGTAAAGTTAGCTCCACTTCTTTTGATCAATGATCATCAGGAGCATCACCCGCTGAAGGACTGAATAAATCACTATCTTATTATTATTCACGATGTATAGGATGAAAAACCTTACCCTACTGGACTCACTATAATCTGCCGTATCGATTTTTATCAATATAAATAAGGTATCAATTTAAGAACTTCAATATGAATTGCATATTAATCTGTATCACGTGTTAATGTGTATGATGCATTGATTTAAGGCAGTGATTCTCAACCAGGGGTAAATTTACCCCTTGGGGGTCAAAAATTACATGGCAAGGGGTAAATATTTGATGTACCTGATAACTGAATAATAATTCATTTACATTTAATTTTGTAAAATGTGTGTGTGTGTGTCTGACCTTGCTTTTCTGTCCCTTTATGATGGCGATCAATTTTTTGTATGGAGGGGGTGAATGAAGAAATACATCAAGCCGATGGAGTTAATGATGGAGGAAAAGTTGAGAATCCCTGATTTAAGGTTTGTGGAATGTGTATGTATGTGTATATATATATATATATATATTATATATATATATATATATATATATATATATATATATATATATATTATATATATATATATATATATATATATATATATATATATACACAGTACGCTTGTATTAGTTTGTTAATATTATTAAAGATTAGCCGGTATTCTCCCGGCCTTGGCTCCCTCTTTAGGGAGTGTCTGAGACCTAAGTCTCCCATGGGAGGAGGCACAAGTACCTCCTCATCTTTGGGACCAACTGTCCCCAGGCCTAGCCACAAGCTAGGCCTCTCTGGTCTGCCATCCCCGCCCCAAGGGGGCAAATGGGAATAACAGTCTTATGAGCTAAAGGCTCGGGCTCAGGCACCTACCCTACCCTAGAAGGGTTAGGCATGGTGTCGATCCTTGTATTAGTCAAAAGTGTAGCAGTAAAGTGCAACACTGAAAGTAATGTATGTACTCACAGTGTTCTGGGTTCAGCTTGTAGCACATTAGTACTTAGTGTTTAAAGAGGTAAAAGTAAGTACTTACAAGATGCTCCTCCATAGCTTGTGCTAGCAGCAGGTCACTCACTGACGAAGGTTAAGTCATCGTCTCTAGAGTCTCCTCGGCAAGAGACTCTCATTGTGGAGGCGAGGGCGAGCTATATCCCTCCAAGGGAGAGTTTGTGAATAAATCAGGTTATTAGGAAGGAAGGAAGGAAGGTGTGAAGCAGGTTAGAAAACAAGGTGAAGGAGGGTAAAACAAGAGAAGAGTGGAGGGGGACCGGTAAGAGCGAAAATAATAAGAAAAAAAATGAGTATGGGAGAAGGAGGGAGTATGAGAGTGAATGCAAAAGAAATTGATGGAGGTCAACAAGGATGGAAGAGGAGTGTGAGGGAGAGACAAGGCCAAGGGCAGAGACCTCGCCTGTACTCTGAAAGTACTGGATGAAGATTAAAAGATAGAATGAAGCGGCTAGTGAGATGGAGACACAGGGAGGGATGGCGCTAACAGCGAGCGAGACGGAGCGTGTAACAACTGGTATGGTGAGCAAGGAAGGGAAGAGAGTAGTATTGAACAAGTCAACCCACGAGGTGCACACAGCGCCAGGACCCGGCGCTACACTGCCCGTCTCTCACTCCACCATAAACACACCACTGCCATGCTAGCCACCACAACACACCCATCATCTCCAGCCATTATTATCGCTCTTCGGTCGTCTGAGACAACCATGTTGCGTATTATTAATGCTATGGTGAAGTAATTATGCTGTTGTACTGTTGATTTCCAATATATATATACATATATATTTTTATTATTGATGTTCTGGTCAAGGAAGTCCAGTGTAGCCATGCTGGCAACTGTGTGAGTAGGCGCGCACGCTTTCTCTTGGTAGGGAGCAATACTGGCGCAATTCTCTTCTCATTCACCTCTATCTGCCTCTCTATCCTCTTTAATTTTTCTCCACTCATAATTCTGCTCCCTTTTTTCCCCCTCCATCGAGTTCTCTCATAAGCAGAAGGTTGCATCTGGAGAGTGCACATGGTGGGACATGTGCCGCGCCGGGGGGAAGGGGGGGAAGCCAAGCCTCTGGATTGATCAACACCTAACTCTGCCCCAGCTGGCTCCGGCCACGCCACCTGCAGTAGTCTGGTGTTCCAGCCCAGCCACCTCGCTCAATCAGCGGAGGTTGATCTCCAGCTTCGTAACTCGCTTCTTTTGATCTGCTTAAGTAGTTTATTTTTCATATCTCCTATTAAATCCCTACATTTAGTAAGTCTCTATGGAAATAAGTCACTGACTTCTTTTTGGGTTATCCTAGGTATTTGTGTGTACCTGTATTTAAATAAACTTAGCACATAGCTCATTCCACTTTTGCAATAGCCTTACCCTACTCTGTCTCATTTGGATATTGTATTTCTGTATCCCGTAGTTATGGCGATTCCCATGTATGTGAAGTTTGTGTGTGTGTGTGTACTCACCTAGTACTCACCTAGTTGAGGTTGCGGGGGTCGAGTCCGAGCTCCTGGCCCCGCCTCTTCACTGATCGCTACTAGGTCACTCTCCCTGAACCGTGAGCTTTATCATACCTCTGCTTAAAGCTATGTATGGATCCTGCCTCCACTACATCGCTTCCCAAACTATTCCACTTACTGACTACTCTGTGGCTGAAGAAATACTTCCTAACATCCCTGTGATTCATCTGTGTCTTCAACTTCCAACTGTGTCCCCTTGTTACTGTGTCCCATCTCTGGAACATCCTGTCTTTGTCCACCTTGTCAATTCCTCTTGTATGTCGTTATCATGTGTGTGTGTGTGTGTGTGTGTGTGTGTGTGTGTACCCTTTCTGAACGTCGAAGTGTTTTGTATATTGAAATAATGTCTCTCCAAGTACGCAGTCTCGTCTCTACTCATATTTTTTTTTCCTGCGCTGTACTGCCAGTCTGGTAGCCAATCTCTGAACTGTTTCTAGCATTACTTGCTTGGTTAGGTAAGAGTTCCACAGTGGTGCTGCGTTCTCAAGAATACGTCTTTCATTGTTTTGCTTTGTTAACAGTGAAGACTACTTCTACAAAGCCTACATTGTAGTAGTCTTCACTGTTATTTCAGAAACCACTTCTAGGTATGCAACATTTCCTAGACTGTGACGCATATGTGTGGGATTTTTGTAGGTTGAGTACATAAAAATTTAAATACAATGAACCACAAAGGGACTGTACTCATCTTTTCACGCTGACTGCTCGGAACCACTCGCAGCCTCCCCCGAGGGTTCTACCTTCGTAACTCGCCATCTAAGAACCCACCAGGGCTGTGTGACAGGTGTGTACATAGGATTAATATATGCCTAAAGACTACATATGCCACTGTTTCATGTTTGACACATTCAAGGTTGTGGCTGAACTATTGCCTGGTTATGGGCAATCGCCCGCTGATCATGGCGTTGATTTGGTATGTCCTATCAAAACACCCCCTAAACCCTTCTGCTGCAGCTGAATGAGAGGCCTGATGAAGACACGCCAGGGGTGTTTGTAGCGTACGGATTAATAACGCCGAAATCGTTGACTTGATTGAAGAGGCGAGAAAATGCTGGAAGCCTCACTTCTGCCGTCTGCTGGGCGCCGCCTGATGGCTATTACTCTTATTAGTCTGTAACAGTTCACGACAGGAAGGATGTCTGGCATTTGTGCACAGAGGAGAGTTAGTTATCTCTTCCTATATTCTTCCTGGATATTGTCAGTGCACACCACGGGAAACGCACTCGAAACCGGTCACAAAATTTTTCTACGTTTTATCGCAAGGTGGCACGAATGCCCAGTACCACCGGTTTGTCACATATTACCCCGCCGAGAACTAATTGCAATCTGCCCTACCAGCCTTTGCATCCTTTTTTCAAATGATGTTCTGCTGACATATATAATCTACAGACGTTGGGTGCCAGTATTTGTTACTGAACACGATCATGGATTACTATTGTCTTGAGTTTTAGATGAGGGCTACAGGGAATAATGCTTCTAATTATATTATCAAGTTTGAGGCAAATTACCTCGAAATTTTAATGGTCTGAGGAAACAGCAGTTCCCTCAGAAAAACACACGAGTGTACAGTTGAGAACTCTTGTAAGGAGAGAAGTAGTCTTGTGATGCCGCAGTAGCATACGTATCTGATCTGTGATCAATTTGCAATCTTGTTTTGTAATGGACACGTGAAGCTGAACTGTTGTTTAACGTATACTCAGTTTTCATCTCCAGATGTCGGAATGAGCAAGAGAGGTCATATCCATCTTTACAGGGGCGTCACTTTCCCCAGAGGGTGTCACTGTCATCAGGGGGCGTCACTTTCCCCATTTTGCGTCACTCGCTGGGGTTTGGAGAAAAATTCTCCACACCGTAACAGTCGACAAACACCAAAGAATCTGCGTTCTGCTAAGTGAAAACCGAGACAGTATGTGTAAGAAGTCTTGCCTATAAGTTTGGTTCTGCCCGGAATTCAAACTCGCATCCCTTCTTTTGTGCGCCGACTAATGTAAAATAGAACATCAGTGTGTATGTAGGAACTCGCCTATTCTTACTCATTTATTTGAGACTGAAGCGAGCACTTTCAGCTCCTGGTTCTGCTTCTTACCTATCCGTTCTCGGGATTACTTCCTCATATCCCCGTGTTCCCGTCATACCTCTTTTGAAAGGCGTACATAGAGCCTACCTATATTACTTCTTTGTCCAAGTCATTCCACTTCCTGACCATCTTAGGAATAAAGAAATATTTCCTGATAACACTATGACTCACATCAATCTTCAGTTTTGCACTGTGTTGTCATGTACCTGTTTGTGTCTCAAATAGTTTATGTCACTATAGGTTATAAAGTATACTCACCTAATTGTAGTTGCAGGGGTCGAGACTCAGCTGCTGGCCCCGCCTCTTCACTGAATACTACTAGGTCCTCTCTCTCCCTGCTCTATGAGCTTATCATACCTCGTCTTAAATCTATGTATGGTTCCTGCCTCCGCTACTCCGCTCGCCAGACTGTTCCACTTCCTGACCACTCTGTGACTGAAGAAATCCTTCCTAACATCCCTGTGGCTCATCTGAGTCTTCAACTTCCAAGAGTGATCCCTTGTTTCTGTGTCCCCTCTCTGGAACATCTTGTCTCTGTCCACCCTGTCTATTCCATGCAGTATTTTGTATGTCGTTATCATGTCTCCCCTATCCCTCCTGTCCTCCAGTGTCGTCAGGCCGATTTCCCTCAATCTTTCTTCATAGGACATTTCCCTTAGCTCTGGAACTAACCTTGTCGCAAACCTTTGCACTTTCTCTAATTTCTTGACGTGCTTGATCAAGTGTGAGTTCCAAACTGGTGCTGCATACTCCAGTATGGGCCTGACGTACACGGTGTACAGTGTCTTGAAAGATACCTTGCTTAGGTATCGGAATGCTAATCTCAGGTTTGCCAGGTGCCCATATGCTACAGCAGTTATCTGGTTGATGTGTGCTTCCGGAGACGTGTTCGGTGTTATATTCACCCCAAGATCTTTCTCCTTGAGCAAGGTTTGCAGTCGTTGGCCACCTAGCCTATACTCTATCTGCGGCCTTCCTTTGCCCTTCTCCGATCTTCATGACTTTGCATTTGGCGGGATTAAATTCGAGAAGCCAGTTGCTGGACGACGTGTCCAGCCTGTCCAGGTCACTTTGAAGTCCTGCCTGATCCTCATCTGATTTAATTCTCCTCATTAGCTTCACATCATCTGCGAACTGGGACACCTCTGAGTCTATCCCTTCCATCCATGTCATTCACATTTACCAAAAATAGCACTGTTCCTAGGACCAGTGTAGAGGGGAGGGAAGGTGTTGCTGTGTCAGACAGGAATTATTAGAAGTATCATAGAAAGCCGACAAGCAGATGAATAAAAGACACTTGTACAACACTTGGGTAACTTTATTCTGGAAAAGTTTCGCTAACCAGTAACATTCTCACACTCAGTGTACCCAAGTATTGAATTTGTCTCTTCTTCATCTTCGTGTCGGTTATCTCAATCGTTTAAAATAACATAGAGATACAGACTAGCGACATATGATGACAATAAAAATACATCATACAATATAGAGATATAGACTCGTGGCAGTCTACAAGGTAACATTAGTAGTGTTCACTAAAACAGAATTTCCAGTAAGTGAAAAATATTATTTTTGCCCTTCGGCTAACTAGAAAAACAATATATGTATCTCAGTTATAATTTAGCTGCAAGAGAGGCTTAAAATAATTTACGAATGACGAACTATATGACGTAATACTAACAGCAAAATTATCACAATTACAGTAATTTCAACTAGTAATAATAAATTATGACAAAATTTGCTTCTTAACAGCAATTTGCTGTAATGATTTAAGACACGTGTAACATAGAGGTAGGCTACTAAAGTCAACAAATCCATTAATATTCATCTGAAGAATTTAAACATGTTTATTTTCTGATATGGAGAACTTGTAAGAGATTATTTGAAAGTTGATAAATATCGAAAATGAATATTAAGTTTATTCTAGATGAGACAAGCTCTAAGAGACAAAACACTAAGAAAACTGTGAAAGGAGAGACAAACTGAGGATATAGACCCGTCAAGGATTGGGAGACACAAACCACCCTGGGAGGTACTACTCTCCTCTCATATCAGTGTTCAACAAAAGCTTGTAAAAATTTTTGCATTCTGTCAGGATTACTTTTTTTTCTCTGTCTCATGAACATGTGGGATGCCTGCCAAGGGTTATAAACTTCTACTTACATTCAGTGTTTGCTTATATTTATTTCGCTTTTCTTAGTCAATTTAAATCGGGCCTTTTGGGATTACTTTCGCTCGCAGTGATCCCGAAGCCATTCAACGACATATTAACAATAATACTGTGTTACTATTCTCTTACTATACTGTATTAATATTCTGTTACTATACTGTATTAATATTCTGTTACTATACTGTATTAATATTCTGTTACTATACTGTATTAATATTCTGTTACTATACTGTATTAATATTCTGTTACTATACTGTATTAATATTCTGTTACTATACTGTATTAATATTCTGTTACTATACTGTGTTAATATTCTTTCACTATACTGTTTTACTATTCTGTTCGTGTGGATTTTAAAGTATTTGCTCAATGAAAGTACAACAGTTTGCTCATGTCAGCAAAAAATATAGTTGGCAATCAGCACATCTCGGGTGGGTGAAAAGTTGTGTTCTCACTGTTTCTGCTTCAAGGAGATGCTTGATGGCGCTAAAGAACATTTGGTCCTTTCCTTGGATAAAACCTGGGTGCCTCCCATTCCATGGGCGCTTTTTTTTTATCCCTATTTTTTCCGAATTAATATTACTTCAAATTCATTGTATAGTTATTCAATATTAACTGTTGATAATATTTAAGGGAGAGAGCTAAAGCCGTGAGTGTCCTACACCAACTTGGGAATGGGAAGCATCCACATTTGATTGGAGGAAGAGGAGGGCAGCTCCAATTCTATGAACTAACAGCACTTCACTAGCATCATGACAACTCCTTCAAAGCGTAAAGAATATTGAACTGTAATAACATTAAAATTATAAAAAGTATACCGTATGAACAGGTTGAGGAATAAGACACATGTGCAGCACTTGGGTGTCTTCATGGCAGAAACCTTTCGTCTATATGGCGAGATGTTTTCAAGATGTTATCCCGCCTACCAGTGAATATGCCCTCGTCTGCTACACCTGACGTTACTATATAAGCGCCAGGATTCTTTCTTCTGCTTCAGAATCTCCACGACTATGGTGCTGTTCGCACCTACTCCTAGGTTGAGGGACTGATTACCTCATCTTCTGTACATAGTTCTACTGTATTCAAGTTATGTCCTAGAATTTGTATTGATAAAGCCACTGGATGGCGAAACGTCTACAATAAAGATACCCAGATGTTGCACATGTGTCTTACTCTCATCTTGTCGGTATTATATACCATTCGTACACAAGATGTTTTCAGTCTGATACTCAGGCGATTTTGTATAATTTTGTGTTTTATTTGCTTACTTCCTTAGCCTTGGAGAGCTGAGAGGTCTTCAGTCCCTTAGCCTTGATCTGTCTAATGAAGAGACGTACGTGGTCTTATATAGTGAAGCCAGGGAAAAGATGCCGCAGTTGAAGATGGTGTCACAGGTGGGCAGCAGCCACCAGTGGAAGTAGGTCATACGTTGGACCAGCCGTTAGCAATAGACTTGTAGAAGATATCCTGTGTACTGAAATTCCATGATGTTGCTGTGTCAAACAAGTATCATACTTTAATGGTAATCAGTTTGATAAATAAGATACATGTGCAGCATTTGAGTGTTTTTATTGCCGAAACGTTCCGCAGAATTCATACACAGAATTCATACTTGCACAGCCAGCATAAATTCTGTATATTTCATCAGGAGTATATATGTATGTACTGAGATCCTCAATGTATATACAACTGTAGGGTGTATATCTGTGTAAGTATACATCTTAGACATTAATCACAATATAAAAAAAATTATGGAATCTTTGACTGGTGATTTACATACAGCCGTAACAGCCATACAGCAACCCAGAACCCAAATAACGGAAGGTGATGGGTACTGTGTTAAGTCAGGAAGGTGATGGGTGCTGTGTTAAGTCAGCAAGGTGATGGGTGCTGTGTTAAGTCAGGAAGGTGATGGGTGCTGTGTTAAGTCAGGAAGGTGATGGGTGCTGTGCTAAGTCAGCAAGGTGATGGGTGCTGTGTTAAGTCAGGAAGGTGATGGGTGCTGTGTTAAGTCAGGAAGGTGATGGGTGCTGTGCTAAGTCAGCAAGGTGATGGGTGCTGTGCTAAGTCAGCAAGGTGATGGGTGCTGTGTTAAGTCAGGAAGGTGATGGTGCTGTGTTAAGTCAGGAAGGTGATGGGTGCTGTGCTAAGTCAGCAAGGTGACGGGTGCTGTGCTAAGTCAGGAAGGTGATGGGTGCTGTGTTAAGTCAGGAAGGTGATGGGTGCTGTGTTAAGTCAGGAAGGTGATGGGTGCTGTGTTAAGTCAGGAAGGTGATGAGTGCTGTGCTAAGTCAGCAAGGTGATGGGTGCTGTGCTAAGTCAGCAAGGTGATGGTTGCTGTGCTAAGTCAGCAAGGTGATGGGTGCTGTGTTAAGTCAGGAAGGTGATGGGTGCTGTATTAAGTCAGGAAGGTGATGGGTGCTGTGTTAAGTCAGGAAGGTGATGGGTGCTGTGTTAAGTCAGGAAGGTGATGGGTGCTGTGCTAAGTCAGCAAGGTGATGGGTGCTGTGATAAGTCAGCAAGGTGATGGGTGCTGTGTTAAGTCAGGAAGGTGATGGGTGCTGTGTTAAGTCAGCAAGGTGATGGGTGCTGTGTTAAGTCAGGAAGGTGATGGGTGCTATGTTAAGTCAGGAAGGTGATGGGTGCTGTGTTAAGTCAGCAAGGTGATGGGTGCTGTGTTAACTCAGCAAGGTAATGGGTGCTGTGTTAAGTCAGCAAGGTGATGGGTGCTGTGTTAAGTTAGCAAGGTGATGGGTGCTGTGTTAAGTCAGTAATGTGATGGGTGCTGTGTTGAGTCAGCAAGTAATGGGTGCTGTGTAAAGTCAGGAAGGTGATGGGTGCTGTGTTAAGTCAGCAAGGTGATGGGTGCTTTGTTAAGTCAGCAAGGTGATGGGTGCTGTGTTAAGTCAGGAAGGTTATGGGTGCTGTGTTATAGTCAGGAAGGTGATGGGTGCTGTGTTAAGTCAGTAAAGTGGTGGATGCTGCGTTGAGTCAGCATTGTGATGGGTGCTGTGTTAAGTCAGAAAGGTGATGAGTACTGTGCTAAGTCAGCAAGGTGATGGGTACTGTGTTAAGTCAGGAAGGTGATGGGTGCTGTATTAAGTCAGGAAGGTGATGGGTGCTGTGTTAAGTCAGGAAGGTGATGGGTGCTGTGTTAAGTCAGCAAGGTGATGGGTGCTATGTTAAGTCAGGAAGGTGACGGGTGCTGTGTTAAGTCAGCAAGGTGATGGGTGCTGTGTTAACTCAGCAAGGTAATGGGTGCTGTGTTAAGTCAGCAAGGTGATGGGTGCTGTGTTAAGTCAGCAAGGTGATGGGTGCTGTGTTAAGTCAATAATGTGATGGGTGCTGTGTTAAGTCAGCAAGGTGATGGGTGCTGTGTTAAGTCAGCAAGTGATGGGTGCTGTGTTAAGTCAGCAAGGTGATGGGTGCTGTGTTAAGTCAGCAAGGTGATGGGTGCTGTGTTAAGTCAGCAAGGTGATGGGTGCTGTGTTAAGTCAGCAAGGTGATGGGTGCTGTGTTAACTCAGCAAGTGATGGGTGCTGTGTTAAGTCAGCAAGGTGATGGGTGCTGTGTTAAGTCAGCAAGGTGATGGGTGCTGTGTTAAGTCAGCAAGGTGATGGGTACTGTGTTAAGTCAGCAAGGTGATGGGTGCTGTGTTAAGTCAGCAAGGTGATGGGTGCTGTGTTAAGTCAGCAAGGTGATGGGTGCTGTGTTAAGTCAGCAAGGTGATGGGTGCTGTGTTAAGTCAGCAAGGTGATGGGTGCTGTTCAGTACAAGTGAGACAACTATTTAATTTGTACCTCATGGCTATTACTTAATACAGTTAAAAAAGTATCTGGCTGGCTCAATGGTAAACACATTATTAAAAGAATTTTCTCACATGTAGCAAATATCAAGACTAAAATAAGAAATAGACTCTTAATAGTAACCATGGAAGCCGTGCTAAGAATTTGGAGTTATTTTGTTTGTAACGAAAAGTTCTACAAGTTTAAAGGGACAAAATGCTAAGTTTATTCAATAGCTTTATGTACAAGAGGAAAACCTTAATGAATGATAGATACACCGTCAATATCAGTATCAGTACTGAATTCGTAGAATTTAAATGAGAAAGAATACGAGAAATTTACGAGCTAATATTGGTAGTGAGTAACTGTAGCTGTAATGTGTTACTGCCTCACTATGTACTTTTTTAAATAATCAAGTAACATTTATTAATCCCGTCTTTGGCAGTGAATAGCCTTTTATTTAGCCTTCTTGAAAAAAAAAACTGCCTTTATCTAGAAGAGAAAACCTGGCAATTCTGTTGAGCCATCACAACAGTAATAAACTGGAAAATGCCATTATGTCCCACTGGACATTTAACAAGCCGAGACTAACTTCATTTTATAAATATCAAGTCACTGAAGAGATGGAACATCAAGTAAGAAAAATGACTGCTTAGGAGGAACAACAGAATGTAAGAGTTTGTGTGTCAGCATAGTTGCTGATCCCCTTACATGTGTTGTATAGCTTAGCTGAGTATCATAGTACCATCCATGTATTTTATATAGACGATCCCTATTAGGCCTAGTGACTGTATATGACGTCACGGTGATGTGGACATAGTGAGTGAGTGTTGGACGGCTCATACCTCGCCCCTCAAGACACGCTTCAGACATACCAGCATCTACAGAGATCGGTGGGCCCCGCCCTTACCAGTCTGACAATTATATAGCGTACCACCACCATTTTGTTTATCTTCAACCATCATATCTCCTTTCGAACCCCCACGACATGTGAAGAGCGATGCTTCCAGCAGTGGAGGTGTCCAGAAATGCTCTCGTCCCTTGGAGAATATTTACGTAGTACCTCCAGATGCATTCATCTATCAGTAAAGCGCTACGTATTGGTTTGTGTGTCTAAGGCTGAGCTCATTCAGGTATACTTAATCCTTTGCGTATTTACTAGCTTGAGTGGGGCGGTTCAGACAACGGAAATTTTCACCCTCAGAGAAAATATTTCCATTTAGCATGACTCTGTAATACACACAAAGATATCTATACATACCACACCAACTGGAAAAGACCCGGGTCAGGACAACACCGGCGAACCTATTACTTTTATTAGTTAGAATATTCATTAGTAGGAACTAGTTTCCTCTAAGCAATAATTACATAAGGACTACATGTGGGCTGCAGAGGCATCACATATACTGGGACTGTGATGTCGAGCGAGGAACCAACCTCAGAGATTCTAGCCATTGTCAGATAAATTAAAGTTACATTTATATACGATGATTCGATTTTCCACACCATAAATCTAATGATAATATTATACCCTCTAATAATAATGGTAGAATTACCGATAAAATATTAAGCAAATAAACACAGATGCAACTAATGTAACATTTTCTCGTGGCAACGTTTCGCTCCCCAACGCTCCTGGAAACGTTGCGGCAATAAAATGTAACATTAGAAGCATCTGTGTCCATTTACCTAACATTATATCCTCTACTTTCCATAAATTACTGCAGCAATTACCTAGGCAAATATAATTGTACTATTTGTGATGTGACGATGGAACTTCATCAAGAACTACGGTAGATGGCGAGGGAACAACAACACCTGTGTACTCAGTTTCAAAGTATAGCAATAAAAAAAATTATTGTATACAATACGTCACATTTTAATTCATGCTTTCATATAAAATAAATAACGCTAGATACCAGATGAGTTATTGGCTTGGCTTGTTAGTTTTAAAGATTAACAACTACTACTAATCAAGGACATCTCAATCTCTAAAATATGGCTTAAAACAAACCATTACTGTATATTCACTGAAAAATATTCACCACTCTGTGTATATATCTCAGAGATATACCCCGTCTTCTAGTTTAGCCGTTTTGGTGATATTAATTGTAAGTTTATACCTACTGAGAGGAAGGAAAAACTTTGAATAGAATTACGTATCGCTCTGGTAACGGTAGTCCGTTACTATCCGCATTTCCACTCTGAAGTAACGAAGAATCATAAGATAAATCTCGTCATACAAAATAGTACAGAGTAATGAAATACTAAACACGGAACGACAAATTGGAATTATGGAAGCTGAATGCTCAGATAAGGAAAAGAGATATTTAATGTATATATAATTTGTCAGACAAGAAATTAGCGAGCTTGACTAGTCTACATAGAAGAATATTAAAAGAACCAAACACTGTTAATTGCTGAAAAGCTATGAGACGAGTCCAGGAGCCAGAGATCAACCACAACTAACACAGGCTATAACTTAAACTATATAGAAGCACGTATCATAAATGTACGACCCCTGGACACACACACACTACATTCTTCAGCCCACACACTCGCTAACTGCATCCTCTCAAATTATCTCCACACCTACACTCTCAATTACGCACACGCACGCACGTACAGAGATGGGACACAGGAACAAGGGGTCGCAGTTGGAAGATGAAGACTCAGATGAATCACAGTGATGTTAGGAAGTTTTTCTTCAGTCACAGAGTTGTCAGGAAGTGGAATAGTCTGGGAAGTGATGTAGTGGAGGCAGGATCCATACATAGCTTTAAGAAGAGGTATGATAAAGCTCATGGAGCAGGAAGAGTGACCTAGTAACGACCAGTGAAAAGGCTGGGCCACGAACTATGAATCGACCCCTGCAACCACAATTATGTGAGTACAACCACGCACGCACACATACACGTACGCACACACACACACACACACACACACACACACACACACACACACACACACACACACACACACACACACACACACACACACACACATCACAGGGAGATCGACTGGGAAAACCTGGAGCCACAAGGGGGTCCCGAAATATGGAGAGCCAAGATGATGGATGTGGTACTTGAAAACCTCATGCATCAACATGTCAGGGACACAACCAGAGAGAGAGGGGAGGATGAGCCAGCAAGACTGGATCTTGTGTTCACCCTGAGCAGTTCAGACATTGAGGACATCACTTACGAGAGGCCCCTTGGAGCTAGCGATCACGTGGTTCTGAGTTTTGACTATATAGTAGAGTTACAAGTGGAGAAGGTAACAGGAACTGAAGGGACAGGCCAAACTATAAAAGGGGGGACTACACAGGTATGAGAAACTTCCTGCAGGAGGTTCAGTGGGACAGAGAAATGGTAGGAAAATCAGTAAACGAGATGATGGAATATGTGGCAACAAAGTGCAAGGAGGCAGAGGAAAGTTTTGTTCCCAAGGGAAACAGAAATAATAGGAAGACCAAAACGAGTCCTTGTTTACCCGAAGGTGTAGGGAGGCAAAAACTAAGTGCAACAGAGAATGGAAAAGGTACAGGAGGCATAGGACCCAGGAAAACAAGGAGATTAGTAGAAGAGCCAGAAACGAGTATGCACAGATAAGGAGGGAGGCCCAGCGACAGTATGAAAACGACATAGTATCGAAAGTCAAATCTGACCCGAAACTGCTGTATAGCCATATTAGGAGGAAGACAACAGTCAAGGACCAGGTGATAAGGCTGAGGAAAGAAGGTGAGAACTCACAAGAAACGATCAAGAGGTATGTGAGGAGCTCAACACGAGATTTAAGGAAGTATTTACAGTAGAGACAGGAAGGACTCTGGGGGGACAGACCAGATGGGGACACCAACAGGAATACACCAACAAGTGTTGGACGACATACATACAGATGAGGAGGAGGTGAAGAAACTGCTAAGGGACATCGATACCTCAAAGGCAATGGGACCGGACAACATCTCCCCGTGGGTCCTTAGAGAGGGAGCAGATATGTTGTGCGTGCCACTTACCACAATCTTCAACACGTCCCTGGAAACTGGGCAACTACCTGAGGTATGGAAGACGGCAAATGTAGTTCCCATTTTTAAAAAAGGAGACAGAAAGAGGGCACTAAACTATAGACCTGTGTCATTGACGTGTATAGTATGCAAAATTATGGAGAAGATTATCAGGAGGAGAGTGGTGGAGCACCTGGAATGGAACAAGAATATAAATGCCAACCAGCACGGATTCACGGAAGGCAAATCCTGTGTCACAAACCTTCTGGAGTTTTATGATAAAATAACAGAAGTAAGACACGAGAGAGAGAGGTGGGTTGATCGCATCTTCTTGGACTGCAAGAAGGCCTTTGACACAGTTCCTCACAAGAGATTAGTGCAGAAGCTAGAGCATCAGGCGCATATAACAGGAAGGGCACTGCAATGGATCAGAGAATACCTGACAGGGAGGCAACAACGAGTCATGGTACGTAATGATGTATCACAGTGGGCACCTGTGACGAGCGGGGTCCCACAGGGGTCGGTCCTGGGACCAGTGCTATTTTTGGTATATGTGAACGACATGATGGAAGGGTTAGACTCAGAAGTGTCCCTGTTTGCAGATGATGTGAAGTTAATGAGGAGAATTAAATCTGATGAGGACCAGGCAGGACTTCAAAGAGACCTGGACAGACTGGACACCTGGTCCAGCAAATGGCTTCTTGAATTTAATCCTGCCAAATGCAAAGTCATGAAGATAGGGGAAGGGCACAGAAGACCACAGACAGAGTATAGGCTAGGTGGCCAAAGACTGCAAACCTCACTCAAGGAGAAAGATCTTGGGGTGAGTATAACACCGAGCATGTCTCCAGAAGCACACATCAATCAGATAACTGCTGCAGCATATGGGCGCCTGGCAAACCTGAGAACAGCATTCCGATACCTTAGTAAGGAATCATTCAAGACACTGTACACCGTGTATGTCAGGCCCATACTGGAGTATGCAGCACCTGTTTGGAACCCGCACTTGATAAAGCACGTCAAGAAACTAGAGAAAGTACAAAGGTTTGCGACAAGGTTAGTTCCAGAGCTAAGGGGAATGTCCTATGAAGAAAGATTAAGGGAAATCGGCCTGACGACACTGGAGGACAGGAGGGTCAGGGGAACATGATAACGACATATAAAATACTGCGTGGAATAGACAAGGTGGACAAAGACAGGATGTTCCAGGAGGGACACAGAAACAAGAGGCCACAATTGGAAGTTGAAGACACAAATGAGTCAGAGAGATATTAGGAAGCATTTCTTCAGTCAAAGAGTTGTAAGGCAGTGGAATAGCCTAGAAAATGACGTAGTGGAGGCAGGAACCATACACAGTTTTAAGACGAGGTTTGATAAAGCTCATGGAGCGGGGAGAGAGAGGGCCCAGTAGCAACCGGTGAAGAGGCGGGGCCAGGAGCTAAGACTCGACCCCTGCAACCACAAATAGGTGAGTACAAATAGGTGAGTACACAGTGACCTGTCAACACTGGAAGACAGGTGGGATAGAATGGACACTATAACGACGTATGCAATACTGAGAGGAATTGACAAGTTGGATAGGGACAGGATGTTTCTGAGATGGGACACAACAAAGGGTCACAACTGGAAGTTGAAGACTCAGATGAGTCGCAGAGATGTACATGAGAATGACATAACGGAAGGTATAGACTCAGAGGTGTCCCTGTTCGCAGATGTGATGCTAATGAGGAGGATACAAGCCGACAAGGATTAGATAGGCTTACAAGAGGGTCCACACAGGCTGCAAACCTGGTCCAACAAATGGCTGCTGGAGTTTCACCCTTGCAAGTGCTAAGTCATGGAGTTTGAGAAAGGACAAAGACCGCAGACGGAGTATAACCTAAGAGTTCAATGACTGCAAAACTCACTCCAGGAAATGGATCTTGGAGTGATCATCAAGCCGAGCACATCTCGTGAGACGCAAATCGACCAAATAACTGCTGCAGCATATGGGCGCCTAGTAAACCTGAGAATAGCGTTTCGACATCTAAGTAAGGAGTCATTCACAACACTGTACACCGGGTACGTCAGGCCCACATTGGAGTATGCAGCACCATCTGGAAACCACACCTGGCCAAACAACATTAAGCAGTTAGAAAGGTGCAAAGGTTTGCAACAAGACTAGTTCCAGAGCTAAGGGGAAGGGCCCAAACGAAACCGCCGAGGGGAACACTGGAGGACAGGCCCGGTTAGGGGGGGACTTGATAACGAAAAAAAAAAAAATACTGCGAGGAATTGACAAGTTTGGACGGAAATGTTCCAGAGTTTGGGGACACAGAAACAAAAAGGTTCACAAATTGGAAGTTGAAGACTCAGAGGGGGAAAAAGGATTTTAAAGGATGTTTTTTCTTTAGTCATAGAGTTGTCAGGGTGAAATAGTCTGGCAAGTAAACGTATTTGGAGGCGGGAAAACCAAAAATTGTTTTAAATTTAAAGAGGTAAGAAAAACTCAGGGAAAGCAGGGAAAAGAGAGGCCCCCATAGCGATCAGGGGAAGAGGCGGGGCCAGAACTAGGAACCGACCCCTGCAACCACAAATAGGGGGAGGAAAAATTGGTACATATACACACACGCGGGGCCCGCGGCCAAAACAAAACACACAAAAACACACACCCACACAAACCACACACAACACACAACACACACACACACACACACAACACACCCCACTCCCAAAACCACCCCCACATCACACACAACACCCCCCCATCCCACGGTTTTTAATAGGGTCCTATTATTGGAAAATTTGGGCAGCGGGTGAAAAGAGACTTGAAAAAATTGGACCCCCTAATCCACCCCCCCAAACCCAAACCCCCCACCGTAACCCCACAACCCTCCCCACCCCCCTTTCCCCCCCCCTATGGCCCCACTCCCCCTCCCCCCCACTACAACCCCATAGTCACCCATACTCCCAAAACCCCCCATCACAACCCCCCCAAAATTCCCCAACCCCCTCCACTCCCCCCCCCAACAACCCCTTTCCTCACTACCCCCCTTTTCCAAACCCTTTGTTCCCCAAACTCCCAAACCCCACCACCTTAAACATCCCCCACCCCCGACTGCCCCCCCCTACCCCCCAAACCACCCCTCAAACCCCCCCTCCCAAACCAAATTACTTAAAAATCACCCCACCACCACCCCACCACCACCCAAACACCTCCACTACCGCCCCCACTCCCAACCCCCCCCTATCCCCCCCCCATCACCCCCACCCACCCCACCACCACCTCCATACCACCACCATCCCCACAAACCCACCCCCCATTTCCCCAACAATCCCCACTACCACCTCCACTACCATCCCCTCCCCAGAAATACCATTATCACCACTACCCCCAACCCCATAAAGTACCCCCCAACCACCACACCAAACCCACCCTATGTTACCATCACCACCACCACCACCCCCCCCCCACTACCCGCGGGCCCCAAACCACCCAAACACCCCCCCACGACCGGGAACCCAAAAAAACCCCAAAAAAACCAACACAAACAAACAACCCCTAAAACCAACAACCCCCAACAGCTTTTTTTAACCCTTTAAATCCCCTAAGGGGGTGACTGGGGAGGGGGGAAATTTAAAAAAAAGGGGGGGGGGGAGAGGAGATGGGGGAGGGGATGGAGGAGATGGGGAGGCAACAGGAGATGGGGAAAGGGGAGAGGAAAAAAAAAAAGGGGGGTAGAAAGGTGATGTTTGGGCAAAAGGGAAAAAAAAAATAAAATGATGGGGAACTAAAAGGGGAAGGCGGGGGTAAAGGGAGGGAAGGGTTAGGTAAAAAAAAAAGAGGGAAGGGAGGGGACACAAAATATGGGTTTTTATAGTTACTGAACCGAAAGTGAGATGACGCTGGACACACACACACACACACACACACACACAACACACAACACACACACCACCCCACCACACAAAAACAAACGCACATACCCCAAGCACGGGAGCGGGTGAATCAAACCCTTTGGAAACCCCACAACTAGAAAAAATACACCACAGGGGGCCAGGAGTTAGGACTGGGGACCCCTGAAAAAACCTCAACTGGTGAGTAAAACCACCAACACAAAAGGGGGAAAAAGGCAGAATTTAAAAAAAAACGAAAATTTGGAGGTAGTTTGGGCTTTTTCCCTGGGGTTTTGAAAGGGTTTTCCATTTCAAACCCCCAAAAAGAAAACGGGGACAAAAGTAGAGGAGCGGGCCGGGGGTTAATGGGGACGCACGGGGAAATTTCCCTTTAAAGGAAGGAAAGAAGGGAGTGACGAGGTGCCCGGGAGGGGGGCGAAAAGTGTCGAATGGGGGTTTCCAAAAGGGTCAGTCCTAGGCCTATGTGAATGACAAACGGAAAGGTTAGAATCAAAAGGGGGGGGTCCCGGGGCTTCCCGAAAACGTGAAAGTAATGGGGAAAGGACTACAAAATCAAAAAGTTTTAACAAGGGGAAATTGGAAAAACCTGGAAACCACTTTCCGACAAATGGCTTTTGGGGTTTTTAAACACCCCCAAGTCAAAATTATAAAGGGGTTGGGGGGAAGGAAAAAGGGTTGATCGCAGACGGAGTACGGGCTCAGGGATCAAAAGGCGAAAACCTCACTTTTAAGGAAAAGATTTGGGTGGAAACATAACAAGCACATCCCCTGTTGTTAGGAAAGACACATATGAAAACAGTTAGGTATCCTTTTTTCCCGAAACGTTTCGCCTCAAAATAGGCTTCTTCGTCGAGTACAAAAAAATTTTGATAAAAGCAGAAGATACTTGAAGCCCGTTTGTAATCAGTCCATCACCCTTAAAGTTTTGAGGTGGTCGGGTCCCTCATTCGGGGGAGAAGACTTTTTCCCGGGTTTGTCTGAAAAAAAATTTTGGAAGTTGAAGTGACAGGGGGAGCCTTTATATAGTGCCAGGAGGTGAGACGTAGGTTGCTTTGGGAGGGGAAAGGGTCCCTTTTAAAAACCCCAGCCTTTCCCTAACTAGTAAAGGTGGGAAGTTGATGGTCTGTACCAAGTTTACCCTTGGTTTGCATTGTTGAAGACTAAAGGGACTGACCCCCCCCCAAAAAATTTTAAAAAGGGTGAGGGGGACTGTTTTACATCGTTTTTCAAGAAATTTTCTGTTCATCAATTTTTCGGGAAACTCGACTGAAGAACCCAAACTGTGTAGGCGAAACGTTTCGAAATAAAGAACCTAATTTTTCATAGTGTCTTACCTAACAATCTGTCGGTATTTTATACCATTTAATTTTTTCCAAGCACTCCCTGAGGGCACATTAATCAAAAGCTTATAGGCGCCTGGAAAAACCAAAAGAAAAACGTTTTTCAATACTAAGTAAGAAGTCATTCAGGGCCCCAAACCACAGTGTACGTCGGGCCCCTTTTATTGGGGTGCGGGCACGATTTTGGGAAACCCCCATACCCCCTTTAAAATTCACGTCAAAAATTAGAAAAAGGGGAAAAAAGGTTTAAGTCCCTTTAGGAGAGGTTAAGGGAACTTAGTCTGATGTCCTGGAAACAGGGGGAATAGGGGGGGCCCTTTGATAACGATGTATAAAATACTAAAAGGGAGAGGAAAAAAAATTTAAAAAAAAAAGGGTTTGAACAGGGCCAAAATTTTTTCAGAGATGAAATACAGGAAAAAGGGACACAACTGGAAGCTAAAAAACTTTTTTAGTCATAGAGATTTTTGGGAAAAGTTTTTTCCCCACCCTTATAGTTATCTGGAAGGGGGAAACACTTGGAAATAAGCAGAAAGGCAAAATCCAAAAATTCATTTTAAGAAAGGTACACAAGGCCCCTTGGAGCCAGATAAGATGAGCCTAGAAAAAGACCACTTGTAGTTGTGAAAACATTAGGTGAGCGCGCAACACCCCAACACATCCCGGGACCACAAACCCCCAGAAAAAGGGGGTTTCGGGCCAGGAACTGGGGGAATCGACCCCAGAAAAACCTTTTTTTAGGGGTATATAAAAGGTGGGAAACTCACACACATATCCCCAAAACCCCCAGCAAAAAAAAAGGCTATGATGATTGGGGGGGGGGCAAAAAAGCCCGGGAAAAAAAGAGTACAGCCTTTGGGGGACAGATACCCCGGCTTCACTAAAGAGAGAGATTTTTTGAGAAAACCCATATTCCCGTTTGTATCCCCAAGGCTCCCCCATCCCCCCGGGAAATAACCTCTGCGGTCAAGAAAAAAAAACTTAAAATGTAGGAACACTGCAAAAAGGGCCTACGGCCATACGGGGGAAGGTCCTTATAAAACGACATCTACCTAAAGCTACTCAAGAAAAAAACCCCCGTACCCCTTGACCCAATCAAACCCAGCCCCTCCCATCATATATTTTTTTCCGTCTCTTCTTAAAGGGTACCCAAAAGGGCCTAGCCCCCTATACCTCTATACGCTTTATGATAAAAAAAATTGGGTTGTGATTGTTAGAAAGTAAGGAAATGTAAAGGAAAAATGAATGTTTCAGCAGCCCAAACAAAACAAAATTTAAAGGGTGGAAGGTTTGGGTGGGAGAGGAGATAGTGGGATTAGGTTGGGTGTATTTAAAAAAGAATCAGAGCTAAGGGAAAGGGGTAAAGGGGAAGTATTTAAAAAGAAAAGGAAATTTTTTTGAAAGAAAAAGGGGAAAATAATTTTATTTAAATTCCAGGATTATGAGAATTAAAAAATAAAAGGGAGGGACCAAAGTTTGTCCAGATGAAAGAGAGATTTGGAAGGTGTTAAGCGAGTGTGTGGGGGAGTTTTGGAAAACCCAAAAGAGGATCTAAAGACTTAAAAGTAGAAGAAAATTTTAGAAAGGAAAAATAGATAAAAAAGTTTACTGTGCCGGGGTAAGTTTAAAAGGGGGTACCCATAATTGAAAAATGTATAAAAATAGGTTTGATTAAAAAGGGAATACCCTAATTTTTTAAAAATAAAGTGGGAATGTAAGGGGTTAAAGACAGCAGTTTTTTTAGCAATTTTGGGTTTGTGGAATAAAAGTTGAAAAGGTATGCATGTTTTTTAAAAGGGGGCAAAAAGATTTGTGGGGGCTTTTTTATTGGGAGCTACAATAAGAATAAAAGAAAAGATGAGGTATAAGGAGAATGTCAAATTTATAAGTAAGAGAGAAATTTAAAGTCTATATGTTAAATTTAGGGAACCGTTAGGGGAAAAATTTAAAAAAAACTAGTGGGAAAAAAAGGTTTGGGGTAGAGAGAGTACTGGTTAAAGAGGAGGTCGAAGAGGTATGGGGGTGGGTTTAAGAATTTCAGTGATGGACGAGTGTGCAAACAGAAGGGTTTTTAGATATTGGGGAAAGGGGGGTGCAGGGGGGGAAGGGAAAAGTGATTGGTAGAATGATTGGTAAACGAGTTTGTAAGGGTTTGGGGAAAGTTAGCTTTTGACAATTTTTAAAAGGAAGAGGGCGACATAAGGTTTAAAGGGGGGGGTAAGGTTGGGGGAGGGTTTATCAACAAATTTGTGAGAATAAGAGAAAACTTTTGAGGTGAGAACATTTTAAAATCGGGAAAAATTAATAAGTTTAAAATAATTTTGAAAATTGAATTTTTAAAACAAATGGAACTCTAAAATGTTGATTTTTGCCCATGTCAGTTTTTTTGGGGGGGATGCAAAAAGAGAAGTTTCAAGGGTTGCTGGAAGAAATTTTTGGGAGGAGATGTATGTAAAATAAGGGGAAAATTTAAAAAGGAACTTTGGAAAGAGGAAGATGATTTAAAAGCAACAAAAAATTAAAGGAATGAAAAAAATGGACATCAGATTGGAAGGGGGGTTTTGGAGGAGACAAAAAAGTATTCCCGATATTTGGGGGAAAAAAACTTATTAAACAAAAGGGGCCCATGAAAATAAGGTAAAAACCCTAAAATTTTTAACCCGTTAAAAAAAGGTGGATATGCAGTGAGGCATTGAGGAGACAAAGAAAACCTTTTCCCTGGATCAAAAAGGGGGAATTTTCTAAATGGTAAAAACACTCTTTTTGTGAATGTAAAGCACAGGTTATTAACATTGCAAACGAGGGGGCGGAGGCAGTGGGGAAAAGTGTTTTGGGGCAGGTGCGGAATAAATATTATGGAGAGAATTTTTGTTAAAAAAAGGGCATTTGGTGTAGTTACCAAAAGTAAAAAAATTTATAGGACCGAGAAGGAAATTTGGGCATTTAGAGAGGAAAGGAAACAAAAAAAATAATTTACTAAAAGGGTGTGGAAGGAAAAGGGCGAAAAGGGGGGTTAAAAATAAGGGGTTAAAAGGGGGTAAGGGGAAAAAGGTTTTTTTGAGTGCAAGAGGGGTTGTTTGATCATGCAAAATTTAGTGAGTGGGAGACAAAAATTTTATGAAACTGACGATTGTTGGGGTGTGGCAAATAAAATACATAAAGGAATTCAGGGAAACCCGTTTCCGGGGCATTTCTTTAACAAAGTAGGGTATATCAAGAGTTTGTTGGGTAATTATTTTTTTTGATAATTTTTAAACAGAAACAAAAGTAGTTATTTTTTCCCCCCCCCCTTTTTAAAAATTTTCCCTCACGCAGGCCGGGGCTCATACAAGGGGTTTGAAACCTCTTTTTTGGGGCCGGGAAACTTTTTGTTGCTCAATTAGGCATCGTCAAGATTCCAGCGAGGGGCCCATCAAATCGGAGCTTAAAAAGGTTTTCCCCGTACCAAAAGTTTGGACGAGAATGGCCTATCCTTTTCACAAAAAGAAATTTAAATTTTTATAGTTTTCACCCCTCACCTCAGAAGGAAGGGAAAAAAAATAGGGTAAATAAGATATCGAACCCCATAAACCCAAAGTACGCACCATATTTAGCCCGAACCCCGGGGTCCCAAAGGTGTTTTAAATTTCAGTGCCTTTTTCACTGCAACTTGAAGGATCATCTGAACGGTTTAAAGTTAGCATGTTTTTAGTAGACCGTGCTAAATAAATATGGTAAAAGTGCTTCTTAATTTTTGAGTCACCCCCCCCTCGGTGGGGGGGCTGCCGGTGTGTTAAAATAAAAATTTAATCTCCCTTTCAGAGATTATATTCCAAGTGTTACGAAAGTTTCCAATTTAAATTTTGATCGTTTTTTTAAATAAACCCAAGGGGGGCAGAAACATCCCCCGTACATTTTCAAGTTGATTTAAATTAAAGTCCTGCCTTGAAAATTTTAATTGAAAGGCAAGTGAGTGTAATAGCACTTTTTAAAGTAATAATGTTATAGTTAAACGTTTTTTTCCCGTTCTTAAAAACATTTTCCCTTTCATGGTTTCTAAACGGGCAGGGTTTTTTTTTATTAACATTATTTTTCCCATGTGTTTATATGTTTTTTTTCCTTCTGTGAAAAGTTCTTAGCATTGTGCCTGTGCCAAATTTTAAATTCTTCATTCAAACGTGTGAAAGCGTTGGGGTTTTTTCATTTTTGAATATCAAGTTTTTTTTTTTTGCCAATTAAAGTCTTTGTTAATTTATGTTTGTAATTTTTAGGACGATATCAATCTTGGCATGTGTGAGCATGTTAGATCGAAGTGGAGAAAATTAATTTTGGGATTTGTCTCACTAGTGAATTATGAGCAAGACGACAAACTATCGCTACATCTCAGGAAAACAGAAGACGTACTCTTTTTCAGAAAAAGTTAACTGAAAATTGTAAATACTTTTAAAGTCTAGTGTAATGGGGAACCCATCACTTCAGTAAAATATATGGAAATTCCCTTTGACCCCATGCATGTCAGGAGAATTGATGGAGCACAGTGTAGTGAAAAAAAAGCGAATGTCACGTTAAATTCGTCTACAGACAGGCACAGTGTCTACCTACAGAGGCTCGCAGGACCCTATGTCTAGTACTTATACACAATATCATGAATATTATTTTTGTTCTTCATGGTACTCTGTTTTAACAAAAAAAACTGAAAGATAGGCTACAAATCAACCAGAACAAAAATGGTGAGATTCATCCTGGACCTGGGTCCAGAGAGCATATTGGCAAGGATGAATTACAACAACTGGATATGTGTGAAGCAGCTGAAGTTTAATCGTGTTTATAAAATTGTTCACAGTGTCCAGAATATCTTGCTTCGAAATTTGTCAAGGTTAGCACCCAGAACCAGTATGGTACCCTACTAGGGGAAGTAAACACAATTTTGTGGTACCTACAGTAGGTGGGTAGGCCTCAAACACCTTTTTATTATACAGTAATAAAGGATTGGAACGGATTGTTGAAGCTAATCCTAGCATTAGCCAGGTCAGGAAGAGAACTGAAAGGTTCCTAATGAATGAAACTACAGAAAGGTAAGAGAGTGATTTCCTGTACAGTTAACATTCGTGTACGTATTATTCTAATCTGATTTTCTCTATTTAAAAATCTTGTAAATAACTCAGTTCACTTTATTCCAATCGTATCTCTTTTTACAGTAATGATTTTCACGCAGTTGAGTCACTCAGTTGTTTTAATTTTTAAGTTTATAATCGTGACTGATTTCTGCTGTGTCTTTAATTTACACACGTTACTATGTATAATAATTAGAATCACGTAAATCTGTATAACTGTACTTATGTGTACCTGTACCCCAAAACTTATTTACATCCATGAAGAGATTCAGACGAAAGTGGTTAGCTGGTCTTGAGAAATGGAAGTGGGAAGCACGGTGCCTGTTTTTTGAAGGCTGGATGGCGACGCTGCAGTTCTCTGCGTCATCCAAACTGTAACATCGGTGCTCCTCTGGAAAGACAGCTAGAGCGTAACTGGTGGTAAATATTTTTGTTCCTTCTTTAGATCAACCTGCCTTGGGTGGGAAACTACAGATGCGTTAAAAAATAACTGTTCTTGTGATTTTTGCTGGGAAGAAGAGAAAGGGGGAGAAGTGGAGTGGATCTGTACCAAGTTCCAGAAAGACGTCCTTGGTCCGAATGTTGGTATGTAACGTAGTGTATTTTTTTATACACATAATTGTTCGCACCGGCCGTAACCGGATGGTGGGTCCACGCGCGCACACACACACACACACACACACACACACACACACTTTCACCTCCACTGCCTCTTGCACCTCCTCTTCCTCACGTCAGACTGACAGATGTCACTAGCTGATGCAAGAAACCTATCATGTGTGATGGAACATGATACGAAAGCATACCTACCTTTATTCCCACTGCGTAACTATCAGTTAGAGTAGAGTAGCAGTGCACTTCCGATCTACCCAGTTATTTAATGATAATACGAACTATATTTCCCAACGCTCGTGGCTATACAGAAAAGATCAGTTCCTCCAGTACGCAACTTAGCCTGCAGTTCTATACACATGTTACGTTGTTAGGAGCATGACTTTCTTTACTGGGAGAATGTGAGTGTGTTTCTGAGTATGTGAGTGCGTTTTTGAGGATGTGAGTGCGTTTTTTGAGGATGTGAGCGCGTTTCTGAGGATGTGAGCGCGTTTCTGAGGGTGTGAGTGCGTTTCTGAGGATGTGAGTCCGTTTCTGAGGGTGAGTGCATTTCTGAGGATGTTAGTGCGTTTCTGAGGATGAGTGCGTTTATGAGGATGTGAGTGTGCTTCTGAGGATGTGAGTGTGTTTCTGAGGATGAGTGCGTTTCTGAGGATGTGAGTGCGCTTCTGAGGATGTGAGAGCGTTTCTGAGGATGCGAGTGCGTTTCTGAGGATGTGAGTTTGCTTCTGAGGATGTGAGTGTGTTTCTGAGGGTGAGTGCGATTCTGAGGATGTGAGTGTGTTTCTGAAGATGAGTGCGTTTCTGAGGATGTAAGTGTGTTTCTGAGGATGAGTGCGTTTCTGAGGATGTGAGTGGGTTTCTGAGGATGAGTGCGTTTCAGAGGATGAGTGCGTTTCTGAGGATGTGAGTGCGTTTCTGAGGATGCGAGAGTGTTCTGAGGGTGTGAATGGATTTCAGAGAAAGTGAGTGTGTTTCGGAGGATGTGAGTGTGTTTCTGACCATGTGTATTTTTTTTAAGCGGTGAGTCTATTTCCGAGACTATGAGTGTGTTTCTTTGTTTAGAGGACGTAAGTGCGTTGTTGAGGATGTGTGTGTGTATGTGTTGTGTGTGTGTGTGTGTGTGTGTGTGTGTGTGTGTGTGTGTGTGTGTGTGTGTGTGTGTGTGTGTGTGTGTGTGTGTGTGATTCTAAGAATGTGAATGTTTTTCTCTAGTGGAAGGATGTGAGTGTGTTTCTCTAGTGGAAGAATGTGAGTGTGTTTCTCTAGTGGAAGAATGTGAGTGTGTTTCTCTAGTGGAAGAATGTGAGTGTGTTTCCCTAGTGGAAGGATGTAAGTGTGTTTCTCTAGTGGAAGAATGTGAGTGTGTTTCTTAGTGGAAGAATGTGAAGTGAGTTTTCTCTAGTGGAAGGATGTGAGTGTGTTTCTCTAGTGGAAGAATGTGAGTGTGTTTCTCTAGTGGAAGGATATCAGTGTGTTTCTCAAGTGGAAGAATGTGAGTGTGTTTCGCTAGTGGAAGGATGTGAGTGTGTTTCTCTAGTGGAAGGATGTGAGTGTGTTTCTCTAGTGGAAGAATGTGAGTGTGTTTCTCTAGTGGAAGGATGTGAGTGTGTTTCTCTAGTGAAAGAATTTGAGTGTGTTTCTCTAGTGGAAGGATGTGAATGTGTCTCTTGTGGAGGAATTTGAGTGTGTTTCTCTAGTGGAAGTATGTGAGTGTGTTTCTCTAGTGGAAGGATGAGAGTGTGTTTCTCTAGTGGAAGGATGTGAGTGTGTTTCTCTAGTGGAAGGATGTGAGTGTGTTTCTCTAGTGGAAGGATGTGAGTGTGTTTCTCTAGTGGAAGAATGTGAGTGTGTTTCTCTAGTGGAGAGAATGTGAGTGTGTTTCTCTAGTGGAGATGTGAGTGTGTTTCTCTAGTGAAAGAATTTGAGTGTGTTTCTCTAGTGGAAGGATGTGAATGTCGTCGCTTGTGAGGTATTTGAGTGTGTTTCTTAGGGATGTATGTGTGTGTGCTTATCTAGTGGAAGAATTGTGTGGTGAGTGTGTTTCTCTCAGTGGAAGGATGTGAGTGTGCTTATCTAGTGGAAGGATCTGTGAGTGTGTTTCTCTAGTGGAAGGTTGTGTGTGTGTTCATATAGTGGATGGATCGTGAGTGTGTGAGTGTGTTTCTTTGTGGCAAGGATGGGACGTGTGTTTCTATAGTTGGAAGGATCGTGAGTGTGTTTCTCTTAGTGGAACGGTTGACGTGTGTGGTTCTCTAGTGGAGGATGTGAGTGTGTTTCTCTAGTGGAAGATATAGTGTGCCATTTTCAGTGGGTGTCTTACCTGTGCTTGGGCACGGGAACAAGCACGCGTGAGAGCCACTTAACAGTGGTAGTTAAGGCTGGTTTCCAATGTTGTGTGCAATGTATCTCACATCATGATCCCCCGTCAGATAATTTTTGACCACAGACTGGTCCAGATGTCGAATCCAAAACAACACATCATTCTGTGAAATAAAAAATAACAGTCGAATATAAAGACTAAGCTTTCCAGATGCAATTTCTCAATGCTTATCACAGGAACTTACCTACTATACCATAATTACTTAATGATACAGTGTTTATATATACAAACAAAATATCCTTAGTTTCTCTTCAACAGATATTTGCAAATATAAATGGATGATCTAATACTATCCATTCTAACTGACCACTTACATTGATATAAGCGGTCTATTTATTTTACAAATTCAAAAGGAATTTGCTGTTATTTAGTTACTCTTTGCATATCGGTGTATTAGGAGTAAATATTTGTCGAGGATTGTGACCCTAAAAGTGCCTTATGAAAAAAATTATATACGTTTTGGGATTGGGGCTAATTTTAGCTTTTTGGCCCGGCCTTAAATAATATCAGTCTAGCAACCAGATGAAAAATAAAATTACTGTTGACTATATTTATAATTATATAATATATATATATAAATATTTATATTTTTATATATATATATATATTTATTTATATCATTACTTTGAGCTCACAACAGCCGGATGCCAAGCAGTAGGGAGCCCCACAGCTAGGAAGATCTGATTGGCAGCCAAGAAGCGTACACGTTGGTTATCACCCTTCAGTCCTGGACCAGTGGAGAAGCAGGTGGTGTGGGACCATATAATGTGCATCTACATTAACCTGATACCTATTTTCTCCAATACACCAGGGAGCGAAGGAGGGGCAGCTGCCCAGCTTACTGGGGATGCAGTCCCAAAAGGTCTAGAAATATGGAGAACTTGCCCATCATTATATGTTTGTTACCATAGGCTACATCGAGACACTTTGGATCCATGGGGGGAAAGTATACTATTCAGGGGTAAAACTAGGATCCCACGGGCTCAGCTAGGTTTTCTGTTCCAGCGGCTCAGTGCGGCTGTTCAAAAGGGGTAATGCCTGCTGTATTTTGAGGACCACACTCCCCAGCCTATGAGAGCAGGATGAGATTTTCGCCTTATAATCGGTGGATACATACGTAACAACATGTACCGTATATTGCCACCTTTATTTCAACTATGTATCTCATAATATCTTACAATTATATATATATATATATATATATATATATATATATATCATTTATATATATATTTATTTATATATATATATATATATATATATATATATATATATATTATAGACTATATATATATATATTATTTCTTTCAACACTCCGGCCGTTATCCCCACCGGGCGGGGTGGGCCCCAAAAGGAAAAATGGAAGTTTCTCTTTTAATCATTTAGTATTATATGCAGGAGGCAGAGAAGAGGTTACTAGCCTTGCCTCCTGCATTTTTAGTCGCTGTTAAACACGCATGGATTACGGAGGAAGTATTCTGTTCCACTTCCCATGGAGATAAGAGGAAATAAACAGAACAAGAAACTAGAAAGAAATATAGAAGGCAAAACCCTTGGGGTGGTATATATTTGCTTGTCACATGTATAGGTTGTGGGCCCTTAGTGTAAGCAGAAAGTAGCAAGACGTACCTTAATCTTGCATGTTTATGTGTACAGAAAATAAAAAGGACACCAAGCAATCCTACCCATCATTGTAAAACTATTACAGGCTTTCGTTTTACACTCACTTGGTAGGACCCGGTCAGTCCCTCCTGGGCGGTGAGTTTGATGTCTACCATCCTACTACCCTAGGATATATATTATATATTCTATATATATATATATTATTATATATATATCATATATATATTTATATATATATTTATATATATGTATACTGAAATTTAAGAATAGGTTTTTTTTTTTAAACTGGTCCAATTTGCATGAAAAATCATTTAAATTAAATACTTTCTAATAACAAATTCTACGTTTTAATGATATATTTTGTATATATTTAATGTAAAAATTAATAATTTCTGTTTCATAAAGAAACCTTAGAAAACTTACTTATCTTATTATTACAGCGCAAGAGGAAGAAAATTTTAGAGAGGACTTAATTTTTATATGTGCTTCTTGCTAATGACCAGTTTTATCTATTCGCACGAACATTTTAAATTATTTGTATATATATATATATATATATATATATACTATATATCATATACATATATATACATATATATTATATATAAATAGATATCTATATATATATATTATTTATATATTTATATATATAATTATATATATATATATACTGTCGTGCCGAATAGCAGAACTTACGATCTTGGCTTAAATAGCAACGCTCATATTTGCCATTATAGGACAAGTTGTGAAAATTCTGTGTATGCAAATAGTTTCGCCAAAATCATTCTGAAACCTTACGAACTAAAAAAAATATATTTCACTGTGTGTGTTTAGTATAAATTAATGTAAAGAAATCTAAAATTTATTTAGTTGCGTTAGGCTAAAATAAATTGTTATTGTTATAATAAGTTAGGTAAGTTTTTAAGAGTTCTTTTGGTGCGCAGCAAAAGCAAATAAAAAATTTTACATTTACATTAATGAAAAAAATTTATCTTTAAACATATCACTATAAGAGAAAATTTTAGAAAGGACTTAGTTTTTAAATGAGTTCTTGCTAAATTGACCAGTTTTACATATTCGGGCGACATATATATGTTATTATAATTGTCGATGCCCAATATATATATAATATATATTATCATATTATATATATATTATATATATATATTATATATATATAGATATTTAAAACTATATATATATATATATATATTTATATATATATTTATGCAAATAAGATCACAGTAAAAAGGTGATTTTAAAATTATGACCAAAACAACCACTGTGAAAGAGTAGTGAAATTCCAAGCGCTTTCGTGACTCACATTGTCAGGAAATATGAAAGTAATTCAGTCAAAGGAAGGCAATTAAAGGGCTTAGACCAACCTCACAGTCAACATATCCCCCACCCTCCCCAACCCCCACAACATAAGAAACACACACACACACCACACAATACTCAAAACCACACACCACACACACACAACACACACACAAACAACACCACAAACACACATATTATAGATATAATATATATATTATTATATATTTATAAATATTCATATATACAAGAGAGAGAGGACAGAGGACAGAGATATTTTTTTTCCACATTTTGGAAGACAAGGCCTGCCGAAGGTGGGTTTCCAATAGTGCAATGTCAGGTTGCTGGAGGCTGGTGATGGAGCTGCTACCATGTGAATGGCCGGTGAAGGGACTCTACAGTGTGATTGGTGGTAAGGAGCTCTGACATGTGTTCGGCTGGGTAAAGGAGCTTTCTATAACATGTGATGGCCTTTTAAAGGAACGCTTCTAAAGTGTGATTGGGCTGGTGTAAAGGAGCTGCTTCACATGGGACTTGCTGGTATAGGGGGTTCTACCATGTTGATTGGCTGGTTGACGGGTTAATGCTTTGTCATTGTCTTGTGAAGGAACTATGTTCATGTGACTGCCTTTTGAAGAAGGCTGATGGCACGTGATTGGCTGGCTATGCGACTTGCCGACTCCTGATAGGATAGAGGATTATTAGGTCAATGATTCGGGCCTTGTGAAGGAATTGATTGCACTTTATTGCATGGTGAGGATCTGCTGGCAGTCGTGATTGGCCTGATCAGTGGACAGTGTTATGGTTGTCGACTGCGGCGACAGAAAGTATTTACTAAACTAATCTAAATGATTCAGTTATGAATATAATTGGTTGTTAGCTCTGAGTGCTGGTTTGTTGTTTGTATGGTTGTTTCACGCTCTCATGCCGTGCGTTTGTGTGTGTGTGTGTGTGTGTGTGTGTGTGTGTGTGTGTTGTGTGTGTGTGTGTGATTCCGTGCTGCGCTGTGTGTGGTGTGTGTATGTGTGTGTGATGTGTGTGTGTGTGTTGTGTAGTGTGGTACCCGTGTCGTGTGTGTGTGTGTTGTGTCCTGTGTGTGTGTGTGTGTGTGTGTGTGTGTGTGTGTGTTTGTTGAGTTGTGTGTGTTGGTGTGCGAGTGTTGCAAAAGAGAGAGTCGAAGACAGACAGATTTCACGGGCACTCACAGAGAAAAATCAGGAAAGGACTTGAGCAAAAATTTCTCATGGAAGTTACATAAGAGATAAACTGTTATTGGAAGAAACGTGGCTAAAACTTCTACTCTACTATTAACCTTGACACAGCATTCTTGGTACTCTACATGTTACCGGTTTTGCTTTGTGTAATCAGTGATTTTCTTCTTGTCACCATTACTTCTAATTCTGGGTACCTTGATTGTAAAAATACCAGAAATCCTTAGCAGCTTAAGATGTTCTAGTATATCAAAAAGATGCGTAAGCCACAAGGACTATAAACAGCAATTAGCAGCTTCAGAGCAAATATCAGGCACCGTGTAGCCACTACTAAGATTTGACACAACCACCAATCCAAACCTCTGTTGCTAACGTCGTTGCTATTTTTTATTAACTTTGGTCGGTTCATTGTTTGTTGTTCGTTCTTTTTTAGTGATCAACTAACATCAGATTCCGTTGATATTAGTTTGTCTGTTGAATCACATAACTGATATGGTTCTTAAATGATTGATGGTCCTCAAGATCCTTGTTCAGGTCGTTCTAATCTGCTAGAATTATGTTACTCAAACATTTACACACGTTTGTGTTTCATTTCTCATCTCATAATGCTATTTTTTTTTATATATATTTATATATTTATATATTTATATAATATATCTATATATATACTATTTTATATATATATATATATTTTATTTATATATATATGTTATATATTTTTATATATATATATAATTATTTATATTTATATTTATCTATATATATATATATATTTATTTTTTCTATATATATATGAAATATTGATCCAGTAAACAGTAGGATTTCAAAATATGCAAAACAACCCACTCTGAAAGAATTGAGAAATTCCAAGCGCTTTCGTGACTACTCACATTATCAAGGAACTATGAAAAGTAAAGTCCATCCAGGAAGCTATATAAGGGGTCTGGCCAGCACCTCACTTTCAGATCCAACAACGGTAAACACCTGAACGCGCGCCCCGAACCCAACTTGGATAGGTACTTTGCACAACTCACCCACAAAACTATTCTACCAAAAGGGAAAATTTAAAAAAACTATTAATTGTCCAGTTGTATTATTAATTCTTCCCAAATTTTATTAAATTATATATGGATCTAATTTTTTAATAAACCCCAAAAAGGATCATTTTTATTCTATAGTTCAAAACTGTTTTTTATGATACATGATTCAATTATATTTCCCACCTCCCCCCCCCCAATGTGACCATGGACTTGCTTGATACTACTTTCTCAACTTTTTGTAAAATCAACTTGGTGGTTTAATTCTCTTACATTGAATAAATAGAGCAATTGGAATCTTGTCCAGTTCTAATGCTATATTTTTGTTGTTTTAATATTAATACACTGGAACAAATTTTAAAAAATGTTTTTAATTTTTCTTGGGTAGATTAGTTTGCTGGCTGAGTTGTGCAAATGGACCTATCCAACTTGGGGTCGGCGCAGCGGTCAGGTGTTTAAACCGTTGAGGGGATCTGTTAGTGAGGTGCTGGCCAGACCCTTTTATAGCTTCCTGCTAGGAGGAACAACATCTTGTTGGAGTGAGGAAGAGCCAGTTGTGGTGTGGGGGAAGTTCGTGGGCAGTAGGTAATAAATGTAAGGGGGTAAGGCAGCCGGGATTGATGGGATAAGATAGGAAATGTTAAAAAGCAAGGTGGGGATATAGTTTTGGAGTGGTTGGTGCAATTACTTTAATAAAATGTATTGGGGAACGAGGGGTAGAGTACCTAGGGATTGGCAGAGAAATGCATAGTTCCTTTGTATAAAGGCAAATGGGATAAGGATAAAAAGAGAGTGCAAAAAAATAGGGGGATTAAAGTCTGTTGTGTATACCTGGCAAAGTGTATGGTTAGAGTTATTTATTTGAAAGTATTAAGTGTTAAGACGGAGAATAGGATAGCAGATGGTAAAAAGGAGGCTTTAGGAAAAGGTAGGGAGGAGTGTGTGACCAGGTGTTTACAGTGAAAAAATATCAAGTGAACAGTATTTAGATAAGGCTAAAGAGGTCTTTGTGGCATTTAATGGATTTGGAAAAGGCGTATGACAGGGTGGAAGGGGGGCAATGTGGCAGATGTATTTGCAGGTGTATGGTGTAGGGAGGATGTTACTGAAAGCAGTGGAAGAGTTTTTATGAGGATAGTGAGGCTCCATGTTAGAGTATGTAGGAAAGAGGGAAATTATTTCCCAGTAAAGTAGGCCTTAGACAAAGGATGGTGATGTCACCGTGGTGTTCTAAATATATTTATAGATGGGGTCTGTAAAGAGAAGAAATGCGAGGGTCTTGGCAAGACGGCGTAGGAGTTTAAAAGATAAAGAATCACACTAAAGTGGGAGTTGTCACAGTTGTATTGTGTTGACACTGTGAGCATTGGGAGATTCTGATGAGAAGTTGCAGAGATTGAGTGGATGAATTTGGTAGGGTGTGCAAAAGAAGAAAAATTGAAAGTGAACAGGAATGAGTAAGGGATGAGGATAACAATAAAAGATTTGGTGATGAAAGATTGGGATATCCCCAAGGTTTGGAAGGGAGAGAGTATGGAGGTGTGATGTTAATTAGATATGTGGGCGTGACATGTCAGCGGATTGGGTCTATGATATAAGATGTCGGTAAATATAGAATTGATGAGGGGAAAAGGGTGAGCGGTTTCACTTAGGAGTTGTCGGAGACTAAAGACACTTTGTCCTTGGAGGCAAAGAGGTGGAATGTATAGAGAGTATAGTTTTTACACAACGCTTCTTTTAAGGGTTTGTGAGCATGGGTGATGAATGTTGCTAGTCGAGGAGACGGCTGGACCGGCAGAGGAGATGTATTGTCTGAGAGCAATGTGTGGTGTGAATTTAATGCAGAGAATTTCGTAGTTTGGAAGTTAGGAGGTGCCGTGCAGGATTACCAAATCTGTTGTCCAGAGGGCTGAGGAAGGGTTGTTTGTGGTGGTTAGGACAGGTGGAGAGAATGGAGCGAAACAGACATATCCTTCAAGGAGTGTATCCATTCTGTTGTGGAAGGACAGGCGGGGTAGGGGTCGGCCTAGGAAAAGGTTGGAGGGGAGGGGGGTTAAGGTGTATAAAGGATCGAGGTTTTGTTGATGGTGCGATACTGGGGCTTGGTACTTCCAGAAGGCATGCGTGAGCGATGTTTGATAGGAGTGAATGGAGACAAATGGTTTTTAATACTTGACGGTGCTGTTACTGTTTGGAGTGTGGCCAAAGTAACTCTTTATGAATGGGGTTCAGGAAACAGCGCAGGCCGGAATTTGAGTCCTGGAGTTGGGAAAAGTACAGTGCCTGAACTCTGAAGGAGGGCGTGTTAATGCTTGCATTTAAATAACTGTAGGTAAATGCACCCATTCTGGCAACAAGTACAGTGATGGAGTGAATGATGGTTGAAAGTTTTTCTTCTTTCGGGCAACCCCACCTAGGTGGGATACGGCCAGTGTGTTAAAAAAAAAGATATTATATATATCTATATATTATATATATATATATATACTATATATTTATATATATATTTATTTTTATATATATATATATATATTATATAATACTATACATATATTTTCAGGTAATTGGACTTCACTTTTGCTTGTCAAATAGTTCTATATTGCTTGTGTTTACCAATTCATTCAATGTTCCTAGAGCTCTGAGAATGAGACTTTCTTCGTTTAGTAGAAGAGAAAAATAGAGATTAAGTGATCTGAGTCTGTCTTCTAGTGGTTTGTTTCGTAATGGTTATACGAGATTTGTTTCACTTCTCTCTACATTCAGTCTATGATCTTTTTTATATAATTTGGAAAACTAGATATGGACGAGTATATTCTAGAATGCGTTACCTGGTGTTTTATACTGGAAGTTCTTGAGTTAGGAGGAAACTTCGTATAGTTACATATATATGTGCTATGAAACTAGTATTTTCTTGGCTTTGCTGATTCGCAAACAGGCATTTGTTTTGGTATTTTGGAGTTCATTGCCTCGTGATTACTCCATATTCATTTTCAACGTTAACCTCGGTTACATTAGCGGCAAAGCATTTTTGTATTCGTGCTTATGGTTATACTCAGTAATAACAGAATCATTTGAAAAATTGAACATTCATCTCTCGAATGCTGCATTTTTATCTCTATTTGGTTGTTGTTCACAATTTTTGTTTAATCATCTTTATGTGAACTTTATTATCAGGTTACTTTTTTTACATTTGGAACAAAGACTTGCACCAAGACTCTGATCCTTGGGGAACTCTGCCCTTGACGGTCTAGCCTACTCAGACACTTCAACCTGTTCATACCACTCGCTGTTTTCTTTTGTGATGCTGCGTTAATAACACAGGATTGAAAATTTTGCCTTTTATACCATGCTCTTAATTCTGACCAACAATCTTCGATTACGGTATCTTGTCGAATTATCTTTGGAAATCTGGATATAAGGACATAGTGTTGCAAAATTTAATTAGTCTTAATTAAAAACCATAATCCAGTCATGCTAGTGGAAAATCCGTATTGGCTTCCGTCTACTAAGTATTTTAACAGTATTTGTTATATTTTGTCAAAGCTGAATTAAGACATTACGACGGAGAACAATTTTTCTTTTTCTCCTGATCCAATGGAAATACTACCAACAATTGTAGGAAGAACCAAAGAGAAACTATACATTATAATTGTGTAAATGTGTTGGGTTTAACCCGATTGCAGTCTGAGTCCAGTTTAGACGAGCCCTTGATCCTCTACGGTATAATAACTAGGGTTCTTCACTCACAGACGTGTCTTTCAACAGACGGTTACAGAAATAGTAAGCATACGAGGTCAGGTCGACGGTACAGTCACACTGGCAAAGATACAGTCAACATATAAGAGGTAAACGGATTATAATACATGTGTAAGCTAATGGACGAATGAATGTGCATGAATACAGATATAATTCACTGTAAAATACAGCATAAATAAATCCAGTCACGGTCTAACTTCAGATGCAAACATATGCAGGTGCAGCTTGAAAGATTGTAAGTGCAGGTGTTCAGAGCGTTGTTTGAGCAGGGAAAGCCTGCCAGTAATATCTTGAGTTCGATCCTGCACTGAGGAGCTCCACAAGTTTAAATTAGGGATTTTTCAACATATTTTTGCAATTCTATATATTATGTAACTTTCCCAACGCCTGTAACAGCCATTAAAACTACAAACATACGCGTTCATTGTATCTTTTAAATAAAGATTAAAAGATTGTATATATACTATATATATATCATATATATTATATATATATATTTTTATATATATACTTTATATATATATTTTTATATATATATATATTATATATATAAATATATATATTATATATACACCCATAACAAACATTGTGAAAGAATAGTTGATGAAATTCAAGTACGTTCGTGACTTCTCACATTATCAAGAAACTCATAAAAGCATTACACTCAAAGGAAGCATATAAAGTGTCAAGACCTACCTCACCATCACATCCCACAACAAAGCAACACCTGATGCGCGACGACAACCAGCTCATATGAAAGGA
The DNA here is from genome assembly GCF_026875155.1 of Cherax quadricarinatus. Classification (NCBI taxonomy): domain Eukaryota; kingdom Metazoa; phylum Arthropoda; class Malacostraca; order Decapoda; family Parastacidae; genus Cherax; species Cherax quadricarinatus. The sequence goes on along the minus strand of NC_069399.1, from coordinate 127,220,479 downwards.
AGAACATTGCACACAGGCACTGTTGACCCAACTTGGCAGATTTTCCAAGGACATCCCTTAACAAAATTATTTAACCATCCTAGTACTCCCACCACAAAAGAATTAAGATTTACTTATTTGTCCAATGTATTAATAAATTCATCCCAAATTTTATTAATTATAAATGAATCTAATTTACATAAACCATAGGAAATATTCTTATTATTTTCAAAACTGCTTTTTATGAAACAAGATTCAATTATATTCGTGTCGAACATGGACATTACGCTTTGATACAACTTTCTCTACTTTTTCTAAATCATTTGGATGGTTTAATAATCTCTCACATGAATAAAAACAGTGAATTAGAATCTTGTACAATTACGTCTTATTTATGTTGCTTTAATCTTGAGTTCGAGGATTTTACACAGTTTGACGTAAAATAAACTTTTAATACGACCATTATTTTACAAGGAAACTTATAGACACATACGTCAGCATTTTGATGGTATTTTCTCTTTTATCAAAAAGCTTTTTGCTGTATCAGATTTTTAAATACCAACCATTGATATTAAAAGTCTTAAAGAAGGAAGGGCTTATTCAACCAAGTTTTCATGGTAAGGGAGAAACACGTTTTGGATTGTTAAAAGGTATTTTTAATAACTATATACTTATATATATAATATACTATATTATATTTAATATATAGATATATATTATATATATATTTATATATATATATATATTATAATATGAGGAGAGGCCGTGAGAGAAGAGTGAGAGAGAGAGTTAACATGCATATGCAGTTGTAGCCAGTGTCTTGCAGCCACCAGGGAAGTTCGTGTAATATTTTTCCTAGTATCCTTCCAAGAAACTTTGAAGGAGTCTCATAAAAACTCTCAAATGAAAAATGAGAATCATCTTGGGCAGAAAAAATGGTTGTGCCCGGTGGTATTTTTTTTATAAGGAGAAACATATAAAAATTCTCGAAACGCTGGTCCATCGTCATATGATGGTCATTGTCACTCAAGTGGAGCCTTGGGCCACTGGAGGCAAGGCCCTTCCGCTGGCTTACTGGTCCAAATCGTTAAAATTATATATATATATATATATATATATTCATCTATATATATTTATTTATATATATATATATATATATATATATATATATCTATTTATATATATTTTTATATATATATATTATATATGTTCATATATTTAGATTGGAGTCATGAGATGTATTGGTATGAGTGAGTCATACGAAAAATAAGATACAAAGGTCTTACTGGAGACAAGTGTTGACAGAGACCAGTGTTTATCTGCAACAATAGGAAGAATAAGTTTTTAAATTAATTTTTCTTCCATTTTTATTTTATTATTATTTTTAATTTTAACTTAATATATTATCTTTTTATTATAATTTGTCTCTTATGCATGCGGTTTTTACGTGCCGGTTTTTATATATCCTCTTTATTCATTGTTGTACTGTTGAAGGTAATTTCTTCCAATGTCTTCTCCAGCTGGTTGATAATTGTAGGAGAAGCGCTGAACATGTCGGGGACCCTCCACAAGGACTTGGGAATGGCACATAATAATTTTTGATGTAAGGAAAGGGAGAGTAACTTCAGTTCTTCGGATCAAGAGCCTCCACCCTCGTCACAAGGCCTTCCTTTACTTGGAAAGGTCTTAACTTCTGGAATTTCCTAATGTTGCAAACCATGTGGCAGTTAACGTCAGTAAGTTTTTCTTGAGTTGATTGAAGTTCATTATCTCGTGTCCAACATATGTTGTTAATTCTTTTGCTTAGTGCTTGTTTTTATATATGTTTATTTAAACTTAAGTTTACCTATATTGTTGTTAGGTGATGGACTGATTACATCGTCTTCAATTCTCTTCTGCTTCTATCAACTCTTCTGTACTCGACTGAAGAAGCCTACTGTGTAGGCGAAACGTTTCGAAATAAAGATACCTGTTGCAAGTGTGTCTTACCTAACAACCTGTCGGTATTTTATACCATTTTAATGTTTACCTATATTGTATAATATTGTCTCACAGTTTTATGTGCAATTACCCATATGTACTCACTTATATAATGTTACGGGGGTCGAGTCTCAGCTCCATGCCCTGAAAGGTTCACTGTCTCCTAGCTTCGAGAACCTTATCGTATCTCTTCTTAAAGCTATGAATGAATCCTGCCTCTACTTCGCCCACGTCCAGGGACGTTCACTTCTCCAGCAGCGCTGATATTCTTTGTGGTGAACTGCGACTTGTGACCTCGTATTCCTGTTTCCCATCTCTCAGATAATCTGTCCCTATTGACCTTATCAATTCCTCTCAGCTTTTTCTAAGTTATATCATCCTAGCCCTTCTTTCCTCTAGTGTAATTAGGTTGAATTCCCTTAATTTCTACTCATAGGGCATATTCCATAGCTCCGGGACTAGTCTTGTTGCAAACCTCTATACTTTCTCCAATTTTTTGAAATGCTTGACCAGGTATGGGTTCCATACCGGTGCTGCATACTCCAGTATGAGACTGACGTACACCGTATCCAGTGTCGGGAATGACTCTTTATTTGGATTTCTGAGAGCTAGTCTTATATTTACCAGACGCGCATTTGCTGCGGTAGCTATTTGTTTGATGTGCAGTCTTTGACGCCCCTTCAATCCTAGCCTCTAGTCTGCGTTCTTCTTTGTCTTTCCTCAAACTTCATAACTTTGCACTTGCTGGGGCAAAATTCCAGTAGCCTCTTCCCTGATCAAACATGCAGCCTTGTAATGGGATCCATTTACAAACTTTCCAATGTTCCTCATCTACTTGTATTCTACACATAACTTTTACTTTTGATTGAGATCTAGAATATTCCACAAATATTATCTCTTCTGCCATGTCATTCTCGTATACAAGAAATGGTATAGGTTCTAATACTTATCAGGATGGCTCCACATTACGATACCTCTTTTCGGTCTATCAATCGTTGTTTCTTCTACAACTTTTAACTTTATCTATTGTAGTGGTCTTCCTGTTATTTCTGACTGCTTCTCTAGTTTTTATTCCAGTCTCTTGTGCGACACTGTGTCGAAAGCTTTCCTACTGTCCAAGAAAATTTAATCCTGACCATCCTATTTCTAAGGTTCTCACTTTGGTACCTTGTCATAAAACTTGGTAGGTTTTAGAGACAAAATTTTTCATTTCTAATGCCGTGTTGGCTATCATTATGAACCCACCCCCTTTCTAAGTATTCCACCTCTCTTGTCCTGATAGTCTTCTCCACATCCTTGCTTAATCTGCAATTCAGTGATACTGGACTGTAGTTTTTTAAGCTATCTGTCTATCTTCTTTCCCAAAAATTGGGACTACATATACTGTCTTCCATACCTCCGGCAGTTACCCTTCATTCTTTGATTTGCTATAGATTGCTGCTCATAGCACACACAGTACGTCTGCTCTCTCTCTCAGGACAGTACGGGAGAGATATTGATTTGATCCCGCTACCTTAGCCCACACTATAACTTCTTACCTTCTTGCCTTATTGTATGTATTGTGTCCAGTGTTCGCTGGTGTACTCTACTGCTTTGTTTCGCTGGTGTATGTGTACTCAGATATGGTGTCAGGTTGCTAGGTGTCAGGCTCAGGTACTCAGATATGGTGTCAGGTTGCTATATGCCTGGCTAGGTACTCAAATTTGGCTGTCGAGGTTGCTAGGTGTCGGCTCAGGTACTCACCCAAATATGGTGTTGGTTGCTAGGTGCCAGGCTCAGGTACTCAAATATGGTGTCAGGTTGCTAGGGGTCAGACTCAGGTACTCAAATATGGTGTCAGGTTGCTAGGGGTCAGACTCAGGTATTGATGCTGGTGACCATGTTAAAGGGGAACCAAGACGATGCTTGGGAGAGCTTTTGACTTGGTAACTGTGGTTGATTATGGTGGAGGAAGAGGGGACGCTCTCTCTCTCTCTCCCTCTCTCTCTGTCAGACAACATGGTCCACTTTCTCTCCAATAATAAGGAAATTATCGACGATGTTGACAGACTGACTTAACTCTTTAATACTCCCCTCCCCCCGAGCCTTGTTTAAATATTAGCAGCGTTGCCAGGGCGGGAATAGAACCTTATAAAGAGCTTCCCCACTCTTACCAACACAAGAGTTACATGTTGTCCAGCCCCGAGAAATTATTATTATTACTGTTGTTGTTGTTTTATAATTTCGTGGTTGCTCTAAACCCGTAGGGTTTATACGTCTTGGAAATGGGAGATAATCAGGTTAGAACCAATACCAGAGGACTGCGGCATTGCCTTGGATCAAGACCCTTTCACCAACTTCAAGCCTTCTTTCACTGAGGTGCCAAGCCAAGAGGTGAATCTCAAAGGTTTACAGTCTTACAAAAACTAGTGGTGATCCTAAGGAGGCTTACATTCGTACCTATAGCGGTGAACCTCGAGGTTTCATCGCTACAATCTAGTGGTGAGCCTAAGGAGGTTTCTTGCAGTTGTACCTATAGTGGTGAGCCTAGGAGGTTTGCTGTTTTGTACAATAATAGTGGTTGAACCCTCAGGAGGTTTTCAGTCGTACATAAAGCGCCGTGAACCTCGAGAAGGTTTAACAGCTCGTACCAATAATAGTGGTGAACCTCAGGGGGTTTACAGTCAGTACAATTATACGAGGTGAATCTCAGGAAGGTTGGGACAGTCGATACCTAAAAAGGTTGAACCTCAGGAGGTTACAGCTCGTACCATAATAGTGGTGATCATCTGTAAGGTTAAAATGTACATAATAGTGGTTGGGAACCTCTGGGGAGGTTTACAGTAGTACCATAATAGCGGTGTGTTGAACCTCCAGAGGTTGACAGTGTACCATAAGAGTGATGATCCTCAGGAGGTTTAAGTCGTACCTAATAGCGGTGAACCCAAGAAGGTCTTTTACAGTCGTACATAATTAGTGGTGAACTCAGGAGGTTTACAGTAGTACCATATTAACGGTGACCTCAGGAGGTTTAAAGTCGTCACATAATAGCGGTGAAACTAGAAGTGTTTACAGTCGTACCATATATAGTGAGTGAACCTCTGGAGGTTACCAGCTAGTACCAAATAGCTGTCGAAACTCAGGGAGGTTTGCAGTCGTACCTTAATAGCGGTTGAACCTCAGAAGGTTGCCCAGGTCGTACCTTAACAGTGGTGACCTCAGGAGCGGTTTTACAGTAGTACATAATAGTGGTGAACCTCAGCGAGGTTTACAGTCGTACAATAATAGCGAGTGAAACCTCAGAGGTTGACAGTCTTACCATAACTGTGAGTGTTAAACCTCAGGAGGTTTACAGTCGTACCATAATAGTGGTGAACCTCAGAAGGTTTACAGTCGTACCATAATAGTGGTGAACCTCAGGAGGTTTACAGTCGTACCATAATAGTGGTGAACCTCAGAAGGTTTACAGTCGTACCATAATAGTGGGGAAACCTCAGGAGGTTTACTGTGTACCATAATAGTGCGTGAACCTCAGGAGGTTTACCAGTCGTTCCATAATATTGGTGAACAATCAGGGGTTTACAGTCCTCTAGCTGGAAGAATGTGAGTTGTGTTTCCCTAGTGGAAGGATGTAGTGTGTTGATTAGTTGGAAGAATGTGGAGTGTGTTTCTTCTAGTGGAAGAATGGTGAAGTGAGTTTCTCTAGTGGAAGGATTTGTGAGTGTCAGTTTTCTCTAGTGGAAGAAAGAATGTTGGAGATGTGTTTCTCTAGTGGAAGGATATCAGTGTGCTTATCTCAAGTGGAAGTATGTGAGTGTGTTTCGCTTGTGGAAAAGGATGATGAGTGTGTTTCTCTAGTGGAAAAGGATTGTGAGTGTTGTTTCTCTAGTGGGAAAGTAGTGAGTGTGTTTATTCTAGTGGGGATCGTAGTGTGTTTCTCTAGTGAAAGATGTGAGTGTGTTTCTCTAGTGTAGGTTGTGATTGTGTCCTCTTGTGAGGAATCTTGAGTGTGTTTCTCTAGGAGTGGAAGTATGTGAGTGTGTTTCTCTAGTGGAAGGATGAGAGTGTGTTTCTGTAGTGGATGGTGTGTGTGTCGTTTTCGATAGTGGAAGGATGTGAGTGTGTTTCTCTAGTGGAAAGGATGTGAGTGTGTTCTCTAGTGGAAGAATGTGTGTGTGTTTCTCTTGTGGGAGAATGATGAGTGTGTTTCTCCTAGTGGAAGGAATGTGAGTGTGTTTCTCTAGTGAAAGAATTTGAGTGTGTTTCTCTAGTGGAAGGATGTGAATGTCGTCGCTTGTGAGGTATTTGAGTGTGTTTCTTAGGGATGTATGTGTGTGTGCTTATCTAGTGGAAGAATTGTGTGGTGAGTGTGTTTCTCTCAGTGGAAGGATGTGAGTGTGCTTATCTAGTGGAAGGATCTGTGAGTGTGTTTCTCTAGTGGAAGGTTGTGTGTGTGTTCATATAGTGGATGGATCGTGAGTGTGTGAGTGTGTTTCTTTGTGGCAAGGATGGGACGTGTGTTTCTATAGTTGGAAGGATCGTGAGTGTGTTTCTCTTAGTGGAACGGTTGACGTGTGTGGTTCTCTAGTGGAGGATGTGAGTGTGTTTCTCTAGTGGAAGATATAGTGTGCCATTTTCAGTGGGTGTCTTACCTGTGCTTGGGCACGGGAACAAGCACGCGTGAGAGCCACTTAACAGTGGTAGTTAAGGCTGGTTTCCAATGTTGTGTGCAATGTATCTCACATCATGATCCCCCGTCAGATAATTTTTGACCACAGACTGGTCCAGATGTCGAATCCAAAACAACACATCATTCTGTGAAATAAAAAATAACAGTCGAATATAAAGACTAAGCTTTCCAGATGCAATTTCTCAATGCTTATCACAGGAACTTACCTACTATACCATAATTACTTAATGATACAGTGTTTATATATACAAACAAAATATCCTTAGTTTCTCTTCAACAGATATTTGCAAATATAAATGGATGATCTAATACTATCCATTCTAACTGACCACTTACATTGATATAAGCGGTCTATTTATTTTACAAATTCAAAAGGAATTTGCTGTTATTTAGTTACTCTTTGCATATCGGTGTATTAGGAGTAAATATTTGTCGAGGATTGTGACCCTAAAAGTGCCTTATGAAAAAAATTATATACGTTTTGGGATTGGGGCTAATTTTAGCTTTTTGGCCCGGCCTTAAATAATATCAGTCTAGCAACCAGATGAAAAATAAAATTACTGTTGACTATATTTATAATTATATAATATATATATATAAATATTTATATTTTTATATATATATATATATTTATTTATATCATTACTTTGAGCTCACAACAGCCGGATGCCAAGCAGTAGGGAGCCCCACAGCTAGGAAGATCTGATTGGCAGCCAAGAAGCGTACACGTTGGTTATCACCCTTCAGTCCTGGACCAGTGGAGAAGCAGGTGGTGTGGGACCATATAATGTGCATCTACATTAACCTGATACCTATTTTCTCCAATACACCAGGGAGCGAAGGAGGGGCAGCTGCCCAGCTTACTGGGGATGCAGTCCCAAAAGGTCTAGAAATATGGAGAACTTGCCCATCATTATATGTTTGTTACCATAGGCTACATCGAGACACTTTGGATCCATGGGGGGAAAGTATACTATTCAGGGGTAAAACTAGGATCCCACGGGCTCAGCTAGGTTTTCTGTTCCAGCGGCTCAGTGCGGCTGTTCAAAAGGGGTAATGCCTGCTGTATTTTGAGGACCACACTCCCCAGCCTATGAGAGCAGGATGAGATTTTCGCCTTATAATCGGTGGATACATACGTAACAACATGTACCGTATATTGCCACCTTTATTTCAACTATGTATCTCATAATATCTTACAATTATATATATATATATATATATATATATATATATATATCATTTATATATATATTTATTTATATATATATATATATATATATATATATATATATATATTATAGACTATATATATATATATTATTTCTTTCAACACTCCGGCCGTTATCCCCACCGGGCGGGGTGGGCCCCAAAAGGAAAAATGGAAGTTTCTCTTTTAATCATTTAGTATTATATGCAGGAGGCAGAGAAGAGGTTACTAGCCTTGCCTCCTGCATTTTTAGTCGCTGTTAAACACGCATGGATTACGGAGGAAGTATTCTGTTCCACTTCCCATGGAGATAAGAGGAAATAAACAGAACAAGAAACTAGAAAGAAATATAGAAGGCAAAACCCTTGGGGTGGTATATATTTGCTTGTCACATGTATAGGTTGTGGGCCCTTAGTGTAAGCAGAAAGTAGCAAGACGTACCTTAATCTTGCATGTTTATGTGTACAGAAAATAAAAAGGACACCAAGCAATCCTACCCATCATTGTAAAACTATTACAGGCTTTCGTTTTACACTCACTTGGTAGGACCCGGTCAGTCCCTCCTGGGCGGTGAGTTTGATGTCTACCATCCTACTACCCTAGGATATATATTATATATTCTATATATATATATATTATTATATATATATCATATATATATTTATATATATATTTATATATATGTATACTGAAATTTAAGAATAGGTTTTTTTTTTTAAACTGGTCCAATTTGCATGAAAAATCATTTAAATTAAATACTTTCTAATAACAAATTCTACGTTTTAATGATATATTTTGTATATATTTAATGTAAAAATTAATAATTTCTGTTTCATAAAGAAACCTTAGAAAACTTACTTATCTTATTATTACAGCGCAAGAGGAAGAAAATTTTAGAGAGGACTTAATTTTTATATGTGCTTCTTGCTAATGACCAGTTTTATCTATTCGCACGAACATTTTAAATTATTTGTATATATATATATATATATATATATATACTATATATCATATACATATATATACATATATATTATATATAAATAGATATCTATATATATATATTATTTATATATTTATATATATAATTATATATATATATATACTGTCGTGCCGAATAGCAGAACTTACGATCTTGGCTTAAATAGCAACGCTCATATTTGCCATTATAGGACAAGTTGTGAAAATTCTGTGTATGCAAATAGTTTCGCCAAAATCATTCTGAAACCTTACGAACTAAAAAAAATATATTTCACTGTGTGTGTTTAGTATAAATTAATGTAAAGAAATCTAAAATTTATTTAGTTGCGTTAGGCTAAAATAAATTGTTATTGTTATAATAAGTTAGGTAAGTTTTTAAGAGTTCTTTTGGTGCGCAGCAAAAGCAAATAAAAAATTTTACATTTACATTAATGAAAAAAATTTATCTTTAAACATATCACTATAAGAGAAAATTTTAGAAAGGACTTAGTTTTTAAATGAGTTCTTGCTAAATTGACCAGTTTTACATATTCGGGCGACATATATATGTTATTATAATTGTCGATGCCCAATATATATATAATATATATTATCATATTATATATATATTATATATATATATTATATATATATAGATATTTAAAACTATATATATATATATATATATTTATATATATATTTATGCAAATAAGATCACAGTAAAAAGGTGATTTTAAAATTATGACCAAAACAACCACTGTGAAAGAGTAGTGAAATTCCAAGCGCTTTCGTGACTCACATTGTCAGGAAATATGAAAGTAATTCAGTCAAAGGAAGGCAATTAAAGGGCTTAGACCAACCTCACAGTCAACATATCCCCCACCCTCCCCAACCCCCACAACATAAGAAACACACACACACACCACACAATACTCAAAACCACACACCACACACACACAACACACACACAAACAACACCACAAACACACATATTATAGATATAATATATATATTATTATATATTTATAAATATTCATATATACAAGAGAGAGAGGACAGAGGACAGAGATATTTTTTTTCCACATTTTGGAAGACAAGGCCTGCCGAAGGTGGGTTTCCAATAGTGCAATGTCAGGTTGCTGGAGGCTGGTGATGGAGCTGCTACCATGTGAATGGCCGGTGAAGGGACTCTACAGTGTGATTGGTGGTAAGGAGCTCTGACATGTGTTCGGCTGGGTAAAGGAGCTTTCTATAACATGTGATGGCCTTTTAAAGGAACGCTTCTAAAGTGTGATTGGGCTGGTGTAAAGGAGCTGCTTCACATGGGACTTGCTGGTATAGGGGGTTCTACCATGTTGATTGGCTGGTTGACGGGTTAATGCTTTGTCATTGTCTTGTGAAGGAACTATGTTCATGTGACTGCCTTTTGAAGAAGGCTGATGGCACGTGATTGGCTGGCTATGCGACTTGCCGACTCCTGATAGGATAGAGGATTATTAGGTCAATGATTCGGGCCTTGTGAAGGAATTGATTGCACTTTATTGCATGGTGAGGATCTGCTGGCAGTCGTGATTGGCCTGATCAGTGGACAGTGTTATGGTTGTCGACTGCGGCGACAGAAAGTATTTACTAAACTAATCTAAATGATTCAGTTATGAATATAATTGGTTGTTAGCTCTGAGTGCTGGTTTGTTGTTTGTATGGTTGTTTCACGCTCTCATGCCGTGCGTTTGTGTGTGTGTGTGTGTGTGTGTGTGTGTGTGTGTGTGTTGTGTGTGTGTGTGTGATTCCGTGCTGCGCTGTGTGTGGTGTGTGTATGTGTGTGTGATGTGTGTGTGTGTGTTGTGTAGTGTGGTACCCGTGTCGTGTGTGTGTGTGTTGTGTCCTGTGTGTGTGTGTGTGTGTGTGTGTGTGTGTGTGTGTTTGTTGAGTTGTGTGTGTTGGTGTGCGAGTGTTGCAAAAGAGAGAGTCGAAGACAGACAGATTTCACGGGCACTCACAGAGAAAAATCAGGAAAGGACTTGAGCAAAAATTTCTCATGGAAGTTACATAAGAGATAAACTGTTATTGGAAGAAACGTGGCTAAAACTTCTACTCTACTATTAACCTTGACACAGCATTCTTGGTACTCTACATGTTACCGGTTTTGCTTTGTGTAATCAGTGATTTTCTTCTTGTCACCATTACTTCTAATTCTGGGTACCTTGATTGTAAAAATACCAGAAATCCTTAGCAGCTTAAGATGTTCTAGTATATCAAAAAGATGCGTAAGCCACAAGGACTATAAACAGCAATTAGCAGCTTCAGAGCAAATATCAGGCACCGTGTAGCCACTACTAAGATTTGACACAACCACCAATCCAAACCTCTGTTGCTAACGTCGTTGCTATTTTTTATTAACTTTGGTCGGTTCATTGTTTGTTGTTCGTTCTTTTTTAGTGATCAACTAACATCAGATTCCGTTGATATTAGTTTGTCTGTTGAATCACATAACTGATATGGTTCTTAAATGATTGATGGTCCTCAAGATCCTTGTTCAGGTCGTTCTAATCTGCTAGAATTATGTTACTCAAACATTTACACACGTTTGTGTTTCATTTCTCATCTCATAATGCTATTTTTTTTTATATATATTTATATATTTATATATTTATATAATATATCTATATATATACTATTTTATATATATATATATATTTTATTTATATATATATGTTATATATTTTTATATATATATATAATTATTTATATTTATATTTATCTATATATATATATATATTTATTTTTTCTATATATATATGAAATATTGATCCAGTAAACAGTAGGATTTCAAAATATGCAAAACAACCCACTCTGAAAGAATTGAGAAATTCCAAGCGCTTTCGTGACTACTCACATTATCAAGGAACTATGAAAAGTAAAGTCCATCCAGGAAGCTATATAAGGGGTCTGGCCAGCACCTCACTTTCAGATCCAACAACGGTAAACACCTGAACGCGCGCCCCGAACCCAACTTGGATAGGTACTTTGCACAACTCACCCACAAAACTATTCTACCAAAAGGGAAAATTTAAAAAAACTATTAATTGTCCAGTTGTATTATTAATTCTTCCCAAATTTTATTAAATTATATATGGATCTAATTTTTTAATAAACCCCAAAAAGGATCATTTTTATTCTATAGTTCAAAACTGTTTTTTATGATACATGATTCAATTATATTTCCCACCTCCCCCCCCCCAATGTGACCATGGACTTGCTTGATACTACTTTCTCAACTTTTTGTAAAATCAACTTGGTGGTTTAATTCTCTTACATTGAATAAATAGAGCAATTGGAATCTTGTCCAGTTCTAATGCTATATTTTTGTTGTTTTAATATTAATACACTGGAACAAATTTTAAAAAATGTTTTTAATTTTTCTTGGGTAGATTAGTTTGCTGGCTGAGTTGTGCAAATGGACCTATCCAACTTGGGGTCGGCGCAGCGGTCAGGTGTTTAAACCGTTGAGGGGATCTGTTAGTGAGGTGCTGGCCAGACCCTTTTATAGCTTCCTGCTAGGAGGAACAACATCTTGTTGGAGTGAGGAAGAGCCAGTTGTGGTGTGGGGGAAGTTCGTGGGCAGTAGGTAATAAATGTAAGGGGGTAAGGCAGCCGGGATTGATGGGATAAGATAGGAAATGTTAAAAAGCAAGGTGGGGATATAGTTTTGGAGTGGTTGGTGCAATTACTTTAATAAAATGTATTGGGGAACGAGGGGTAGAGTACCTAGGGATTGGCAGAGAAATGCATAGTTCCTTTGTATAAAGGCAAATGGGATAAGGATAAAAAGAGAGTGCAAAAAAATAGGGGGATTAAAGTCTGTTGTGTATACCTGGCAAAGTGTATGGTTAGAGTTATTTATTTGAAAGTATTAAGTGTTAAGACGGAGAATAGGATAGCAGATGGTAAAAAGGAGGCTTTAGGAAAAGGTAGGGAGGAGTGTGTGACCAGGTGTTTACAGTGAAAAAATATCAAGTGAACAGTATTTAGATAAGGCTAAAGAGGTCTTTGTGGCATTTAATGGATTTGGAAAAGGCGTATGACAGGGTGGAAGGGGGGCAATGTGGCAGATGTATTTGCAGGTGTATGGTGTAGGGAGGATGTTACTGAAAGCAGTGGAAGAGTTTTTATGAGGATAGTGAGGCTCCATGTTAGAGTATGTAGGAAAGAGGGAAATTATTTCCCAGTAAAGTAGGCCTTAGACAAAGGATGGTGATGTCACCGTGGTGTTCTAAATATATTTATAGATGGGGTCTGTAAAGAGAAGAAATGCGAGGGTCTTGGCAAGACGGCGTAGGAGTTTAAAAGATAAAGAATCACACTAAAGTGGGAGTTGTCACAGTTGTATTGTGTTGACACTGTGAGCATTGGGAGATTCTGATGAGAAGTTGCAGAGATTGAGTGGATGAATTTGGTAGGGTGTGCAAAAGAAGAAAAATTGAAAGTGAACAGGAATGAGTAAGGGATGAGGATAACAATAAAAGATTTGGTGATGAAAGATTGGGATATCCCCAAGGTTTGGAAGGGAGAGAGTATGGAGGTGTGATGTTAATTAGATATGTGGGCGTGACATGTCAGCGGATTGGGTCTATGATATAAGATGTCGGTAAATATAGAATTGATGAGGGGAAAAGGGTGAGCGGTTTCACTTAGGAGTTGTCGGAGACTAAAGACACTTTGTCCTTGGAGGCAAAGAGGTGGAATGTATAGAGAGTATAGTTTTTACACAACGCTTCTTTTAAGGGTTTGTGAGCATGGGTGATGAATGTTGCTAGTCGAGGAGACGGCTGGACCGGCAGAGGAGATGTATTGTCTGAGAGCAATGTGTGGTGTGAATTTAATGCAGAGAATTTCGTAGTTTGGAAGTTAGGAGGTGCCGTGCAGGATTACCAAATCTGTTGTCCAGAGGGCTGAGGAAGGGTTGTTTGTGGTGGTTAGGACAGGTGGAGAGAATGGAGCGAAACAGACATATCCTTCAAGGAGTGTATCCATTCTGTTGTGGAAGGACAGGCGGGGTAGGGGTCGGCCTAGGAAAAGGTTGGAGGGGAGGGGGGTTAAGGTGTATAAAGGATCGAGGTTTTGTTGATGGTGCGATACTGGGGCTTGGTACTTCCAGAAGGCATGCGTGAGCGAGACATCCATATTGGGGCAAATGTTCCACAAGGAAGCGTGCTGGGACCATTGTTATGGAATGTCTACTTCAATGACCTTCTTCATCTCATCCCAGAATCCTATGCATAAGCAGACGACTGTACACTGACATTCACTTACCCAAGATAAGCAATGTCAGCTGCTCTAAGCTACATCAATCACCAGCTAAAAGCTATATCAGCTTGGGGAAATAGATGACAAGTAACATTTGCACCTGAGAAAATGCAATTAATGACGGTCTCTAGGCACCATGATGGTAATGCTGGTGCAGTAGTAAGGATGAATGGGAGGGTGTTGGCACCTGGGGAAGAAGTTGATATCCTTGGGGTAAAATTTGACTCCAAACTGACCATAAAGAACCATGTTGTAAATCTTGCAAACAAGGCAGCCAGGAAGCTTACAGCACTTCGCCGTATCTCACATCTCCTTGACAGTAGGGGTTGCAAGATTCTGTACGAGGCACAAGTACGCTCACACCTTGAGTATGCTCCACTTTCTTGGTCTGCCTGCCCCCTCCCCTCTCATCTGCGACTGCTTGACAGAGTAGAGAACAGAGCAAGACGTCTCATCTCTCGCCTGGACCAATCCTGGATAAATCTGTCATTTCAGCAGAGCCTTCAACACAGGAGGGATATGGGTGGCCTTACTGTTATGTACAAGGCCAATATTGTCAAAGTACCACACTTGGATCCACTTCGAGGACAGCATAAAACAAACTTTTATGCCACAAGACGGGCAGAAAGCAGCAACGTCACTCTGGCTGTACCCTTCTCCAGAACAACACTCCATCTGACATCATATGTACCCAGGATGACTCGAGTATGGAACACATTCGTATAGCATTATGATGTCAACGAAATAAAGTCAGCTGATCAAATGAAAATGCTGGCCCACAGATGGCCCCAACTTCATCCTGTTCCCTACTTGTATGTCTCATAACAATAAAAATGCCTTCAAATGAGCTGATGTAAGTAACAGCTATTAACTTGCCAATAAAGTTAGGAATCCTTAACCTGTAAATAGCTTGTCAATAAAGCTAGGGATCCTTAACCTTGTCAAACCTTGTGTAAAAAAAAGGAGAGAGAGGAGAGGAGAGAGAGAGAGAGAGGAGAGAGGAGAGAGAGAGAGAGAGAGAGAGAGAGAGAGAGAGAGAGAGAGGAGAGAGACGAGAGAGAGAGAGAGAGAGAGAGAGAGAGAGAGGAGGAGAGAGAGGAGAGAGAGAGAGAGAAAAAAGGAAAGGGGGGGGGGAAAAAGGGGTTGCAGGCAGACAGGGGGGGGGCGATGGGGGGGGAAGGGACCTTCCGGGTTCCCAGCGGGAAAAAATCTAAAACGTAATCTTCCCCACCCACACTTTGGAAAATTTTTGGTTTGTGGGTACTTCCTAATTGTGGTTGGGGGTCGGCTCAGTTGGGCCCCCCCGTTCTTTGCCCTTTCTGGCCCTCTCCCCTTGCTTCCGAGCTTTGTCTTACTTTTTAAAACTTGTTGGTTCCCCTTCCCCACTTTCTTGGGGGGCATTCCCCTGACACTCTTGAAAAAAAATTTTATTCCAAACCCCCTTTGACTTGTTCTGACGTTGTTTCCGTTGTGCCTTGCTTTCCCCCTTTGGGGCCTACTTTCCACTTGCCCCCCGTTTTCTTGAGTTCTTATAGTTCCCCCCCCCGCTATTTAGGTTTCCCCCCTTTTGTGCACCCAGTCTTTTTTGTTTAAAATTTGTTTCCTCCTTGAGTCCCTTGAAAGGGTGGGGTTTCCCTGGTGGGTCTAGTTGGGCCCCTAACATACCAGGGAAAGTTTCTTGCCCCCCATTTATAGGAACCTTTTTCATTTGCCGGGGCGGTATGGAGCAGTTTTTTTTTTATGTGCCTGGTGGGCTCTTTTGGTCCCCCATTTTTTCTCCCTTTGGGTTTATTTTTTCCCACCACCCTAACTCATCTGCGTTTCTTTCCCTTCCCCAGTCTTCATATTAGGGGGCATTGGGGAAGGGGAACCCTTTTTGGACCCCGCTGTCCAGGGAGCCCCCTGTTGTTTTACCCCCCTTCCCCTCCAATGGGCCCTTCGATTTTTTTTTCCCTGTCTTTTTATAAAAAAATGAAAGGGCCTCCCTGTAACCCCCCCCCCCCCCCCCCCCCCCCCCCCCCCCCCCCCCCTTTTTTTGTTTGATCCTCCGTTCTCACTAATTTTTTGTGAGGAAACTGTGTCAAAGGTCTTCCTGCGTCTAAAAAAACGCAATCAACCCCCCCCTTTTCTCTCTCGTGTTTATTCTGTTACCTTGTCATAAACCCCAAAAGGTTTGTGAACAGGTTTCCCTTCCATAAAACCCTGTGGTTTTCATTTAAAATCTTTTTCCGTTCAGGTTTTCCCACACTCTCCCCCTGATAATTTTCCCCATGACTTTGCAACAAAAAATGTCGAGAAAGGTCTGAAATTTATGCCTATTTCTGTTTCCTTTTTTTTTTTTTGGGGGATAAATTTGCTGCTTCCATTTTATGTATTTCCCCGTTTCAAGGGAAGTGTTGAAGATTTGGTTAGGGGCACGCACAGATCTCTGTCCTTCCTAAGGCCAGGGGGAGTGTTGCCCGGCCCCATCGCTTGAGGTATAAAGGTACTTAGCTTTGCACCTCCTCCTCGGTTGTTCGTATGTCATCCAACACTTTTTGGGTTATTCCCCTTGATGTTCCCTTCGGGGTGTCTCCACACCCCACCCTGTCTTACTGAAAAAAATTTCCCTTTAAAATTTCCTGTTTGCCCCTCACATACCCCCTGATCTTTCTTGTGAGTTCCCCCCTTCTGTCCTCAGTCTAAAATCCCTGGTCTTTGACTGTTGTTTTCCTCCTTATGTGGCATAAACATTTTCGGGCAGTTTTGATTTTCGATGCTATGTTATTTTCATTTCTGTACTTTTTCCATTCTCTATTGCACTTTGTTTTTGCCACCTTCACCTTTGGGTAAACCGGGGCCTTTTTGGTCTTCTCATTGTTTCTGTTCCCCTTTGGGGAAATTTTAAACCTTTTTCCCCCCCCCCCCTTTGCATTTTTTTGTTAAAATTTTCCCCATCATTTCATTTACTGGTTTCCTGCCAGTTCTCTGTCCCACAAAACCCTCCTGCGGAATTTCCCTAACCCTAGTAGTCCTCTCTTTTATAGTGGCTTTTCCATTCAACCCCTGTTACTCTCCCCCTTTTGCAACCTACTATGTATTCAAAGCAAAAACCCCTGTGGTATGCTCCAAGGGGACTTCCTTGTGATGTCCTAAAACTGAATGCCCGGGGTGAAAACAAGGTCCAATCTTGCGGTTTCACCCTCCCCCTCTCACTCGGGTAGTGTCCTTAACATGGGGTAATGGGGTTTTTCCAGCCCCACATCCAACATCTTGGCTTTCCATGTTTCGGGGCCCCCATGGGCTCCGGTTTTCCTGTGATTGAAAAACCCCCAATAACCCAGAATTTTGCTCTGCTGGAGTGAACTTTTTCCCACCTCAGCAAGTGTGTCCCCCTTTGTCTGTTGTTCTTTTTTCCCTCTTTTGGCCCCCTGATTCTGTGGTGGTTTATACATCATGCTGACACCTTGTGCCCCCCAGATGAAGTGTCCCTATTGTAGCCCCTTTGCTGTCTCGTCTATGCCTCCCATTTTCTCGAATTCCATGGTTTTTTACTAGCAGGAAACCCCCTACTCCCCCTCTCCCCCTTCTATCTTTCCTCTTGATTGGTTCCGGTGGGAATTTGCTTGTTATTGCTCCGTGAGTTTTGTTTTTTAAACTGCTTGATGTCGGGGGGATCTCATTGTTTTTCTTGCCTTCCTCATATTTATTCGTTAATCTTCCGCATTTGGAGGTGGTATGTTGTGGTGTGTATGTCTGTGTGTGTATCCCCTAATTGGGGTTTTAAAGGGGTCGATTCACAGTCCGGCCCCCCCTCTTCATGGTGTACTGGGTCACTCTTTGCTCATGAGTTTTATCATACCTTTTTTTTAAAAGTATGTATGGACCCTGCCCCCACACATCATTTCCCCGCTTTTCCACTTCCTGAAACTTTTGATGAAAAAATATTTCCTAAGATCCCCTGTGATTCATCTGAGTTTCAACTTCAAATTTTGACCGTTGTTTCAGTGTCCCCCTTTGGACTTCTGTCTTTGTCCCCCTTTTCAATTCCTCACAGTACTTTTATGTTTTTATCTGTCTCCCCTAACCCTCTGTCTTCCATGTCGTCAGGGCCCTTTTTTTAACCTTCCTTGTAGGACATTCCCTTGCTTGGAAAATAGTCTTATTGCAAAAAACCCTTTTCACTTTTTCTAATTTCTTGACGTCTTGACCGGGGTGGGGTTCAAACTGGTACTGCAGATCAAATACGGACCCGAGTACACGGTGTACAGTCTTGAATATTCCTTTTGAGGTATTGGGGAAAACTATTCTCGGGGTTTGGTGTCGCCCTATGCTGCGTAGTTTTGGTCGAGGCGCCTCGGGAGAACTGTCGGTTTTTATCACCCTAAATTTCCTTTTTCCCTTTATTTGGGGGTTTCAGTCTTTTGGCACCTAGCCTTATTCTGTCCCAGGGGTTTTTTTTGCCCTTCCCGATTTCATGACTTTGCATTTGGCGGGTTTAAGTTCGAGGGGGCAGTTGCGGACCAGGGGTTTAGCCCGTTTAGTCCCTTTGTAGTATGCCCGATCTTATTTCTTCCGTCTGTCATTTACATTACCAAAAGCGCACTGGTCCTAGGAGACCCCCGGGAATCCCGCCGTCGCAGGGGGCCCACTCGACTCCTTTACGTCCCTGACTCGTTGTTTTTTCCCCGTTAGGTATTCTCTGATCCCTGCAGTCTCTTTCCTGTTATGCATGCCTGATCCTTAGCTTTGTACTTTCTCTTGGGTGGAACTGTGCGAAATCCTTTGAGTTCGAAAATGCAATTACCCCCCCTTCACTTCGTGTGTACTTCTGTCACCTTGTCATAAACCCAGAAAGTTTGGACACAGGATTTCCCCTCCCCGAAACCCCTGTTTCGTGTTTTTAAGCTTGTTCCTTTCTAGGTGCTCCCCACTCCCTTGAAAACTTCTCTATGGCTTTTCTACTATACACGTCAGTGACACTGGTTGAGTTAAAAGCTCGTGTCTGTCTCCCTTTTTTTTAAATTGGACTTATTTGCCATTTTCCATACCTCAGGCAGTTGCCCCCGTGTCATGGGGTGTTGGGATTTTTGGTACGGCACATACGATCTCTGCTCCCTTTTAAGGACCCAGGAGGATGTTTTCCTGTCCCACCGCCTTTAGGTAACAAATTCCCCTCTGCCGCTTCTTCACCTCCTCGGTTGTGTGTATTTGTCCCGCACTTTTTGGGGTTTTCCTTTTGGTGTCCACCCATTCTGATTCCCCGAGTCTTTTTTTGTTCTCGAAAATACTTCTTTAAAACTTATGCTGAATTCCTCATTTCTCCTGGTGTTTTTGTGAGCTCCCTTCTTCTTCCTTAACCCGATTCCCGGTCCTTGATGTTGTTTCTTCCTGATGTGGCTACACAAAGCTTTATCAGACTCGATTTTGTTTTTGTCATTTTCGTATGTCATTGGGTCTCCCCCCTTATTGTGCTACTCGTTTTTTTCTCTTTTGGGTAAATTTTTTTATTTTCCCGGGTCCTTTGTTCTTGTACTTGTTCTATTTTTTTAGACCATTGTTTTTGCCTCCCCACACCTTTGGGTGAACCCAAGGGCTTATTTGGTCTTTTCCTTATTTTGTTGCCTTGGGAAAAAAACTTCTCCTCTATCCTCATTTTGTCACGTAGTCATCGTTTTCGTTTACGATTTTCGTATTAATTTTCCCTTCCCACTGAACCTCTTACAGGGAGTTCCTCATGCCCCGTGTAGTTTCCCTTTTTTGGTTCGGCTTTCCCCCCTCCCGTCCTGTTTCCCTCTCTACTTGTAAACCTACTATGTATTCAAAGCTCAGAAACCCAAAAGATCACTATCTCCGAGGGGCCCTTTTCCCAAAGTGATGCTCGATGTCTGAGCTACCAAAGGGGAATACAGGGCCAGTTTGTGGTTCATCCTCACCGGGCTCTGGAGTGTCCCTAACATTTTGATGCATGAGGTTTTCGTACTATCTTCATTTGGCTCTCCATTTTTTGGGACCCCCTTTTGGCTCAACTTTTCCATCAATATCCTTGGATTGAAATCACCCCTAACCAGTAATTTGCACCACCCCTGTGAGCTCTTTTGGCCCCCTCGATGTGTGTCCACCCTTGCTTGTTGCTCTCTTTATATTTTTTTCTTGGCCCCCCTGCAGTTTGTGGAGGTTTTTACTTTTCCAATTACCACCTTAGGTCTCCAGACTGTTGTTCTTATATGTGTCCCTTTCGCCCCTTCCCCCATTCCTTTTCCCCTTTGGTCCTTCTGTCTTTCCTCATGATCTGATTCGGGTGGGAAAATTGCTCTGTTTTTTTCCCCGGGGAGTTTCGTTTCGTTAGTCCTGATGTGTTGTGTGTGTTGTTTCTTTTCTTGACACCCTCACCGTGGTGAGAAATTTTCTCACGAAAAAGGACCAGCAACTGACGCGTTTTGCAAGTCTGGATACTTGAGAGCGGGGGAGAGAAAGAATAGGTTAAAGGGGTGTTAGTAAGGGAGCAGGAAAAAGCAGAAAAACTAACAGTCACAGGCGCCTGAGGGTAGATGCTTTTGGGAAATCGGATGATTAGGAAAAAATATCCCTTGTAATCCGATGCGCAGACGTGAACACAATTTAGTTACTTTGTTTCTTGGGCGTTTCCCAAAGATATTTGTACGCCTTATATTCATGAATAAATTTAAAATTTAAATCAAGGCAGTAAATTTTTTTTATGGGAAAAAATTATTATTTAACTATTTTTTTTAAAAATATAGATGTTTAAAATATTTTTTTATTTGGTTTGCAATTGTTGCGTGGGGACTGGCTGGAGAGAGGAGTGACGTAATGGGGTCGGAAACCCCATATCCATGCACATGTGCTCGGATTGTTGATCCAGGCACACAAAACCCCGAATTTTTCTTGAGCTACGCACAAATCAGAGTGATCCCACTCCTAGCGCAAAATGCGTGTTATAAACCATACCCCGGCCGGGATTGAACCCCCGGTCATAGAGTTCAAAACTCCGCCGTCGCGTTACCCACTAGCCCAGTAGCCACAATAAGATTCATCCAACAGGTTATTTTTTTCACCTGGAAGTTACACAGGCACCTCTGTGACCACAAATGAAGTTTTTCGGGAAAATCCCAGTGCGTGGCCGTGAGAACTTAGTCAACCCCTTCACTCCCGTCAACATGACTAAAGAATCGTAAGGGTTTTTTTGCAATCGTGTCATTCGATTTTTTAAAAGTATGTTGACGGCAGTGAAGGGACTTGAGCTAGAGTTCGTCACGGCCCGCTAGCTGGAGATTTTGTTGTAAAAAATTGCATTTTTGGTACAGAGGTGCCTGTGCTAACTTTCCTTGGGGTAGAAATATATGTTGGATGAATCTTATTGGGGGCTAGGGTCTAGGGCTAACGCGACGGGCTGGGGTTTTGAGACTGTATGACCGCGGGTTCAATCCCCGGGCCGGGGGGGATGGTTTTTTTGCAAGTTGTCATTACATTTTTGAGTCTTTGGGGTATATGTGTGTTAGGGGGGCGCTTATGTTTTTACCTTTTCCCCCCTATAACATTTTTTACCCCTGGGCCAAAATGGTAAATGGCCTACGTCGTGTTTAATAACTAAATTTTAATTGCAACTGTTTTAATATTTTGAAAGTTCAAAAGGGCAAAAAAAACTTTCATGATTACTTCTTTATTCACGCTTGGTAGTACCCTTGAGTTTGAGGCTAAGAGCCTTTCTTCTGCCTCAGCTCATTTCACAACAAAGCTCTTTTTTTTTTTAAGTGTATACTACCATCCACAGCATTCGACTAACAGAGAGGTACCTGTTTGTTGCTAGGTGAACAGGGGAATTAGGTGGTAAAGAGTCTAAAAAGCAGTTATGTGGAATCCCTTAGTGATAACTTTGCGAACATTCATTGTTCTTTATTAGGTCAGAAACACAGCTGGGTAAGAGAAGGTGAATATTTAAATAGTGATTAGCGGTGACACTATATCACATCATGTCGTTTCTAGAGAATAATATCTGATTCAGAGACAACACTGATGACGGTGGGCTGCCGATGCTGCAGCCCCTCTTGTGTTTAATAAGAAATTTATATTAATATGAGGGTAGTTGACTGACCAGGAATTCCAGTAGATTATCAACAAGTATCTTAGTGAAGAAGAAGTCAAAAACCAAGCATAGTATTTCTTATTATGAGAATTATGGTTCATAAGTTTGTAGATATAACTTAAGAACATAAGAAAGAAGGAACACTGCAACAGGCCTACTGACCCATGCGGAGCAGGTCCATGTTTCCCCCCCGGATTAGACCAATGACCCACCCAGCCTGGTCATCTCCACTCAATGATGGAGCACTGCACCAGACCCAGCAGCACAAGCTAGTCAGGTCCAACTCACACCCACCCACACCCACTCATGTATTTATCTAACCTATTTTTAAAACTACACAACGTTTTAGCCTCAATAACTGTACTCGGGAGTTTGTTCCACTCATCCACAACTCTATTACCAAATCAGTGCTTTCCTATATCCTTCCTGAATCTGAATTTTTCCAACTTGAAACCACTGCTGCGAGTCCTGTCATGGCTGGAAATTTTCAGCACGCTATTTACATCCCCTTTATTTATTCCTGTCTTCCATTTATACACCTCGATCATATCCCCCCTAATTCTACGCCTTTCGAGAGAGTGCAGATTCAAGGCCCTCAGTCTATCCTCAGTTAGTTTAATATGTTTATTATGCACCCCATACCCATCCTGTGGGCGGTAGTCAAAAGATTACAGAGGTACATAATTGGTCCAGGGACTGGACTCCAAAGTTTTGATAGCTGAGCAAGTTACAGAGGTAATGAACTCACAATTTACGAAGGTAATGAACTCACAATTTACAAAGGTAATGAACTCCAGGTAGGTCTGGTCACAATCATGACAAGTTGCAAAGGTATTTACAGATTACAGAGGTACGTAATGGGTCCAGGGACTCGGCCCCCAAAGTTTTGATAGCTGAAATAGGTACAAAGGTTTAAAGAGCTCACAAGTACAAAGGTAATGAATTCTGTAGAATGGTTACTTACGTTTATACATGGCTACAATCATGAACAAATTATAGAGTAATGAGCAATTCACACTTCCAAACCCGGTCACAACTGTAGTGAGTTATTGGTGCAAATATTGATTGTTGAGACACATACTACACAACACACACCACACACACACACACACACACACACACCACACACACACACACACACACACACACACACACCCCACACACACACACACACTTTAGTTTAATATCTTTATTATGCACCCATACCCCTCCTGTGGGCGGTAGTCAAAAGATTACAAAGGTTTCATAATGGGTCCAGTGACTGGACCCCAAAGTTATGATAGCTGAACTAGTTTACAAAGTAATGAACTCCAGTAGATCTGGTCACAATCATGCAAGTTACAGAGGTAATGATCAGCTCACTCCTATACACGTTAAAGTCAGAGTCAAATTACAAAGTCAAGAACTCACTGATACGTCCACACCTGTCACAATTGTAATTAGTTATAAATACAAATATTAAGGTAAGTGGATCATCCACCCCACACTAGCGTGCGCAGCGCACAATACACACACAAGGGCGCACGCACGGACATGTGCACCACGAAGCGTACAAATAAATGCATACAACACAAGGATGCACACCCACACCCACAAAACCCACACACCAACCACCCACACACAATCACCTCCACACACACCCACACACACACCCTCCACCACACCCTCACACACACGCCACACACACACCCTCACCACCACCCACACACGCACACCCACACACGCACACACACAGCACCCACACACACACACACACCTCACACCCCTCACACACAACCCACAACACACCCCACACACACCCACACACACACACCCACACATGCACACACACACCCACACCCACACACACCACAAGCAGCCAGGCAGAACTACAAAGGGATCAGACATGCTGCAGACCTGGTCCAGCAATTGGCTCCTGGAGTTCAATCCCACCAAGTGCAAAGTCATGAAATTGGGGAAGGGCAAAGAAGGCCGCAGACGGAGTAACAGTCCTAGGGTCAAGACTAACAAACCTCACTCAAGGAAAAAGATCTTGGGGTGAGTACTAACACCAGCACATCTCCTGAAGCGCACATCAACCAAATAACTGCTGCAGCATATGGGCGCCTAGCAAACCTCAGAACAGCATTCCGACCATCTTAATAAGGAATCGTTCAGGACCCTGTACACCGTATACGTTAGCCCATATTGGAGTATGCGGCATCCAGTTTTTGGACCCCACACCTAGGCCAAGGCCCCCCCCACGTAAAGAAACTAGAGAAGGTGCAAAGGTTTGCAACAAAGACTAGTTCCCACCAGAGCTAAGAGGGTATGTCCCTAATGGGGGGGGGGGGGGGGGGGGGGGGGGGGGGGGGGGGACGAGGAGGGGTTTAAAGGAAATCAACCTGACGACACGGGGGACAGGGAGATGGGGGGACATGATAACGACATACAAAATCGGGGGAATTAAAAGGGTGAAAAAAGACGGGAGTTCCGAGTTTGGGCACAGTAAAAAGGGGGCCGTTGGAACAAAAGACACAGAGAATCACAGGTGTTAGGAAGTATTTCTTCAGCCACAGAGTATCAGAAAGGGGAATATTTTTGGAAGAGATGTATGGAGGCGGATCCATACAAGTTTAAGCAGAGGTATGAAAAGCTCAGGGCTCGGGGAGAGGACCTAGTAGCGATCAGTGAAGAGGGGGGCCAGGAGTGGGACTCGACCCCGAAACCCTCAACTAGGGAGTACAATAGGTGAGTACACCCTCACACACACCCCCACCCCCCCCACACACACACCCTACAAAACACCCACACACCACACACACACACAACACACACACAAGCGGGGGCCGTGGTGCGAGGGGCACAAAAGGCCCCGAAAACCCAAATTTTTTTTAAGGGCTGCAGGCTGCAACAGTAATCAGTGGTAGTGACTCGTCAGGAGCAAAAATAGAGGAAAAGCTAAATTTATTAGTTAGAAAAAAGTCGGAGAAACCCTGAAATTACCCATTATCCAAAATTATCCAAACTTTTTTGGTCTACTGGGCAGGGGTGGGGCCTGAAGCAGTGACGTCACGACAATTGTGTGCCATTATACTATAAAGTAAAAGTGCATATAAGTAAGGTATAATATCATAAGTGAAAAGTGAAACCCGGTGAGGAATGAGGGATGTATGACCCACGGGGTTTAATCATCAGGGTGAAGGACTCCAAAATGGGGATTTAGGCCCCGAAACACGATCCCATCAGCTTTGGAAACTTGGCAGGACCGTTGCCAGCGCAAATCCCAATTTTGGGGTTTTTGCATGTCGCGGGCGTGGTTTGGTTTGGGGCCCCGCATCCTGTTAGATACGGTCCTCACCCCTGCAAGCTTTTACAGTATTTAGTAGTTAGAATATTTTGGGAAGCTGGGAACCCCCTTTTAAAAACGTAAAAGGAATGGGTTTAATAACAGCAATTTTTGATACTTAAACCCAAAAAGGCAATAACGAAGAGTTAGCATTTCGGGAAAGACAGAACAGAGAGGTAAAAGGGATCTACCCCCCCAAACCCCATCCCTCCCCACACACACAAAAGGGGGCAGACACTTATTGAAGTTTTTAGCCCCTAGTAGCAATTATCGTTTTTTATAACCAGAATTACGTATGTTTTAACAGTACCCCCCGATAACCCCCCCCCCACAACTTACACCACACCACATACAACACACACACAAACACACACACCACACCCACACACACACACACACACACACACACCACACTGTAAGTATGTCCCGGCAAGCCCCAGGAGGTTTGGGGTCAGGTCACAAGAAAGTTGTGGGCAGAAAGGACCTGAGATTTTCCCTAAAACCCCACAAGCCTTTCAGTACTTAAAAAACCCCACTAATTCCACAAATTTAACACACACAAAACCCCAAACACACAACATATCCAGACTCACCCCAAAAAACCCCACAACAATACCAGACTCAACACACACCCACACAAAATCCAGACTCACACACACAACACACACACACTTCCAATCACACAAACACTCCCCCCCCTCCCACCGAAAATCATTCTTCCCCGACCCCCTCCCCCCCTCGTTCACCCTCCCCCCCCCCGTTCACCCAGACCCTCCCGACCCCCCCCCACTCCTCTCCCACTACCACATTTCCCCCCACAAACCTCCCCCCACACCCTTAATACACACTACTAACCTAACATACAGAACTACTAGGTTTCCCACTCTGAAATCGGGATAAAAAAAAATGGGTTTGTCAGAGAGCAAAAGAAAAACCCAAAAGGGACAGGGGGAGGAAACTCCAAAAGGGATTGAGCACAGAGCTTTTAAAAAGGGATCATGAATGGGAAAAGAAACTAGAAGAACTTAGCATGAGAATGGAAAAGGGGAAATAGAAGGGAAAGCAGAAGTGGGAGGTGCATGTCAAAGCAGCGAGGTGGGATACAGAGTTTAGAAGAGGAACTGAAAAATCTAAAACACCCTAAGAACAAAAGAACATTTTGGGATTGAAAACAGAGCTCTACCTCGCCACAAAAAAGGGGGACTGTGGGGGAAAGAAGGGCAAAACTGCATGGGGCTCTATCAAAGGAGACTGTAGCAAATAAAAAGCTAAGCTTTAGGGGAGGCCCAAACAACAACAACAAGCCCAAGGAAAGCCGAAAAGGGGAAAATGACAGGCCACTGAGCCCAAAGACATTTTGCCAGGAAATGAAGAAAAAAAAGCGCAGTGCAGGAAAAACCCAAATTTAAAAGAGGGGATAACGGGGTAAGCAGTGGAAAGAAAGGGGGAGGTCAGTCTTTGTAGGGCTCCCGGAACTGAAGGGGAAACATATAAACAAGAAAACAAGGGAAAAAAAAGCAATTGAAAACATCATGAAAGAATAGGGGAAAGACGACAGACCCCCTGGAAAAATTTTCCCGGGGAAAAAGGGGGGGTTTTTAAAAAAAACCCCGGGCCCGTGAAAGTGACCTTTAAGGAGAAAGAGGGGAGGAGAAGACGACAGGAGATCCCCGACCCAGAAGAAATAAATACAGCCTCCCCACAACTTTTTATAAAGCCCCCACCAGGCAACCCCAGTGCAACCCAAAAACTCTAAATCAAAACCCCTGCCACATCAATGCCCCCACCCCCTACATTTTAAACTCCACCCCTACAGCAACAACCCCTAGTTCCTTACCATGTTTCCCCCCATTCCCAAACCCCCAAAATTAAAACCCCCAGACCAAGTCTAGAAAAAAGTGAAGGGTGGTATACAAATGCAGATGGGAATAACAAACAAGTATGAAAGTGCACGAAAGAATCAAAAGGGCATCCCCCCACATAATAGCACTCACAAACAAAACTCACCAAAAAATAAAAGATTTAATCTTTCCACCGGGGAAACCCAAAAACCCCAGAAAGACAGAGGGGGGGAAGGGGGGGAGGAGTTGCACTGCTCTTAAAAACCAGTGGGGGTTTTGAGAAAATGGGGAAGGGAAGGGTGGGAGGGGGGGGAAAAGGACTATTAGTAGGAACAATCCATCTGAGGAAATAGGTGAAAATTTCAGTAAGTACAACCCCCCCAGAACTGCAGGAGGCCAAGGGAAAATTGATGAGAGCAAAAGGCAATGACGACACACTACCGGGGGCCAGGGAGTACAATGGGAGGACAAAGTTACTAGTTTTGGGTGATTTCAAACAAAGGAATTGACTGGGAAAACCCGGAGCCCCCCTGGGGTCCCGAAACATGGAGAGCCAAGAGATGATGTGGTACTGGAAAAAACCCCAGCATCAAAGAGAGCACTCCAGAGAGAGAGGAAAGGATGAAACCCCAAGACGGGCCCTTGTTTCACCCGGGGTTTGAAATCGAGGGTACTGTTGAAAGGGGCCCCTGGGAGTATGATCATGTGGTTCTGTGCTTCGACTACATAGTTGAGCTCCAAGTGAGAAGTAGCAGGAAAAGACTGGAAAAACCAAACTACAAAAGGGGGGTTACTCAGGGATGAGGGAAATTCCTTCAAGACTTTAGTGGGGGGGGAGGGAACTGACAGGAAAACCAGTACAAAAAAAAGATGGGTAGTAGCAACAAAATGCAAGGAGGAGAGGGGAGGTTTTGTTCCCCAAAGGGAAAAAGAAAAAAATGGAAGAACAGAACGAGTCCTTTTTTCACCCAAAGGGTTTAGGGAGGGAAAAAAATAGGTGTCCCAGAGAATGAAAAGGTAAGAAGACAAGAACTAGGAAAATAAAGAAATCGCCGAAGAGCCGAAAAAATTGCCAATAAGAAGGGGGGCTCAAACATATAAAAAGACATAGCATCAAAATAAAAATGATCCAAGCTGTTGTACAGCCACTCGGAGGAAAACAAACAGAAGGACCCGGTAATCAAATGAGGAAGGGTGATGGGGGAAATTTACAAGAAAAAACCAAGGGTATGTCAGGACCAACACAAGATTTAAAGAGGTATTTAAGTGGGAACCCGTAGGGCTCCAGGAAATCAGAACAGGGGGGGGACACCCCCCAAGTGTTGGATAGGTACATATACCAAGGGGGAGGGGAAAAAGCTGCTAGCGAAATTACACCTCAAGGCGGTGGGGCCAGACAACATTCTCCATGGGTCCTTAAAGAGGGGGCAGAATATTGTTTAAGCCAAACAAAGATCTTCACACACACTTGAAAATGGGCAACTCCCTGAGGTAGGAAAAAATGGCAAAAGAGTCCCAATTTTTAAAAGGGGGACAACTGAGGACTAAACACAGCCTGTTCACTAAAGTTGTTAGAGCAAGGGCGGAGAAGATCATCAGGAGGGGGGGGCTGGGGGGCACCTGGAAAGAAACAAATGTATAATTACAACCAGCACGGTTTTTAGGGAAGGGAAAAACCTGTGTCACAAACCCCACTAGAGTTTTAACAAATGACAGAAGTAAGACAAGAGAGAAGGGGTGATCGCTGCATATTTTTTGGGCTGCAAGAAGCCTTCGAACAGTTCCCCACAAGAGGGTTACTCAAAAGCTAGAGGACAGGCACAATAAAAAGGAAAGGCATGCAAAGGAAGAGAATACTTCAGGGGGGCAAAAACGAGTCATGGTACTCGACGAGGGGGTCAGAGTGGGCGCCTGTGACAACGGGTTCCACGGGGCGTCCCAGGGGCCTGTGCTGTTCTTGTATATGTGAAAGACATAACGAAGGGGTAGACTAGAAGTGTTTGTTTGCAGTGAGCAATTAAGAAAAATCAAATCGGATGAGGTCAGGGAGGACTACAAAAAGACCTGGACAGGTACAAGCCCGGTCCAGCAACGGCCCCTTTAATTTAAAACCCCGCCAAATGCAATGTCATGAAAATTGGGGGAAGGGGAAAGAAACCGCGACCCAAAAATTTAGATGGCCAAAGACGCAAACCCACTCAAGGAAAAAGACCTGGGGTGAGCAAACACCAAACATATCTCCGGGGCGCACACAATCAATAACTGCTGCAGCATAGGGGCGCCTGAAAACCAAACGGATAGCATTCCGAACCTCAGTAAGGATTCTTTAAGACCTGAAAAACCTTTTAAATGCAGGCCCCTACGGGAGAGCGCCCATTTTTGGAATCCACACCAGTCAAGCACGTCAAAAAATTAGAGAAAGTCAAATTTTTCAACAAGACTAGCCCCAACCCGGGGGGATTGTCCTACGAAGAAAGGTTGAGGAAAATGGGCCTGACACACGGGAGACAGGAGGGTCAGGGGAGACTTTATAACGACAATAAAATTTCCCCCGGAATAGACAAGGGGGACAAAGACGGATGTTCCAGGAAAGGGGCACAGACACAAGAGGGGCACAATTGGGAAATTGAAGACTTAGATAAAAAAAGGGATGTTAGAAAATATTTCTTCAGTCATAGAGTAGTCGCCGTGGAATACCAGAAAGTGACGTAGGGAGGCGGGGGAACCATACATATTTAAGGCGAGGTTTTGATAGAGCTCATGGGGCAGGGGAAGAGAGGACCTAGTACAATCAACGAAGGGCGGGCCAGGGGCGGGGAACGCCCCCGAACCACAAATAGGTGATACAAAAAGGAGTACCACACACACACACACACACAACACAACAACACACACACACACACACACACACACAACACATAACATGCCACATGTGGGAATGCTTTATTTACAGCTAGCAAATCAGGGTAATTTCCCCCCAAATGGTCTGCAAAAATTTCCCACGTGGGTAAATACTTTGCCATTTTTTGAAAATTTCGAGTGAGTTTTTCTAAATTATTAATTTTGATCAACCCAGAAAATAAGACGCAGGGGGTGACAATAGTCCCCTCGGCAAAGTTTTCATTTCTTTGGTCTACATCTGGTGGTGGTGATTAACTGCCAAAGATACTTGAACCCAGCCGGACCGGCAGTAGTGACATCCAAGATCCGCTTTTCTTGTTGGATGCACCCAAAAACATGGCTCCTCCTCATGATGGAATGATGATAGATGGACTGCTTGTGTCCCCCCCTAATCTTTAATCATAAAGTCATTTTAATTTTTTTTCGTATATTTTTCTCAAAATGCTAACTGACAACCCAAGATTGTAATCTACCCCCTCTTTGAAAGCATACAGCTTAGCCAATTTATCAGTTCTATCATGCATCTGAAGACCAATGTGAGATGGAATCCACAGCATGTGCACTCTGACTCCACTGTCCACAATCTTACCATATCTATGTCTGGCTTCTGACACAAGCATGCCAAAATTTTATACTTAATGAGTTGAGAGCATTTATGATGACAGAGAATCAGTTACAATAAAAAAGTGTCAACCTTAGATACATGGACACATTTGAGTGCAAGGATATGGCAAACAGTTCTGTTTGAAGGGTAAGGCCCATTATTGATGTGTGCTCCAATTTCTTTATGAGAGCCATCACTCTGTGTGACAACAGCACACTACCAGCTGCACCAGTGGACGGTGAACAGAACCATCGACTAAATAATTTGGTGAAAGAGTGTTCTGGTGACTAAGTTTATCAATACAGCTTAAGGCATCATGTTTGGCTTCAAGACGAAGCTTTGGGTTGTGATTTAAGAAGATTTTTGGGGGAAATGGAGGAATGGTAGTTTGAAATGGGGTAATATCCTTTTGGAGCGGGGAAATGTCTCTGTTGCTAACTTGATATAGGGTCATGTAGCTGGGTTTATGCGGGGGTCGGTTCTAGTTTTTTTCGATCCATCTGGAAGGATGTTCACCAGTGCTGAGGAAAGTTTGGAGGGCTTCTGTGCAGGGGTTTTGAATGGGCTAGCCTAAGCATATGACCCCAATAAGGATATTTCTTTCAGTAACACGATCTCTAATGCTTGGAATATTAAGTTCTTTCCGCATATTTAAAATTTTGGCAGTACGAGGGCATCCTAGGATGATCCTCATTGCTTCGTTTTGCAGTTTTTCCAGCCCTCCAAGCTTCCCTCAGACACGATGCAAGTAGTGGCGCCGCATAATCACCAATGATCTAATATAAGCAAGATACATCATTTTCACAATTTTAACATTAGCACCATACCTGGGATGTGATGAATGGTTTGAAAAACCGACAAGTTGAAGATTGAGACACTTATGCAGCATATGGGAATCTTTATTCAGGAAACGTTTTCGCCACACAGTGGCTTCATCATCCAATACAAAGAGGAAGGCGTAAGGAGAGGAGGAAAGAATGAGGTTTAATCAGTCCCTCAACCTGGAGTCGATGTGTTCAGTCCATCAATCTTGTAGAATGTACAGCATAGGGCCGTAGACGTGGCTTATATACTGTAAGTGAGGTGACGTGAAGCAGATGGAGGCGGGGTCATAGTGGTACCATCCCTAGTCGAAGTAGGTCTTCGTCCAAAGGTTGAACAAGTGTTGAAGAATTCTTTGTAACAAGACCCCATGATGCTGCCGTGTCTGACATTGTGATGAAGGGTTTTGAAAAACCGACAAGTTGAAGATTGAGACACTTATGCAGCATATGGGAATCTTTATTCGGGAAAAACGTTTCGCCACACAGTGGCTTCATCAGTCCAATACAAAGAGAAGGCGTAAGGAGAGAGGAGAATAAAGGTAATCATCCCTCAACCTGGAGTCGATGTGTTCAGTCCATCAATCTTGTAGAATGTACAGCAAAAGGGCCGTAGACGTGGTTATATACGTAGTAGGTGACGTGAAGAGATGGAGGCGGGGTCATAGTGGTACCATCCACTATCGAAGTAGGTCTTCGTCCAAAGGTTGAACAATGTTGAAGAATTCTTTTTAAAAAGACCCCATGATGCTGCCGTGTCTGACAGTTGTGATGAATGGTTTGAAAAACCGACAAGTTGAAGATTAAGACACTTATGCAGCATATGGGGTCTTGTTACAAAGAATTCTTTAACACTTGTTCAACCTTTGGACGAAGACCTACTTCGACTAGTGGATGGTACCACTATGACCCCGCCTCCATCTGCTTCACGTCACCTCACTACAGTATATAAGCCACGTCTACGGCCCTATGCTGTACATTCTACAAGATTGATGGACTGAACACATCGACTCCAGGTTGAGGGACTGACTACTTCATTCTCCTCCTCTCCTTACGCCTTCCTCTTTGTATTGGACTGATGAAGCCACTGTGTGGCGAAACGTTTCCTGAATAAAGATTCCCATATGCTGCATAAGTGTCTCAATCTTCAACTTGTCGGTTTTTCAAACCATTCATCACAACTGTCAGACACGGCAGCATCATGGGGTCTTTTTACAAAGAATTCTTCAACACTTGTTCAACCTTTGGACGAAGACCTACTTCGACTAGTGGATGGTACCACTATGACCCCGCCTCCATCTGCTTCACGTCACCTCACTACAGTATATAAGCCACGTCTACGGCCCTATGCTGTACATTCTACAAGATTGATGGACTGAACACATCGACTCCAGGTTGAGGGACTGATTACCTCATTCTCCTCCTCTCCTTACGCCTTCCTCTTTGTATTGGACTGATGAAGCCACTGTGTGGCGAAACGTTTCCTGAATAAAGATTCCCATATGCTGCATAAGTGTCTCAATCTTCATACCTGGGATGAAAACCTGCCACAACTCTAAGTGCTCTCAGCCTTTCTTTGTATTGGCGACAAAGTCTCGTTGCAACAGGTCCAAGTAGTGGAACCTCAAAGCCTAGATACCTGTATCTGCTTACATATTCTAGAAGAGACCCATCATGCAACTGGATCTGACGAACTGTGCCTCTCTGCCGAGGAGGACGCCTGTTGAGTATCTTTGTTTTATCCCCTCAGATTATTAACCCCAGGTCCTGACACGAGGCTAGTACATGATTAAGAATGTTTTGGGTGTTGGAGAATCCGGTGGTGTGAATCATTATGTCATCAGAAAAACTAACCATATAATGATGGGGCTGGCTAGGCATGGCATTAAGTAAGGCATTAATCAAAATGTTGAAAAGGGTGGGACTAAGCACACCTCCCTGTGGGGTTCCTAATTCAAAATCTTCAGTTACACTTCTATGTCCCTGGAGTCTATCCTCATAGGGAAGATTTCTGATACATGGGATCATCTTTGTCATCCTCCTTTGTACGTTTTCCAGAGCATTTATATCCATTCTGTAATACGGTGATCAGAACTGAGCAGCATAGTCTAAATGAGGCCTAACCAAGGATATATAGAGTTGAAGAACAACCTGAGGACTTCTATTATTTATACTTCTAGATATGAAGCCAAGAATTCTGTTAGCTTTATTGCGAATACTAATGCACTGTTGTCTTGGCTTTAGGTTACTGCTAACCAGAATTCCTAAATCCTTTTCACAATCAGTAGTATTAAGATCTACATTATTTAGTTTATATGTGGCATGGTTATTTAACTGTCCAGCATTTAGAATTTTGCATTTGTCAATATTAAACTGCATCTGCCACTTCTCCGACCATTGCGTCAGTTTATTCAAATCATCCTGGAGTGCTCTAATATCCTCATTAGAATGAATTGGATGGCCTATTTTGGTGTCATCAGCAAATTTGCTTATGTCGCTATTTATTCCCTCATCTATGTCGTTTATGTAAACTGTGAACAACAACGGGCCCAACACTGATCCCTGAGGAACGCGGCTTGTGACGTGCCCCCATTCTGATTTCTCCCCATTTATGCAAACTCTCTGCTGTCTATTTGTCAGTCATGCCTCTACCCAGGAAAAAATTTCATTACCATGATATACCTCCTCAAACACCTTAGTGAAAAACGTTAGTAAATTCGTAAGACAGGAACTCCCCTTTGTAAAACCGTGTTGAGATTCATTAATCAATCTGTGCCTGTCAAGATGGCTATGAATTGCTTCGGCAATTATTGATTCCATAAATTTTCCCACTATGGAGGTAAGGCTTATTGGTCTATAGTTCGAAGCCAAGGACCTGTCATCTGCCTTGTAAATAGGTATTACATTTGCCATTTTCCACTTATCAGGCACTATGCCAGTTTGTAGTGACATGTTAAAAAGATTAGCCAAAGGTATGCTAAGTTCCTCTTTATATTCCTTTAACACCCTTGCAAACAGTTCATCAGGACCTGGGATTTGTTAGTCTTCAGAGTATATGATATAGGAGTTAGGAAAATTTTTCCAAGAAAGACAGAAAAGGCCACTGAGCCATTTCGGTAGTTTGTATGAGAAACCGTTTACTAGATATAAAATATTTTAGAGGCATACGGTCTTTACTTTTCTTTTTAGATAGTCTGGAAATTTAAAAAATCCTTTAATAATAATTATAATATAATACAATAATATCTTTATTTACTACAAGTACATGTACAAGGTATACAGTCCTAGCTGACATCAATGACATACTTCTGTATAGAAAGCATTTTTTTTTAAATTAGGCCAGTTTTGTCCCAGGATGCAACCCACACCAGTCGACTAACACCCAGGAACCTATTCCTGTGATGGGGAACATAAACAACCGGTGTGAATAAACACGCCCAATGTTTCTACTTTCGCTGGGAATCGAACCCAGACCCTCGCCGTGTGAAGCGAGGGCTTTAACCACCAGGCCACGGGGCTGTAAGTTTATGGATAACTTTATTATCTTTCCTGGTTTTTCCTTATGGCTCTAACTTCTTTGTTTAGTGAGTGAATGCTGTCACAGTGAGTTTCTCATGCGTGTTGCTGTCCCTAAGTAGTGCACAAGGTTTACTGACAGAATCTTCCACATATATGCCGACAGTTTTGCATTCTATGGTGATATTTTTTTTCTTCCTTGAAATTAAGCACTGTAGAATATAATCTCGGTAGACCATTCATACTGTGAAAGCAAATTATGAGGCAAAAGGCAATGTTTCTGATTTTTTTTAAATTTCTCTTAAAAAAATATCATGTATGAAATATAGCCAAGAAGCTGATTAACAGAGTAAGTTTGAGGGAAACATTCAACTCCAAACTTCTTTGGTTTATGCTTCCATGTGGGTTTTCTTCTCTCAATGACCCGAGTTTCTTACACTTGGAGGCACCAACATTGATACCACGATGACGCCACTTCTGTATACCATCTCATCTCTCTGCACCCTTTCACCAAATCCACCTTCTGGAGCTAAGAATCCATCCTCACATGAAGAAAAATAAGAAAACCCTTAGGTAAGCTTCCTAACCTGCACTGAGAAACACATCAGAGACATACCTCAAGGGATAAGAAATTGAAAAACGACAATCCTTTAACAATTATAAAATAAACCAAAGTAACTTTGGTCGGCAACCCTCTGTACCTGTACGGATTAATAAAGAGTTTAAGACTTACAAACCAAGCAATCCGGCTCGTCCTATAATAAATTCAGTGATCTGGGTTGCATATAACCTGGTTAGTTAAACTCTTAACTCCCTTGTTAGGATCTCAGACGCACATATTAAAAATAACATTGATCTTATAGAGTGGACTCTGGAATATAAATATTTCACATGACTTCACTAGTGAGTTTTGACGTCGCAGTCATATTCACCCGAGTCTCTGTCCCTGATATGTTGATGTATCTCGAGGAGGAGCTAGGAAACTTCACAGTGTGAATGTAATTAATTATTGAACTAACTTGTATTTCGGTCGCTGCGAGATCTGAGGAAGGTGTCCCCGTTTTCCATGACCTCAGTCCCTTGGGCCTCAATGTACGTGATTGGAATAACTCAGTGTGGAGTAAGTTGATAACGCAGTTAAATATTAGTGTTGAAGATTTAATGGGAATCACAAGAGGCTTTCACAAGTCATCATTTGGAAACTAATATCCAAATTTCTTCAATAAAAATGGCAAATTAGGACATAAACAGACCAAATCTAATTCAATTCTTTCAGGGTAACCAAAGAGATCAGTATCCTAAAATATACAGGCACATTTAACTTGAAGCAGCTCAGATGTTGCGCTATCGATAAATCGTCATGGAAGGGAAGAAGCCACTCAGATGCGACATTCAGAAATTATCGCAAAGAAAGCGGTATTTAATTTTCTTTTCCAAAATTTTCAACAAAAAAAATCTAACCTACACAGGGAAAAATTAATCCAAACCTTTCTCTTAGTAAGATTGACCATCTTTTAAGTAAATAATAAGTAAGTTTTAAGTAACCTTGGTGTATATAGCATTCAAATTCTTAAGAATGGTCTTGAGGGCACACACATGTTATAGGCACCTTAAAAACATTAACTTGTTTTAAACTAAGATAAACCAAATAAAGTCAAGCACCTAGACTTATTTTTTATCAGAAGAGACAATCGCCACTTATTTCACATAAACCAATTTGATTAATAAAATTATCACATGATAACTTACACAACCTAGCATCAAGAGATTGTTTACTTTGAGGACAACACATCAACGCTAAAAGTTTAAAGTTGGCCAGAAGATACATTTTCCAGTTATTGCTCAGAATTCCTCCAAAATTGTATGTATACAGCCTAAACAATAAAACGGTCTATCCACTTCATACGATGCTTCAGCCATTGAAAATTAATGCCGTTCACAAATATTAAATTTTAATCAGAGGAAAATGCTAAACTCGTACACAAATAACCCGCACATAAAAGAGAGAAGCTTACGACGACGTTTCGGTCCGACATGGACCGAAACGTCGTCGTAAGCTTCTCTCTTTTATGTGCGGGTTATTTGTGTATCGTTCCAGTCACGGTATTGTGCCTTTTTGTTATTTATTTGCTAAACTCGTAGTGGTCATATAGCGATTGTGGAATAAAAGGCATTCAAATTCGATCTAAGCAAAGAAAAGGTATATCCAATTCCTTGGATCAAAAGCCCCTCACCAGCACCAAGGCAAAATAATGCAACGACCTAAAATAATAATATACCATTATGAGATTAAAATTGATGAAATTTTGCAGCTGATCAGAGGAGCCTCTGTCTCCACTTATCACACCGAAATAAAATTTTGGAATGGCGTGGGTGCATAGGGCTCCCACGCATGAAAACAGACCCTCGAATCTTATTCAACATGCATTACAAAAACACTGAAATTTTGAAACCGATCGAATAAGGCGTTCTCGAGTAATAAACAAATTTGTGAGAATGCAAACGAAAAATGTTGATGAGAAAGTTCCGAAAAACAGGAGTTCTCTTTGTTTAACTTAAAAACACCATAAAACAATGGAATTTTTTCATAGTATTCTTTTCTCATTTACGTTCTATTTAACATTTTCTACCATCCTATAAAAGAAAAATATTTAATTCAGAATTTTTAAGAATTCCAGTTTAATAAATCTCACAAAGAAATGTCAAAATGGCACTCAAATAGCTTTGAACTGATAAAAAAAAATACTTCCAATTAAAATACACTAGAATATAAGGTTTGAAGAAGATCAGAAAAGACATTCTCCAGTTATGACACTTGAAATGGTTTACTGAATAAAACTGGCAAATTAAAACGTACACAGATGAGAGTGATAAAATGTTTTAATGCAGCCCAACAGTGGTGAAAGTTTGAAGTCGCTCAGGTAAGTTATTCTCCAGTAACTGATCTGATTACAATGATTCCAAGATTATTTTACTGTTTCAGTGAAATATCAAATTTGCACCAACTCAGACTAAACTTATGATTTATCATCCTTCTTATAGACTCTGTCGTCAATAATATCTTGAAGCCAAGATAACGTATTCGTTAGCTAATGAAAAAAAAATTAACATTAATATTTATTCAATAAAATTGGAAAATTGGAAATTATGCTCGCAATAGAAGCGTGTTCAAGATGAGTCCTCCAGTTATGGCCTGGATTCCAACTATTCCAAGTTACATCAGCAAATTTGTCTGGACGAGAATGAAACTTAATAGGTGTTAAACTGGCCCTAAGATTCATCAGCCATTAAGTATTGAAACCGTTCAGAAAAGGTAAACTGAAAATCACATAACATGATTGAACGAGAATAAAAAATTCACACTATTAAACACTCAAAATCGTCAAGCCTACACTTACATGTTTGATTTTTACTTTCTGCCGTCGTCGAAATTTTTGGCATTTCTTCAAAACGTGTGAAATTGCACCAGTGAAAGTTTCGGAAGATATCAGCCGTTCCAGGATGCTGGGAATGGGTTCAACAAGTTTGACCATGGGAATGGGTTCAACAAATTTGGCTATAAACATGCCACTTTATCGATGAATCTAAGGAAGAACTTCCTGGGAAAAATAATGTGCTGGTTCTAGTATCCTACCAGATTCATTAAAAAGGTTCGTCATAAATATTGTTTTTAAGAACGCTAAGATAGCGAAATGTACGCTGATTTAGAATGCACCATCCAATGCAGTAGAAGACAAGGTGGGCCCAAGACTGCTGAGAAGATCTGCAGACCAGCTAGCAGCACCTCTAACTCGCATCCATCAGCACTGTCTAGCATAGTGTAAATGGCCCTCTCTATGGAAAGAGATAGATGAAGTTCCTGCTCACAAAAAGAAGAGTAGAGCAGAAATCAATAACTACAGACCAGTGTCACTCCTGTCAGTCACTGACAAGATCCTTGAGACAATAATCTCACGGCAAATGATAGAGTTTTTCGACTACCGGTCACTACTTTGTGACCGTCATTATGGCTTCAGTAAAGGTTACCCTGCCGCTGATCTACTGTTAAACCTCTCCACTAAGTTTACCTGGAGTTTACCTGGAGAGAGTTCCGGGGGTCAACGCCCCCGCGGCCCGGTCTGAGACCAGGCCTCCTGGTGGATCAGAGCCTGATCAACCAGGCTGTTGCTGCTGGCTGCACGCAAACCAACGTACGAGCCACAGCCCGGCTGATCCGGAACTGACTTTAGGTGCTTGTCCAGTGCCAGCTTGAAGACTGCCAGGGGTCTGTTGGTAATCCCCCTTATGTGTGCTGGGAGGCAGTTGAACAGTCTCGGGCCCCTGACACTTATTGTATGGTCTCTTAACGTGCTAGTGACACCCCTGCTTTTCATTGGGGGGATGGTGCATCGTCTGCCAAGTCTTTTGCTTTCGTAGTGGGTGATTTTCGTGTGCAAGTTCGGTACTAGTCCCTCTAGGATTTTCCAGGTGTATAATCATGTATCTCTCCTCCTGCGTTCCAGGGAATACAGGTTTAGGAACCTCAAGCGCT
Organism: Cherax quadricarinatus; assembly: GCF_026875155.1. Classification (NCBI taxonomy): domain Eukaryota; kingdom Metazoa; phylum Arthropoda; class Malacostraca; order Decapoda; family Parastacidae; genus Cherax; species Cherax quadricarinatus. Next base: position 127,180,749 of record NC_069399.1, on the reverse strand, counting down.
CCCAATAATTGAGGTGTTTTATCTCCGTTATGCGCGCCGTGAAAGTTCTCTGTACATTTTCTAGGTCGGCAATTTCACCTGCCTTGAAAGGTGCTGTGAGTGTGCAGCAATATTCCAGCCTAGATAGAACAAGTGACCTGAAGAGTGTCATCATGGGCTTGGCCTCCCTAGTTTTGAAGGTTCTCATTATCCATCCTGTCATTTTTCTAGCAGATGCGATTGATACAATGTTATGGTCCTTGAAGGTGAGATCCTCCGACATGATCACTCCCAGGTCTTTGACGTTGGTGTTTCGCTCTATTTTGTGGCCAGAATTTGTTTTGTACTCTGATGAAGATTTAATTTCCTCATGTTTACCATATCTGAGTAATTGAAATTTCTCATCGTTGAACTTCATAAGTGGAACCAGTCACTGGATGAATCCAAACTCAGCTGTGTAGTAGCACTGGATATTGCTGATGCTTTCGAATGAGTATAGCACCAGGGACTCTTGGCAAAACTGCAAGCACTGGGAATTGCAGTGCTTGCAGTCTCCTCAGTGATTACCTTCAAGGTAGTTATCAATGGGACAGAGCCAGTAAGACATCCTATTGGGGCAAGTGTTCCACAGGTAAGTGTTCTTGGGCCATTGTTATGGAATGTCTACTAAAACGACCTCTTCCATCTCATCCCAGAATCCCATGCATATGCAGATGACTGCACACTGACATTTACTTATCCAAGAGAGGAAATGCCAGTTGCTCTAAGCTACATCAATCACCAGCTTATAGCTACATCAGCCTGGGGTAAACGATGGCAGGTAACATTTGCTCCTGAGAAAACACAAATAATGATGGTCTCTAGGCGCCATGATGGTAATGCTGGAGCAGTGGTCAGTATGAATGGGAGAGTGTTGGTACCTGGGGGTGAAGCTGATATCCTTGGGGTGAAATTTGACTCCAAACTGACCATGAAGAACCACGTTGTAAACTTGGCAAACAAGGCGGCCAGGAAACTTCCTGCACTTCGACGTATCTCGTATCTGCTTGACAGTAGAGGTTGCAAGATCTGTACGAGGCACAAGTACGCTCATACCTTCAGTATGCTCCACTTTCTTGGATTGCCTGCCCCCCATCTCATCTGCGACTTCTTGAGAGAATAGAGAACAGAGCAAGACACGTCATCTCTCTCCTGGACCCAGCCTGGATAAATGTGTCATTTCAGCAGTGCCTTCAACACAGAAGGGATATGGGCGGCCTTACTGTTATGCATAAGGCCAACATTGTCAAAGTACCACACTTGTCTCCACTCCGAGGACAGCGAGAAGTGAGCTTCTACACCACAAGACGGGCAGTAAGCAGCAGCTTCACTCTGACTTCACTCTTCACTTCATCTGAGATTATTTATTCCTAGGATGACTCGAGTCTGGAACATGTTCACACAGCATAATGATATCAACGAAATAAAGTCAGTTGATCAAATGAAATTGCTCTTCCACAGATGGCTCCTGGAGTTTACCTGGAGTTTACCTGGAGAGAGTTCCGGGAGTCAACGCCCCCGCGGCCCGGTCTGTGACCAGGCCTCCTGGTGGATCAGAGCCTGATCAACCAGGCTGTTACTGCTGGCTGCACGCAAACCAACGTACGAGCCACAGCCCGGCTGATCAGGAACCGACTTTAGGTGCTTGTCCAGCGCCAGCTTGAAGACTGCCAGGGGTCTGTTGGTAATCCCCCTTATGTATGCTGGGAGGCAGTTGAACAGTCTCGGGCCCCTGACACTTATTGTATGGTCTCTTAACGTGCTAGTGACACCCCTGCTTTTCATTGGGGGGATGTTGCATCGTCTGCCAAGTCTTTTGCTTTCGTAGTGAGTGATTTTCGTGTGCAAGTTCAGTACCAGTCCCTCTAGGATTTTCCAGGTGTATATAATCATGTATCTCTCCCTCCTGCGTTCCAACTACATTCTGTTCCATATTGGTAGCTCTCATAACAATAAAATGGCTTCTAAATGTGCTGATGTAGATAACAGCTCTAAGCTTGTAAATAAAGTTAGGAATCCTTTCTCTAACCTTGTAAAACCATGTATAAAGAGAGAGAGAGATAGAGAGGGGGGGCAGGTAGACCAGGAGCTGAGACTGGACCGATGAGATATTATCTCCTTTATAGTATAATAATAAGGAATTAAAAGGACCCCAATGGAAATAAGTCACTTTGACTTTTTTGGGTTATCCTAGGTTCTCTACACATATGCTGCTATGTATGATAATATATGTAACTGTATTTGTGTATACCTGAATAAACTTGCTTACTTATTAACAACACATATAGGTGAGTACACACACACACACAAAAAAAAAAAAACAGGACAAGTGTCTATACACATATGTTTTTGACAATTGATAACACACACACAGACACACACACACAGACACACACACAGACACAACACACACACACACCACACACAACACACACACCACACACACACACACACACACACACACCCCACACACACACACACACACACACGCACACACACACTAAACTACAGACCTGTGTCTCTGACATGTATTGTGTGCAAAGTCATGGAGAAGATTATCAGGAGGAGAGTGGTCGAACACCTGGAAAGGAACAAGATTATAAATGAAAACCAGCATGGGTTCATGGAAGGCAAATCTTGTATCACAAACCTCCTGGAGTTTTATGACAAGGTAACAGAAGTAAGACACGAGAGAGAGGGGTGGGTAGATTGCATTTTCCTAGACTGCAGGAAGGCCTTTGACACAGTTCCCACAAGAGATTAGTGCAAAGCTGGAGGATCAGGCGCACGTAAAAGGGAGGGCACTGTAATGGATAAGGGAATACCTGACAGGGAGGCAGCAATGAGTCATGGTACGTGAAGAGGTATCACAGTGGGCGCCTGTTACCAGCGGGGTCCCACAGGGGTCAGTTCTAGGACCAGTGCTATTTTTGATATATGTGAACTACATGATGGAAGGAATAGACTCTGAAGTGTCCCTGTTCGCAGATGACGTGAAGTTGATGAGAAGAATTAAATCGGACGAGGATGAGGCAGGACTGCAAAGAGACCTGGACAAAGGCTGGATCATGTGGTCCAGAAACTGGCTTCTCGAATTCAATCCTGCCAAATGCAAAGTCATGAAGATTGGGGAGGGGCAAAGAAGACCGCAGACAGAGTATTTGGCTAGGTGGACAAAGACTACAGACCTCACTCAGGGAGAAAGACCTTGGGGTGACCATAACACCGAGCACATCACCGGAGGCACACATCAACCAAATAACTGCTGCAGCATACGGGCGCCTGGCAAACCTGAGAATAGCGTTCCGATACCTTTAAAATAAGGAATCGTTCAAGACACTGTACACTGTATGTTAGGCCCATACTGGAGTATGCAGCACCAGTCTGGAACCCACACCTGGTCAAGCACGTCAAGAAGTTAGAGGAAAGTGCAAAGGTTTGAAAACAAGGCTAGCCCCAGAGCTCAAGGGAATGTGTACGAGGAAAGGTTTTAAGGGAAATCGGACTGACGACACTGGAGGACAGAAGGGTCGGGGGAGACATGATAACGACATACAAGATACTGCGGGGAATAGACGGGTTTGGACAGAGTTTAGGAGTTCCAGATAGGGGACACAGGGACAAGGGGTCCCCAACTGGAAGCTGAAGACTCAGACGAGTCACAGGGACGTTAGGAAGTATTTCTTCAGTCATAGGTTTTTCAGCAAGTGGAATAGCAGCAAGTAAAGTAGGGGGAGGCAGGAACCATACATAGTTTTAAGAAGAGGTATGACAAAGCTCAGGAAGCAGAGAGAGAGAGAGGATCCAGTAGCGATCAGTGAAGAGGCGGGGCCAGGAACTGAGTCTCTGTATACCATCTACGTCAGGCCCATACTGGAGTATGCAGCATCAGTTTGGAATCCCCCACCTAGTCAAGCACGTCAAGAATTTAGAGAAAGTGCAAGGTTTGCAACAAGACTAGTCCCAGAGCTACGGGGATTGTCCTATGAAGAAAGGTTGAGGGAAATCGGCCTGACGACACTGGAGGACAGGAGGGTCAGGGGAGACATGATAACGAATATAAAATACTGCGCGAAATGGGACGAGGTGGGACAAGACGGGATGTTCCAGAGTTTGGGACACAGACACAAGAGGTCACAATTGGAAGTTGAAGACTCAGATGAATCAAAGGGATGTTAGGAAGTATTTCTTCAGTCATAGAGTAGTCAGGCCATGGAATAGCCTAGAAAGTGATGTAGTGGAGGCAGGAACCATACATAGTTTTAAGGCGAGGTATGATAGAGCTCATGGGGCAGGGAGAGAGAGGACCTAGTAGCAATCAGCGAAGAGGCGGGGCCAGGAGCTGTGACTCGACCCCTGCAACCACAAATAGGTGAGTACAAATAGGTGAGTACACACACACACACACACATCCACACACATTCTAACAGCCAACTGCAGTAGCAAGGGACAGCTGGTCAGGAAAGACAGTCCACTGAGAATAGAAGTTTCAGATATGACAGGGGCTGAAGGCAAGAACATGTCAATGGAAGGAAATAAAATGCCTCAGAGGACGCAGATGGAGACTCAGTGGGAGGAGGAAAGGGCGAGGTCAGTTTTTGTGTACGGGCTCCAAGAAGCCAAGGGGGCCAACTTTGAAGAAATAAAAACAGGAGGAGAAAAAAATGATTGAAGGCATCATTTAAAACAATAGGGGAGGGGAATATGACCCAGGTGACAAATTTTCGAGAAATTTGGGGGGTTTGCGAGTGGAAGGATACGGCCTGTCAGAGTAACTTTCAAGGAAGAAACAGTTCGACCAGGATTCTGCAAGAGAAAGCAAGACTGAGGGACAAAGAGGGGTACCAGAGAGTATACCTCGACCGCGACAGAACACAAGAAGAAAGGACTACACTGAAAGAGAGGGTACAGAGACGCCCAAAGGAAAGGGAAAGAGAAGCCCAATGAAAATGAGCAGGACCCAGACACAGGAGGGAAAGGGGAAACACACCCACAGAATCTCCCACCAAAAGACTCCACCCGCGACATTCCCAACCCCAACTGAGCAACCTATACTACAACCCACTCACTGTTCCCTCTGCCACCAATCCCCATATCACAAACCTCACCCCAACAGCTGTCCCTTATGGGCATTCTGACCCCACCCCCTCAACACAAACCCCCCCTACACCACACCCCCATATAGGCCCCACCAAGGCTCTCGCCCCCCCAAACCCCCATATTCTTGCATGACCACAATGATAGAAAAGAAACAAAAGGGTTTTGGGTACACAAACGCGGATGGAATAATGAGTAAACATGGGGGAGTGGAATGAAAGAATCAGTGAAAAAATCCCAGACATCATAGCAGTCACAGAAACAAAACTCGCTGAGACAATAACAGACACAATTTCCCCAACAGGATATCAGATCCTGAGGAAAGATAGAAGGAGTAGAGGGGGGGAGGGGTTGCACTGCTCATAAAACCCCCGATGGGGATTTGAGGAAATGGAAGGCATGGAATGATTGGAGAAAAGGGGACTACTTGTAGGTACAATTCAGTCCGGAGAAATAAAGTAGTCATTGGAGTGATGTATAACCCACCACAGAACTGAGGAGGCCCAAGAGAGGGTCGAAGGGAAAAACAACAGGGTGATGGTGGACACACTGGCTGAGGTGGAAAAGAAGAGCTCACTCGAGCAGAGCAAAGTTATGGTAATGGGCGATTTAAAACCACAGGGAGATCGACTGGGAAAACCTGGAGCCACATGGGGGTCCCGAAACATGGAGAGGCCAAGATGATGGATGTGGTACTTGAAAAACCTCATGCATCAACATGTCAGGGACAAAAACCAGAGAGAGAGGGGGAGGATGAGGCAGCAAGACTGGATCTTGTGTTCCCCCTGAGCAGTTCAGACTTTGAGGACATCACTTATGAGAGGCCCCTTGGAGCTAGCGATCATGTGGTTCTGAGTTTTGACTATATAGTAGAGTTACAAGTGGAGAAGGTAACAGGAACTGAAGGGGAAAGGCCAAAACTATAAAAGGGGGGATACACAGGTATGAGAAATTTCCCTGCAGGGGTTCAGTGGGACAGGAAATGGAAAGGAAAATCAGTAAACGAGATGATGGAATATGGTGGCAACAAAGTGCAAGGAGGAGAGGAAAGTTTTGTTCCCCAAAGGGGGAAACGGAAATAATAGGAAGACCAAAACGAGTCCTTGGTTTACCGAAGGTGTAGGGAGGCAAAAACTAAGTGCAACAGAGAATGGAAAAGGTACAGGAGGCATAGGCCCCAGGAAAACAAGGAGATTAGTAGAAGAGCCAGAAAACGAGTATGAAACAGATAAGGAGGGAGGCCAGCGACAGTATGAAACGACATAGCATCGAAAGTCAAATCTGACCCGAAACTGCTGTATAGCCACATTAGGAGGAAGACAACAGTCAAGGACCAGGTGATAAGGCTGAGGAAAGAAGGTGGAGAACTCACAAGAAACGATCAAGTGTATGTGAGGAGCTAAAAACACGAGATTTAGGAAGTATTTACAGTAGAGAGGAAAAGGACTCTGGGGGGACAGCCCAGATGGGGACACCAGCAAGGAATACACCAACAAGTGTTGGACGACATACATCAGATGAGGAGGAGATGAAGAAAACTGCTAAGGGACATCGATACCTCAAAGCAATGGGACCAGACAACATCTCCCCGTGGGCCCTTAGAGAGGGAGCAGATATGTTGTGTGTGCCACTTACCACAATCTTCAACACATCCTGGAAATGGGCAACTACCTGAGGTATGGAAGACGGCAAATGTAGTTCCCATTTTTAAAAAAGGAGACAGAAAAGAGGCACTAAACTATAGACCTGTGTCATTGCGTGTATAGTATGCAAAATTATGGAGAAGATTATCAGGAGGAGAGTGGTGGGCACCTGGAACGGAACGGAGTATAAATCCCAAACCACCCACGGATTCAGGGAAAGGGGCAAATCCTGTGTCACAAACCTTCTGGAGTTTTATGATAAAATAACGAAGTAAGACAAGAGAGAGAGGGGTGGGTTGATTGCATCTTCTTGGACTGCAAGAAGGCCTTTGACACATTTCCCTCACAAGAGATTAGTGCAAAAGCTAGAGCATCAGGCGCATATAACAGGAAGGGCACTGCAATGGATCAGAGAATACCTGACAGGGAGGCAACAACGAGTCATGGTACGTAATGATGTATCCAGTGGGCACTGTGACGAGGGGGGTCCACAGGGGTCGGTCTAGGACCAGTGCTATTTTTGGTATATGTGAACGAATGACGGAAGGGTTAGACTCAGAAGTGTCCCTGTTTGCAGATGATGTGAAGTTAATGAGGAGAATTAAATCTGATGAGGACCAGGCAGGACTTCAAAGAGACCTGGACAGACTGGACACCTGGTCCAGCAAATGGCTTCTCGAATTTAATCCCGCCAAATGCAAAGTCATGAAGATGGGGGAGGGGACAGAAGACCCCAGACAGAGTATAGGCTAGGTGGCCAAAGACTGCAAACCTATCAAGGAGAAAGATCTTGGGGTGAGTTATAACCGAGCATGTCTCCGGAAGCCCCACATCAATCAGATAACTGCTGCAGCATATGGGCGCCTGGCAAACCTGAGAACAGCATTCCGATACCTTAGTAAGGAATCATTCAAGACACTGTACACCCTGTATGTCAGGCCCATACTGGAGTATGCAGCACCTGTTTTGGAACCCGCACTTGATAAAGCACGTCAAGAAACTAGAGAAAAGTACAAAGGGTTTTCGACAAGGTTAGTTCCAGAGCTAATGGGAATGTCTATGAGGAAAGATTAAGGGAAATCGGCCTGACCACACTGGAGGACAGGAGGGTCAGGGGAGACATGATAACGACATATAAAATACTGCGTGGAATGACAAGGTGGACAAAGACAGGATGTTCCGGGAGGGGACACAGAAACAAGAGGCCACAATTGGAAGTTGTAGACACAAATGAGTCAGAGAGATAGTAGGAAGTATTTCTTCAGTCATAGAGTTGTAAGGCAGTGGAATAGCCTAGAAAATGACGTAGTGGAGGCAGGAACCATACACAGTTTTAAGACGAGGTTTGATAAAGCTCATGGAGCGGGGAGAGAGAGGGCCTAGTAGCAACCGGTGAAGAGGCGGGGCCAGGAGCTAAGACTCGACCCCTGCAACCACAAATAGGTGGAGTACAAATAGGTGAGTACACCCAAAACACAAAACACACACACACACACACACCACACACACACAACCCCACACACAACACAAACACACATAAACATACACAACAGGCCAAGTGTTTAGCCTGGTGGCTAAAGCTCTCGCTTCACACGGCGAGGGTCCGGGTTCGATTCCCGGCCAGGGTAGAAACATTGGGCGTGTTTCCTTACATCGGTTGTCTATGTTCCCATCAGTAAAATGGGTACCTGGGTGTTAGTCGACTGGTGTGGGTCGCATCTTGGGACAAAACTGACCGAATTTGCCCGAAATTTCAGCATAACAAGCGGCTTTCTATATAGTAGTATGTTACTGATGTCATCTAGGCCTGTATACCTTGTACATGTACTTGTAGAAATAATAATAATAGTAATAATAATAATAATTGTAAGGCAAAACGATAACTAACACACACGCAAAACTAAACTAGTATACCATGTTAACCGTTTTCTTTAAGCAAAAATTAGTTTTTAAGCGTTTTCTTTGATTAGGTGAAATGAGCGTAAACTTGGGAATACTGCAATACAAATTTGAAAGATGACTCACGAAATCGTAATGACACGATTGCAAACAAACCATACCACGGGCGGGGATAGAACCCGCGATCAGAGAGTCTCAAAACTCCAGACCGTCGCGTTAGCCACTGGACCAGCTAGCCACAATAAGATTCGTCCAACTAGGTATATTTCTACACCATACGAAGATTAGGATAGGCAACACTGTGACCAAAAATGCAAGTTTTGAGACTCTGATCGCGGGTTCTATCCCCGCCCGTGGTATGGTATGAAAGATGAAAGCAGGAACCCGCAACCAAGCGGCTGTTGATGCTATAAACCTGTAAACTTTAATTAAAAAAAATATGCAAAACCCACTGTCCCATCTTGGGTCTACGGATTCAGTGGACCAAGTCATAAATCTCTGAACAACAGTGGAAGCCTTGACCTAAAACTGGGTTAAATACAAAAGTTTTTGTTCTACACCTAGGAAGAAGAAAGTTGCATCTGCATTTCCGAGTTTCAGGATCAGTGGCAAGTATTTGGGAAGCGTCAATTTTAATTCACTTCCGCTGGTTAGATTTTGATAGATTTTTTTTTCTGCCATTTACAATACCCAGTAGGTAAATTGAAAGGGAAACCTTTTGATAGATTTTTTTTTTTTGAGGTCTGAATGCTTTATCTACATGAATTGACCTGTCTAGTTGATCTGTCAGTGGGACAATTAATCAAAACTTGCTACTGGAATTCTCACACATGCCGATAACATGTGGGGTTCCTCAAAGGGTTCCTGGGACCTTCGCTGTTCCTGTGTTATGTGCAAAACATGCCTATCAGTGTCAAATGCAAGCCTTCAGATAGATCACTCGGTTTCATATATCATTAAACAGCAATATACGTTAAATAAAACCCCAACATCTTCCATATATTGGAACTGAGAATGCTCTTCAGCGTTAAATATTTATTGGTATCGTTAGGAATCGGCAACACCGTCAAGTGTTCTGTTAATATCAGGTAAAGACCCACAAAACATTGTTAATGTACTATCACTAGAACTAAAGTCCTGTAGTTGGTTGGTAGACAACAATCACTACACCTCGGGAAAACGGAAGCCATGCTCTTAGGCACGAAACATAAATTGAAAAGGGTAAATAATTTTAATGTCCAGTGTAATGGGGAACCCATTATTACAGCAAATTCAGTGAAATATCTGGGAATCCCCTTTGACCCAAGCAAGTCAGGAGAACTGTTACGGTTATAGGTTAATGAAAGCCGGAGTAACATGGCTCGGCTCAACAACAACAACAACAAAGCTATAAATGAATGAACATAACAAACAATATTTAATCCTCTCACTGCTCCCAACACCTTACAAGAACTAATGTGGAGCAATGCTGTAAAGAAAGCAAATGCCAGACTAAAGTTTCTTTACAGACAGGCGCAGTGTCTACCAAATGAGGTTCGCAGGACCCTATGTCCAGCTCTCAAACAATGTATTATAGACTTCTCTTGCTCTTCATGATACTCTTCCTTAACAACAAAACTGAAAGATAGGCTACAAACCACCCAGAACAAAATGGTGAGATTCATTCTGGACCTGGGTCCAAGAGAGCATGTAGGCCAGAATGAATTACAAACACTGGACATGAATGTTGAAGACAGAGTAAATCAACTGAAGCTAAATTACGTTTATAAAATTGCTCACAACCCGTGTCCCCAATATCTTACTGCCAATTTTGTTAAGGCCGGGAACCAATGCAATTATAAAACTAGGAGAAGGAAGAACAATTTTGCAGTACCTAGAGCCAGTGGTCAGGCTTCAAAGACATTTTTCTGTTCAGCAATAAAAGAGTGGAATTGACTGCCTGCACATGTTAATGCCTGTCATAGCATGAACCAGTTCAAGAAGAGAGCCAAAATGTACCTCATGAATAAGACTACAGAAAGGGAGGAGAGTGATTTCTTGTATGAAAATCGCTAATTTTGTCTGTCCCCTAGTATATCTTCTTTTATTGTAACGGCTTTTACATATAAAGATACTTACCTGTTTTTAACTTTTAAATATAAACAATAATTATCACAAGGACCCCAATGGAAATAAGTCACTCTGATTTTTTTGGGTTATCCTAGGTTCTCTACACTTATGTTGCTAACGTTTCCAGAATAAAGACAACCAAATGTTACACAAGTGTCTCATTTATCAACTCGTTTTTTTTTAACAATTTATCATACCGAATGCCATAACTTTCTGCTAATGAAACAGTATATACCTTATCATGCTCTTCCCTCCTGACTTTAAATGTCATAGTTAATGATAAACAAAGGTCTACAGCTGGTTGATGAAAAATAAACTCGCTTTTGAGGAAGTAGACACATGTGCAACACCTGGATATCATTATCTAAAGAAGTTTCCAAACCAGTGGCTTTTTCATTTCTATACAGAGTTATTGAAAATGGAAACAATAGCAAAACGCTGTAATTAGTCCCCAGCCTTGCAGAAATATACACAAAAGACAGTGGAAAATGTGGTAATCATTCCTTCATCCCAGAAGCCGGAGTTCAGTAGTTTAATCTCTATGAGTCTGTATAGTTCTGCAAAATCTTCTATTATTTTAGTGTGTCGTTTCTGTATTGAATTGAAAAACCCTCTTGTTGGCAAAACGCCTTCAAATAATGATTCCCAGTGTTGTACATGTGTCTAATTCCTCATGTCTCAGTATTGTATACCAATAAACCATGTTCACGAAGACATATCAATACTAGTTAGCTCCATGTAGAGAAAAAAATGAATGAGGGTAAGTTCCAAGGTCTACTTGTATCAAGCACAACCTATAATGTTTTCAAAATTTGATGCGATGTTCCCCATGATATACTGCTAATAATCTACCTACTAAGTATTAATTTTATACTTACTAACGTTCACTCCACATCTTCAAAACAGAACACTATAATGTTGATGCTGGCATCTGACACTTCCGGTCAAACTGCGTTTACATTTGACTGCTCCTTCTGATTAGCTTCAAATCTTCAAATCTTTAACTGCATTAAAAACTCATGCAACACTCTGTATTATTCCTGACGAGTGAGTTGACATTCCAGAGGCTGGGATTATGGAATGATGGAATATCTTTTACGGATCTCGCAACAACCGAATCACATTTATTTTTTTTTAGTTAGAAACAACAAATAATATAATCTACCCGTTACATATATTTTCTTTAAACAAGAATAAGCCACAGTCGTGTTCTATGAAATGTTGAATTTATGGTAAACTTTAGAAAATTGCAATGCTTTCTTACACCTGCTGTCCCTGTTTACCTAGCAGTAAGTAGGTACTTGGGTGTTAGTCGACTGGTGTGGGTCACATCCTGGGGGACCAGGGCCGGATTAAGAAGTCTCCGGGCCCTAGGCTATTCAGATTGGCGGGGCCCCTTTGAATTACGGGTAAGCGAAGCGACACCTTCCAGCTTGGGGGTGGGGGGGGGGGGGGTCGGTGTGAGGCTGTTTTAGGTCTAATTAAATACATTCTGGCTATTTAAATACAAATATTAACTGCTATATATATTGTACACACATGCAGTTACATGTGGTTATGATTCCATCGTAATAACTTCCATACTTCCCCTCCTTTTCCACAGTGCAAAAAAAAAAAAAAAAAAATGACAAACACTAGACTCCACAACATCTTAAAACTATTCAAAGAACTTTTAAAATACTAACAACTATTACACTTTATGACAATATATAAATAATAACACAACTTTACTATAGTGAACAATGTCAACTAATATAATAACTGTACACTGGATATTAAAACACACACCTGTATTACATATACCAAGAATGTATATTATTAAACACGTATTATCATGTTCAACAAATTCTAGATGTTTATTGACATGTTTCAGAGCAATTACAGACTTGCTCTTTCACACACTATGGTTGAAAATAGAACATTATAGCCCCTAATCGAATTGATAAGCCCCCTCTCGCTTTTCAGGAAAACAGTGCTTAATAATCATGATATTTTATGTCCATGTAATTCATTTTTCCCTCCCCCCTTTTACAGAGACCAGTCCACCCAGCCATTACAACACTAATTCGCGCAACCCTCTCACAGTCATACCTCTATACGATACCGGAAAATCTATAGCCCATCTACGTCCAAGCACTACCTCATTTATACACTTTGTTTTATAGAAATGTCCTGCTAAAGCCCTTGTTCGTTCCTCCCCCCCCCACCTCCCTCATCGTCCACGATATATACATACAATCTGCCACTAAATACATGACGGCCCTCCTCACACTATCTCCCACTCCCTCTATATCCAAACTCAGTGCCCTTAATACCACTAACCTACTCCCACTCACTGTATCCAATACTGCGAAACCATAGACGTGCCCTCTCGATATGCTCACAGAAATACACCACATGATATGCTGTTTCCTCCCCCCCACACAAAACACAACATTGAGACTGCAAAATTCCCATCTGATACAGTCGTACTTTAGTTGGCAAAATCCCATGTAAAAACCTATACATAGTTTCCCTCACCCTTGACTTCACCCGTAACTTACTGAAGTCTCCCCAGATTCGTGTCCAGTTATATAATGGAAAAACAGTCTCCCCTTCCAACACCTCTTGACACGTTACCAACCTCCCCAAAACACACGCCGTTACATTTTCCGGATTTCTTACTTGTAATAAGTATCTCAACATACACATACACTCCTCTAAGTCCCTGCCTTCCCCACCACCGCCTCACATCTTCCATCACATCCTTCACTCTGACACCACGTTCCCCACCCAATCTCAGATAACAATGCTTCACGTACATGCTCTTCAGTCTGCTACCCAAAGGAATTAAACCTAAACCCCCCCTTTGCCAGCGGTGTCATTACAACCGTTTGCCTCAGCCAATGACAACCATATCCCTATATAAAATTCAGAACTTTCCTTTGCACTTGCCGCACGTCTTTCGCCTCCAAGGGGTACACCACAATCATGTGCCACAATTTAGGATAAATGAGTGTATTAACTACAATGACTCTCTGTTGTATAGTCAAACCACTCGTTCTTATTCCCCCTAACCTAAGCAATACTCTTTGCACTACCCTTTTAGAATTTGCCTCTCTAGCTGCCTGCGCTGCCCCTCTGTACAATACTCCACAAATTTTTATCTGCTCTACTACCTGCCATCCATACTTTTTTCCCAGTTCCCCTCCCACCCATGACCCAACCTCCAGTAATTTCGACTTTTCACTATTAACACTCATACCTGTTGCTCCACTAAATATTTCAACAATTCTGCTTACATTCTTTAACCCCTCCTCTCCCCCCACTAAGACCGTCGTGTCATCCACATAACCAACTATACCTGTAGCACCCCTAAGTCTTACCCCCCCTCACATACTCCTACATTTATCAACCTATATAATGGGTCTTGCAGACATGCAAATAGGATCTGAGACATGGGGCATCCCTGCCTCAGCCCCCTACCCATACTAACCATCTTCCCCACCCTTCCATTTATTTGCACTCGTATTTCTGCACCTCTATATAATGTTTCTGCCCACTGCACAATTTCCTCACCGAAACCCATCCTCCTCATAATCATCCATAATGTTTCTCTCTCTACACAATCATAAGCCACCTTCCAATCCAAAGCAAGAACACCTCCGCCGTCCATCCTACGCTCCTCTATATAACCCTTTATCCTCCAATGCCCACTAAACATTGTTCGCCCTGGCACACCCATCTGTCCCCCTTCTATAACCTTCCCAATTACTTTACGCAATCTATTACCTAACACCTTGGCAAACAATTTATAATCCCCACACATTAATGATAAACCTCTATAATCTAGGATGCTATTCTGTACTTCCCCCTTTGGAACTGTGGAAAATACTGTATATATTTTCCAGAAATTCTGTATTTATATGTAAATAGATGTCCATACTGTATTTAATAATATTTATGTCATAGAAAACGGAAAGCCTGCGTCTGCGTAGAAGGAGACTCGCCATCTTGGGTTTTGAATTGTGTACAACGTTGGTGTGATGGGAAGGAATTTTCGTGCTCTAGAGGTTGAAATTGGGCTGACACCTCTCAAATAGGAGGCGAAATTGTTGGACATGCATTCCTGCATAACTTGAGATATCAGACGACTGGACAAGACAGCTCCAGGAACCTCAGATAAGCTCTCTAGATTTGTGTATTATACTGGCCAGTGTTTTCGTAAATTTAGTTAGTGAGGTTTTTCTGAGTATGATACAACTTAATATCCAGTCAAATTGGTGAGTGATATTAAGATATATTTTCCTTATGTTACGTAGTGTTTTTATATAATCATTTTTTAATATACAGTCCACAAATTTATATATTTACCAGAATTCCTGATGTATAATTCATTTAATTAATAGGTCCAGAGCAACTTGTGGTTATGACAGTGGTAGGTATCGAAGGGGGACATTTTTTGCGACCTAGGTGCCCCAAATTCCTACTTGTCTATGTAACATTGATAAATAATAATTATCTTTGTTATCATTTACTGTTATGTACATAATTAGTTACATTCAGATAAATGCAATTTTCCACAGGAACCATAACTACTACACCTGTCCTTTGTGTTAGACTCATGCTTCCCTTATCCTTCATTACATTCACCAACTGCACCAAGAATTCCTTCATGACATCCCAGTTGCTCAAATAAAATTCATTTGGGATTCCATCTATCCCAGGTGCTTTCCCGACACTCATCCCTTTTAAAGCAGTCCACACTTCCTCTCCATCTATAGGCCCTTCTATCATCGCTCTATCTGCTGACTCTAGGTTTCTCTGTATCCCCTTCTCTAAAATCTTCATATCTGCCATCTTCCTGTTTCCCCCTCTCATATATATCTCAAACCACTTATCAGCATAACCACTCATACTTTCCGTAGTTACTAACTTCTGTCCCATCGTATACCCTCCCACATCCATATGTACATCCAACTTCATCATAGTCATTGTCCTCTGTCGTGTCTTTAATCTCCGCAATACACAGGCGGATGGCTTATCTCCCCATAAAACATCTTCCAATCCACCTCTCATTCTCTCACCATCAAATCTTGCATTCTGCATTTCCGTCAATTGCGCTTTGATGCCCTCAATCTCTTGTACTGGATAAACCCCACTAAAACCTTCATAGCACTGTTTCAACTGCCCTTCCAAATATCTCTGTAAGCCATATTTCCATTGACTTACCTCCTTTCCCTTCCTCATACAAAAATTTTTGATTCCTGGTTTAGCATATTCCTCCCACCATCGTAGTATATCACCTCCTTTTCTCCCCTTGGTCCACTCATTTGTCCACCACTCAACAAAACTATCACCGTCCTCCAGCTCATCTAACAATCCCACATTAAGTTTTCAATAACTCATGTAATGCTTTGGTAAACCTCCCCATCCCACATCCACGACCACTCCTCTATGATCTGAAAACACTACATTTATAGTTTCTGTATTAGCAACCTGTAACCCGGGAGAAGCATAAATACGATCTAGTCGTGCCGCATATCCTCTCCTCACATAAGTATGCTCCACGTTCCACCCCTCCCCCTCACTACATCTGCTAAGCCTGCTCCCCCTAAAACATCCCGTAGGACCCCCAAAAACACACCCTGCACCCCTCGGCTCCACATCTTTTCTACGTATCACACTATTCCAATCCCCTCCAAATAATGAATAAACCGGTAAACCCCGCATATGATAAATTAGTGTGTCCCTTATAAATTCCTCTTTAACACGTCTATTACTGTCCGCCGGCATGTATACACTCACAAAACACACACGTACTCCACCCCATGTCCCATCCACCCTCGCTACTCTCCCATCTCCCCCTTCTTCCCAATGTAACAATTGGAATGGACTGGTCTCAGCTATTAAAACAGCAGCACCTCCCTTAAGCTTCCCAGTATACCCAGCATAAACTTCATATCCATCTACCAACAAATCCCTTCCATACCTAAAATTATGCTCTTGTAAAAATATTACTTGTATTCCAAGTCTCTTTAAAAAATCACTAAATATCTTACGCTTTACATCAGCCCTTAGGCCATTAACATTTAATGTTAGACACTTAAAAATGCTATCGGGGGCTTACCAATCGACTGATATCCTTGATTTTCCTTACGTTTTTGCTGAACATTCTTTTCACATTGTCCTTTCTTTGCCTCACCTTTCCTCTGCCCCTTCCCCCACCCTGTTACTTTTTTTTGGCACATCCACTGATAGTTTCTTACCAGTTCGTTGCGCTGGTGTGAGGACATCATCACTATCAGAAGCCCCTGCCTCTCTCTTACGTGATGCCTCTACTACGTGCATTCCCTCATCTTCACATTCCACGTTGTGGACTTCAACCACAACCTCACTAATCCTCTTTGATTGCATATCCCCATCACCCACATTACCCACCTCTTGAATTCCACCCTCACCTATAAGTTTCCCATCCGACACCATGCTTAGTGTCCCGTCCTCATTCTGATTACCCAAGAATTCTTGTATAACAGTGTCTATTGTAGCCGTAACCTGACTACCCAATTCCACTCGTCTCACCTCATCCTCCATACGCATATTCTCAATAACCTGAGAGACCTCCGGTAATGTTACACTTTCTTCCGGATTGTCCTCCACGATTTCAGTCCATGTTCTATGATCTTGAAGATGCTCCCCTGTAGACTGGGCCATCACCCCTCTCTCCTTCCCCACTCCTTTCCCCTCTCCATGTTTCTCAGGTGTCGATCGACGAGGACACATTACTGCCATATGATCAAAGGCTCCACACAGCCTACAGGTTCATCTCTGCCCCGCATATGTTACATATACCTGAGTTCTAAAGTCACTCAGTGTCACATATGATGGTATAGATTTGCGCAAAGACATTTTGAGGGTAAAGGAGCCCTCACGCAGTCCAGCATACATACCATCAGACCACCTTCCAACTGATGCCTGATGTATAACACCATACTCATTGAATTTTGCTTTTATATCTTCTTCATCCGCTTCAAATGGGACATTCCTTAACTTTACCCAAGTATAATACTTGGACACGTCCCTCAGTCGTACTTCTAAACCAGGATTAACCTTCATACACACGTCTTGATATTTTTCCACCATCTTGTCATATGTCGCAGCCGTCACAAATTTCACAAAGATCCTTGTAGCTTCATTTAAGGCAATACCATACAGATTGTCGTTGTTGATGCAGTAGGTATCCCGTAGTATGGCAGGCAGCATAACAGAAGCATTGGTTTGATAAACCGTTCCTTTCAATACCTCAATACACACAGTGTTGATTCTCCGTCTGATAGCTTGCGCCATTTTGTGAAAATCACTCAGTGCTACCAACAGGTGCTAGCTCAACCGCCAATGTCCGTCCTCCACCAAGGTTGAGTGACGAATGCAGGAGCAAGTCGTAGCACAACCTCACGGCCCTAGAGCGATGAGGTCAATGTGTATTACTAGATTAGGCTATTAAAGTAGTGACATCATGTACCTATTATATTCAGCATAACCACTACAGCACTATTATTCCCTTTATAAATCACTGACCATTATTGTTATCATTGCATCATGCATAAGACTATCAAATCATATAAACTCAAGAAAGTAAAGAATTGTTTATATTCACAGGCACTTCTTAAATAAATTTTTTTCTGGATTTCATATTGGCAAAATCATCAATTATATTCAGAAAATCAATATTTCTTGTTAGATCAGACTCAATGGTCAACAAGGCTAGGTTACACAATTTGTCTTGGCTCATTGTTGAACGGAGCTGGTTTTTCACTCTTTTTAAAACAGAAAATGAACGTTCTCCTTCACAGTTAGTAGCTGGAAGTGTTAGGTAAAGACGATACACTATGTCAACATTAGGGAAGGTTTCTGAGATACCTGCATTTCTTAAATGTTTCAAAGCAGCTGAGGGCGCACATTTTTCAGGTGGAGCTTTAATCTGATTCATATACCCAGAAAAATGAACTATTTCTTCAACAAATGTCTCCTGAACATCTGTTGAAAGGTGTTGTTGCAACTTTAATGCAGTTTCTCTCAATTCTGCATCTGGCATAGTAGTAATTTTGAACAGAAATCCAAACTTGTCATTGAGATTCTGGTAGATTTCTTTTCTTTTCACCAATTCTGTAATCAGTGAATCCAGAATGACGAAGTATGTAGCTGTCTTACATTTCTTCAGTTAATTTGTCACAGCACAAGTCTAGATAACGTGTAATTACTACAGAAAATTGGAGAGGAATCTCCCATACTCACCCATTAGCGGGAAAACACAGCTGTTCTGATGTAAACAAAGGCGTGTTGAGTGTTGCCATCTATGGTTAGGTTTATTTATTTTTATTTTATTTTATTTCATTATTTATTTTTGTTTTGATTAATTTTTAAAAATCAATTTTACTCTCCAAACACTTGAACTTTTTAGGTAGGGACCCCTTTGCATTTGCACCATGTGCGCAGTCTTGGATGAGCCCCTAAACCCCTTGGACCGCGGGGCCCCCAAATGCGCGGGGCCCTAGGCAAATGCCTAATTTGCCTATGCGGTAATCCGGCCCTGTGGGGGACAAGACTGTAGGACCCCAATAAAAATAAGACAGTCCTCAATGACGCATTGACTTTCTTGTGTTCACATTTTTAATCCGAACATGTTTTATCGTTTTAACCTAGCAGTAAGTAGGTACCCGGGTATTAGTTGACTGTTGTGCATCGCATCCTGGGGTACAATATTAACTTAACCTGGGGCTCCGCCTGTGACCTGTGGCTTGGTTGATAGCGCACTCATATTTTCTTATAGTTGCGGCCCTTGTTCATCTCGCAGTAAGTAGGTACCTTAATTAATCTCGTCCTGGGGGATAAGATTAAGGACCCCAGTGGAAAAAAAGGAAGACAGTCTTAGATGAAGCACTGACTTTGTTGGATTATCTTATGGAGTTAACCCTTCTCTGGGTGCAGAATCCGAACAAAATTGTATCTTATCTTGCAGTAAGATATAGTATGCCGATGATGTCAGCTAGGTCTGTAACATTGAGGAAGCTTATTTAGATACAGTTACACAAGTTTCATGTGATTACCATTGTCTTACATAAAAATACATGTATAAATTACGTAAGATAACCCACAAAAAGGTCAGACCAAGTGACTTATTTTCAATGGGGTCACTGCAGTATCTTATTATTAGCTATTATATACAACAGATATTAGTCATAATTATAATCATTAAAATTAAAGCAACTAAGTAACTCAAATCTGAAAATTAGTTACAATGAAAAGAGATACAATGCAGAGTTATTTACATGAAATTAAATAGAAAAATTAATAAAATAAATTATCTTGTACATGTAAAAATAAGAATTATTATTATTGCATCGACACCATGCCCAGCCTTCTAGGGCAGGGTAGGTGCCTGAGCCCGAGCTTGTAGCTCACAAGACTGTCATTCCCATTAGCCCCCTTGGGGCGGGGATGGCAGACCAGAGAGGCCTAGGTTGTGGCTGGGCCTGGGGGCAGTTGGCCCCAAAGATGAGGAGGTACCTGTGCCTCCTCCCATGGGAACTTAGGTCCAGATACTCCCTAAAGGGGAGCCAAGGCCGGGCCACCATTTGGGAAAAGGGGCCGGGGCCGGGAGAATACCGAAAATTTTTTTTAAAATAAAAATATTATTATTATCTTATTCTTTTATATACATCCATTGCTTCCCTGCTAGGCGTAAGTTATAGCACCCGTTTACCTCGAACTTCCATACCACAAACACAAAACCTTTCAACATGATAGAAAAAACACCTTCCCGGCAAGCAGCTGTGCCCGATGATATACCGTTATCTTACTTCAGCACAAGGGCCTATTTGTTTTCAAAAGGTTTTGGTCCATAGGAGTGGATCCATACAGGGGAATTTCCCATGATCCTCCTTTTTAAACCCATGTATGGGGGGGTCGCGATCCCTTCGTACAGCAAATAATTTTCAATTCTATTTGTAAACTGAAAAAACAAAGGGTTTTAATTGGTTAATTTTTTTTTGTCTTGGTTTCCCACTTATTTTTGGCTACAAATTTGGGCGTTCTACCAGATTCGAAACCCGGCTCGATATTACATAACACGACTTTTTTGATGGTTGGTTTTGTGATAGCAGTGGAAATGGTATGATAATACCAAGATGTGGGAAAAGTAACTTATTCCCTTCAGGACATTTATGAAAGGACTGAAGAATCCTTTGTAGCAAAACGTTTCCTTTAATAAAGTCCTGAACTTACAAGTTCTTTTTCCGCGTGAGGCAATATAAGAAAGCCCCCACACGTATTACGAATTACATTTATTTCAGGTTCATTTCATGAACTAGAGGGCAACGCTTTTTGCTGGATCAGTGCCTTCAATTTTGTTTAAGGAACAGGGGTCCACAATTGTGCGTTTGCATAATCCCATTTAGATTTAAAAGTGTGGTTTTTCCAATGCTTTTTTTTAATACAATATTCACAAATTTTTCCCTTCTTCAAAATACAATCGACTTGTTCTACAAAAGCTATATCACCAGCTATGAACTATCGGTGTCTAAAACAAATTCCTCTATAAATCCCATCTTTACGCTGCTTTTATGATTTCTTTAATCCCTTCTGCCGACTGAAAATTTTTTGGCCTCTACTTTGACTTGGAATTTTAAAAAAAAATACAAAAATTTTGTCAAAATTTTTCTTGAAAAGGGGAAAAAAAAAGGT
This sequence comes from Cherax quadricarinatus, assembly GCF_026875155.1. Classification (NCBI taxonomy): domain Eukaryota; kingdom Metazoa; phylum Arthropoda; class Malacostraca; order Decapoda; family Parastacidae; genus Cherax; species Cherax quadricarinatus. Next base: position 127,159,261 of record NC_069399.1, on the reverse strand, counting down.
TCTAGTTCAACAGTTTAAAGTTTTTTTCATTGCAAAACAGCAAAATACTGATCTTACTCTGTGATTTGCCTTCTGATCTTAATGATCCTACACTTAAAATAATCACGTTGGGAAACTGACTCTTTCACTCATCTTTTTTATATTTTCCCTTTTGCTTACTTATTATCTTAATGGACCCCCATTTTCTGATCACCGTATTCATTATTTTCTATTCCACCTCGGGAGGTATCAATAATTCCAAAATGTCTCTGCTTCCTTCCATTTCCAGAATCTCGTATACCTGCTGTGGTCAGACATTCTAGCTTCCTCGATCATTTTCATTTAAACTCACATACTACTAATGTGTAGACCGATGGCTTTAAATTCTCTAATGGAATAGGATATGCAGTTGTTGTTTTCCATATAGTAAGATGTAGAGATATTTATCGGATTTGTCTAATATTTTCACGGCAGAATTACATGCACTTCTTGCAGTCATCATACACGTTTTCCTCTCAATTTCTTTTTTGTTAATCTCTGTTAACAGTGTAATACTTATAGATAGATTTCCTAGTACCATTTACAGTCAAGCATCCTTGCTAGCCAAACGTCACGTGACTCCTCGTTTGAACCAGCCAGCTAGGCTTAGCTTAGCAGGGAGCAGACGCGGACAGTCTCACCTATTTGTACTCACCTATTTGTGGTTGCAGGGGTCGAGTCATAGCTCCTGGCCCCGCCTCTTCACTGATTGCTACTAGGTCCTCTCTCTCCCTGCTACATGAGCTTTATCATACCTCGCCTTAAAACTATGTATGGTTCCCGCCTCCACTACTTCACTTTCTAGACTATTCCACGACTTGACTACTCTATGACTGAAGAAATACTTCCTAACATCCCTTCGATTCATCTGAGTCTTCAACTTCCAATTGTGACCTCTTGGTCTGTGTCCCATCTCTGGGAACATCCTTTCTTTGTCCACCTTGTCTATTCCGCGCAGTATTTTATATGTCGTTATCATGTCTCCCCTGACCCTCCTGGGCCTCCAGTGTCGTCAGGCCGATTTCCCTCAACCTTTCTTCGTAGGACAATCCCCGTAGCTCTGGGACTAGTCTTGTTGCAAACCTTTGCACTTTCTCTAATTTCTTGACGTGCTTGACTAGGTGTGGATTCCAAACTGGTGCTGCATACTCCAGTATGGGCCTGACGTAAATGGTATACAGTGTCTTGAACGATTCCTTACTGAGGTATCGGAACGCTATCCGTAGGTTTGCCAGGCGCCCGTATGCTGCAGCAGTTATCTGATTTATGTGCGCCTCAGGAGATATGCTCGGTGTTATACTCACCCCCAGATCTTTTTCCTTGAGTGAGGTTTGCAGTCTTTGGCCATCTAAACTATATTGTGTCTGCGGTCTTTCTTTGCCCTTCTCCAATCTTCATGACTTTGCATTTAGCAGGGTTAAACTCAAGGGGGCCAGTTGCTGGACCAGGCTTGCAGCCTGTCCAGGTCTCTTTGTAGTCCTGCCTGATCCTCATCCGATTTGATTCTTCTCATTAACTTCACATCATCTGCAAACAAGGACACTTCTGAGTCTATCTCTTCCGTTATGTCGTTCACATATACCAAGAACAGCACAGGTCCTAGGACTGACCCCTGTGGAACCCCGCTTGTCACAAGCGCCCACTCTGACACCTCGTCCACGTACCATGACTCGTGTTGCCTCCCTGTCAGGTATTCTCTGATCCATTGCAGTGCCTTTCCTGTTATGTGTGCCTGATCTTCTAGCTTTTTCAGTAACCTCTTGTGAGGAACTGTGTCGAAGGCCTTTTGCAGTCCAAAAAATGCAGTCGATCCACCCCTCTCTCTCTTGTCTTACTTCTGTCACCTTGTCATAAAACTCTAGTAGGTTTGTGACACAGGATTTTCCTTCCCTGAAACCATGCTGGTTGTCAATTATACACTTGTTTCTTTCCAGGTGCTCCACCACTCTCTCCTGATGATCTTCTCCATGACCTTGCATACTATACACGTTAGTGATACAGGTCTGTAATTTAGTGCCTCATGTCTGTCTCCCTTTTTAAAAATTGGGACTACATTTCCCATCTTCCATACCTCAGGGAGTTGCCCAGTTTCAAATGATGTTTTTGAAGATCTTTGTTAATGGCACACACAATATCTCTGCTCCCTCTTTAAGGACCCACGGAGAGATGTTGCCCTGGTCCCACCGCCTTTGAGGTGTCAATTTTCGCATAGCAGCTTCTTTCACTTCCTCCTTGGTTATATGTACCTCATCCAGCACTTGCTGGTGTACCCCCCTGTTCTGATTTCCTGGAGTCCTACTGGTTTCCACTGTAAATACTTCTTTAAATCTCGTGTTGAGCTCCTGACATCCTCTCGGTCGTTGCTTGTGAATTCCCCATCACCCTTCCTCAGTCTGATTACCTGGTCCTTGACTGTTGTTTTCCTCCTGATGTGGCTGTACAACAGCTTCGGGTCAGTCTTGACTTTCGATGCTATGTCATTTTCATATTGTCGCTAAAGCCTCCCTTCTTATCTGTGCATATTCATTTCTGGCTCTTGGGCTAATCTCTTTATTTTCCTGAGTTCTCTGTCTTCTGTACCTTTTCCATTCTCTAGTACACCTAGTTTTTGCCTCCCTACACCTTTGGGTGAACCAAGGACTCGTTCTGTTCTTCCCATTATTTCTGTTTCCCTTGGGAACAAACCTCTCCTCTGCCTCCTTGCTTTTTGTTGCCACATAGTCCATCATTTCTTGTACTGGTTTTCCTGTCAGTTCCCTCTCCCACTGAATGTTTTGAAGGAAGTTCCTCATGCCTGAGTAGTTCCCCCTTTTGTAGTTTGGTTTTTCCCATCCTATTCCTGCTACTTCTCTCCACTTGGAGCTCAACTATGTAGTCGAAGCACAGAACCACATGATCACTAGCTCCCAGGGGCCTTTCAATACAAGATATCCTCGATGTCTGTACTACTCAAGGTGAATACAAGGTCCAGTCTTGCTGGTTCATCTCTCCTCTCTCTCTGGTAGTGTCTCTAACATGTTGAGCATGAGGTTTTCCAGTACTACATCCATCATCTTGGCTCTCCATGTTTCGGAACCCCCATGGGGCTCCAGGTTTTCCCAGTCAATCTCCTTGTGATTGAAATCACCCATAACTAGTAACTTTGCTCCCCCCACGTGTGCTCTCCTGGCCACCTCGGCTAGTGTGTCGACCATGGCTCTGTTGCTCTCATCGTATTCTTCTCTTGGTCTCCTGCAGTTCTGTGGTGGGTTGTACATTACTGCAATTATCACCTTATGTCCCTCAGACTGGATTGTTCCTACTAAGTAGTCCCTTTCACCCGTGCCATCCATTCCTTCCATCTTCCTATGACTGCCAATAATAACACCTCCATAACAGTCTACAGTGTTTACCTAAGAGGCTCGTGGCTTGGTAGGCAACGCTTTCACTTCACACACTGAGTGATCCCTGACAAGGGTGGAAACACTGGGCATGTTTCCTTAAACCTGTTGTCTTGTTCACCTAGCAGGCAAGTAGATACCAGGGTGTTAGCCGACTGGTGTGGGTCGTATCCTGGGGGACAAGATTGAGGACCCCAATGGAAATAAGACAGACAGTCCGGCGATGAAGCACTGTCTTTCTTGGATTATCCTAGGTGGCTAACCCTTCGGGGTTAAAAATCCGAACAAAATCTTATCTTATCCTACCTTCCACCATCACTCCATCAGGACCCCCAACAACAAATGGTGGCAGTAGTGGGATAATGCTGCTGGCTTGGTTAGCGTCCCCTAGGCCTACAAAATGGTGTCCGCTGGTTTTGGCAGTATTCTATCACTTAACATCAACCATAATTTTCAAAATTACGTGCCCGAAGCTGCCACCACTTGTCAAGGATTCTTGAGCGAGTGATGGCGGATGGTAAACACTATAGATTGTTATGGAGGCATTATTATTGAAAGTTGTGGGAAGAGCCCCAACCTGTACACGCCTGTTCCCAGCCAGCCTAGCTGGCTTGTTCAAATGGGTAGTCACGTGACGTCTGGCTAGGAAGGAAGCCTGACAATAAATGGTACTAGGAAATCTATCTGTCTAAAAGTATTAGTGTTAACATCTCTGACTCTAAAGTGCACTATCAGCTCTTCAGAGCCTCGACTCATCACATCTCACCGGCATTTATAATCAACTCTAGTAGGTCACCTCTTCAGCTTGCATAAAGTCATCGCCTTTTGTTGGTTCCTATTTATTCTGATGTTCAAGCCAATGAACTAGCCGACTCTTCTGCATGTTCTACAGCCCAAGACCTGTTCATCTCTCAGACTATTTTTCAGATCTGTCTAAGTGCCAGAGAATCGTTGGCGACATTGTTGGTCCAGATGGGGGTAAAATAAGAGGGCCCCTGATCAAACCACAGTTGGGTATTTGGTCAACTTTTTTTTCATCGTTGTCGCGTTTGAGAAACGACTCTAGCATGACTGTGTATGGATCACACATATTGATATTCCGTGGAGAGGCATCCCCATCAACTATCTATGCAACTTGTCAGGTTCTGTTGACAGTCAATCTCCTTCTGATTTAATTTTTTATCTATTTTCAAGCGCGTGAGAGCTCTATTTTAAGTGCAGTGTGAGTGCATGTGCACATGTTCACGTGCATGTGTTTTGTGTGTGTGTGCACTCACCTAGTTGTGATTGCAGGGTAGAGTCACAGCTTCTGGCCCCACCTCTTCACTGGTCGCTACTAGTCACATGAGCTTTATCATATCTCTTAGCTATGTATGGATCCTGCCTCCACTACATCACTTTCCAGACTATTCAACTTCCTGACAACTCTGTGACTATAGAAACACTTCTTAACATCCCTGTGACTCGTCTGAGTCTTCAACTTCCAACTTTGACCCCTTGTTGCTGTGTCCCATCTATGGAACATCCTGTCTCTGTCCACCTTGTCGAATCCTCTCAGTATTTTATTCCGATATCATATCCCCCCTATCTCTCATGTCCTCCAGTTCCGTCGGGTTCATTTCCCTTAGCCTCTCCTCGTAGGATATTCCATTTAGCAAAGGGGACTAGTCTCGTTGCAAACGTAACCATGGACTTTCTCTAATTTCCTTACGTGCTTGGCTAGGTGTGGGTTCCAAACTGGTGTTGCATTCTCCTGTATGACCATGACGTACACAGTGTATTATTATTATTATTATTATTATTATTATTATTATTATTTATTGCAGGCCTCCGATGCATGTATTAAAGTGCGTGGAAGGGATGCAGTATTCCAGGAAATAGAATTTCACTCCTTATTTCACTTCTGTTTCTCTCTCTCCTATATCTTGTGTGTGTGTGTGTGTGTACTCACCTAGCTGTGGTTGCAGTGGTCGAGGCCCCGCCTCTTCACTGGCCGCTACTAGGTCACTCTTCCTGCTTCATTAGCTTTAATCATACCTCGTCTTAAAGCTATGTATGGATCCTGCATCCACTACATCACTTTCCAGACTGTTCCACTTCCTGAGAACTCTGTGACTGAAGAAATACTTCCCAACATCCCTGTGATTCACCTGAGTCTTCAACTTCCAACTATGTTTCCTTGTTGTTGTGTTCCATCTCTGGAATATCCTGTCTCTGTCCACCTTGTCGATTCCTCTCAGTATTTTATATGCCGTTATCATATTACCCCTATCTCTTCTGCCCTCCAGTGTCGTCAGGTCGATTTTCCTTAACCTCTCCTCGTAGGACATATCCCTTAGCTCTGGGACCAATCTTGTTGCAAACCTTTGCACTTTCTCTAATTACCTTACGTGCTTGTGTAGGTGTGGGTTCCAAACTGGTGATGCATAATCCAATATAAGCCTAAAGTACACGGCGTACAGGGTCCTGAACGATTCCTTATTGAGATGTCAGAATGCTGTTCTTAGGTTTGCTAGGCGGCCGTATGCTGCAGCAGTTATTTGGTTGATGTGCGCCTCAGATGTGCCTTGTGCCAAGATCCTTTACCTTGAGTGAGGTTCATAGCATCTGACTCCTAGACTGTACTCCGTCTGCGGTCTTCTCTGCCCTTCCACAATCTTCATGACTTTGCACTTGGTGGAGCTGAACTCCAGGAGCCAGTTTCTGGACCAGGCCTGCAGCCTGTTCAGATCCCTTTGCAGTTCTTCCTGGTCCTCCTTCGACTGGATTCTTCTCATCAACTTCACATCATCTGAAAACAGGGACACTTCTGAGTCTATTTCCTTCCGTCATGTCGTTGATTATATCAGAAAAAAGCACCGGTCCTAGGACTGACCCCTGTGGAACCCAGCTCGTTACAGGAGCCCACTCTGACACCTCGTCACGTACCATGAAACACTGTTGTCTTCCCGACAGGTATTCCCTGATCCAGTGCAGTACTTTCTCTGTTGTACCTGCCTCGTCCTTTTGCACTAATCTCTTGTGTGGAACTGTGTCAAACGCCTACTTACAGTCCAAAAAAATGCAGTCTACCCACCCCTCTCTCTCTCTCTCTCTCTTGTCTTACTGCTGTCACCCTGTCATAGAACTCCAGTAGATTTGTGATACAGGATTTCCCATCCCTGAAACTGTGCTGGTTGTCGTCGATAAGCTCATTCGTTTCTAGGTGCTCCACCACTCTTTTCTTGATAATCTTCTCCATGACTCTTCATATACATGTCAGTGACACTGGTCTGTAGTTTAATGCTTTGTGAGTCTTTTTTTTTTTTTTTAAACTGGGACTACATTTGCTGTCTTCCATATCTCAGGTAGTCGCCCGGTTTCAATAGATGTGTTGAAGATTGTTGTTAGTGGCACACAGCGCCTCTGCTCCCTCTCTCAGGACCCATGGAGAGATGTTATCCGGCCTTATTCGGCCTTTGAGATGTCTAGTTTGCTTAGCAGCCTCTTGTGTGTGTGTGTGTACTCACCTAATTGTGGTTGCAGGAGTCGACACTCAGCTCCTGGCCCCGCCTCTTCACTGATCGCTACTAGGTCCTCTCCTTCTGCTTCCTGAGCTTTGTCATACCTCTTCTTAAAACTATGTATGGTTCCTGCCTCCACTACTTCACTTGCTAGGCTATTCCACTTCTTGACGACTCTATGACTGAAGAAATACTTCCTAACGTCCCTGTGACTCGTCTGAGTCTTCAGCTTCCAATTGTTTCTGTGTCCCATCTCTGGAACATCCTGTCTCTGTCCACCTTGTCTATTCCCCGCAGTATCTTGTATGTTATTATCATGTCTCCCCTGACCCTTCTGCCCTCCAGTGTCGTCAATCCGATTTCCCTCAACCTTTCCTAGTACTCACCTAATTGTACTCACCTAATTGTGGTTGCAGGGGTCGAGACTCAGCTCCTGGCCCCGCCTCTTCACTGATCGCTACTGGGTCCTCTCTCTCTCTCTGCTTCCTGAGCTTTGTCATACCTCTTCTTAAAACTATGTATGGTTCCTGCCTCCACTACTTTACTTGCTAGGCTATTCCACTTGTTGACAACTCTATGACTGAAGAAATACTTCCTAACGTCCCTGTGACTCGTCTGAGTCTTCAGCTTCCAGTTGTGACCCCTTGTCCCTGTGTCCCCTCTCTGGAACATCCTATCTCTGTCCACCTTGTCTATTCCCTGCAGTATCTTGTATGTCGTTATCATGTCTCCCCTGACCCTTCTGTCCTCCAGTGTCGTCAAACCGATTTCCCTTAACCTTTCCTCGTACGACATTCCCCTGAGCTCTGGGACTAGCCTTGTTGCAAACCTTTGTACTTTCTCTAACTTCTTGACGTGCTTGACCAGGTGTGGGTTCCAGACTGGTGCTGCATACTCCAGTATGGGCCTAACATACACAGTGTACAGTGTCTTGAACGATTCCTTATTAAGGTATCGGAACGCTATTCTCAGGTTTGCCAGGCGCCCATATGCTGCAGCAGTTATTTGGTTGATGTGTGCCTCCGGTGATGTGCTCGGTGTTATGGTCACCCCAAGGTCTTTCTCCCTGAGTGAGGTCTGTAGTCTTTGTCCACCTAGCCTATACTCTGTCTGCGGTCTTCTTTGCCCCTCCCCAATCTTCATGACTTTGCATTTCCTGGATTGAATTCGAGAAGCCAGTTACTGGACCACATGTCCAGCCTGTGCAGGTCTCTTTGCAGTCCTGGCTCATCCTCGTCCGATTTAATTCTTCTCATCAACTTCACATCATCTGCGAACAGGGACACTTCAGAGTCTATTCCTTCCATCATGTCGTTCACATATATCAAAAATAGCACTGGTCCTAGAACTGACCCTGTGAGACCCCGCTCGTAACAGGCGCCCACTGTGATACCTCTTCACGTACATGACTCGTTGCTGCCTCCCTGTCAGGTATTCCCTTATCCATTGCAAGTGCCCTCCTTTTACATGCGCCTGATCCTCAGCTTCTGCACTAATCTCTTGTGGGGAACTGGGTCAAAGGCCTTCCTGCAGTCTAGGAAAACGCAATCTACCCACCCCTCTCTCTCGTGTCTTACTTCTGTTACCTTGTCATAAAACTCCAGGAGGTTTGTGACACAGGATTTGCCTTCCATGAACCCATGCTGGTTTTCATTTATAATCTTGTTCCTTCTAGGTGTTCGACCACTCTCCTCCTGATAATCTTCTCCATGACTTTGCACACAATACATGTCAGAGACACAGGTCTGTAGTTTAGTGCCTCGTTTCTGTTTCCTTTCTTAAATATGGGGACTACATTAGCTGTCTTCCATTTCTCAGGTAGTTGCCCAGTTTCAGGGATGTGTTGAAGATTGTGGTTAGAGGCACGCACAGCATCTCTGCTCCTTCTCTAAGGACCCATGGGGAGATGTTTGTTCCGGTCCCATCGCCTTTGAGGTGTCAAGGTCACTTAAGAGTTTCTTCACCTCCTCCTCAGTTGTTCATATGTCATCCAACACTTGTTGGTATATTCCCTCTTGATGTTCCCTTCTGTGCTGTCTTCCCACAGCCCTTCCTGTCTCTTCTGTAAAAACTTCCTTAAATCTCCTGTTCAGCTCCTCACATACCTCCTGATCATTTCTTGTGAGTTCTCCACCTTCTGTACTTAATCTGATCACCTGGTCTTTGACTGTTGTCTTCCTCCTGATGTGGCTATACAACAGTTTCGGGTCAGTCTTGATTCTCGATGCTATGTCATTTCATACTGTCGCTGGGCCTCCCTCCTTACCTGTGTATACTCATTCCTGGCTCTGCGACTGATCTCCCTATTTTTCGTGTGTTCTCTGCCTTCTGTACTTTTTCATTCTCTATTGCACTTTGTTTTTGCCTCCTTACACCGCGGGTAAACCAGGGGCTCGTTTGGTTTCCCTGTTGTTACTTTTTTTTCCCCTTGGGAATAAATTTTTTCCACGCCCCCTTTTGCATTTTTTTTTGTTACATATTCCATCTTTTTCATTTCTGGCTTTCCTCCCATTTCTCTTTTCCCATTTGGGACCTCCCCCGAAAGTTTTTAAAACCCCTATGTAGCCCCTCTTTTATGTCAGGCTTTTCCCTTTTCAATCCTGTTTTCTTTCCACTTGCAGCTTTTCTATGATTAAAAGGCACAAAAACCCCCTGGTCGCTAGTTTCCTAGGGGACTCCTTTCTTGAATCCTCAATGCCCCTGAGCTGCCCGGGTGTGCCCACAAGGTCCAATCTTGCGGTTCTTCCCCCCCTCTCACTCGGGTTTTCCTTAAACTTTGGGGGGTGCATGGGGGGTTTTTCCCAAAGCCCACGTCCCCATCCTGGCTCTCCATGTTTCGGGCCCCCCATTTTTGGCTCGGTTTTCCCCATCGATCTCCCTGTGGTTGAAATTCCCCAAAAACCAGCAACTTCTCTGCGGGAATTGGCTCTTCGCCACCTCAGCAAGTTGTCCACCATTGTTTCTGTTCCCCCCCTTCATATTCCTCTCTTTGGCCCCCCTGCAGTTCGGGTGGGGATTTATAATCCCCTGCAATGACCATTTTTGGGGTTCCCCAACTGAAGGAAACCTGTTTATGTAGTCTCTTTCTCCCGTCTCATTTTAGCCCTTCCTTTTTCCCTCAAATTTTCCCTTCTGTTTTTTCCGAGCAGAAAACCCCCCCCCCCCCCCTCCCCCTTTCTATCTTTTCATTTTGGAAATCCTGGTGGGAAAAATTGGGAAATTGTTATTGTCTCTGTGAGTTTTTTTTTCTGTAACTGCTTGATGTCTGGGGACTTCTCATTGATTCTTTCTTGCCATTCCTCATGTTTATTCGTTAATCCATCTGCATTTGTGTACCAAACCTTCAACTTCTGTTCTAATACTGTAACTGTGGTGCGGGGGGTGGAAACAGAGGGATCGGTGTGTGATGGTTGGTTTGGATTGCTCAGTTACCATTTTGTCCTGGGCACATGTCGATTAGACACTAGGCCTGTTGTGTATGCGTGCGTGTATGCATGCGTGTGTTTGCATGTGTGTGTGTGTGTGTGTGTGTGTGTTTGTGTGTGTACTCACCTAATTGTACTTACTTGATTGTGGTTGCAGGGGTCGAAACTCAGCTCCTGGCCCTGCCTTTTCACTGGTAGCTGCTAGGCCCTCCCTCTCCCTGCTCCATGAGCTTTATCATACCTCGTCTTAAAACTATGTATGGTTCCTGCCTCCACTACATCACTTGCCAGATATTTCACTTCCTGACAACTCTGTGACTGAAGAAATGCTTTCTAACATCTCTTTGACTCATCCTGTCTCTGTCCACTTTGTCTATTCCACGCAGTATTTTGTATGTCGTTATCATGTCTTCCTTGACCCTCCTGTCCTCCAGTGTCGTCAGGCCGATTTCCCTTAACCTTTCATCGTCGGAGATTCCCCTTAGTTCTGGAACTAGCCTTGTTGCAAACCTTTGCACTTTCTCTAATTTCATGACTTGGTTGACCAGGTGTGGGTTGCAAACTGGTGCTGCATACTCCAGTATGGGCCTGACGAACACGGTGTACAGAGTCTTGAATGATTCCTTACTAAGGTATCGGAACGCTATTCTCAGGTTTGCCAGGCGCCCATATGCTGCAGCAGTTATCTGGTTGATATGCGCTTCCGGATTGTGAGTGTTTGTGTGTGTGAGTGCTTGTGTGTGTGTTTATGTGTGTATGTTGTATTTTTTTATTTGTGCGTGTGTGTGTGTATGTGTGTGGACTCACCTACTCACTAAATTGTGGTTGCAAGGATCGAGTCATAGCTCCTGGCTCCCCCTCTTCAGTGGTCGCAACTAGGTCACTCTTCCTGCCCTATGAGCTTTATCATACCTCGTCTTAAACCTATATATGGATCCTGCCTCCATTACAACACTCTGTGACTGAAGAAGTACTTCCTAACATCCCTGTGACTCATGTGAGATTCCAACTTCCAGTTGTGACCCCTTGTTGCTGCATCACATCTCTGAAACATTCTGTCCCAATCTAAATTGTCAATTCCTCTCATTATTTTATATGTCGTTTCCCTATCCTTCCTGTCCTGCAGTGTTGTCAGGTTGAGTTCCCTTAACCTCTCCTCGTGGGACAAACCTCTCAGCTCCTAGATTAGTCTTGTTGTAAACCTTTGCTCTTTCTCTAATTTCTTGACGTGTCTGATCATATCTGTGACGTGCATGTGTGTGTGTGTGTGTGTGTGTGTGTGTGTGTGTGTGTGTGTGTGTGTGTGTGTGTGTGTACTCGTCTAAATTTACTCACCTATATGTGGTTGCAGGCAGGGCCGGATTACCGCATAGGCAAACTAGGCATTTTCCTAGGGCCCCGCGCATTTGGGGGCCCCGCGGTCCAAGGGGTTCAGGGGCTCATCCAAGACTGCGCACATCGCGCAAGTGCAAAGGGGTTCCTACCTAAAAAGTTCAAGTGTTTGGAGAGTAAAATTGATTTTTAAAAATTAATCGAAACAAAAATAAATAATGAAATAAAATAAAATAAAAATAAATAAACCTAACCATAGATGGCAACACTCAACACGCCTTTGTTTACATCAGAACAGCTGTGTTTTCCCGCTAATGGGTGAGTATGGGAGATTCCTCTCCAATTTTCTGTAGTAATTACACGTTATCTAGACTCGTACTTTGACAAATTATCGGAAGTGTTGTTGATAGACATTGATGTGTATGGATAAATGTTTGTTTTCCCTCTAAACGTTAAGGGAGGTACCTGATAGGTTACTTGACCAGTAAAGACGCATGGACCAGTAAAGACGCATTTTTGGTAAAAATACTATAAAGAAAAACCTAAAAACGCAAACTGACTTCCGTTTGTAGGTTTTAAAAGCACTTTGTCCTGTCTTTAAGTCTTTATCATTTCAATAACAGATCTCAATTGATTGATGTTCTACATCACTTCCGTCGCAAATGCTTAGTTTTCAAGTTGCGACGGAAGTGATGTAGAACATCAATTAATTTACTACATATTTCCACAGAAACACATAAGCCACATCAGAAAATCGTTGGTTGGGTGAAACTGAAAATTGTCCCTGCAATCTTTAATTCTCATGTCCTTATCTATGGTGGTAGGCCATATATCATGCAAAACATAATGATTAGTTTAGTTATGAAAATGGTAATATAAATACCATTGTGCATTGTTCTTGGACTCAGTATGATTTCTGTTTAAGTAAATTGGAGATCAAGGAGGATGAATTAGTAAAATATTCGTAGCCCAAATCACTAACCTAATCTATGGTAAAAATTCTGTATATGACTCCTTTCTGGTAACGTTTTTAATTTTTAGATGCGCAGCCAGAGGAAAGGGGGCTACAAGGGCCATATCCCCCCAATTGACAGAAATTTTTTTTTTAATAATAATTAAAAAATTAATAATAATTGATAATGAAAAATTTGTATTTGCATGATTACAGACAGTGATACATCCTCATTATGGCATCTCGTGAACGTGATGTTGGACGTTCTTATGCGAGTGGGTCACAGAAAAGAAAGAAGAAAATTCAAGAAGAAGAACAGAAAAAGAAAGATGTAGGAAGCTGCAGAAAGATCACAGACATGCTCACGAAAACAGTTTCTGATGTTACCAGTACAGTTGAATCTGAAGATACGTCAGATCATACAGGAAGCCCTCCCTCCATTATTTCTCAGCCAGCATCTACTTCTTTTGTGTCTCCTCTCAATGTCTGTAAGGACATTTCATCCACAGGACTTGTCTTAAAAGATCCTGCCTCATGGCCAAATGTAATCCGAGATTCTCTACGTAATGCTTTCATTGCAGAAAACTTCAGTCAAACTCTGAACATTGACTTTAGGAAATAAGCAAGGATTTATGATGATGGAAGTCGTCGTTGTTTAAAGTCATCTATGTTTTATAGGAAGCTTGCAAATTCAGAAACTGTGAAAAGATCATGGATGGTATACTCTGAAAGCTCAGGAAAAGTGTGCTGCTCAGCATGCAAGCTATTTTCTACCAAAGAAAATACCTTCACACAGGGGTTCAATGACTGGAAAAATTCCAAGCGTTTCGAGGAACATGAAAACAGCACCACTCACAGGAGCTGCATTTTAGCCAGTGTATTTCGTGCACAGAAAAAAGGCTTATTGGATTCTCATTTGGAAAATCAAACTGGAAAAGAGCGCACTTATTGGAGAAAAGTTCTAGAAAGAGTTGTTGCTGTTGTAAAATTCTTAGCTCTAAGAGGACTTGCTTTCCGTGGAGAAAATGAGGTTTTTGGTTCGGAAAACAATGGCAATTTCCTAGGGATCATAGAACTGTTAGCACAATTCGATCCATTCTTAGCAAATCATGTGTCATGCCTTGGGAATGCAGGAAGAGGCACTGTATCTTACATGTCATCTACTATATGCAATGAATTTATTGAACTGATGACTAAGAAGGTCCTCAATAACATCATAGCAGCTGTGAAAAACTGCAAAATACTTTGCAATAAGTGTAGATTCAACACCAGATATTTCACATACAGATCAATTGACATTCATTGTTCGCTTTGTCGACTCCAGTGGTAAGCCTGTAGAACGCTTTATAAAATTCATTCCTCTTTCAGGCCATGATGGAGAAACAATGATGAATGTAGTACTGGATACTCTGCTTGAACATGATCTCTCTATTATGGATTGCCGTGGCCAGAGCTACGACAATGCAAGTAACATGTCGGGTAAATATAATGGATTGCAAGCCCGTATCAAGCAAATCAACCCACTTGCTGAATATGTGCCCTGCTCAGCACATTCTATTAATCTTGTTGGGTCATGTGCTGCGGAGTGTTGTGTCTCTGCAGTTTCATTTTTTGGACTTTTACAAGCACTCTTTAATTTTTTCTCTGCTTCAACGCATCGGTGGAGTATACTCAAGTCAACTATTCATGGAGATGTCATCAAATCATTATCAACAACAAGGTGGTCAGCGCAGCATGATGCAACACATGCTTTGAAAGACAGCTTTGCTGAAATACGTTCTGCTTTGATCCAAATAGCAGAGGATGAAGACCAGACAGCAACTACAAGAAGCGAAGGAGCCAGCTTAGCATCAAAATTGGAAGATTTTGAATTGGCCTTACTCTGTGTGTTTTGGGAATGTATACTGGAACGGTTAAATGCCACGAACAAGACACTTCAGAAAATTGAAATTGAAATGGCTAACCTCTATGCAGGCTTAGTGGAATTTGTAAGCTCACTTCGCAATGATGAAGCTTTTGAAATGTTTGAAGAGAAAGCTAAACTGCTGGTGAAAGACTACAGTTACCGGGCTGATCATCAGCGGTCAAGGAAGAGGAAACGAAAATTTGAAGAGCCAGACAACGAAACTGTGTTGCTACCAAGGCAGAAATGTAAGACAGCTACATACTTCGTCATTCTGGATTCACTGACTACAGAATTGGTGAAAAGAAAAGAAATCTATCAGAATCTCAATGACAAGTTTGGATTTCTGTTCAAAATTACTACTATGCCAGATGCAGAATTGAGAGAAGCTGCATTAAAGTTGCAACAACACCTTTCAGCAGATGTTCAGGACACATTTGTTGAAGAAATAGTTAATTTTTCTGGGTATATGAATCAGATTAAATCTCCACCTGAAAAATGTGCGCCCTCAGCTGCTTTGAAACATTTAAGAAATGCAGGTATCTCAGAAACCTTCCCTAACACTTCCAGCTACTAACACTTCCAGCTACTAACTGTGAAGGAGAACGTTCATTTTCTGTTTTGAAAAGAGTGAAAAACCAGCTCCGTTCAGCAATGAGCCAAGACAAATTGTGTAACCTAGCCTTGTTGATCATTGAGTCTGATCTAACAAGAAATATTGATTTTCAGAATATAATTGATGATTTTGCCATATGAAATCCAGAAAAAAGTTTATTTAAGAAGTGCCTGTGAATATAAACAATTCTTTACTTTCTTGATTTATATGATTTGATAGTCTTATGCATGATGCAATGATAACAATAATGGTCAGTGATTTATAAAGGAATAATAGTGCTGTAGTGGTTATGCTGAATATAATAGGTACATGATGTCACTACTTTAATAGCCTAATCTAGTAATACTATGCTGTCTTGAGTTTATTCTCTTTAAAATGCATGATTTAACAAGATAGTTATAATGGCTGTTGGTAAATGGTTTTGGTTGTCTTGATGTACTTTCCCTATTAAATTTAATCTAAATAGCCAGAATGTATTTAATTAGACCTTAAATAGGCTCACACCCCCCCCCCCCCCAAGCTGGAAGGGGTCGCTTCGCTTACCCGTAACTCAAAGGGGCCCCGCCAATCTGAATAGCCTAGGGCCCGGAGACTTCTTAATCCGGCCCTGGAACTTGCAGGGGTTGAGTCTCGCCTCCTGGCGCTGCGTCTTCGCTGTTCGTTACTGGGTTCTCTCTGTCCTGGCTTCGAGAGCCTTATCGTACCTGTTTTTAAAGCTCTGTATGAATTCTGCCTCTACCACTTTATTTTTCAGGTAGTTCCACTTCCATAATGTCCCTGTGACTTATCTGAGCTTTCAACTTCCAGATGTGATGTGTGTACGCATGAGATAGATAGGTAGATAGATAGATAGATAGATAGATAGATAGATAGAGAGAGAGAGAGAGAGAGAGAGAGAGAGAGAGAGAGAGAGAGAGAGAGAGAGAGAGAGAGAGAGAGTGAGAGAGAGAGAGAGAGAGAGAGAGAGAGAAGCTTCAGCCGGCCGGTCCCAGATCAAGTCTTCTAGCTTCTAGCCTGATTGATCAAGTTGTTAGTGCCCATAGTCAACAATCCAACATAAACACCTCAACCATGATGATCAGGAGTCGTTTTGAAGAATCTGTCGTTCCCTGTTGAAGACAGTTAGAGGTTTGTTGATCTCCCTTGTGCATGAATGGAAGGGGTTGAAGAGTCGTGGTCCCTTTACACTTATTGAGTTCTCTCTCAGTGTGCTCATCGCTCCTCTGCTTTTCATTGGAAGTATCCTGTACTGTCTGCCAAGGCTCTTGAGTTCATAAATAGTAATTTCAGTTTAATTTCGGGTGTAGATTATGGTGCATCTTTCCTCCCCGATCTCTCGTTCCCTCTTAATCCCCATTCCTCTCTTTCCCCATCCTTCCTTTCCACTTTTTATGATCCTTTTTTTCTTCATTTTTTTACTGTTCTTCCTCTCTCTCTTCTCATCACCTCACCTATCGGTTCTCTGCTTCTCTCTCCCTCCCCCATCTTTCAGGGACCTCACTTCTACCCTGGGCTATCTCCTCTCCCCCGCTCACTCCCTCCCCACCTCTCTCTCCCGTCCCTCACTGCCTCACCTCCCTACCCATGAGGTCGGTCAACGCCCCGTCCTCTCTGTCTGTCTGCCTCGCTCGACCTTGATGAGTGTTTATGTTAAGGTCGTCACTTCTGTTCGTGTGTATTTATGTGTGCTTGCGTGCATGTGTATTTGTGTGTGTGTGTGTGTGGGTTTTTGTGTACATGTGTGTGTGTGTGTGTATGTGTGTTTGTGTCTGTGTAGGTACTCATCTAGTTGTGGTTGCAGTGGTCGAGTCACAGCTCCTGGCCCCGCTTCTTCACTGGTGGCTATTAGGTCACTCACTCCCTGCACTGTCACGTGTGTACTCAGCTAATTGTATTCACCTAATTGTGGTTGCAGGGGTGAGACTCAGCTCCTGGTCCCAACTCTTCACTGATCGCTACTAGGTTTTCTCTCTCTCTGCTCCCTGAGGTTTGTCATACCTCATCTTAAAACTATGTATGGTTCCTGCCTCCACTACATCACTTGCTAGACTATTCCACTGCACGACAACTCTATGACTGAAGAAATACTTCCTAACATCCCTGTAACTCGTCTGAGTCATCAGCTTCCAATTGTGACCCCTTGTTTCTGTGTCCCCTATCTGGAACATCCTGTCTCTGTCCACCTTATCTATTCCACACAGTATTTTGTATGTCATTATCATGTCTTCCCTGACCCTCCTGTCCTCCAGTGTATTTATGCATCTGTGTGATTATATGTTTGTATTACAGAAGCATAGTTTTGTTCTTGGAGTCCTGTGGTGTTATCCTGTCTTCAGTGTGATGTTATCCTGTCTTCAGTGTGGTGTTATCCTGTCTTCAGTGTGATGTTATCCTGCCTTCAGTGTGGTGTTATCCTGTCTTCAGTGTGGTGTTATCCTGTCTTCAGTGTGATGTTATCCTGTCTTCAGTGTGGTGTTATCCTGTCTTCAGTGTGATGTTATCCTGTCTTCAGTGTGATGTTATCCTGTCTTCAGTGTGGTGTTATCCTGTCTTCAGTGGTGTTATCCTGTCTTCAGTGTGATGTTATCCTGTCTTCAGTGTGATGTTATCCTGTCTTCAGTGTGGTGTTACCTGTCTTCAGTGTGAGTGTTATCCTGTCTTCAGTGTGATGTTATCCTGTCTTCAGTGTGGTGTTATCCTGTCTTCAGTGTGGTGTTATCCTGTCTTCAGTGTGATGTTATCCGTCTTCAGTGTGGTGTTATCCTGTCTTCAGTGTGGTGTTATCCTGTCTTCAGTGTGATGTTATCCTGTCTTCAGTGTGGTGTTATCCTGTCTTCAGTGTGATGTTATCCTGCCTTCAGTGTGGTGTTATCCTGTCTTCAGTGTGGTGTTATCCTGTCTTCAGTGTGGTGTTATCCTGTCTTCAGTGTGATGTTATCCTGTCTTCAGTGTGGTGTTATCCTGTCTTCAGTGTGATGTTATCCTGTCTTCAGTGTGGTGTTATCCTGTCTTCAGTGTGGTGTTATCCTGTCTTCAGTGTGGTGTTATCCGTCTTCAGTGTGGTGTTATATTTCCTGTCTTCAGTGTGATGTTATCCTGTCTTCAGTGTGGTGTTATCCTGTCTTCAGTGTGATGTTATCCTGCCTTCAGTGTGGTGTTATCCTGTCTTCAGTGTGGTGTTATCTGTCTTCAGTGTGATGTTATCCTGTCTTCAGTGTGGTGTTATCCTGTCTTCAGTGTGGTGTTAATCCTGTCTTCAGTGTGGTGTTATCCTGTCTTCAGTGTGGTGTTATCCTGTCTTCAGTGTGATGTTATCCTGTCTTCAGTGTGGTATTATCCTGTCTTCAGTGTGGTGTTATCTTGTCTTCAGTGTGATGTTATCCTGTCTTCAGTGTGGTGTTATCCTGTCTTCAGTGTGGTGTTATCCTGTCTTCAGTGTGATGTTATCCTGTCTTCAGTGTGGTGTTATCCTGTCTTCAGTGTGGTGTTATCTTGTCTTCAGTGTGATGTTATCCTGTCTTCAGTGTGGTGTTATCCTGTCTTCAGCGTGGTGCTATCCTGTCTTCAGTGTGGTGTTATCCTGTCTTCAGTGTGATGTTATCCTGTCTTCAGTGTGGTGTTATCCTGTCTTCAGTGTGGTGTTATCCTGTCTTCAGTTTGGTGTTATCCTGTCTTCAGTGTAGTGTTATCCTGTCTTCAGTGTGGTGTTATCCTGTCTTCAGTGTGGTGTTATCCTGTCTTCAGTGTGATGTTATCCTGCCCTCAGTGTGGTGTTATCCTGTCTTCAGTGTGGTGTTATCCTGTCTTCAGTGTGATGTTATCCTGTCTTCAGTGTGGTGTTATCCTGTCTTCAGTGTGGTGTTATCCTGTCTTCAGTGTGGTGTTATCCTGTCTTTCAGTGTGGTGTTATCCTGTCCTCAGTGTGGTGTTATCCTGTCTTCAGTGTGGTGTTATCCTGACTTCAGTGTGATGTTATCCTGTCTTCAGTGTGGTGTTATCCTGTCTTCAATGTGGTGTTATCCTGTCTTCAGTGTGTGTTATCCTGTCTTCAGTGTGGTGTTATCCTGTCTTCAGTGTGGTGTTATCCTGTCTTCAGTGTGGTGTTATCCTGTCTTCAGTGTGGTGTTATCCTGTCTTCAGTGTGGTGTTATCCTGTCTTCAGTGTGCTGTTATCCTGTCTTCAGTGTGATGTTATCCTGTCTTCAGTGTGTTATCCTGTCTTCAGTGTGGTGTTATCTTGTCTTCAGTGTGATGTTATCCTGTCTTCAGTGTGGTGTTATCCTGTCTTCAGCGTGGTGCTTATCCTGTCTTCAGTGTGGTGTTATCCTGTCTTCAGTGTGATGTTATCCTGTCTTCAGTGTGGTGTTATCCTGTCTTCAGTGTGGTGTTATCCTGTCTTCAGTGTAGTGTTATCCTGTCTTCAGTGTGGTGTTATCCTGTCTTCAGTTTGGTGTTATCCTGTCTTCAGTGTGGTGTTATCTGTCTTCAGTGTGGTGTTATCCTGTCTTCAGTGTGATGTTATCCTGTCTTCAGTGTGGTGTTATCCTGTCTTCAGTGTGGTGTTATCTTGTCTTCAGTGTGATGTTATCCTGTCTTCAGTGTGGTGTATCCTGTCTTCAGCGTGGTGTATCCTGTCTTCAGTGTGGTGTTATCCTGTCTTCAGTGTGATGTTATCCTGTCTTCAGTGTGGTGTTATCCTGTCTTCAGTGTGGTGTTATCCTGTCTTCAGTGTGGTGTTATCCTGTCTTCAGTGTAGTGTTATCCTATCTTCAGTGTGGTGTTATCCTGTCTTCAGTTTGGTGTTATCCTGTCTTCAGTGTGGTGTTATCCTGTCTTCAGTGTGGTGTTGTCCTGTCTTCAGTGTGATGTTATCCTGTCTTCAGTGTGGTGTTATCCTGTCTTCAGTGTGGTGTTATCCTGTCTTCAGTACTTTCTCTACTTAAGGGGTGGACAGGCTTTGTGGAGTAAATGGACTCTCCTCGTTTGAAATAGCGAATGCTATGAACAGAAGTATTAGCAAGGAAGGAATGGATCTTATTAACTCGTACAACATGTAATAATGGCTAGACATAAAAACCCTTTACCTTAGAAGAACCACTGTCGACTAGGATGTTATCACCATCTAGAACATGAGGAACAACAACAGACACTCTAGTGAGTGCACTAGCAGCGACAGAAATGTCTTTCTGCAGACGGCCTGTGACATCAACAATAGATGGCATGACTAGTTTCAAGTAGTCATTTTTCCGACAAGGCGTCCCCTGTGGAGGAACTACCATTTGCACTAGTAGCCATTGCAGAGAAAGGCTCAGTACCCAAGGGTGTCTGAGGTTCCTCTGACGCCTGAGGCAACTGTACACTATCCTGCGTGCATGAAGTTGTAGGATCACAAACGGGAATGACAAGATTACTAGTGCCTGACCGCTTGGTTACATTACTAGAGAATCCACAAGTCTGTAAATACTTAATCTGAACTTCATAACCTGCAACAGTATGAAAGATCTCAGATCCAAGCTGGTAGCCCCATAATGGTATGATCATATTGTCAATTCGGGCAGGCCACTGATAAAGATCAAGCGCAATATGTAGATCTCTCATGGAAGTAAATCCCACTAGAAGGTCACCAGGGAAATTAATCTTCTGGTCTACAATAAGAAAAGAAGCAGTAAAGTCTCTACCCGGACAGAAAAGGTGAGGGAAGTCTGACCTCGGACACGCAGACTAGAACCAGCCACATCACTAAGGGTGGACACATGAGTTGGTTCTACGAGAAGGATAGGGCGTAACTGCTTATCCTTAAACATGCTAGATCTGATAATATTGACTTGCGCACCAGAGTCCATGAACACATGAACAGGTGCATTTAGAACAGATGCTTGCACAAAGGGACCTATGTTGCATTGGAATTAACGTGCAAACAAGGAGAGTCGTCATCGGAGAAGGTTTTTTCCACTGCGTCCTCAAAAATGTCTTCGTCAAAAATGCATGAAGCAACATCAACAACAACTGTCATCCTGTAATAATGTTGGTAGAATTACCGACAATATGTAAAGTAAAAGGACACAAGTGCAACTAATGTGACAGTTTATTGTGGCAACGTTTCGTTCTCCAGGAGCTTTGTCTAAGCTCCTGGAGAGCGAAACGTTGCCACAATAAAATGTCACATTAGTTGCACTTGTGTCCTTTTACTTTACAAACTGTCATCCTCTAGACTGCATAAGGCATCAAAGGAATTACGAATGAGGATGGAATATTCATTAACACCTACTGTCAAAACTGGATGGTTTGGCTGGGGCGCTCGGATTTCCCCAAATCTGAAGACTGAGACTGATTCTGGTTATTCTGAGAACCACGGTCTCTATTACCTCTCCGGGTTCAACGGTAGGAACGGCCATGAAATGTTCTATAGTACCTACTCTTTTGGAGAGCATTACACTCAGATATGTCGTGTCCATATATTCTATGTAAAGTGCAGTACGGTACTTTGGTTTGAGAGGTACCTTCAGTATGACGCTTTTAATTTTGGCCACTCGTATAATTTGCTGCAATGTGACCTATGGTTACTGAATGCACTTCGTACACTCGGAACTTAGGGGTATTTTGCACCACCGCCCTTTTTTTTTTTAACTTTCGGGGGGAGTGATTTCTGTGTACGATTTGTGACCATTCTTTCAGATTTTCAAGTGTAGTTTAAATATCTCTCTTCGCCTGCTTTCCACGAGTCCAAGCAAGTTTTAAGGTTTTAAGGGAAAACTTTTTTTCAAAGTAAGGTTCCTGACATTCTCAGATCTGCATTTTCACCTGCTTTAAATGGAGATGTTAATGTACAAAAACATTCCAGCCTAGAGAAAAAAAGGGTTTGGAAAAGGACATCTTTGGGCTTGGCATTCTTTTTTTCTGAACGTTCTCATCATCCATCCTTAATTTTCTTCGCATTGTGATCGTGATACTTTTGATCCTTGAAAGTGAAACCCAGAATTACCACCCCCAGGTCCCCACATTTTTTTTTCGCTCTATGTCTGATGATTAGAGTTTGTAGTTATTTTAGTTTTAGTTTTTATCTCCCCAGTTTCCCATAACGGGTATTTGGAATTTTTTTCTTTGAACTCTATTGTTTTCGTTCCCCTTAAAAAACTTTGTTTATATCTTCTTGGAGGAAACCCGTTCCTCAAAAAGATGACAGTCCATGCAAATCCTGTACGTCTGCAAAATGACACGGTGCTGGGATTACATCTCTGTCTATTTGTATGGGATGAAAAAACAAGAGGGGGCGGTACGTGTCGTGGGAAGAGTTTTTTTCACCTGTCACTTCCGGTTTAACTCTGTTTACCACTACTCTGTTTTTTTGGTTGGTTAAAAAGTGAAGATTCTCCCTCACTCTGTAGTTATTCCTTTAGCCGTTTTTTGTGCGTTATTGCACTCTGATCGACTTGTCAAGGTATTGCAAAGTTTGTGTATATTCTTTCCCCATTGTTTTTCCCTCCAGGCTTAAAGAACATATGTGCCCCGTAGTTGGAGGGCAGGGAGACCCCTCTGACCCATTTCCCCGGATTGTGCAGTTTTTGGAAATCTAAGTGGTTTGCAGTCATGTTCTTAGCACCTTTCAAAAAAATTTTACGATGTGGGACGTTAGAGCTATGGTCTATAGTTCAGCTAATGCTTTGATCCCCTTTAGGAGAGGGGTAATCCGTCGTCTTTAGTGCCCCATGTTCCTTGTCTAAGCACGCGAAAAATTGGTTTTCCCGAGTTCCTAAAAAAAAGAGTCCCCGAGTCGGGGCCCTTGGGGTTAGTACATGGGAAGTTGTTATGGTTTCTCAAAAGTTATTGGGGTTAGGGGAAGTCAGGATTTTGGGATTATTGATGGGGCTTTTAGGGTCTTTCAGGAAAAAAAAAAATTTGGATGTCGCTTTTTACTGATCAGTGACTTGCAAAACACAGGGTTTACTTTGATTTCAGTATGTCATCATTTCTTTGTTGTAATTTGAAGTCACTCTTGTTGGGGGGGGTGGTAGCACTTGCCCGATCGATGAGAAAAAGGCCATTTGGGGAAAGCCCATGATTTTAAAAATGGGAAGATAGAGGTATGGGTGTGTGTGGGGAAAAAAGCAGGTTGCAACACTTGGGTTGGAAACAGTAAATGTTAAAAGGCATTCAGCATGAAATTATAAATAAAGACAATAATCAGGGCAGCAAACAAAGGGGGGGCAGCAGGGGGAGCAAGGGGCAGCTCCCTTAAGGTTTACATACTAAAGCAGGAGTGTAAAAAATAAGATAAAGAGCTAAAAATTAAATTTCAAGTGCAGGAACATAAATTATTGCTTAACAGAGACCTGGCCAATCTGAAAAATAGGAGATGCCCTCGAATGTCACATACAAGGCTATAAATTATTCCCACATGACAGGGTCAACAGGAAGGTGGTGGAGTAGCGATGTAGCGAGACAAATTTTTAAATTTTTGTGTTAGACAAGAATTAAATTTTGAAGCTCGCCACTGAATTGTTTTGGTTACAGCTTCCGAGGGCCCCAGAAAAAAATAATTTTGGGTGTGATTTACAGGGCCCCAAATCTTGATAAGGCAGTAAAATTCTTGGGACGAATTCGTAAGGGACTACATACGAAAATGTTGTGTAGGGAGATTTCAATATAAAAAAAGCTTAGGGGGTTTGGGGGCCGATATGATTTTTTCCAGGGCATATTCTAGCTGCTCATCAAATTTTTTCCAAATAGGGAAATCGATCAAAAAAAAAAATTTCCAAAAAGGATGAAAATAGTTTAAAATACTGATTGGAAAAAGAGAGGCAATATGGCAAATCAAAAGAGGAGGGGGGGCAATTTTGAGAAACGAATATTCAGTTAAAGAGAGAAATAAAAAAGGGAATTAAAAAAAAGCAAAAAGAATTATGAGGTTAAAGTTGAAGGAATCGAAACAAACCCCAAAAAGGGATTTTTCAGGTTACAAAAGAAAGATCAGGGACAAGTAGGCCCACTCAAAAGTTCCTGGGGCAGCTCACGACAGTGAAAAGGGAAATGTTGAATTTTTAACACTACTTCCTCTCATTTTTTTCACAGGAAAAACCACGTTTTTCCGTAATGATAATTATGAGAACAGGACGAAATAAACTGTGTACTTTTGGGGTCCAATGACATGGTCCTTAGGCAAATAGTAAATTAAAACCAAAAAATTCCCCGGGCCCCTGTTTAACTGTATGAAAGGGTTCAAAAGGAAGTAAAGGGATTTTTAGCACCCTTTTTGGCTAATTTTTTCAACATACACTAAAAAATGGCATGGTCCCAAAATAAGGGAAAAAAGGGCAAAATGTGATACCTATTTTAAAAACAGGTGACAGGTCCTTATTTCAAACTAAGACATAACCCTAACCCCATAGGGAAAATTTTTGGAATCAAAAAATTTTCCGGGAGTTTGTAGCCACCTTGAAAAGCATAAATTAATCAACGAACTCGCTGGTTTTACAAAGGGGGGTTCCTGCCTTTTGAATTTATTAAATTTTTTATAAGGTATTTAGGAGGTAGATCATGGTAAAAGAATATTATTGTGTATAGGACTTCAGTAAAGGCTTTTGACAGGGGCCCACATCAGAACTATTTAGGAAAATTAAAGCACAGGAATGGGGAAGAAATTTTTTCCTGGATAGAGGCATGGTTGACAAATAGGCAGCAGAGAGTTTGCAAAAAATGGGGAGAAATCAGAGTGGGGAAGTGTCACGAGCGGTGTTCCACAGGGTCAGTTTTTGGGCCCCCTGCTGTTCACAATCTACATAAACGACATAGATGGGGGCATAAAGAGCGACATCGGCAAGTTTGCCGATGACACCAAAATAGGCCGTCGAATTCATTCTGACGGGGACATTCGAGCACTCCAGGAAGTTTTTGAATGACTGATGCAGGGGTCGGAAAGAAGTGGCAGATGCAGTTTAAAATATAGACAAATGCAAAGTTCTAAATGTTTGGACAGGACAATAACCATGCCACATATAAACTAAATAATGTAGATCTTAATTTTACGGATTGCGAAAAAGATTTAGGATTTTCTGGTTAGCAGTAATCTGAAACCAAGACAACAGTGCATAAGTTTTTCGCAATAAAGCAAAATAGAATCCTTGTTTCATATCAAGAAGCATAAATAATAGGAGTCCTCAGGTTGTTTCTTAACCTATACACCTTGGTTAGGCCTCATTTAGTTTAATGCTGCACAGTTTTGGTCACCTTATTACAGAATGGATAAAAAATTCTCGGGAAAAATGAAACAAAGGAGGATGACAAAGTTGATCCCATGTATCAGAAACCTCCCAAATGGGATAGACTAAGGCCCTGAATCTGCACTCTCTAGAAAGAACGTAGAATTAGGGGGGATATAGATTGAGGTGATAAATGGAAGACAGGAATAAAAAAAGGGATGTAAATAGTGTGCTGAAAATATCTACCCTTTAGACAGGACTCGCAGCAATGTTTTAAGTTGGAAAAATTCAGATTCAGGAAGGATATAGGAAAGTACTGGTTTGGTAATAGAGTTGTGGATGATGGAACAAACTCCCAAGTACCGTTATAGAGGCCAAACGTTTGTGTAGCTTTAAAAATAGGTTGGATAAATACATGAGTGGATGTGGGTGGGTGTGAGTTAGACCTGATAGCTTGTGCACCAGGTCGGTTGCCGTGTTCCTCCCTAAGTCAATGTGACCTGACCTGACTAGGTTGGGTGCATTGGCTTAAGCCGGTAGGAGACTTGGACCTGCCTCGCATGGGCCAGTAGGCCTTCTGCAGTGTTCCTTCGTTCTTATGTTCTTATGTTCTTAAGGGTCCGATCATGGTAGCAATTACCACACAAGCATGGATCATGGCACCACACCCTCCAACTGCACCACACCCTCCACCTGCACCATACCCTTCACCTGCACCACACCCTCCACCTGCACCACACCCTCCACCCAAAAACCCCCACACCCTCCACCTGCACCACACCCTCCACCTGCACCACACCCTCCACCTGCACCACACCCTCCACCTGCACCACACCCTCCACCTGCACCACACCCTCCACCTGCACCACACCCTCCACCTGCACCACACCCTCCACCTGCACCCACCCTCGACCGCACCACACCCTCCACCTGCACCACACCCTCCACCAGCACCACACCCTCCCCCCTCACCACACCTCCACCTGCACCACACCCTCCACCTGCACCACACCCTCCACCTGCATCACACCCTCCACCTACACCCACACCCTCCACCTGCACCACACCCTCCACCTCACCACACCTCCACCTGCACCACACCCTCCAACTGCACCACACCCTTCACCTGCCCCAAACACCCTCCACCTACCCACACCCTCCACCTGCATCACACCCTCCACCTGAACCACACCCTCCACCTGCACCACACCCTCCACCTGCACCACACCCTCCACCTGCACCACACCCTCCACCTGCACCACACCCTCCACCTGCACCACACCCTCCACCTGCACCACACCCTCCACCTGCACCCACCCTCCCCCTGTACCACACCCTCACCTGCACCACACCCTCCACCTGAAACCACACCCTCCACCTGCACCACACCCTCCACCTGCACCACACCCTCCACCTGCACCAAAACCCTCCCCCTTTCACCACACCCCCACCAGCACCACACCCTCCACCTGCACCACACCCTCCACCAACACCACACCCTCCACCTGCACCACACCTCCACCTGCACCACACCCTCCACCTGCACCACACCCTCCACCTGCATCACACCCTCCACCTGAACCACACCCTCCACCTGCACCACACCCTCCCACCTGCACCACACCCTCCCCTGCACCACACCCTCCACCTGCACCACACCCTCCACCAGCACCACACCCACACCTGCACCACACCCTCCACCAACCCCACACCCTCCACCTGCACCACACCTCCACCTGCACCACCCCCTCCTCCCCTGCACCACACCCTCCACCTGCATCACACCCTCCACCTAAACCCACACCCTCCACCGCACCACACCCTCCACCTGCACCACACCCTCCACCTGCACCACACCCTCCAACTGCACCACACCCCTCCACCTGCACCATACCCTCCACCAGCACCACACCCCCCACCAGCACCACACCCTCCACCTACCTCACACCCTCCACCTGCACCACACCCTCCACCAGCACCACACCCCCACCTGCAACCACACCCTCCCCCTGCACCATACCCCTCCACCAGCACCACACCCTCCACCAGCACCACACCCTCCACCTGCACCACACCTCCACCTGCACCATACCCTCCACCAGCACCAAAACCCCACCAGCACCACACCCTCCACCTGCACCAAAACCCTCCACCTGCACCACACCCTCCACCAGCACCACACCCTCCACCTGCACCACCCCCCTCCACCTGCACCATACCCTCCACCAGCACCACACCCTCCACCAGCACCACACCCTCCACCTGCACCACACCCTCCACCTGCACCACACCCTCCACCACACCACACCCCTCCACCTGCACCACACCCCCACCTGCACCAAAACCCTCCACCTGCCCCCATACCCCCACCACACCCCCACCCTCCACCTGCACCAAAACCCTCCACCTGCACCATACCCTACACCAGCACCACACCCTCCACCAGCACCACACCCTCCACCTGCACCACACCCTCCACCAGCACCACACCCTCCACCAGCACCACACCCTCCACCAGCACCACACCCTCCACCAGCACCACACCCTCCACCAGCACCACACCCTCCACCAGCACCACACCCTCCACCAGCACCACACCCTCCACCAGCACCACACCCTCCACCAGCACCAAAACCCTCCCCGGCACCACACCCTCCACCAGCACCACACCCTCCACCAGCACCACACCCTCCACCAGCACCACACCTTCCACCTAAAGCTCCGACTACACCCATACGCAATCATAGTGTTGCAGTAGAGCTCTTGATTCCTTCTCTGTGTTCAATTCAGTTTCAGACGCCTCCACCAAGCAGTCATGCTCTCACCTGCATTTTATGACGCTACGTTTCCCTATAACTCTCTGGGTTCATGCTCACTAATGCATTGTTATATTCTATCTCTAGGGCCCCACTCACTTCTTTCCTTGTTTTACTGTTGGTTTAAGAGTAGTCATTAACAGCAGCAGCAATAACTGTAGCAGCAGCAGCAGAAATAACAACAGCTGCAGTCATATACGCAATAGAAGCTGTATCAGCAAGCGCAGCAGCAGCCACAACAGCAACATAAAAAGAACAATAATAATAGCAGCTGCCTTCGCAGCATCAACAAAAGCAGCAGCTCTAGGAAAAGTTTCAATATAAGAAGCAACAGCAGCACCAGCAATAACAGTAATATACACAGTCAGTGCAACAGCAAGAGCTACAGCAGCTCCAGCAATAACAACAACATGTACAGGCAACTGTAACAGCAAGAGCTCCAGCAGCTCCAGCAATAACAACAACATGCACAGGCAACTGTAACAGCAAGAGCTCCAGCAGCTCCAGCAATAACAACAACATACACAGGCAACTGTAACAGCAAGAGCAGCAGCAGCGACAGCAGTATCAACAGCAACACCATCAGCATCAACAACATCAATAGCAGTATCAGTAGGAGCCAGCAACTGAGAAGGGAAATGCCAGCATTAGAATCAGGTCATCTAGCAAGTGGCTGGCGCTCTCTCATATTAGTATTCCTGTGAGAGTATTTTTTTTATTTTTAGAATAGTAAATACATCAGTAACGTGCTGCTACTCTATTCTGTACGATAGTCACACAGTGGGAACAAAAGCTAGCTGTCATATCCCATGACAGAAGGTAATTTTCATTGTGCTGAAATCTCGCGGCCTGAGCATAGAAGCTTCAGTAGTGCAATAAGGATATCATGAAGTCTTCAATTAAAGGTTTAACAACTACAGGATCTTCAAAAAGTTTGGTTCCAGCAGAGTTGGAGCGTCTATAATTAGGGAATTACTTTCTCTCTGGATTCTTTATCCCATACAAATATAAAGCGAAGTTTTTTACGATACGAATCATACATAGAAGAGAAAAAGGAGGGGGGGGGGAAAAAGACTTTTTTTATCATAAAATGTGCTCACACACACACACACACACACACAGGACTCGCAGGAACCAAGGATCAGATGAGAATGGTTCTGGTAGGGAGGAGTGGATGGAGGAGCAGTGGAAAAGGATGGAACAAGAGTGGGAGAGAAAATTAGGAGAGCTTTCTGAAAAAATGGAGAAAGAGCTCTCTGTGAAATTGGAAAAGAGGTTGGAGAAGGAGACAAAGAATTGAGAGGCACAAGTCGAAACTGCAGTAGCCAAGATAAGGGTCCTAGAAGTTGAGATAAATAGGCTGAAGCGAGTTACAGGGGCAGTGACCAGAGAAGACAGCATATGAAGCTGTGAGGCCGAACAGGAAGGAAGGAATTATGAATTATGCTAAGGTCACATCAATCTGCCAAGGAGGACCAAGGAGTGAAAGGGAAGATCAGCTGGTTGCAGATGGAGAGGGTGATAGGTCGAATGCTGAGGCACAACAAGGCTATCAAGAGCCACTGGAAAAATCAAGGGAGAAACTGACCACATACAGGCAGGATCCAGAGTCACAGAGGGTGAGGCAATGGGAGGAAGAAAGGGCAAAATCAGTGTTTATCCATGGGCTTCAGGAGAGAGAGGAAAGGACACACACTGAAAGGCAGCAGGAAGAAAGAAAGGAGATTGAGAAAATCATCACGGAAATAGGTGAAGAGATGGACGAGATTGTAAATTTTCAGAGAATAGGGGGGGACTCGAAGGGGAGAAACCGACCAATCAAGCTGATTCTCAGGACGGAAACAGTGCGGGAAAAGGATCCTCCAAGAGAAACCACGATTGAAATACTCGGAAGAGTACAAGAGGGTGTTCCTAGACAGAGACAGAACAAAATCAGAACGACAGCAGCTGAGGGAGAGGACAAAAAAGCGAAAGGAGCTAGGAAAAGAGACAAGGAGGGAACCAGCAGAGGTCAGTCAGAGCAGAACAGAACAGCAAGGGCAAGCACACACACAACTACTCTCAGAACCATACAACCTATCACACCATCCTAACACACACTACAATCCATACCCACAGCCTCCACCCAACACCGAGCTATAGAATCCCACAGTATGCCACCAGATCTCCCACCCTCACAGGCCCCCCAAACCACAGTGTTGGAAAGGGAAACTGAAGGTATGGTACACAAACGCTGATGGAATAACAAATAAGTGGGAGGTTGGCATGAAAGAGTCAAAGAAGCATCACCGGACATCATAGCTCTCACAGAAACCAAGCTTACAGGTATGATAACAGATGCCATCTTTCCAACGGGATACCAAATCCTGAGGAAAGACAGAGGGAACAGGGGGGTGGAGGAGTGGCGTTGCTGATCAAAAATCGCTGGAATTTTGATGAGCTGGAGAGAGGAGACAGCGGAGAAGAAAGTGATTACATAGTGGGAACACTTCACTCTGGAGGTCCCAAGGTGGTAATAACAGTGATGTAAACCCAACCACAGAACAGCAGGAGGCCAAGGCAAGAGTACGACGAGAGCAATAGAGCGATGGTTGACACACTGGCTAGAGTGGCCAGAAGAGCTCATGCATGCAGGGCAAAGCTCCTGATCATGGGTGACTTTAACCACAAGGAGATCGATTGGGAGAACTTGGACCCACATGGGGGCCAAGATACATGGAGGCTAAGATGATGGAGGTGGTATGGAAAACTTCATATGCCAACACGTAGGGGACACTACAAGAGAGAGAGGAGAGGATGAACCAGCAAGGCTGGACTTAGTATTCACCTTGAGTAGTGCAGATATCGAGGCATCACATTGAAAGACCCTTGGGGCCAGTGACCATGTGGTTTTAAGCTTCGAATACACAGTAGAGCTACAAGTGGAGGGAGAAGCAGGAAGGCCAGGACGAATGAAGCCAAACTACAAGAAAGGGGACTACACAGGAATGAGGAACTACCTGAACGGGGTTCAGTGGGACAGAGAACTGGCAGGAAGCCAGTTAATGAGATGATGGAATATGTAGCAACAAAATGCAAGGAGGCTGAGGAGAGGTTTGTACCCAAGGGTAACAGGATTAATGAAAAAGCCAGGATGAGCCCATGGTTTACCCAAAGGTGCAGGGAGGCAAAAACCAGTGTGCTAGGGAATGGAAGAAATATAGAAGGCAAAGGACCCAGGAGAATAAGGAGAACAGTCGTAGAGCCAGAAACGAATATGCACAGATAAGAAGGGAGGCCCAAAGACAATATGAAAATGACATAGCAGCGAAAGCCAAATCTGACCCGAAACTGTTGTACAGCCACATCAGGAGGAAAACAACAGTCAAGGACCAGGTAATCAGGCTAAGGAAGGAAGGAGGAGAGACAACAAGAAATGACCATGAAGTATGTGAAGAACTCAACAAGAGATTCAAAGAAGTGTTCACAGAGGAGACAGAAGGGACTCCCAGAAAGACGGAGAGGTGGGGCACACCACCAAGTGCTGGACACAGTGCACACAACCGAGGAAGAAGTGAAGAGGCTTCTGAGTGAGCTAGATACCTCAAAGGCAATGGGGCCAGATAACATCTCCCCATGGGTATTGAGAGAGGGAGCAGAGGCGCTATGTGTACCCCTAACAACAATATTCAATACATCTATCGAAACAGGGAGATTGCCTGAGGCATGGAAGACAGCAAATGTAGTCCCAATCTTTAAAAAAGGAGACAGACATGAAGCATTAAACTACAGACCAGTGTCACTGACATGTATAGTATGCAAAATCATGGAGAAGATTATCAGGAGAAGAGTGGTGGAACACCTAGAAAGGAATGATCTCATCAACAGCAGCCAACATGGTTTCAGGGACGGGAAATCCTGCGTCACAAACCTACTGGAGTTCTATGACATGGTGACAGCAGTAAGACAAGAGAGAGAGGGGTGGGTGGATTGCATTTTCTTGGACTGCAAGAAGGCGTTTGACACAGTTCCACACAAGAGATTGGTGCAAAAACTGGAGGACCAAGCAGGGATAACAGGGAAGGCACTACAATGGATCAGGGAATACTTGTCAGGAAGACAGCAGCGAGTCATGGTACGTGGCGAGGTGTCAGAGTGGGCACCTGTGACCAGCGGGGTCCAGCAGGGGTCAGTCCTAGGACCAGTGCTGTTTCTGGTATTTGTGAACGACATGACGGAAGGAATAAACTCTGAGGTGTCCCTGTTTGCAGATGACGTGAAGTTGATGAGAAGAATTCACTCGATCGAAGACCAGGCAGAACTACAAAGGGATCTGGACAGGCTGCGACCTGGTCCAGCAATTGGCTCCTGGAGTTCAATCCCACCAAGTGCAAAGTCATGAAGATTGGGGAACGGCAAGAAGGCCGCAGACGGAGTACAGTCTAGGGGGTCAGAGACTACAAACCTCACTCAAGGAAAAAGATCTTGGGGTGAGTATAACACCAGGCACATCTCCTGAAGCGCACATCAACCAAATAACTGCTGCAGCATATGGGCGCCTAGCAAACTCAGAACAGCATTCCGTACATCTTAAAATAAGGAATCATTCAGGACCCTGTACACCGTGTATGTTAGGCCCATATTGGAGTATGCGGCACCAGTTTGGAACCCACACCTAGCCAAGCACGTGAAGAAACTAGAGAAAGTGCAAAGGTTTGCAACAAGACTAGTCCCAGAGCTAAGAGGAAATGTCCTACGAGGAGAGGTATAAGGGAAATCAACCTGACGACACTGGAGGACAGGAGAGATAGGGGGGACATGAAACGACATACAAAATACTGAGAGGAATTGACAAGGTGGACAAAGACAGGATGTTCCAGAGATTGGACACAGTAACAAGGGGACACAGTTGGACGCTGAAGACACAGATGAATCACAGGGATGTTAGGAAGTATTTCTTCAGCCACAGAGTAGTCAGTAAGTGGAATAGTTTGGGAAGCGATGTAGTGGAGGCAGGATCCATACATAGCTTTAAGCAGAGGTATGATAAAGCTCACGGCTCAGGGAGAGTGACCTAGTAGCGATCAGTGAAGAGGCGGGGCCAGGAGCTCGGACTCGACCCCCGCAACCTCAACTAGGTGAGTACAACTAGGTGAGTACACACACACACACAAAAAAAAAATGATGGAATACGTAAAAACATAATGCAAGGAGGCAGAGGAAAGGTTTGTTCCTAAGGGCAACAGAAAAAATGGGAAAAACAGAACGAGCCCCTGGTTTACGCGACGATGTAGGGAGGAAACAACTAAGTGCACTAGAGAATGAAAAAAGTACAGAAGGCGTAGAACAAAGGAAAATAAGGAGATTAGTCGAAGAGCCAGGAACGAGTATGCACAGGTAAGGAGGGAGGCCCAGCGACAGTATGAAAATAACATAGCATCGAAATCAAGTCTGACCCGAAACTGCTGTATAGCCACATCAGGAGGAAGACGACAGTCAAAGACCAGGTGATCAGGCTGAGGAAAGAAGGTGGGGAACTCACAAGAAACGATCACGAGGTATGTGAGGAGCTCAACATGAGATTTAAGGAAGTATTTACAGTAGAGACAGGAAGGGCTCTGGGAAGACAGCACAGAGGGGAACACCAACAGGGAATATACCACCAAGTGTTGGATGATATACAAACAACGGAGGAGGAGGTGCAGAAGCTGCTAAGTGACCTTGATATCTCAAAGGCGATGGGTCCGGACAACATCTCCCTGTGGGTCCTTAGAGAAGGAGCAGAGAAGCTGTGCATGCCACTAAGCACAATCTGCAATACATCCCTTGAAACTGGGCAACTACCTGAGGTATGGCAGACGGCAAATGTAGTTCCCATTTTTAAGAAAGGAGACAGAAACGAGGCACTAAACTACAGACCAGTGTCTCTGAGGTGTAGAGTATGCAAAGTCATGGAGAAGATTATCAGGAGGAGAGTGGTGGAGCACCTGGAATGAAGCAAGATTATAAACGACAACCAGCACAGATTCATGGAACGCAAATCCTGTGTCACAAACCCTCTGGAGTTTTATGATAAAGTAACAGAAGAGACGAGAGAGAGGGGTGGGTTGATTGCATCTTCTTGGACTGCAAGAAGGCCTTTGACACAGTTCCTCACAAGAGATTAGTACAGAAGCTAGAGGATTAGGCGCATGTAACAGGAAGGGCACTGCAATGGATCAGAGAATACCTGACGGGGAGGCAACAACGAGTCATGGTACGTGATGAGGTATCCCAGTGGGCACCTGTGACGAGCGAGGTCCCACAGGGTCGGTCCTAGGACCAGTGCTATTTTTGGTATATGTGAATGACATGATGGAATGGCTAGACTCAGAAGTGTCCCTGTTTGCAGATGATGTGAAGTTAATGAGGAGAATTAAATCAGGTGAGGATCAGGAGGACTTCAAAGAGACCTGGACAGACTAGACCCCTGGTCCAGCAACTGGCTTCTCGAATTTAACCCCGCCAAATGCAAAGTCATGAAGATCGGGGAAGGGCATAGAAGACCGCAGACGGAGTATAGGCTAGGTGGCCAAAGACTGCAAACCTCGCTCAAGGAGAAAGATCTTGGGGTGAGTATAACACCGAGCATGTCTCCGGAAACACACATCAACCAGATAACTGATGCAGCATATGGGCGCCTGGCAAACCTGAGAACAGCGTTCCGATACCTTAGTAAGGAATCGTTCAAGACACTGTACACCGTGTACGTCAGGCCCATACTGGAGTATGCAGCACCTATTTGGAACCCGCACTTGATCAAGCACGTTAAGAAATTAGAGAAAGTGCAAAGGTTTGGACAAGGTTAGTTCCAGCGCTAAGGGGAATGTCCTATGAAGAAAGGTTAAGGGAAATCGGCCTGACGACACTGGAGGACAGGAGGGTCAGGGGAGACATGATAACGACATATAAAATTACTGCGCGGAATAGACAAGGTGCTCAAAGACAGGATGTTCCAGGGAGGGGACACAGAAACAAGAGGTCACAATTGGAAGTTGAAGAGTCGATGAGTCAAAGGGATGTTAGAAAGTATTTCTTCAGTCATAGAGTTGTCAGGCAGTGGAATACCCTAGAAACTGACGTAGTGGAGGCGGGAATCATACATAGTTTTAAGACGAGGTTTGATAAAGCTCATGGAGCAGGGAGAGAGAGGACCCAGTAGCAACCAGTGAAGAGGCGGGCCAGGAGCTAATACTCGACCCCTGCAACCACAAATATGTGAGTACACACACACACAAACACACACACACACACACACACACACACACACACACACACACACACACACACACACACACACACACACACACACACACACCACACACACACACACACACAACATAATATATATATAATATATTATATATATATATATAATATTATATTATTATATATATTTATATATATATATATTTGTATCAATAACAACACTGCGACTACCTGAGGATTCGAACCCATGTCGTTTTGGCCCACCTCATGGTGAGCGAAAATCACACATGACGTTCTAACCCAAGGGACCACGCCATCCTACAAGAATGACGCACCCAGCAGAGCTAGGTGTTTTACCGTCATCCGAGGACATACGTTGGTATGGGTGCTTTTGATCTATTTTCAGGTTGTTCTTCAACTCTATATATCTTTGGTTGGGCCTCATTTAGATTATGCTGTACAGTTTTGGTCACCGTATTACAGAATGGATATAAATGCACTGGAAAACGTACACTGGAGGATGACTAATTTGATCCCATGTATCAGAAATCTTCCCTATGAGGATAGACTGAGGGCCCTAAATCAAGAAAGGCGTAGAATTAGGTGGGATATGATTGAGGTGTATAAATGGAAAACAGGAATTAATAAAAAGGATGTAAATGGCGTGCTAAAAATATCTAACATAGACAGGACTCGCAGCAATGGCTTTAAATTGGAAAAATTCAGATTCAGGAAGGATATAGGTAAGCACTAGTATGGTAACAGAGTTGTGGATGAGTGGAACAAACTCCCGAGTACCGTCATAGAAGCTAAGACGTTGTGTAGTTTTAAAATAGGGTAGATAAATGCATTAGTGGGTGTGGGTGGGTGTGAGTTGGACCTGACTAGCTTGTGCTAATAGGTCGGATGCAGTGCTCCTTCCTTAAGTGACGTGTCTGACCTCACTAGGTCAAGGCATTGGCTTAAACGGTGGGAAAATTGGACCTGCCTCGCATAGGCCAGAACGCCGGTTGCAGTGTTCCTTCTTTCTTATTTTCTTATGTTCTAACAGGAGCAAGAGGCTCGGTAGATTGCACAAAATACCTTCAGTGAAAAGCATTGGTGAAATGAGTACACTAGGAGACTTCTCAAAAAGTGTAAAGGAAGCAATATTTTTCAACACCCTCCTTTCGTACATAAGGGAAATTACTGTCAAACCACTAGCTGTCTTCAAGAAGGAATTGGATAGCTTCTTGAAATTAATTTTCAATTCGCCGGTTGTGATACCTAGGTTAGACTGTTAGTGACTAGCACTAAGATGCTGGTCTAGCAGCCTGTTAACCAGGAGACCTAGTTTGGGGCTTACCTCCCGAGGGGGCGGTAAGCCCCGCAATTGTCTTAAGGTAGCCTTCTTGCATAACCATTGAAAAGGGAGGCACTAACGTTGGAATTAATGCTTGAACATTTTGAAGTTTACCTGAGTGTGGCGCCTCACACAGTATCTCTATTATCGAGACGGAAACTCACACTATCATACATAGTATGACAAAAATCATGACTAACGCATTGGGTGCTGCATGGTGGGTTGTTTAACATACTATTGCATTACATCAATGGGGAGAGCAACATACTGGCAAACATGTTGTCCAGGTCACTTGTAAATGTGTAGCAACTTATTTCAAGGAATGTGTAATATGTGTTACACTTTATGTCAAGAAAATTATTCTGTATTAATTTAGCAGAGGTAGTTAGTGATAAATTTATAAACCAACAGTTACAATATTTTCTGTGATGTTATTTTACAAAAAGTGTGAGAGAAAGTTAAATTTAGATGTTGGTGGTAGGTTTAAACCTGAGCACCTGCTTCCTTGTTCCAAATTACTGATAAGAACATAAGAACATAAGAACGAAGGAACACTGCAGAAGGCCTACTGGCCCATGCGAGGCAGGTCCAAGTCCCTACCGGCTTAAGCCAATGCACCCAACCTAGTCAGGTCAGGTCACATTGACTTAAGGGAGGAACACGGCAACCGACCTGTTAGCACAAGCTATCAGGTCTAACTCACACCCACCCACATCTACTCATGTATTTATCCAACCTATTTTTAAAGCTACACAACGTTCTGGCCTCTATAACGGTACTTGGGAGTTTGTTCCACTCATCCACAACTCTATTACCAAACCAGTACTTTCCTATATCCCTCCTGAATCTGAATTTTTCCAACTTAAAACCATTGCTGCGAGTCCTGTCTAGGCTAGATATTTTCAGCACACTATTTACATCCCCTTTATTTATTCCTGTCTTCCACTTATAAACCTCAATCATATCCCCCTAATTCTACGTCTTTCTAGAGAGTGCAGTTTCAGGCCCTTAGTCTATCCTCATAGGGAAGGTTTCTGATACATGGGATCATCTTTGTCATCCTCCTTTGTACATTTTCCAGAGAATTTATATCCATTCTGTAATACGGTGACCAAAACTGCGCAGCATAATCTAAATGAGGCCTAACCAAGGATGTATAGAGTTGAAGAACAACCTGAGGACTCCTATTATTTATGCTTCTTGATATGAAGCCAAGGATTCTATTAGCTTTATTGCGAACACTTATGCACTGTTGTCTTGGTTTCAGATTACTGCTAACCAGAACTCCTAAATCTTTTTCGCAATCCGTAATATTAAGATCTACATTATTTAGTTTATATGTGGCATGGTTATTGTCCTGTCCAACATTTAGAACTTTGCATTTGTTTATATTAAACTGCATCTGCCACTTCTCCGACCACTGCATCAGTCTATTCAAATCTTCCTGGAGTGCTCGAATGTCCTCGTCAGAATGAATTCGACGGCCTATTTTGGTGTCATCGGCAAACTTGCCGATGTCGCTCTTTATGCCCTCATCTATGTCGTTTATGTAGATTGTGAACAGCAGGGGGCCCAACACTGACCCTGTGGAACACCGCTCGTGACGCTTCCCCACTCTGATTTCTCCCCATTTATGCAAACTCTCTGCTGCCTATTTGTCAACCATGCCTCTATCAGGAAAAAATTTCTCCTCCTATTCCATGTGCTTTAATTTTCCTCAATAGTCTCTGATGTGGGACCCTGTCAAAAGCCTTACTGAAGTCCATATACACAATATCATATTCGTTACCATGATCTACCTCCTCAAATACCTTAGTGAAAAAAGTTAATAAATTCGTAAGGCAGGAACGTCCCTTTGTAAAACCATGCTGAGATTCGTTGATTAATTTATGCTTTTCAAGGTGGCTACGAACTGCTCGGCAATTATTGATTCCATAAATTTTCCCACTATGGAGGTTAGGCTTATTGGTCTATAGTTCGAAGCTAAGGACCTGTCACCTGTTTTGAAAATAGGTATCACATTTGCCATTTTCCACTTATCTGGCACCATGCCAGTTTGTAGTGATATGTTGAAAAGATTAGCCAAAGGTGTGCTAAGCTCCTCTTTACATTCCTTTAGAACCCTTGCATACAGTTCATCAGGGCCTGGGGATTTGTTAGGTTTTAATTTATCTATTTGCCTAAGGACCATGTCACTTAATGAGGTATCTAGCGAGTGCAACTTTCTCTATAGCCACAGATACTTTTCTACCAGGAATTTCACAATTATATGAAAGTTAATTTGCGAGAATTCTTTCTTTTTGGCCACTCTTGAAATTTACTCAAAATTTCCACAACCAACACCCAGATCCGAACAGATAACATGAAGAATTGGATCATACAACACTTTTCACACAATAGCCTATTCCAGGCTGTCTAAAATTATAGCAGGAAGCAAATAAGCTTAACTGGGGTTTTGACAATTTATGCATTATGTTGTATTGAGATTGTATTGACTCTAATATGGTGGAAACCCGTCAACAATGGAAAGAGTACATGGCTCGCCTTCCAGGTCCTTGCCGCACATCAGCGCTTCTTGTTTAAATGGAAACACGTGAAATTAAAATCTGAAGATCATATATAAAAGATTTGTTCATTAAACAGTTGTTTACCAGACTGTGGGTCAGCCTCTCATCTCTTATTCATCAGCAGTTATGAAAGGCGACTTACATGATAATTGGTCTCGCCAAGTTTGGAGGACAGAGATAATTTAATTATCAACAGTTTTATTTTAGAATTTTAGATGTGTTATTCTTTTCTAATCCATAAAAATATAAACGGCTTAAATTTTTAGACATATTTTATATGGCATTATTATGTACCGTGGCCTTTTAACGCACTGTATGGTATGACAAATATGTTACATTACTCTTAGCCTGATGATACAGGGCTTACTAGGATTTCGATACTCTAACCCTTTCAAGGTTACCCGCAGTGTTTAGTTAGACTGAGGCATGACACTTGGGACAGAGTAGGGAGAATGTATGTCGTATGCAGCATTTATTTCAGTTTTCAGTTTTCCTGCAACCCTTCTTTCCCCTTTTGTAGGTTAAGCCATTGTTACCTTGTATAGTGCAAGCATTACTCAGTGCATAAATTGTTGCCTTTGATCATTGGCTCCTTTCACTATGTTTAAATTTTTATTTTAACTTATTATATTTAAAGCAACTATACATAATAATAATAATAATGATAATAATAATAATAATAATAATAATAATAATAATAATAGTAATAATAATAATAATAATTATTATTATTATTATTATTATTATTATTATTATTATATTCATGGGAACGCTAAGTCCGTATAGGTCATACAGCTCAGGAGTGATGAGGTTACCCATTACCCCATCCTCACCGTGGGTGAGAGTCCCACCTTAATGTGAGAGGCAGTGAATATTCAGCTCTGGAGACTAATGTACCTAATCCTGTGTTGGTCTTGTGAAGTCGCCCATGAGTTGTAGCCTCTCAAGTTCCTGTCTGGCGTGTTCGTTGTTGCCCTGATGAGCTGTTCATTATTTTCATTTATCATTTTAAATATTAATATGAATATAAATATTAATCTAGGAATAATAATCTATTTTGAGGGATTATGTGCTGTCATACATTTTTGTTTCAAAAATAAATTATGTATCTGAATTTCATTGGCATTTTGGTGTTTTTAATTGCATATCCCTAATTAATATATTTATTATGCCTTAAGCACTTGATGCTCTAACAATAATATTTAACGCATAAACGATTTAAAATATGCAAATGTTATGGAAATTTTCAAAGAAACAGGACTTGTCTCTTCAGCTAATGCAGTATTAACTTATCATCAATATTTCGTGTAAACATATGACCATTAGCTGGTAAACGAAAGAAAAATTTCTGGAAGACATTATCTAAGTAACTGGGAAACAACATGGATTTAAAAACAATAGATCCTGCCAAATCATTTTTTTACAAGTATTCAGTTATATACAAAAGCTCAGATGAAAAAAAATCCAAATAGATAGAAAGAACATATATTTCCAGAAGGTCTTTTACCGTGACGATTAGGTCATTCAAGCATTTCACCTGTACACTACCAATCATGAATTTTTTATTCAGTAAAGAATTCTAAAATAGCATAATCCACGGACAAGAAATTGAAAAAATACCGTATCCATAGATTAGCTGATGCAGCGGTCAGAGATACGGATGAAAAATTTCAACTTGAATAAAAGGAAAATAATTTGTTATATATTAATATGACATGTCTGGAAATTTTGAAACCTACTAATTCATTTTATATCTGCCAATGTCAAATAATAATATGACATGTCTGGAAATTTTGAAACCTACTACCTGAGACAACACAAGAGGATCCTAGTGAGGTATTGACTTTAAGATGGGTTGTGAACATCATAACTTTTATGATACAAACTTTATAAGACAAGAAACACATAATATGTTCTACTTTAGAAAATGGAAAATATGATTATTATTCAAATGTTTGAGATACTAGCAAGGCTGATAGACTAGAACCCAAAGAAAGGTACTTTGACGCCAGCCCTTTTTCCTTGAGTAGGCTCCGATTGTCTCCTATTCCCCAAATCACTGAATAACCTCTGCGGATTTAGCACTTCCCATATAAAATACATAAAATATAAATGAAACACAAAGAACTATTTGAAGTGCAAAGTGATTTAATAAGAAACAATGGTGACATTCCAAGGGATGCGGTTGTTTTCTCAACACCTCCACATAGATAACTTGACTCACTTGTGAACTCTATTCATACAGATGAATGTAAGAAGAATTTTATCAGGGTAAAATGATGCGTCATGATTTAAGCTAATACAATCACATTTTAGAGTAATAAAAGTATGGGAACATAAAATTACTAGGTTACCGAGAGGAGGAGTAATATAACACTAATAAGAATTATTATAATGATCTATTGCCACTATAAGAATCGGAAATACAACTCCAATTGAAAATAAGTTCTTACAGCGATAAGACCAATTACTGTCCTGCAGCTTTACAATACTATAAAAGTTCAAGGCAACAGGAGTAAAGATATCTTCGCAGTTCTATAACACTGGAAGAGACTGCCCACTGAAGATGTAATAGAAACTACAATACAGTACTTAAAAGCAGTTGAATAAGCTCCTAAAATATTACATTCAAGTAGACACAGTGCGGAGGCTGACTGGCCACTGGAA
Organism: Cherax quadricarinatus; assembly: GCF_026875155.1. Classification (NCBI taxonomy): domain Eukaryota; kingdom Metazoa; phylum Arthropoda; class Malacostraca; order Decapoda; family Parastacidae; genus Cherax; species Cherax quadricarinatus. The sequence goes on along the minus strand of NC_069399.1, from coordinate 127,117,317 downwards.
CCCTGACACTAGTTCTCGATCTACCCAAGATGCTCTTGATCCAAGGACTTGAAGGCATCCTCCCTTTCCTCGATCTATATGTGATTATCTCCCGTTCTCCATTCGCCGTATAATTTCTACAAGTTTAGCGCCCTCCTTCCTCTCAATAAAATAATGCTAATACCGACGATGAGTAGTTGACAATAGACCACCAAGTGTATAGCAGTTGTGGCAGTGACAAGTAAAACTAAATTATAGTTAATTCACTATCTCTGTCACTTTCTCTGTCTATCTGTCTGTCTCTCTCGTTGGCCATTATTTCACAGTCGCCAGACCACAGATAAGAGGAGTGCTGTTAGAGACAGACAGACATACCAGGCGACCCCCTTGTGCTATATCTGTAGTTACTCTCCCTCAGTACCCCTTCCCCTCTCCCTCCAGCCTAGTATTCCATCTTCCTCCCTTCCCCCTCTCTCTCCCTCCCACTTCTTCTCCCTCTATCTATAATCTCCCCTCTCACTCAAGTCCCCGTCCCCTTACTCACCCACCCACCCCATCTTCTGTGGACTCTGCCTCTCCTCTGGTCGTCTCTGCTGACCCCAGCTAGGCTAGTTGTGAGTCTCTTGACGCCACAAATCTTAACTGGGGGTCTTGACGCTTTAAATGTCCTCCCTTCCCGGGTGTCCTGGTATCATTCTCTTTCTCTTTTTATTCATCTCGAGTTCTAATATTATTATTTTTTCCCCTATGTCTGATACGATCTCTGACTATATGTTTCTCTCTCTCACACACAGCCTAGAAGGCATGGTCTAACACTTCCATGAGTGAAGATAATCCACAAGGTTACTCACCCCTTCAAGGCAGAAAAGTTGCAGTTTCACACACACACACACACACACACACACAAACACTCACACAGGCCGAGTTCTACAAACAAGTGCCTTTGACAACTAGTAACTACTACTACTACTACACACACACACACACACGGAGGCAACCGAGAGGTGAAGATCATATAGGAAGGAACAAAGGATTTGATAAGAAAAGACAATAACCTCCGGAAGGAAAGGAAAGGGAATTGGTGAAAGAAAGGAGGTCGCTGATACAACGGACAAATTTGCTACTTCTCATGAGGGCATTTTAGGTTATTTTAGCATGCTGAAACTGAATATGAAGTCAGAATTAAACCCATCACCTAAAATATCGGTAACACATGTGCTTCTATGTTACTTGTATAAATCTGAATACTCCTCTGAGGAAAGCTTTGCGGGCTGTTTGTTTACACGCATAAATACGAAAAATACGCATCATGTCTCCTTGCCAGGAAGAGTCTTCGAGCATCAGATGTGTTCTGGTTGTCTCTGTGTTCAGATAAATTTACAGGTTACTGTTCATTGTATATATTGCTTAAATGACATTTCATCTCTACATATACATATCGATATTTACATTCGATTTCTTTTCCTCTTTGATATGAAAGCTCTATTTCAGGTTAGCATGAGCAAACGAGGACGTTTGAGCAGTGCAGACAGCTTTTGCTAAGTATGTGAAAAGCAAAGACCATGTGATCAGCGAAGAAATATAAAAATTCTTGTCAAGATTGCATACTAGCACTACTTCAGTTACGAGATCAGGGTTAAACATGGGCTCCACACATATGTTGTACTATTGGTACCTCTCGACTGACTCAGTGGTTGAATGGGAAACAGGCATCAAAGTAATTCGCAGTCCCAGTGGTGTGGCGAGAACACAAGAATCACCTGAATTTCTGTAACTTCTGCGTGCTTAATGTGGTTGGCGTCTCGAGGAATAACAAGAACAAAATAACATACTCAGATTGTGAGTCAGCAGTAAAACTTGTCCCACATAGCGAGGATATTCCTATACCTGTTCCACCTGTTGCTTTTGATACCGAACGTGATAGTATAGAAGAAACTGATAACAGTGATCTTTATGAACCACCAGACTCTTGAGATTTGAAACAACTTCATCTAATCATTCTGCAGGAGTTTTTCTGCACTGATGTGAAGAATCTTATGAAGGAACTGGGCCATAAACCACATTCTGATGAATGGAGACTATTCATCGATTCCAGCAAGGTCATTTTGAAAGCTGTGCTGCTTCACAGTGGCAGTGTAAAACCATCTGTGTTAGTGGCTCATGCTGTGGGCTTAAATGAAACATACGAGTCTACAGAAATTATATTCAAACTAACAAAACATGTTGGGAACTAAAAGTGACAGAGTTAATACTTGGTATCCAACTTAGTTACACAAAACGCATATACTTCTTTTGTTTGTGGAATAATCGTGACGATACTGGCTACTTCAAGATCAAAGCATGACCAGACAAAAAAAAAAAAAGACCCTATTCCAGGAAAATTCAACCTACAACATATACCACTGGTACATCCTCAAAAGATATTTCTTCCACCACTGTATATAAAGTTGGGCTTAATGAAAAAACTTTCCTAAATTCTATGGATGGTGAAGGTGCAGGGTTTCTTTACCTTAAAGAAAAATTAGGAGTTTTAACTGACTTAAAACTAAAGGTCGGAATATTTGTTGGGCCACAAATACGTGAACTGTTATCAGAAGCGACCCCACAGGAGATGACTGCATGGGAAATTTTCAGGAAAGTTGTCGAGAGCTTTCTAGGAAAGCATAGAGCAATTATGCCGGGTAAGTGCATAACATGACAAAAGCCTTTAGATCTCTGGGCTTTCGTGTCCCTGAAAATGCACCTCCTTATTCTCACCTGGACATCTTTCCATCCAATCTTGGCTCTGTTAGGGATGAGCACGGCGAAAAGATTCATCAGGATATCAACACAATGGAGGTACGCGCTGGGGGGGGGGTTCCCATGATGATGGGGGACAACTGTTGGTTTCTTCAGAGAGACAACACTGATAATCATAACTGTAAAGCTAAATCCTCGACATTTCTAATTGTTTTCCACTTCCAGTGAGAGTATGTTGTTTGATGTCCTTGAAACACTCCTTAGTAGTTACTTGATATTAGAGAATAAATTTTTAATGACTCATTAAATTACCTGCGCTGGAAATTTTGGGGAAATAATTAGAAATTAAACACTTCTTGAAATTATTGTTTTCTAGTAACTAAAAACCCTGACGTGTTAGCTTAATTTCGACTTCAAATTTAAAATCAGCTGTTCATGTTACATAAAAACACTTACATTTATCTCAGTAGCAGACTGAACAAATTTGTTTTTTTCTCCGGTGTTATCTATAGCCCTCAAAAGGCTTAAGGGAGGTCAAGTGATGAGATATGGACAACAGACGAAAGGGAGACTCGATATATCATTGTTCAGATATGTGTTTAGGCTGAGGTGTGCAAGGTGGCAAATTTTCAGAAAATTCGAAAGTACGCCAGTGACAAAACACGGCGAGACCAACTGACCCTTGCAACAGAAATGGCATGAAACAGAAACCACTGTTGAGTAGAACGCAGAGACATTATAGCCTATACCTCGATTAGGCCAGGACAGTACAAGAGAACGAACAACTGAGAGGGAGAATAAGACGTTTAATACAGAAAGGAGAACCAGAGATTTGAACTACAATTGCGGATGCTCAGTATCCAGGGGAACACTACTTTCAGCCCTGCTATGTGGAAAATCAGCATCACTCCCCACTCAAATACGATAACTCAAAACATATCTTACTCTATCACAAGTCCTCCCCACCTAAACCCCCATTCCTGACCCCCTACCAGTGCAGGGCCCTCTCTCACAACCTCCTCCCTTCCCAACCCCGAAGCCCACTTCCCTCTGCTCCCCGCCCTTCCTCAACTGCATCCATGGTCTCGCCCAGTTCTATTGCAAGAACCATCCCTACAACCAACCCTCACTCTTATCCCCAACCTCTACTTCCCTCTGTACCCCCACCTACTTCCTTATCCATGTTGACAGATGTACAAGAACCTGAACAGGAGCACAGAAAATAGCGGACGATAATAGAAAGGAAACTGAAAATGTAGACTACAAGCCCAGTTGGAATATGAAACAAGAGTAACGAATGGAAAGGGCAGATTGTGAAGACATACCAGATATCATAGCACTACGAAAACAAAACCCACAAAAATGATAAAAGACGCAATCTTCTCAGCAGGCTATCAGATAATGAAAAAGGACAGAGGAGGTGGAGGAGTAACATTGCTTATCAGAAACTAATGGATTTTTGAGATGAGAGGAATAAAACGAGAAGGATCAAGAGACTACATAGTATAGACATTCAGAACTGGTGGACTGAAAGTGGTGATAGCAGTGGTCTACAGCCTAACGCTAAACAGCAGGGAATCGAGAGAGGAATATGACGACAAGTACGGAGTAATGGTGGACAAAATAGCAGAAGAGGGTAAAAGAGTTCACACAGGCAATGCAGATCTGTTGATCATGGAAGACTTCAAAGACTAGGACATACCGAAAGAACCTGGGGCTTCATGGAGGGTGTGCCAAAAGCGTAGAGGGCTAAGTTGTTGAGAGAGAGAGAGAGGGGAGGAGGAGGTGATGAACAAGTAATTCTGGACCTAGTATTCACCCTAAGTACCTCTGATGTAGGTGTACAATAAATATAAGAGGTTCCTAAGTGCTAGCGACCATGCAGAACTAAGGTTTGAATACTTCCTGGAAGTAAACTTGGAAAGAAACACAGAGCTGGAAGGAAGGAAACCATAACTTCAAAGGAAGAGGCAATTCTTTAATGGACTACAGTTTGAAAGGGAGATAGATGGAAAGACACCAGCCAAAATGACGGAGGATGTAGAAAATATCAGGTGGCAAAGGAGGAATTCATACCCAGAATCAGAAACACAGGTAAGAATAGAGTACACCACTGCATACCAAGAGTGTTCAAAGCTAAAATTACAAGTACAAAGTGCATGGAAGAAATATAGAAAGCAATAAATTCCGAAGAATAAGGACATAAACAGAAGAGCCAGAAACAAATACACACAGATAAGCGGAGAGGCTAAACGACAATTTGAAAATTACACAAGTTCGAAAGCCAAAGCATAGTGTAGTGAAGTTATTACGTTACGAAAATAAATGCAGGCGCCTAGGGGTAAAATCCTGTCTAGGAGCATTTAAAATATTAATATAAAATATATACCAACCTAAGGCCAGCTTGTTCCTTCACAAAAAATATTAAATAAATGGTCAATATACTGTATTTATATTAACTAACAGGAGGCGCACAAAAATTTACACACACACACACACACACACACACACACACACACACACACACACACACACACACACACACACACACACACACACACACAACACACACACACACACACACACATATATATATATATATATATATATATATAATATATATATATATATATAAATATATATATATATTATTACATAATATGGCACCGAAGATTTAAGAGATACATTGTTAATATAAAGGTGGCATATACGGTACATGTTGTTACGTGTGTATCACCGATTATAAGGCGAAAATCTCATCCAGCTCCTCAGAGCTGGGGCGTGTGCCCAAAATGCAGCATGCATTACCCCTTTGAACAGCCGCACTGAGCCGCTGGAACAGAAAACTAGCTGCCCTGGGATCCCTAGTTACCCTGATGAGTCTTTTTCCCAGCTCCTTAAGGAAATTAGATGCACTCTTTCCCCATGAGCCAAGGGTCTCTGAGCCTATGGGAACAAACATATAATGATGGGCAAGTTCTCCATATTTTCTAGACTTTTGGGACTCCCTGAAGCTGGCAGCTGCCCCTCCTTCCTCCCTGGTGTATTGGAGATAGGTATCAGCCAAGGTAGATGCACATGTATAGTCCCACACCACCTGCTTCCCATCTGTCCAGGCTTGAAGGGTGATACCATCTGGACGCTTCTGGCTGCCATCAGATCTGCATAGTTGGGGTGGCTCCCTTACTGCTGGGCATCCAGCTGTTGTGAGGCTCCTCTTGATAATGTTATTAACCTCCTCATGTCTTGCAATCTTTCCCTCGGATTTACGGCACACAAGACCATGGTACCCGAATCGGTCTGCTGCTTCACTGCCACAAATACACCTGTGTTCGGCGAGAATAGGGGCGGCAAGTCGAAGGGCAACACCGATGCGGATGGTCTGTGGGTCGAGGCGTGTGCCAAGGGTGGAGTTGGGAACAGCCAACAGAAAGTCCCCAGCATGAGGGGCTCTCACTGCCAGGAGGCAGGCTCTATCCTTCCCTGACACACTCTGAAGCATCGTTGAGGCTATATTTTCCACTATTGGACCATCCCAGTGCGATTGTTTGTAGTTATATTATATATTTATATATAGTTATATTATATATGTATATAATATATATATATATATAATATATATATATATATATATATATATATATATATATATATATATATATATATATATATATATATATATATATATATATATATATATATATATATATATATATATATTCAAACATGTATAGCCCCAAAACCAGAGGTGTCTGTAAGAACACAGTTCTTACAGACACCTCTGAGAGAAGATATGGGTTCTTTTCTTCAATTCTCTAGCAGTTATTTTTTGTGTACTCTCAAACTGCTTCTTTAACACAGTTAAGGTACGAACAGATGTCTTCTTTGAGGGGCCAGGCTGAGGTTTGGCAGACGGTAACTTGACACCGCCACCAGCCTTGAAACACTGCACCCAGTTCCTCACTGAACGCTCACACACACCAACATTCTCCACTATTTCCTTCGTCTGGTGCCCAGCTTTGTGAAGCTCTATGATTTGAGCTATAATTTCAGGTGTTAAGGACTTCCTTTTAGCCATAGTCAACCATGCATAGCCCCAAAACCAAAGGGAACACTGGACTAAAGATGGGGTGGATGAAAGACAAAAGTGCAGCATTTCCTCTCACCACGGCAGCCACGTGAGCACTGAGGAATCACTGCGGAGTGTGGCTGCAGGCCGTAACGTCGTGCTAACGGCTGCTACCCGGCATAATGCACTGACGAAAAAAGACCTCCCCCCTGTATGGTAGGCCTTTGATTTTCGCTATGGCATTATGCCAGGGCTCTCACTCGGCATAATGCCATGACTAGCACTCACGTGCTCACGTGGCTGCCGTGGTGAGAGGAAATGCTGCACTTTTGTCTCTCATCCACCCCATCTTTAGTCCAGTGTTCCCTTTGGTTTTGGGGCTATACATGTTTGACTATGGTTAAAAGGAAGTCCTTAACACCTGAAACTATAGCTCAAATCATAGAGCTTCACAAAGCTGGGCACCAGACGAAGAAAATAGTGGAGAATGTTGGTGTGTGTGAGCGTTCAGTGAGGAACTGGGTGCAGTGTTTCAAGGCTGGTGGCGGTGTCAAGTTACCGTCTGCCAAACCTCAGCCTGGCCCCTCGAAGAAGACATCTGTTCGTACCTTAACTGTGTTAAAGAAGCAGTTTGAGAGTACACAAAAAATAACTGATAGAGAATTGAAGAAAAGAACCCATATCTTCTCTCAGAGGTGTCTGTAAGAACTGTTAACAGACGTGTGTCAGAACTGGGCTACAGTAGTCACCATCAGGTTAAGAAACTGATCCTCTGCAAGCCACAGAAGAAACGTAGGCTGGATTATGCAAAGAAATATCTTCACTGGAATCCTCAACAGTGGTCTGAAGTATTTTGGAGTGATGAAGCAACCTTCATCGTCACCTGTAGCCGTGTTGGACATGTGTATCGATGACCTGCTAGACCCACGCTACACCTGTGGGATCACCAAACACCCTGACTTGCTCATGGTTTGGGGGTGTTTCAGTGCTCAGAGTGTTGGTGAACTCATTGTGCTTCTCAGAAACCAGTATATGAACCAGTATAATTACCTGGAGTTATTGTGTGACAGTTTACCTGAGGCATTTGACAAGTGTTGGGGCTACGGTTTTTATTTTTATGCAGGACGGTGCTGCACCAAAAACTATTATACAGTGCTGAGGAAGGGTTATTGAGATAATTTGGACATGTAGAGATGGAACGAAATAGAATGACTTTGAGAGTACATGAATCTGTAGTGGAGGGAAGGGGGGGGGGGAGGGTTGGGGTCGGTCTAGGAAAGGTTTGAGAAAAGGGGTTAAGGAGGTTTTGTGTGCGAGGGGCTTGGACTTCCAGCAACCGTGCATGGGCGTGTTAGATAGGAGCAAATGGAGACAAATGGTTTTTAGCACTTGTGCAGTTGGAGTGTAAGCAAGGTAACATGAAGGGATTCAGGGAAACTAGCAGGCTGTACTTAATTCCTGGAGATGGGAAGTACAGTGTCTGCACTCTGAAGGAGGGGTGTTAATGTTGCAGTTTTATAACTGTAGTATAAGCATGCCTCTGGCAAGACAGTGATGGAGTAAATGATAATGAAAGTTTTCTTTTTCGGGCCACCCTGCCTTGGTGGGAAACGGCCGATGTATTAATATAAATAAATATATAATTATCAACCTTAATTATACAACATACAACCTGCACTTACATATTAAATTATAACTCAGTACCACACTGCTACTAGTGGTTAAAAAATAATCATAAACAGGGAGGCTCCATGACACCCCACTTCCTTCTACCGGCCTCTTAGCCTGCAGGCAACACAGTTGCCTGTACTCTTCACTACAGGCCCTCCACATACTAGGGCCTTACAATAAACATCATGAGGTTATACACAAAACCAATAAAGCTATAACATAAAACTTACTCCCCAAAACACCATCCCCCTAATCAAACAAACACCAACTTTCTCCAGCCACGGCTATCCTGGTACTGCCACATACACAACTCTCCTTCTCCTGTCCTATCCTGGTTACTCTTCAGGACTGTTATGCATCTGGTTTCAGAACAAAACCAGTAAACTGACGTTATTAATGGAGCATTTTTTTATACACATATTTTCGCAAATAAATAAAAAAAAAGACACAATACCGTGACTGGAACAATACACAAATAACCCGCAGACGACGTTTCGGTCCGACTTAGACCCCTAGCTCACCTGCATGTGTTGTCTTTGTGGCGGTATGTTGATACAAAAAGCGACGTTCCCCAATAAACACTCACCTAGAGCGAGTTCGAATTTATATAGATTTTGCTTAATACTGGGATCGAAGAGGAGGTAGTATGTGCTATAACCACTGAAATCTTCAGTAAAGTATACAACAGCCTGAACACTGATGGCTGGACACCATGAACTCTACTGCAAAAACAAATCATCGTTAACTCAATCCCTCCCTTCATTTTACACACACACACACACACACACACACACACACACACACACACACACACACACACACAACACAACACACACACACACACACACACACACACACCCACAAACACGCACACACACACACACACACACACACACACACACACACACATACACACACACACACACACACACACACACACACACACACACACACACACACACACACACACACACACACACTACTGAGTTCTATGACAGGGTGACAACAGTAAGACAAGAGAGAGAGGGGTGGGTAGATTGCACTTTCTTGGACTGTAAGAAGGCGTTTGACACAGTTCCACACAAGAGATTACTGCAAAAGCTGGAGGACCAGGCAGGGATATCAGGGAAGGTACTACAATGGATCAGGGAAGGCAACAGCGAGTCATGGTACGTGGGGAGGTGTCATAGTGGGCGCCTGTGACGAGCGGGGTTCCACATGGGTAAGTCCTAGGACCGGTGCTGTTTCTGGTATTTGTGAATGACATGACGGAAGGAATAGACTTCGAAGTGCCCGTGTTTGCAGATGATGTGAAGTTGATGAGAAGAATCCAATCTGACGAGGACCAGGCAGAACTACATTGAGATCTGGACAGGCTGTAGACCTGGCCCAGCAACTGGCTCCTTGAGTTCAACCCCACCAAGTGCAAAGTCATGAAGATTGGGGAAGAGCAAAGAAGACCGCAGATGGAGTACATTCTAGGGAGGCCAGAGACTACAAACCTCACTCAAGGAAAAAGATCTTGGGGTAAGTATAACACCAGGCACATCTCCTGTGGAGCACATCAACCAAATAACTGCTGCAGCATATGGGCGCCTAGCAAACCTAAAGACAGTATTCCGAGATCTTAATAAGGAATCGTTCAGGACCCTGTACACCGTGTACGTTAGGCCCATATTGGAGTATGCAGTACCAACTTGGAACCCACACCTAGCGAAACACTTAAGGAAACTAGAGAAAGTCCAAAGGTTTGCAACAAGACTATTCCCGGAGTTATGGGGCATGTCCTACGAGGAGAAGTTAAGGGAAATCGGCCTGACAACACTGGAAGACGGGAGAGATAGGGGGGATATGATAATGACATAAAATACTGAGTGGAATCGGCAAGGTGGACAGAGACAGAATGTTCTAGAGATGGGACACAACAACAAAAGGTCACAGTTGGAAGTTGAAGACTCAGATGAATCACGTTTCGGTCTTGGGACCTTGATCACTTCTAACATGAAGAGGTTGAAAGACATTATATATAGGCGGAGAATGAGGTGTGTGTTACATATATCCTAGTGTTTGCTTACGTGTTCTTCTAAACCAACTTGTCGGTATTAATTACGAAGGTTTATACCACGACTGCTTTCCTATAATGGTGGAGACAGCCTCTACACTCTACATAGTTTTAAAAATTTGTATAAAGGGTTTACAAGTCTAGGAGGGCTAGAAGTCGGGTTTTATTTTTTATTTATTAGGTTCAAAATCTATCGGCTTCACTAGAGCCAGTATGGCTGCAAATCGCTTATCCATCACCACACAAGGAAACTAATAATCAATATAAATTAAGCTCAACCACTGTGAAAAAAATAGCAAAATTCTAAGCGCTTTCCTGACTTTTAACATTATCAATGTGAGAAGTCACGAAAGCGCTTGGAATTTCGCTATTTTCACAACAAACCTCAAAATGTATATATACTAAGACAAATCTCTCTTTGTATACACACTACTACATACACATTAAGAAAGGTGATCTCTTCAGAACATAAACACAAGATTGCCAGGAGGTGAGACCCAAGCCCAGCAAACACAAAACTCTTAAAAACATCTTGATAAGTACACACAAACACACAAGTACAAAGAAAATAATTCTTTTATAACCAAGGCTAATGGAAGGTTAAGTTTGGAAAATATGCTTTTAATAGCCCTTTAAATTTTTTTGTCTCATGTGCAACAAGCATGTATGTTTGTACACTCAGTGGTAATTACGGAACGCACTGAGCACCCCACTTGTTTTTCCTTGTTCATCCACACATAAAAAATGGTAAAGAATCCCGTTTTCTTTTTGCTACACATTGTTTTCTAATTTAGTCGTTCAGTGCTGGTTTAATCCGACTGCTTTATTTACGTATTAAATTTGTTGCTTTTTATCAACTTCTCTGCGTTGGCAACACTAAATGTTGAAGACCACACACACACACACACACAACACACACACAAACACACACACACACACACACACACACAACACACACACACCACACACACACACACACACACACACACACACACACACACACACACAAACACACGACATGTGCCTAGGACAAAATGGTCCTATATATATATATATATATATATATATATATATATATATATATATATATATATATATATATATATATATTTTTATATATATATACATATTATATTATATATATATTATTTTTTATTATCACACTGGCCGATTCCCACCAAGGCAGGGTGGCCCGAAAAAGAAAAACTTTCACCATCATTCACTCCATCACTGTCTTGCCAGAAGGGTGCTTTACACTACAGTTTTTAAACTGCAACATTAACACCCCTCCTCAAGTCCGGTCTGCCGGTTTCCCTGAACCCCTTCATAAATGTTACTTTGCTCACACTCCAACAGCACGTCAAGTATTAAAAACCATTTGTCTCCATTCACTCCCATCAAACACGCTCACGCATGCCTGCTGGAAGTCCAAGCCCCTCGCACACAAAACCTCCTTTACCCCCTCTCTCCAACCTTTCCTAGGCCGACCCCTACCCCGCCTTCCTTCCACTACAGACTGATACACTCTTGAAGTCATTCTGTTTCGCTCCATTCTCTCTACATGTCCGAACCACCTCAACAACCCTTCCTCAGCCCTCTGGACAACAGTTTTTGGTAATCCCGCACCTCCTCCTAACTTCCAAACTACGAATTCTCTGCATTATATTCACACCACACATTGCCCTCAGACATGACATCTCCACTGCCTCCAGCCTTCTTCTCGCTGGCAACATTCATCACCCATGCTTCACACCCATATAAGAGTGTTGGTTAAAACTATACTCTCATACATTCCCTCTTTGCCTCCAAGGACAAAGTTCTTTGTCTCCACAGACTCCTAAGTGCACCACTCACTCTTCTCCCCTCATCAATTCTATGATTCACCTCATCTTTCATAGACCATCCGCTGACACGTCCACTCCCAAATATCTGAATACATTCACCTCCTCCATACTCTCTCCCTCCAATCTGATATTCAATCTTTCATCACCTAATCTTTTTGTTATCCTCATAACCTTACTCTTTCCTGTATTCACCTTTAATTTTCTTCTTTTGCACACCCTACCAAATTCATCCACCAATCTCTGCAACTTCTCTTCAGAATCTCCCAAGAGCACAGTGTCATCAGCAAAGAGCAGCTGTGACAACTCCCACTTTGTGTGTGATTCTTTATCTTTTAACTCCACGCCTCTTGCCAAGACCCTCGCATTTACTTCTTCTACAACCCCATCTATAAATATATTAAACAACCACGGTGACATCACACATCCTTGTCTAAGGCCTACTTTTACTGGGAAATAATTTCCCTCTTTCCTACATTCTCTAACTTGAGCCTCACTATCCTCGTAAAAACTCTTCACTGCTTTCAGTAACCTACCTCCTACACCATACACTTGCAACATCTGCCACATTGCCCCCCTATCCCCCCTGTCATATGCCTTTTCCAAATCCATAAATGCCACAAAGACTCTTTAGCCTTATCTAAATACTGTTCACTTATATGTTTCACTGTAAACACCTGGTCCACACACCCCTACCTTTCCTAAAGCCTCCTTGTTCATCTGCTATCTATTCTCCGTCTTACTCTTAATTCTTTCAATAATAACTCTACCATACACTTTACCAGGTATACTCAGCAGACTTATCCCCCTATAATTTTTGCACTCTCTTTTATCCCCTTTGCCTTTATACAAAGGAACTATGCATGCTCTCTGCCAATCTCTAGGTACCTTACCATCTTCCATACATTTATTAAATAATTGCACCAACCACTCCAAAACTATATCCCCACCTGATTTTAACATTTTTATCTTTATCCCATCAATCCCGGCTGCCTTACCCCCTTTCATTTTACCTACTGCCTCACGAACTTCCTCCACACTCACAACTGGCTCTTCCTCACTCCTACAAGATGTTATTCCTCCTTGTCCTATACACGAAATCACAGCTTCCCTATCTTCATCAACATTTAACAATTCCTCAAAATATTCCCTCCATCTTCCCAATACCTCTAACTCTCCATTTAATAACTCGCCTCTCCTATTTTTAACTGACAAATCCATTTGTTCTCTAGGCTTTCTTAACTTGTTAATCTCACTCAAAACTTTTTCTTATTTTCAACAAAATTTGCTGATAACATCTCACCCACTCTCTCATTTGCTCTCTTTTTACATTGCTTCACCATTCTCTTAACCTCTCTCTTTTTCTCCATATACTCTTCCCTCCTTGCATCACTTCTACTTTGTAAAAACTTCTCATATGCTAACTTTTTCTCCCTTACTACTCTCTTTACATCATCATTCCACCAATCGCTCCTCTTCCCTCCCGCACCCACTTTCCTGTAACCACAAACTTCTGCTGAACACTCTAACACTACATTTTTAAACCTACCCTATACCTCTTCGACCCCATTGCCTATGCTCTCATTAGCCCATCTATCATCCAATAGCTGTTTATATCTTACCCTAACTGCCTCCTCTTTTAGTTTATAAAACTTCACCTCTCTCTTCCTGATGCTTCTATTCTCCTTGTATCCATCTACCTTTTACTCTCAGTGTAGCTACAACTAGAAAGTGATCTGATATATCTGTGGCCCTCTATAAACATGTACATCCTGAAGTCTATCACAGTCTTTTATCTACCAAACATAATCCAACAAACTACTGTCATTTCTCCCTACATCATATCTTGTATACTTATTTATCCTCTTTTTCTTAAAATATGTATTACCTATAACTAAACCCCTTTCTATACAAAGTTCAATCAAAGGGCTCCCATTATCATTTACACCTGGCACCCCAAACTTACCTACCACACCCTCTCTAAAAGTTTCTCCTACTTTAGCAGTCATGTCCCCTACCACAATTACTCTCTCACTTGGTTCAAAGGCTCCTATACATTCACTTAACATCTCCCAAAATCTCTCTCTCTCCTCTGCATTCCTCTCTTCTCCAGGTGCATACACGCTTATTATAACCCACTTCTCGCATCCAACCTTTACTTTAATCCACATAATTCTTGAATTTACACATTCATATTCTCTTTTCTCCTTCCATAACTGATCATTCAACATTACTGCTACCCCTTCCTTTGCTCTAACTCTCTCAGATACTCCAGATTTAATCCCATTTATTTCCCCCCACTGAAACTCTCCCTACCCCCTTCAGCTTTGTTTCGCTTAGGGCCAAGACATCCAACTTCTTTTCATTCATAACATCAGCAATCATCTGTTTTTGTCATCCGCACTACATCCACGCACATTTAAGCATCCAGTTTTATAAAGTTTTTCTTCTTCTCTTTTTTAGTAAATGTCTACAGGAGAAGGGGTTACTAGCCCATTGCTCCCAGCAATGGGCTAGTAACCGGCAAAACAACCACTCTGAAAGAATAGAGAAATTCCAAGCGCTTTCGTGACTACTCACGAATTTCTCTATTCTTTCGAGTGGTTGTTTTGCATATTCTGAAATCACCTGTTTACTGTGATCTTATTGAATTTATATATATTATATATATATATATATATATATATATATATATATATATATATATATATATATATATATATATATATATATATATATATATATTATATATATATATATATATATATATATATAATATATATATATATAATATATACACCCCCGGGCACCAAGCTCGTTTTGAAAGTTATTTCATCGAATCCTACCACATGCAGTGGGCAATTTCGCCTTTTTGCGAATTGTTAAGCATTTCAAATCTCTTTCGTTGTCCACTGCATGTGGCAGGATTCGATGAAATAACTTTCAAAACGAGCTTGGTGCCCGGGGTATGGGGTAACATCGTCTGGTTCCGGCTGGACGCCTATACTTATCTTGGGTCTAGCTCAGTGGTAAAGTACTGATACAGAGTTTATAGATTCGGGTCCTGATGTGGACGTAGAGACAATG
The DNA here is from genome assembly GCF_026875155.1 of Cherax quadricarinatus. Classification (NCBI taxonomy): domain Eukaryota; kingdom Metazoa; phylum Arthropoda; class Malacostraca; order Decapoda; family Parastacidae; genus Cherax; species Cherax quadricarinatus. The sequence continues at coordinate 127,101,869 of NC_069399.1, read as the reverse complement.
TTTATGTATGTATATGTCGATAGACACTTGGCGTGCCTTTGGTAGTGGTTTTCTTGTTTGTAATTGCAACTTTTCTGCCTTGAAAAGGTGAATTACCTGTGGATTATCTATTGTCTATGGTATGGTCTCAGACCAGGCCTCGTGTGTGTGTGTGTGTGTACTCAACTAGTTGAGGTTGCAGGGGTCGTGTGTGTGTGTACTCACCTAGTTGTACTCACCTAGTTGAGGTTGCGGGGGTCGAGTCCGAGCTCCTGGCCCCGCCTCTTCACTGATCGCTACTAGGTCACTCTCCCTGAGCCGTGAGCTTTATCATACCTCTGCTTAAAGCTATGTATGGATCCTGCCTCCACTACATCGCTTCCCAAACTATTCCACTTACTGACTACTCTGTGGCTGAAGAAATACTTCCTAACATCCCTGTGATTCATCTGTGTCTTCAGCTTCCAACTGTGTCCCCTTGTTACTGTGTCCAATCTCTGGAACATCCTGTCTTTGTCCACCTTGTCAATTCCTCTCAGTATTTTGTATGTCGTTATCATGTCCCCCCTATCTCTCCTGTCCTCCAGTGTCGTCAGGTGTGTGTGTGTGTGTGTGTGTGTGTGTGTGTGTGTGTGTGTGTGTGTGTGTGTGTGTGTATGTGTGTGTTTTGTGTGTCTGTGTCTGTTTTGTGTGTGTGTCTGTTTTGTGTGTGTCTGTTTTGTGTGTGTGTGTGTGTGTGTGTGTGTGTGTGTGTGTGTGTGCTCACCTATTTATATTCACCTATTTGTGGTTGCAGGGGTCGAGACACAGCTCATAGCCCCGCCTTTTCACTGACCGCTACTAGGTCCTCTCTCTCCCTGCTCGATGAGCTTTATCGTATCTCTTCTGAAAGCTATGTATGGATCCCACCTCCAATACATCACTCTGCAGATTGTTCCACTTCCTGACGACTCTGTGACTGAAGAAAAATTCCTAACATCCCTGTGACTCATTTGATTCTTCAACTTCCAGCTGTGACCCTTGGTTGCTGTGTCCCATCTCTGAAAATTCTGTCCATATCCTCCTTTTCAATTCCTCTCACTATTTTATATGTCGTTATCATTTTCCCCTCCCATCTCTCCAGTCCTTCAGTGATGTCAGGTCGATTTTCTTTAACCTCTCCTCATCGGACATACCCTTAACTCCAGGACCAGACTTGATGCAAACCCTTGTACTTTCTCTAATTTCTTGACGTTCATGACCAGGTCTGCGTTCCAAACTGGTACTGCATACTCCAATATGAAATTCACGTACAAGGTGTACAGAGTTTTGAACGAGTAATTTCTAAGGTGTCGAAATGCTAGTCATAGGTTTGCCAGGAGCTCAAATGCTGCAGTAGTTATTTGGTTGATCTGCGCCTCAGGAGACGTGCTCTGTATTATACTCACTCCAAGATCATTTTTCTTGAGTGAAGTTTGCAGTCTTTAGCCCCCCTAGCCTGTACTCTGCGGTCTTCTTTCCCCTTCCCCTTTCAACCCCCCTTGGTGGGGTCGAACTCCAGGAGCCAGTTACCGCATCACGCCTGCAGCCTGTCCAGATGCCTTTGTAGTTCGACATGATCCTCACCCACTAAGTGTGCAATTACATAGCAGAGCCATACTCCCAGAGGGGAACTATAGGCCTAGGGTGCTATGTGGAAAAAAAGTCAGAATAAATTTGTAAGAGGAAAGAAAGTCTCCCTGATAATAGTATCATACATAGTGCATTAGTGTATATCACAGTGGTACCGGAGTGTACAGATAGATAAGATACCATAATAAATGGTATGGTGAAAATTAAGACGGAAGTGATAGAGGCCTAATAGATATTTAACTCGTATTGTAAACAGTTGCCAGCAGTCGCCAGGCTCCTACAACAGAGGTCAGCTCGTATTAATAATCTTCCTAAACCTGCTAGTGTACCTGACGAATAGTTTAGTGATACCAGTGAGAAAAAAACATTCTGTTTAAATACGAAAGGGTGCACAATCTTGAAGAAATAAGAAAAGTATATAGTTCTGTAGAAATACGATAAACAGTGTAGCGCTGACAGTGAAGGCAGCAACACAACAGCATGGGACCATTTATCATCCAGAAACCATTTCACCAGTGTTGCCATAGCTAGTAACAGTAACAAAATGGTACTTAATGTGGTGGAGTGACGAAAATTAGATCTTCTTCTTTTATTGAAATACGAGAAGTATATAGTTACTTCTGGAAAGACGTAAAACCCGTAGTTGGTAGCAGTCGCAATATACACAACGGAAGACAATCCAAATGAATTCTTTATGAACAAGACCAAAAATCTGGTCATCTCAAAAATCTCTGATATTATCCTAATACTACAAGACTTTGAAAAGGCAATAAATGACATGCCCATGCACTCTGCCCCAGGCCCAGACTCATGGAACTCCGTGTTCGTCAAGAACTGCAAGAAGCCCCATCACGTGCTTTCTATGGAGAGGGAGCAAGGACACAAGGGTCATCCCACAATCACTAAAAACAACAGACACAGCCCCACTCTACGAAGGTGGCAGTAAAGCAGTTGCAAAGAACTACAGACCCATAACACAAACATCCCATATCATAAAAATTTTTGAAAGGGTTCTAAGAAGCAAGATCTCCAACCACCTAGATACTCATCAGTTACATAACCCAAGGCAACACGGGTTTAGAGCAGGTCGCTCCTGCCTGTCCCAGTTACTGGACCACTCTCACGTGGACCTGGATGCTATAGAAGATAAACAAAATGCAGATGTAGTATACACAGACTTCGCAAAAGCCTTCGACAAGTGTGACCCAGTGTAATAGCGCACAAAATGCATGATAAAAGAATAACAGAAGAAGTTGGTAGATAGATCTATAACTTCCTGGCAAATAAAACACAAAGAGTAATAGTAAACAGAGTAAAGTTCGAGGCAGCTACAGTGAAAAACTCTGTTCCACAAGGCACAGTACTCGCTCCCATCCTAATCCTCGTCCTCATAGAACATAAGAACATAAGAACGAAGAAACACTGCAGAAGGCCTACTGGCCCATGCGAGGCAGGTCCAAGTCTCCTACCGGCTTAAGCCAATGCACCCAACCTAGTCAGGTCAGGTCACATTGACTTAAGGGAGGAACACGGCAACCGACCTGGTAGCACAAGCTATCATGTCTAACTCACACCCACCCACATCTACTCATATATTTATCCAACCTATTTTTAAAGCTACACAACGTTCTGGCCTCTATAACTGTACTTGGGAGTTTGTTCCACTCATCCACAACTCTATTACCAAACCAGTACTTTCCTATATCCTTCCTGAATCTGAATTTTTCCAACTTAAAACCATTGCTGCGAGTCCTGTCTAGGCTAGATATTTTCAGCACACTATTTACATCCCCTTTATTTATTCCTGTCTTCCATTTATACACCTCAATCATATCCCCCCTAATTCTACGTCTTACTAGAGAGTGAAGATTCAGGGCTATGTAAGCCATAGCTCCGTGTCTTCCTTTGCGGATGACACCCAAATTGCCATGACACTGCAAGACTCCAAGTGGACATCAACCAAGTCTTCAAATGAGCCACTCAAAACAATATGAAGTTCAACGAAGAGAAATTTCAACTACTTAGATACGGAAAACTTAGGAACTTAACACTGTATCAGGGTATACAACAAATTCTAACCATACAATAGAGCGAAAAGGTAATGTGAAGGACCTGGGAGTGATAATGTCAGAGGATTTCGCCTTCAAAGACCACAACAATGTATGTACCACATATGGTAGGAAAACAATAGGGTGGGCAATGAAAATCTTCAAAACTAAGGACGCGTGTTCTCTCGAGACTGGAATATTGCTGTTCACTAACTGCCCCCTTCAAGGCAAGCGAAATTACTGACCTGGAGAGTGTAGAAAGAACGTTCGCGGCACACATATGTACGATAAGGCACCTAAATTACTGGAAACGTTTGAAATCCCTTGATTTGTATTCCCAGGAACGCAGGCGAGAGAGATACATGATATTATACACTTGGAAAATCCTAGAGGGATTAATACCAAACTTGCACACGAAAATCACTCCCTATGAAAGCAAAGACTCGGCAGGAGATGCAACATTTTACAAAGATTATCATACATTGCATCAAATGTGTAGAGAACCTAGGATAACCCAAAAAATCAGACAAAATGACTTAATTTCCATTGGGGTCCTTTTCATTCCTTATTATTATACTATAAAGGAGATAATATCTTATTATTATACTATAAAGTAGTTATACTTGGAATAAGATAAAATGAGTTATTTATATTTACATGTGTGTTAGCTGAAAAAGAATATAAAATCATTCTCCTCCCTTTCTGTGGTTACATTCATTAGGCATTTTTTGGCTCTTTTTCTTGAGCTGGCTCATGCTATGACAATAAAAGATGTTTGAAGCCTAGCCACTGACTGTGGGTACTACAAAGTTGTGCTCTCTCTCCCAAGTACTATGGTTATTTTGGTTCTCAGTCTTGACATAATTGGCAGCAAGATATTCTGAACATTGTGAGCAATTTTATAAAACTGATTTAAGTTCAGTAGTTCTACTCTGTTTTCAACATCCAGTATATCGAGTTGTAATTCATCCTGGCCTACATGTTCTCTTGGATCCAGGTCTAGCATGAATCTTACCATGTTATTCTGGGTGATTTGCAGTCTATCTTTCGGTTGTTTAGTCAAGGCAGAGTACCATGCAAGCGTAGTCCATATGACATTGTATAAGGGCTAGACATAGGGTCCTGCGAGCTTTATTAGGTAGACACTGTGCTTGTCTGTAGAGGAACTTCAGTTTGGCATTCGCTTTCTTTACTACACTATTCCTTATCAATTCTACTGACATACATGGGTCAAAGTGGATTCCCAGATATCTTACTGAGGAAACTGAAGTGATGGGTTTCCCATTACAACGGACATTAAAATTATTCACTCTTCTCAGTTTACGTTTCGTGTTAAAGAGTATATGCTTCAGTTTTCCCGAGGTGTAACGGTAATTTGTTGTCTGTTCACCATTTGCTGCCATTAGGTTAAGTTAAGTGTCTAGTAGTCTATTAATAAAGCGTAACCAGGTATAACATACTACAATCTAGTAAATGATATATGCAATAAAGGAAATAAAAAGTTTTGAAGCTGGAACACAAAACGGAGACCCATTGTGTAAACTATAAAATACTCAGTCAGATAATCACTCTTCAAATGTGAACAGTTACTCGTTTAACTGAGTAGTCTAGGATATATATGGTTTAGGGAAAAAATTGTAATACAATTTTTTTTATGTCTTCTAGTTCAGAATAACCTACTGCACAACATATCCAAAATCAAAATAGTTTGAATCCCTGAAAGGAAAAGAAGGAGCAGAAAACCAAAATTACCGAAGAAGGTATAATGTATAATGGTAAATTTCAATATTTTAGTTGCCGTGCCAAATAATGTATAATTTTTAATTAATTTTTGCGTACCTACGAGTATTTTATAATAGGGATCGTTAGTTACAATAATGCACAAATTATTTATAAAAAATTTTCTTTTTTTCTGATATGAATGAAGAAACTGCAGTTATGGAAGATACAATATTTGCATTATTTACGCAAAACATTAAAGACAGGAAACTTTGTTTTGTCGTTGGTTCCAAAAGTACAGGATAAATTTTTGAGTTTTGTCGCTAAAAATTTACAAAATAACAATCTCGTTGCAGACTAATAGTAAAAAGTTTTTTTTTTTATTCGATCTTGATACGAAGCGAAGTTCTCGATCAAGTAAGAGACATTCGGGAAGTAGCTGATTTTGACGTAAACACACGAAAGACTGCGTGTCAGGGTCAGAATTTGTTTTTGTTAAGAGAATATTCGTGTTATTAAAAACATGGTGATTGTTGGTCCTTTGACTTGAAATGCCGAATATAATATTTGTTTAGATTTTGTCGTTGTTTTTCTTTAAATGCCCCAGAAGCCTTCCACTGAGGTAGGGTAACACAGGACAAGAAATGCGTTCACCATCATTCATTCAATAGCCAATAACCGTACTGCCAGAAATATGGAGACATTACAGCTGAAAGGCAACATCTTCACACATCTTTCAGAGTACAGCTATTGCACTTTTCACCTCTAGGAGTCAAGTCCGGTTAACCACTTTCCTTAATCTCTTCATAGCATGTCTCAACATCATGTCAAGCCGACTGTGCTTATCACAATTCCTCTAGCATAAATTTTAGCACCAGAAAATATATTTCACTGCAGTACATAGAGTAGTGCACCGTCACTAAGAAACTCTAAGTGTAGGAGAACCCGAAAACTCCGAGCAGAGCCAGATCTTCCTAAAGATTTATCTGTTTTGGTAAGCTGTATCGAATAGCCAACAATAGGGTCCGTGTAGACAGATTACGTCCAACAATATACGAAGCAGAACTTCGCGATCAATATGGTTCCGTTATCGTAATATGTGGTGAAGACGAGGACATAATTTTTTTAGTTACCTGAGACTGCACGTCATATTTCCAAGTTACTAGGAAACACCTCGAAAAAATAATGATATGATGAAAAAAGTACGCATCACAAAATGTAATATAAAAGATCATGCCTCTGTCTTTAAATGCGAAATCAATCTTTTTCAAATTCCCACCTCGGACAAGCTCCCCCAGGCTCTTCCTAACAGTAATTAACTGTTTTGCATAAAGCTCTTTGTTAGCAAACAATATTATGCAAAAATATTATCCAAGCAGTTAGACCAAGAATCATAATTGCCTAATTAGAGATGGGTCCTAAAGTGCAAATGCATTACTAGCAAACCCAGCACCTTCATCCTTCACTATCGTAGTGATATTGAATGAATAATAGTAAATAAACCAACATTTGATTTTTACATCCAAAAATGTTTGGGGATGATGCCTGCAAACCAATGTTTTTCTTTCATCTTTTTACCGTATGTGAAAGTACAACGCAAATATACAGCATAGGAAAGTCTATGGCTTTTCAAAAGCTGAATCTTGATAGCAGACTTTTCAATTTAGCAAAGTAGCTCTACTTACCGATTGAAAAACCTTCAACTGTTGCCTGGGTCGGGAAAATGGCGATGTTTTCCCCTCTCGGGTTGATGGCTGACCAAATAAAATCACTAACCATTTTCAGTCGTCGATTAAATGTTTTGATACCCCAAAGCACCTGCACCCTACCCGATCCCGAACAAAGTGCCACACATTTAGCTTTCATTATAAAATCCAAGGATGAACGTTGGAAACAGACTCCAGGAGTCTTCGTGACTTGGGAAAAATGCTGATAAAAATGAATGCTACCCAGCAAAATGTAATCAACCTCTGCTATTTCATCTCTACTGTCTGTAATTTGCTGCAGTTGTACTACACTCATCCCGGTATATGCCGTAGCTGCAAGAAAAAAGGTTTACAGTGTTCAACAGCTTTTGGTCATTGTTGTGATACAGGTGTGGAAATAAATTGAAAATTTAAGAGTCAAATGACAGTGAGTGATTGATGAAGTGTTTTACTGCGGGAAATTATTAATTTTAAATACAATTTAACTTTCTTTATTGAAAAAAAAACTTGTACTGTAATGAACAATAATATTTAAAACCATGTTTCTCAAACAGTGTTGCAGCCTAGCACTGGGCCGTGGAGGTGTTGACCCCAGAGGAAACCTCAATTATATGTTAATTTTCCTATTCAAAGCTCTTGCTGA